>CP048715.1:0-1200000 GCA_022641835.1 Petasospora fabianii | reverse complement strand
GCACATACGAATCATAGACCTGAGGCCACATGTATGACTGATTAAGCATGTTAAACGTGAGTACTCGAAGACGATGGGAGCTTGGAACGTGACGATGAGGAGCCAGTGATACCCAGTGTCTATGTCTTAACACAGAGAAGTCTGGTGGGAGATGTGAAACTTTTGGGGCCCGACACATCGTTCTTACAATGGCTAAGACGCCCTTGGCCCGTTGTTGTTGTGACTAATCGAGCTATTGCCTTTAAAGTCCTTGCACTAAAAGGAGTGGGGGAGTATATACTTAATATATTTTGTTATGGTGTGTTCGTAACAGCGAACGGCTGAATTAGGCGCGCGCCGGGCGGAGACCGTATCGCCGTGCGGTTCGGAGTTCTCTATTGGGTCTACTTGTTTATAAAAGTTTATAAAAGAATGAAATGATGAATCAGTGGTATTTTACATTAGACAGAGTCATTGGCGAACGTTAAGTAGATGATGATGGCAAAAGTCGACAATGATAAGACACCGTGGTAGACGTTAACACCGTAGAGTGCACCATTAGCGAGGATCAAAACTGTTATAAAGCCCGTCACGTAGAGATATGATGCAATCTCATCAACGATATAAAGGGAGAATCTTGTCGATGGGTACATTGAACTGATGAACTGAATGATTGGGAGAACGAAACCGAGAACCTGGTTAGAGGAACCAATAGCGAGGTTAAGGGCGAGATCCATGTTACCCTTCTTGGCACTAATAATGGAGGACATGTGCTCGGGCAAAGAACCGGCAAGAGGCAGAATAATAAGACCAATAAACACCTTAGAGATGTCAGCATCATCGGTCAACTCTTTCAAAGACTCCACAAAGAAGTTGGCACAAGGACCAAGACCTGCAATGGAGAGACCAAGAGCACCAAAGCAAACAGCCTTAGATGGTAGTTCCTCTTCATTATCAACAGAGGAACTCTTCTCGGTGTTTTCTTCTTCATCAGAGTCATCAGAGTCAGAATCAGAATCAGAGATATTCATGTTATTTTCCAAATCTGCCTGAGCTTTAGCCTTCTTAACTCTAAGTGCCTTAAATTCTTCATTGGTGTTCATAACAAGGTAAACCAAATAGTTGAGGAAGATCAAAGAAGCACCAGCCTGAGAGGTATCCATCTTGAACTTATCAGTCATCTTTGCAGAGTCAATGTCATGCATAACAGACATAAGGGCCAATAATAATGTAATTGAGAGGAAAAATACCAAATGAGATACAAGTGGTTTCTTTTGGTGCACTTGAATACCTTCGAGACCACCAAAGAAATAACAACTACCACAGACAAACAAGTTATTTGAAACGACAGAACCAATCAAGTTTGTAATTGTCAGTGTAGCATCATCTTTAGAGACAGTAGTACCAGAGATAATAAGCTCAACTAAGTTACCAAAAGTAGCGTTAAGCAATGCACCAATAACAGGGCCGTAATGTTCGGCAGCAATCTCTGTACAATTACTGAGAACCTTGGCAAAGTACATAAGGGCCAAGAAAAGGAAAACTACAGCTTCATAGTCCATACCTCTTTTGTAACAAACAATACCAGCTGGGAAAAATGGTAAGAAAACGACAGATCTTGTGTTTAGGAAAAGACGAATGATTTGAAGAATTTCACCAATGATAAAGATCTTTTCCCATTTGTGATACTTTTCAGTGAATGCCTTGACCAAACTGAGAGAGAAGAACCATGCATAGAACTTATCGGCACGCTCCATTGACTTATCAACGAGTTGATCCTTAAGCTCATCGATATAATGGATCATTGAGTAGAAAACAGATGCCTCTTGCTTAAGAGTTGGTTTCTTTTGAAGCACAGCATCTGGGATCTTGTACTCCCTTTTGGTCCTACTAAGAGTTGGAAGCGTCTTAGCACGATGATAAGTCACACGACGTCTAATAGGTTCGTGATCAATCTGGGTCATGTTGGGTTCAGTAGCAGCACTAGCAACGCTAACGGCTCTGTTAAGAGTGTGTGGTTCTGGTTCGGTATTTGATCGCTTGACATTGTCGCTAATGGCAGAATCCGTGAGGGAATCTGGCATTGTAGTAGGTGAATAGGTTTGTGGAAGGTTACAAAGGTGTTCAAATATGTCGGGCAATGGGTTATTTGCTCTTGTTTATACTTTTTTTTTCACGTGCGTCGGACCCTGTTGTATCCTGAAACGGCTTTAGATGAGGGAGCAAAGCAAATGGCCCCGAGTGGCTCTAATGTTCTTAAGACTATTATGAGCATTTGTATAAATCAGTAATAACATAATCAAGTCAGACCTTTATATATGCATCTGCCCGATGCTCATCTAATCTTCAAGCAATAACGGGCGCAGCTCTACTCCAGTCACGAGACCCTGACCATCATCGCCACTAATCAGCCCCAGCCAGTCGATGACGGGCTGTGCGCATGTGCTTTCTTGGTAGCGCAGTTATTCGAAACATAGTGATTCTATATTACACTTCTCCATTATACAACTATTCTACTTTGTTATATTCTACTCATCTATCGTTAACGCAGGGACCAAGAGCCAAGCCCAGGCTCGGCGCATCCCAATCGGGAAATAATCTCATGGTTGTGTAGCCCCTGGTCTTCTTCGCGAACATGAACTATTCGCGAAACTCACTCTAAGAGCTCTTTTGTTCTCTTTCAGCTCATCAAGAGCTCATCAACTGTGTTATCACATTATTTCATCACATCATATCATATCATATCATATAACAAGATGTTCTCTATTGGACAGTATCTTTCCCAAGTACGAGGTGATTCAGCTGGGTCGACAGCTAGTGGAACAAGCACAGCAACAACCAACACCAACAACCAAGTTGTTCTTGCACCAGAACCAAAGAGGGCCCCTTCAAGAGACTATACACAGTTAATACGCACAGGTGAGAACAGAGATCGTGTGATACAGTCCTCTATTGATGATGTTAAGCCTCTAAGGCAGCGTCAACGGAACATCTCACTTCAGAAACCTTCTGAAGAGCAGATTTTAGAATGCACAGAGAGAACGAGGAAGGCTCTTGATAATGTTTTGCAAACCAAACTTGGAACTCTTAAGAAGGATAAAAGTAAGCCAGATTATGTTAGATACACATCTTCAAATATCCTTAATGATGCACCAACAAGTTCCAGAATCATCAAGATCATCGATAAGCAACAAGACCCTATGGCACCACCTAAATTCAAACAGAAGAAACAATTTGAAAGACCTCCATCACCACCTGCACCAATACTTCATGCTCCTACCAAGAAAGTCACTGCAGAGGAACAAAAACAATGGTATATACCACCTGCCATTTCCAATTGGAAAAACCCGAATGGGTTCACCATTGCCCTAGACAAGAGACTTGCAGTTGATGGTCGTGATCCATCGGCTAATGCATCGGTTGAGATCAATGAAAAGTTTGTTAATCTTGCAGATTCTTTGGATAAAGCTGATCAAGATGTTAGAAATGAGATTAAGATTCGTCATGCTTTGAAGAAGATGGAAGCTGAGAAGTTGACTAGAGAGAAAGAAGAGAGATTGAGACAATTGGCACAAAAGACTCGTGAAGATAGAGCAAGAATCCAGAGTCGTCAACAGGAAAGATTTGAGAACGAAGATGAACGCAGAAGAACATTGGATAGAGAAGAAAGAAGACGTAAGGCTGAAAGGGAATTGAAGATGTCCAAGATGGGTAAGGAGCAAAAAATTAGATCTATGGCTGAGACATTAGGAGATCGTGATATCTCTGAAAGGGCACAATTAGGTGTTTCTAAAGCTACAAAATCTATTGAAACACAATTTGATTCAAGACTTTTCACCAAATCAACACAAATTACAAACAGTGAAGATCAAGTCTATGACAGTGAACTCTTTGTTCAACAAGCTATTAGTAACATTTACAAAGTTTCCAATTCAAGCAGAGACCAGGATCCAGATGAAGCTCTACATGATCTTACTTCAGAAAAGAGATTTGAGTCATTAGGTCCAGTTCAATTTGAAAAATCTGGTGAAGGTTCTAGCAATTCTAAACCCGTTGATGACTCGGAGTATGGTCTTCAAGTGAAAAGACAAAGAACTGAATAGTATGATCTATAAGTATTATGATGATCTATAAGTATTATGACGATCTATAAGTAATTAATGAAGCACATCTATTATGAAAAGTTTTATGTATTAGGTCATTAATCATCACGGTCTTCCTCATCCTCTTCAATGTTCATAATCTCTTTCTCCTCTTCGTCATCGTACTGTTTCTCCATAAGTCTCATCAGGTCCCTATTTCTTTCAACTGCAGCTTGTTCACACTTCTTAATAGTTCCACTTACCCTAACAACTCTCACAATAACATCCTTTGATCCAATACTGTTTATCATCGTCAATGCAGCACATACCAGTTGGTAATGATCTCGAGAACACCTTATAATCCCAGTGGAAGTCTTGGGTGAGAAATACTTCACCATGAGTGATAATCCAACAACACCAGCTCCATGATCTCCGAAATAAATTTGTATTTGCTTACGAACAATGTCTGCAATGGTTCGTGATGATAGTCCTGGTGATGTACTGTGAAGGGCAAGAAGTGTATCTCGTTCCGAATAACGTTCGAGCGGCTTTGTAGTTGGTGGATATAGGATATCAAATAGAATGTAACGGGCTTTGAGTCTTACCATGTTGGTTTGTTGGTACTATTATACAGGTTTTGTTGAAGTTATGTCTATTGACATATCCAATTTTTTTTTTTTTAGATTTTGATCTCGCGATGCAGCGGAGAGATGTTAAGGTTTTTAGTAGTTTTAATAGTTTGATTAATTGCAATATCTGGTATTTAACTGGTGAAATTTTGTCTTGATACATTGAGAAATACTTGTGTTTTCTATAGTTAAGGTGTTGAAGTGATATGACATAAAAAAGCTATTTTAAAACCTTTTTAGAGATATTTTATGATAATTTTTCATTCTACCACTAAATATATCAAGTTATACTTCAACTTCAACTGAAAAATTACTTTTAAATATTCATTTAACTCTAAGAGTATACTCAGTAAGCAGTCTTAAGGAGAAAGGAAAGCCTAACCAATATCACCTTGACAGTCTGCCCCTTAAACAGTAGAACATAAATGTCGTGTACACGAGATCTTCTTCATCTCCACCTGCTCTATTATATGAGCTTTGACTCAACATGTTTTGGAAATTCATTATACCCATTGATCCAACACCTGTTTGCTCAATCAGTTTCTTAGATTTGTCAATACACTCTACAAATCCAATATCACCTTTGAACCCATCAAGCCCATGCGGACAAAATAGCATCATGTTAACAACACCAGGTTGAATGTTCATAAGCATGGGTTCCTTCTCCTTCTTGTTTCCCCCACCACAGGAAAGTAACTCGTTGGCAGATGCAATTGTTCTTCTCTTTTCTGTATACTTGTGGATGTTGATAGAAGCATCTTGACTCTTGTAAAAATCTCTTAGACAGGAGTCAAAGATGGCATCTCGTAGTTCATGAATAGATGAGCGACGAAGGAAGAAATTATGAGGTGTCTTTTCAAATGAAGCTCCATCTGTATCACAATCTTCCTCAGTATGTCTCATGTAACGCATAACAGCATCGGAAACTCTTCTCTCTGTGGCATCAAAGTTGAGCGCATTGATGTTAAATGTCTTGACAAGGGATAAGAGATCTGGCCTAGATAATAAGAGGGAAGTCAGCTTGTTCAATGAGTAACAACTAGTGATAAGAGTTCTGTTATGAAGCCCATTTTCCCATGCTTCATATGTAATCTTGTCATCGAAATAGTCATCTGAAGAAACAAGGGCAAATATGTTAGCGTATAAACCTTGACGGAAAGTCAAGTAGAACTCTTTGCACACGCTTAGTAGAGGTACGATCGTACAAGGATCATCACCTAAAAAGCCAGAAACATGCAATAGAAGTTCTGTTGGTAAGTCAGTTAGGGATAATTTGCGGAGTTCTGTCATTGCTGTGTCTTAAAGAGTTAGTGGGCCATGTTTAGTCCCAGCAACGCAGAGCACAGTGTCTTCTTATACCAACTCTGCGATGTGTCATCTCCTGTGCTCCAGACGAGTGTCAAACTCCGTAGACCCACCAACTGCCGTTTCCCCAGACACTGGACCACTGGACCACACTGGACTTCACTGGCTAACGGAGGATTTGCTGGTTGTTTGACACATTCTGGAGACGGTGCTGCGGTTGCATGCGGACCGCCGGGGCGACTGGGAGCGGACCTGCGGAGCGGCGGTGAAACGGGGGGCCTCGGCTTTGTTGTTTATTTTACTATTTACAATTAAAGAAAAAAAGAATGAGGGGATGTTAATCAAACAACCAAAGTTCATATGGGATCATCATGTATCGTAGCAAAACACAAAAGAAAAAAGATATTAATTAATAATGCAAGCAAAGAGTAATGCCAAAATCAGATGGTAAGCTTTTCCTTCAATTGAGTCTCAAGCTCCTTCAATGCCTCATCAATACCAGCAAGCTTGTCACCCATACCTTGAACAACATTACCCTTACCACCAGCTTTACCACCGATATGTGTGGAAGCGTTCTTGGCCAATTCGGAAGCGTCAACACCCTTACCAATGGCCTCGTTAGAGATGTAACAACCATGGGCAACTTTATCAGCGTTACCTGTAAAGAGGTAAATGGATTTCTGTGGCTTCTCCTTCTTAAGGTAGTTGATAGCCTCAGTGATAGACTTAGCATTAGCACTGATATCAATGTGGGCAACCAAGAACTCAGAGTCAGCGTTGGCCTCAAAGTGCTCCTTGACAGTGTCCAGAGTCTTCTTGCTCTCAGCCTTCTGACGAGCCTTCAGCTCATCCTTGACAGATTTGTCAAACTTGTTGAAAGTCTCCTTCAAGCTGTTCTTGGTCAAGATAGAAATGTTCAACTGACCGAGTCTAACACCCAATTCTTTCAGCTTCTTCTCCTTCAATGGAGAGAATTCCAGCTTACCAGCATTCAAGAGTTCATGCTCAAACTCGCTAGCAATTCTCTGCACTTCGTGAGCCTCACTACCAGTGACGGCAACAACACGTCTGATACCCTTAGCGATACCTGACTCCTCAGTGATGACAAAGTCCTTGATGTCACTGGTCTTAGCAACGTGGGTACCACCACAGAACTCAATAGAGATGTTGTGCCATTCCTTGTTGTCTGGGGCCTTGAGAAGCTCCTCAACTGGAACACCAATGGAGACGACTCTGACTGGGTCTGGGTATGTCTCACCAAAGACGGCTCTGACAGAATAGATGGACTTAGCAGTGTCCAAGGCAACCTCCTTAGCGTACACAGTCTGAGACTTCTTGATCTGATCGTTACAGATCTTTTCAACCTTGGCAACCTCATCCAATGTCAAACCTTGCTTGTGAGAGAAATCAAATCTCAACTTCTCTGGGGCAACAAGAGAACCTCTCTGGTTGATATCATCACCAAGAACATTTCTCAAGGCCAAGTTGAGAATATGTGTACCGGTGTGGTTGTTTCTAATCGGCCAACGACGCAACTCGTCAAAGCCAGCAATCACCTTATCACCAACCTTCAGCTTACCTTCGGCCAATCTACCAGTGTGGAAAACGTAACCGGCGTACAGCTGAGTGTTCTCAACGTTGAACTCGGACTCACCGTCAATGACAATCTTACCAGTGTCGTACTCCTGACCACCTTGCTCAGCGTAGAATGGTGTCTTGTCCAAGATGATACCGTACTCCTTGGTGATATCGGTGATCTCATCAACAAAGTTTTCACCGTCGTGAATGACCAAGATCTTGGCCTCGATGTTCTCAGTGGCGTACTTGAACTGATCATCAGTCTTTGGAACACCGTCTTCACTCAACTTACCCAAAGAGTGGACATCCAACTTGATGATAGAGGCACCCTTAGACTTACCACCAGCCTTGGAAGCCTCGTAGGACTCAACTCTGGCTTTCTCAAAGCCCTCCTCATCAATCTTCAAGCCAGCCTCCTCAGCCATCAACTGAGTCAAATCAACTGGGAAACCGTAAGTGTCGTACAATCTCCAGACATCCTTACCGTTCAAAACTTCGTTGGAAGACTTCTTAGCAGCCTCAGCGTATTGCTGGAACAACTTCTCACCACGATCTAAAGTTCTAGAGAATGAGATTTCCTCCTCGTTCAAGATCTCAAATGTGGAATCGGTGTTCTTCTCAAGCTCTGGGAAAACATCCTTAACCTGTTCAATCAGAGTTGGGGCCAACTTGGAGAAGAAGTCACCAATTGGGTAGTTGAAGTACTTACGAGCGTAACGAGCACCTCTTCTCAAGATACGTCTCAAAACGTAACCTCTACCATCGTTATTTGGAACACCACCATCGGCCAAGGCAAATGTCAATGTACGAACGTGATCGGCCAAGACTCTATAAGCGGTGTCGATACCGTCAACATCCTCAGCACCAAACTTACCAGTGTATTCACGAGCACCAGTGATTTCTTGAATTATCTTGAACAATGGCTGGAAGACATCAGTGTCATAATTGGAGTAAACTTGCTGCAAAATGGACACCAATCTCTCGAAACCCAAACCGGTATCAATGTGCTTAGCTGGCAATGGCTTCAAAGAGCGATCAGACTCTCTGTTGTACTGCATAAACACATTGTTCCAAATCTCAAGAACGTTTGGATCATCCTCATTGACGAGATGAGCAGCATTTCTACCACCGATTCTATCGTAGTGCACTTCAGAGCATGGACCACATGGACCTTGGTCACCCATCTCCCAGAAGTTGTCCTTAACGGAACCTGGCAAGATGTGTGATGGATCAACACCAACGGACTTCCAAAGCTCCTTAGCCTCGAGATCTGGCTCTAAACCGGCAGCTTCATCACCACCAAAGTAGGTGACGTAGAGTCTGTCTGGATCCAAGCCATAGACCTTGGTCAACAATTCCCAAGAGTATTCAATGGCCTCCTTCTTGAAATAATCACCAAAGGACCAGTTACCCAACATTTCAAAGAAAGTGTGATGGTAAGAATCTCTACCAACATCTTCCAAGTCATTGTGTTTACCACCAGCTCTGATACACTTCTGAGAGTTAACGGCTCTCTTCAAGTTGTAAAAATCAGAAGATGGGTCCACGGTACCCAGAAAGATTGGCTTATACTGGTTCATACCAGCGTTGGCGAACAACAATGTTGGGTCATCGTATGGAATGACGGAGGATGATGGAACAAAAGTATGACCACGTTCCTGGAAGTAATCAAAAAAAGTCTGACGGACCTGGGTAAAAGAAAAGTGTTAGTAATGTGTTTCTAGTATGGTACAATTTACTGATTGAAAAGCAAAGAGATCACAAGAGCTGGTCAGTTGAGGCATTGTCACAAGTGGCGGCAGCATTGTTCGATCTCAGCGGCAGCGAGCGTAGCGCGGCGGAAGCTGCGAATAGACGTACCTTCTTGGCGGTCCACTCGGCGGTTGGGGTGGACATCGTGCTGTAGTTCTTTACTGAGGCGTTTGACAGCAAAAGACGTCTTAGCGGGGCCAAAAGCATACAGCGGTGACTCCTCTAAAGCTTTCGTCTCGTCAACTTTTGGCGATGGCGCGCGCGCTGCTTTTTTCTGAGCTGGGTCCCTTATTGACACGCTTAGAGATGGCAGAGTGAGATTCCGGGATAAGATTTACTGCGAGAAGGAGGTTTTAATTAGTATAGTTAGCGTAAGACTCAGCACGGGTTCAAGGGTTCACTTGGTTATTTGATATCGTTCATTATTCATTAGGTAGTTGCAAAAGATAGACACACAATTAGTCAAGGCGATTATTTCTTACTCAAGGTAAACATGAGGTAGGTGTCTCCAAACTGGTCCAAAATCTCACCGTTACGAAGGTCTCTGTTGTATTGGACTCTCAATTCTCTGAAAAGTTCCAACTCATCTTCACCGAGAAGTTGCTCTGCAACTTTTGTAAAGATGACATATTCAAAGAAGCTCTGTATCAGTTCCATCATGGCACCGAGATTTCCTGCAACACCCTTTTTAAGTGAAATAAATGCGTGTTTCGTTCTCTGGAATCCAGCCTGTGAGAGACGACCTCTGATTTTGCGACAGGGGAATGGATCAATCCCCTCACGAACAAGAGCCTCTTGTAACTTTGTAAAAAATTCATTATATACCGGATTGGTACAATTTATTGTTGAAATGTCCATAACGAACAAACAAAGTTCAGCTTGAGGTGCTAGCGTTCTATTAATCTCCTTGAGAACAGTCACCCATTCGTCCTCTTTCAAATTTAGCCAAAGATCAAAACTGACACAACTTGAGAAAGACTCCTTTGAAAATGGAATATTGTCCATGGTGTCTCCATGTAATATGTGGTAGTTTGGTGGACCAATCTTGGATCGGTGCTCAGATATCCCCGTGTAGTGTATTGCACCCAATGTGTAGCAATAGACATCGGTATTTGGGTTGTCAATAGCCAATTGCCATGACCATTGTGTTGCATAGTAGTCACTCATTAGATATAGCACTTTAAGACGTTCTTTCTTCTTCAGCTGGTTATTGGAGAAGTCTGCAAGCACTTGGATCGATATAACTTCTCGTAAACCAGTCAGGAACAAAAGAGCCTTACAGGCCCAGAACCCAATTCTGTCCTGCTTCTCCTCCATGGACGGCGTATTGAGAGGAACACCTTGGAGTAGAGAATCATAGAACATTAGAAAGGCATCGAGCCTCGTCGTGGCAAACGTAAAGGGGTCAGTGACCTTCTCGTGCTTGTCAAGTTTACTGGTTGTGTACCAACGCTCACACTCCCTGATATAGCTCTCCTTGACAGCATCCGCGTGTCGTGGATTTGAAGGATGCCTTTGCTGCTTCGTCTTCTCCAATGAGGTCATCTTCATATGTCGGGAGAAATATCCCCTAGCTGCATCCCTGTGCTTATGCTTCTTAATGGAACTGATGCTACCCCGGTCCACATCGTCGGTTTGTGATGGCTGCGTTGATAAGTCTGCCGAGGAGCCTGTGAACTTACTCTTACCCAACAACGAGAGAGTCGAGCTGTTCGCCAAAGGATTGTCCATTGTATGGGTCTGTGTGGCTTTGTCAATTGCGTGGGCTGTTTGGGTTGTTTGTTCCCCAAATTGGCGTTTCTCCTGAAACAGATTATCATGAAATGAAGAACAATGTACTCTTGCAGACGGAAGTATCCGCGTTGCCCCCCCTTAACGGCCCATTCGGGTCAACTCCCTCATCGCAAAACAAAGCACGCGCAGATCGTCATTGCCCCGGATTACAATGGGTAGAGAGGGAATGTTTCATAATTTGCAACTTATTCAACCTTTAATGGGTTTTCTAGTGACTTTGGTGGTTCCCCTTGCACCGACGCGTGCGTTATACTATCGGATTTGTGCGCCCGCCTCGTTAAGAACCCAGTTCTACGTCATAAATCTTGATATGTACAGAGTGTTTTTTGGTAGATTTCTCTAAGAGAGCATCGCATTATTAGACAGGAGCATTGGCCATCATCATTTGTCCATTGAATGCTGCTCGGTGTTGATGAGGAGCTCTTCTTTAAGCTGCTTTCCAAGTTCAGCATCTTCTGCCGTTACATCGTCAACAAACTTGAACAAGTCACCTCTGGCGTAGTATCTCGCCACTGCCTTACCGGTCTTTGAAGACTCCACAGTGACAGAATCGACAAGAACAAACTGAATGCCAGAATCGGGACATTCGTAGTTGATATCAAGCAAAAGTCTCTCCATGATACCTCTTAAGCCTCTGGCACCAGTGCCCTCTTTCAAAGCGAGACCCGAAATCATCGATAAAGCATCTTTTGTCACGACAAGCTTGACACCAAACTGTTCAAAGATATACTGATATTGAGCCAATATGGCATTTTTCGGTTCAGTGAGAATGGAAAGCAAGTCAACTTCATTTAGAGGGTCCAAACTCGTGACAACTGGAACACGACCAACCAATTCTGGAATCATACCATATGAAGTAAGATCTTGAGGAGTGACAAGTTCCAGAGAGTTCAACTGTCTCCCATCTTCAACTTCAATCTTACGAATAGAGTGCCTTGTGTAGTCACCTTCAACCAATTTCCCCAATTCGTTCGACGTGACTCTCTTGACAACGTGCTCATCCAAACCGACAAAGGCTCCCATCAACACAAAAAGGATGTTACTCGTATCGATATGATACATCTCGTTCTTCTTAGATGTTGTGTTGTTGTTTTGTGCATCCTTATCCTTATTAACTGGCTTCTTAACTTGAACCTGAACAGTGGTACCTTCAATCAGTTTCAACAACGCCTGTTGAACACCTTCACCAGAGACATCCTTAACACCATTGCCCATGAGTGGTTTGGAAAGCTTATCAATTTCATCCAAGACAACAATACCCTTTTCTGCTCTTTCAACGTCATATTCCGAATTAACGAGAAGTCTTTCAATACAAAGCTCCACGTCTTCTCCAATGTATCCCGCTTGTGTTAACTGTGTACAATCCGTTATTGAAAATGGGACATTCAAGACCCTTGCCAATGTCTTTGCAATTAACGTCTTACCTGAACCTGAAGGCCCAAGAACCAAGATATTTGACTTACTAAGCTCTAGATCATTGTCTTCATCATCGAGACGGAAAGCAATCTCCTCCGGTGTTGATCGATTGTGTGGCTTGACAGAGTCACGTAGCGTATACATCTCATCATCCTCTTTCTGCTGTCTCTCCTGTATCTTCTTGGCCAATTTCCTGGCCTTATCGTTGATCCTTAGATAATGATTGAAAACCGCAACGGACATAACCCTTTTACCAGTCTCTTGACCCACAATGTAGTTATCAAGATAATTTTTGAGCTTGCGAGGTGATGGAATCTTCACTATTGACTTCTTGATATCATTGATGAGACGCACGGTATTGATCTGGGAGGATGACGGTGCCCTAGGTGGCGGAACTGTAGAGGAAGATGTACTCTTTTCTGTGGAGGAGGAGGAGGATGATGATGCAAGGCGGCGACTTTGTGAGCATACTTGAAGTCTCTGTTGCTGCTGTTGCTGCAACAAGCAACGACTTGAGCAGCGAGTGAGTACACGTTGCATAATCTATACCCTGGGGGAGGAAACCTGTAGAGTCGTGTGAGTTGAAGTGCAACTCCAGATATTGATAATGTCCCCTTCGGCTCTTGATTCTCGATCGAGTGGTGCGGCGCGAACCAAAGGGTTCGTTGGGACTATAGACATCAATATAGATTAGTTTTATTCCACTACGAAACGATAAAGAGTAATGCATTCATGATTTTATAGATAACTATTTCCTTTTACGTGCCAATAAGTCTGCAATAGCATCCCTTGCGGTCAATTCTGGTGCCTTCTTTGTTGGTTCTTTCTTCTTCTTCGCACCTGATGTTCTTGAAGTTGTAGCTTTAGCTCCTCTACCGCCTCTTGATACTTTCCCCCGGGTTGGTCTTGGTGGAGATGGTGTTCTTTCGATGACTTCCTCAAGATCATCATCTTCATCTTCATCTGATGGAATCACAATACTTTCTTGGTGACGACTTGTTGGTTGTATGTAATCACCGTCATCATCGTTATCGTCATCACCATCGTCAACCATCTCTGCATCGGAGTCTGATATTACAATATCCTGTTTTGAAACCTTCTTTGTGGACCTGCGTGATGAAGTGGCATTGGTCTTGCGTGTTGATCTTGGGGCAACAACTTCTGGTTCTGAATAGACAGCCTCTTCCTCATCAGAGTTGACTACGAAGTCGTCAGACTTCTTCTTCTTATTGCGGGTTGTTGTTGACTTGGTAGACTTTGTGGAGCGTGATGATGTGTTATTCTTTGTTGATGCCTTCTCCGTCTTAGCTGTTGATGTCTTTGACCGAGGAACTCTGTCTTCGAGTGGTGTTGATTCCCTCTCTTGTTTGATCTTCTTCATGATATTCTTAAAGTTGTCCTCGAGGTCAATATTCTCATTCTCCAAAAACCCCTTCTCTTCGTACTCAAGTTCCAAGTCGACATATTCCTTTAATGCAAATTTGTCTTCCTTCTCAACAAATTTTTTGATAGCATCGTTCATACCTTTCTCTGGCAATAGGGACAATTCCATCTCTTTCAAGTAATCAGAGATGAATGTTTCAATGTTGGCATTTTCAGCCATATCTTCTCCAATAGCTGGAACATACTTGTTCTTCCTTTTAGCCATTGATGCGATATTATCATTCTTCTTGTGGAATTGTACAATTGTATTGGCATTAGCGACACGACCGACAAATCTATTAGAGAACCTTCTTGGGTTTTCTACTTCATATCCACCAGAATAATCAACTCTGAGTCTGATCAATGGCAATGGCATTTGATCGGGTTCCATATCTGGATTTTCAGCTTCCCAATCCTCTTTACTCTTTTCAATGAGATCTTCAACTTTAGAGATTAAGTACTGTATTACTTCTGTCTTGTATGCTAGACCTGGTCTTAACTCACGGATAGTTGGGAGCGAAAGTTCAAGCATTTGGAAAGGTCTAACAGTTTTCAACTTAAATGATTCTAGGGAATAATCACGATTATTGATATTGATAACAAAGACCCTTTTTTCAATTGCCTCACCATCCGATAGTGAGGTTGCAACTGAGGAACCTGGTTGAAGGGTTTCGAATTGGGCATTTGCATTGTAAACTGTATGAGGGATACATTCATGTTCATGTCCCCAAATGACAAGATCTAGAAATGATGGTAGGAAATGTTCTGGGAGGTATGCAGTGTTTGGTCTTCTTACATGATTTTGATGTACAGCCATAAGGTTAAACCATTCATCTTGAAGAACATTTGGTCTTTGAAATTTGACCCTCTTGTCCTGGAAACTCTTGAAGAGTCTTTCATCTCTAACTGATGCCATTCCATAGAGAGCTAATTTTGTAGTTCCCTTTTGAAGTAGGATTGGTGTGATGTCAATTTGATCTGTCTGGATGACTCGTCCAAAATGATTCACCATTCCAGATACGTTAAGTATATCTAATGGCGATAACAATCCACTTCCAGAGGCATCATCGTGATTCCCAGAGATGGCAAACACCGGGATTGAAATGTTCAAATTTGGATCTTCATAATTGACACTATTGATTCCATCATCAAAGACTTGGGAAGGATCACTAAGCATCTCGAGTTCGCATGGCTTATCACCAAAACAAGTTCGCCTGAGTGTTCGCATCACATGATACATCGACTTCTTTGTCGGCTTGTTTATATGGAAAAGATCACCAGATTGTAGCACCATATCCACGTCTTGCTCCTTAGCCACGTTCATAATCTCTTCAAATGTACGCCATGAGTCGTCGCCACGCACAGGATCACTCTCATTGTAACCAACATGGTTATCCGTAGTGACCAGTATCCGGAGTGTATTAGGTCCACGTTCAACATGTGGCAATTGAGGCATCTCTTAGTGTTAGCCACTATAGATTATTAGATAAAGATATGAACTTGATCCCATGGAGAACAGAAGAAGAGAGTAAAGTCAGAGATCGGACATCAAACGAGTTCGCGATGCGGAGACAAAAAAAACACCCGGACATCACCTATCATACAAAGCGTCTCTTGAGAGTTCAAGTCGTCCACGTCAGAAGTTTTAAGCATTTGCACATCGACACTGATCCTTCACGCCCATTGTCTACGACACTAGACGCTATCAATTATCCCAATCAAGTACTTTTACATTCTATGGTAATGAGTGCCTCCAAGTCCGTGTCGCGTGTCTATGCCGATGCCAACCTACAAAAGCCACAGTCATGGTGGGACTACGAGTCTGTCTCGATCCTTTGGCAAACACAGCAAGATTATGAGATTGTTAAGAAGCTAGGACGGGGTAAATACAGTGAAGTGTTTGAAGGAGTTAGTCTCTCATCAAAGTCCCAGATTGTCATCAAAGTGCTCAAGCCGGTGAAACGTAAGAAGATCAAGAGAGAGATTAAGATTCTTCAGAACCTTGTTGAAGGTCCACACATCATTAAACTCATCGCAGTTGTTAGAGACCCAATGAGTAAGACACCTGCACTCATCTCGGAATATGTCAATAACATTGACTTCAGAACGCTATACCCAACACTCACAGACTACGACATCAGATTTTACATGTGGGATCTCCTAACAGCACTTGACTATTGCCACTCACAAGGTATCATGCATAGAGATGTCAAACCCCACAATGTTATGATTGATCATTCTCAACGCCAACTGAGACTCATTGATTGGGGGTTAGCAGAGTTTTATCATCCAGGAACAGAGTATAATGTTCGTGTTGCTTCACGTTATTTCAAAGGACCAGAACTTTTAGTTGACTTCCGTTATTACGATTACTCTCTGGACCTTTGGTCATTCGGTGCTATGCTTGCTAGTATCATCTTCAAAAGAGAACCATTCTTCCACGGGAAGTCAAACACAGATCAACTTGTTCAAATCGTTCGTGTGCTTGGTACAGATGAACTTCATGCCTATCTTGACAAGTATAAGATTCAACTTGGTCCAGAGTATGAAGATTTGGGTCATTATACCCGTAGGCCTTGGTTCAGATTCACTAACGATTCAAATAAACACTTGGTTAATGATGACTTTGTCGATTTCATTAACAAGTTGTTGAAATATGATCATCAGGAAAGATTGACAGCTAAGGAGGCACTACAACACAAATGGTTTGACATGGTGAGAGGTGAGAAGAAGAAACTTGGTTATGCTACATAATGTCATCTCACCATCAAAATTTGGCTTTTATAAGCTTTTATAACTACTATCTTTGCTTTTTAATAAGTTTTCATTTGAAATGAAATGCAACGTTCATGAGTCATGAAACAAGATTTTGAACTACATGTAGTAAACCGTAGCTTTTATGAAACCATTAATTATCGATCGTTTTTATTTTTTTTCATGGGTATGAGTTAATGTACATATATATATTGATCAGATTGAATGATCATGCAATTCTCCAGCCTGGGAGCCAGTTCATGCTTTCATACTGACTAGAAGGACCCTCCAAACCAAAAGAGATATCCTTAAAGTACCAGAATACACTAATGACAATCACATACCAAATGAAGTAGAAACCCCAATAGATAATGGTGTTCTTGGTTGATTTGACAGATCTTAGTGGTCTGGTGAAGTGTTCGAATAAGAAGACAGTAACAAGCATGGCAAAGTAAAGAGCTGGCAAATAGTGATGAACGTATGTGACTCTACCCATGACAATAAATGGACAGAAGTGAAGACCCCAACCAAACATTGGATAAATACCACCCATCAGGAAAGTATTGAGTTTTTCCTCATCACCAACAAAGTCCTTGAACTGTCTTTGCCATCTGATCAAGTAATAAAGCACCAAGAGGGCAAACACAATAACACCAACAGAAGAGGTCCACGTGGTGGCTGGAGAACCAATCAAGAAATACTTTGGAACGTCATCATTCCATCCACACAATCTGATACCAACGTTCAAAGTTGGCCATTGCCAAGCTCTAGAAGCCAAATCATCCTTCTTATCTGGGTCTGGAACCAAGGCATTATTAGTAGCCATCATAGCCAAATTAAGTTGGATGAAATCCTTAAAGAAGTTGGTCTTTGGCAACTTGAAGTCTGGCTCCGGGTCTGGCAAGCCACTGTTGGCATGATGCTCAATGTTCCACCAAGTACGCTTATCACGAGTGAATGGGTTCTTGGCACAGATAACTTCACCTTGACGGAAACCCCATTGTGGCAACGAGTTACCAGATTGCATCAAGTAACAACCAGCCTCCTTATGTCTGAGTCTGAATGAAGTGGTCAATGGATGGATTCTGAGACTATCTTCGTTACCATATTGATGAACAACCTCGATGATCCAGTCATCCTTTGGATCACCACGTTCCAAATCACCATAACAGGAAACCTCGTTTTCAGATCTAGAAACTGGAGCACCAACGGCATGGGAATGCAAATTACGGCCAGTCATACGATGCATTAAACGGATTGGCATACCATCAATGACGTACTCGAGTAAGTCACGAGTCTCATTGAATGGAGTTCTAGATCTCTCTCTTTGGAAGAACCATTCGTTGTTGGCATCCTTGTGAGAATAGGTGGTAACCTGTTGTTGGTTGGAACCCTCTGGATAAGTCTGAACATGGGAATGAAGTAAGCCGCCACCAAGACCTTGGTTCTTTATAGTGACAACGGAACCGGCAATGGCAACGTCTCTTGGACCACCACCAACGGAGGAACCTCTCAAGTTTGCTTGGAAAAGAGATGACATGTTGGCATCACCTGGCCCGGAACCTGAAAGGAGCTCAAAGTGAACTTTAAAAGAGAGGAGGAAGACAGAGAATGGGATGACAATCAAGGCCAAGATTCTAGCAGCCCAATGACCAATGTATTTGTTGAATGGAACGGCATCATCTCTCATCATGGTCCACAAGTCAACAACGGTGTAAATACCAACAAGTGAAGTGACGAAAAGACCAACCATCTTCACTGAGCAGACACAACCGATTGAGATACCCAAAAGGAGTAACCATTTCCACCATTTGCGTCCAAAAGGTTTCTTTCTCTCGTTATGGAATCTGACAAGACAAAAGACAGTGGAGACAGTGAAGAATAAAAGCATCGAATCCAATAGAATGAATCTACCCAATGTTGCGTACGAGTTCTCAAAGATAACCATAAGAGTGAAAAGCCAAACAGCTGGTGTCTTGAAACCAATACCTCTAGCGGTGTAATAAGCCAATGGAACACAGAGAACAGAGAACATGGCGTTGAACAATCTCATCTTGACAAAATCAATAAACTCTGGGTATTCTTGACCAGATGGGAAATCCCAGGAACCGTTGTAACCTGCCAAGTATCCCGAGAAACCAACAAGCATCTTACCGAGAGGTGGGTGCACATCATGATAAAATTCATGACGAAGGTAGTAAGAACCAAACTTACCAAAATGGGCCTCATCCCAAACAACGTTGTGATTGGCACCAATCTTGTAGCAACGAACGACGAAACCGATAAGTGTGAAGAGGATTGGCATAACAATGGCTTCGGCAGAAGCAAGCGACGAATGGAGCTCATCGACCTGCTTAGCATACTCCTTCTTTGGATCAATGATGTCCTGCTCTGGTTCTGGCTCTGGCGAAGTGAGGACCTCGTCTTTGGCAGGTGTTCTATTGCGCAGACGCGAGGCAATACCTGCGCTGTCGTCGACACCGGTGCTAGACATTGTTCTTCCTGGAACCCTTGAAACAATTGCTAAGGTAGCAGAGAGAGAGGATCAACAAAGAGAGAGAGGAGGTTGTTTTAAAAAGGTGACACGTCGTTGTTTGTTCGGTTTTTCGCGTCAGTTTCGGTTAAATATAAACCTGGTGAGATGTCCGGGTGGTTGATCCCGGTTAAATAAAAATCCTTAGATAAGCGACGCGTAACACGAAAAAACACGAAATAACATGAAGACGCGTTTGGAGAGTCTCTTTCTTAGTATAGAGATTGATTGAGTCTATCTCTCTGTTACAGGTCTAATAACGATGGCCAAGCGAAGAGAGGTGTCTGAGGATCCCGAAGGCTCACATGAGGAACTTGGTGCTGGCGATTACATTGATGGAGAGCCAATTGACGGAGAGTCTTTAGATGAGGAAGAAGAGCTAGAGAGACTCGCTCAAGAAGCGAAGGATAAGCATAGTCGGAGAAAGTTACCGGCTCAATCACACATCAAGTCATACATCACGATCCTCACTTCTGCACTCGGTGGTTACGATTACTCTGCTGATGTCGAACCAGCGCCTTACAAACTTGGTGAAGAGGCGTTCCTATGTCTTCAGGATATCGACAAGTGGTTCAGATCTCATGATATGAGATCCAACTCTTCAGAAGTTGCCATTGCATGTGCAGAGTCAGGTATTGTGCAGGATCTCGTAACAATCATGTGCATGTGGAACGATGGACTTGATGACCCAAATACAACAATCTCAGGGTTCTCTAAGAGACACGATGAGAAGATTGCCAGAATGTGTATGAAACTTCTCGTCATGCTGACATGGCCAGTTGAATTGAAAAGTGGTATGCACCAAAACCAGCTTGAGAACTATCAATCTGTTAAGAAACATCAACTTGTGTACAAACACTTCATCTTAACTTACAGAAGTGGTGCTGTTCTGCAAGCCATCATAAAGCTCTCAATCCCAATCATTACCAAGGACAAAAAGGACAGAGAAGCCGGTGACTACAACATCATCAAACAATGTGTCGCCTTCTTCAGAAACCTTCTCCAAATCGAACCACCAGGTATCAGCAAACTCAAACTGAAGTCCAATAAGCAATCTTCATTAACTGAAGATCTCCCACGAGGTATCTCTCCAGACGATGTTAACATCGGTGCGTGCATCGGTGCCTTCAATGATAACTTGGTTTTCACATTTTTCCTCACAATGTGCTCATCGATCGGTAACGATCGAGACTTTGATCCAGAGATCTTGGCTTTAGTCTTTATGGATATCATCTACTTGATGCTCAAGACCCTTAGACCATCATACATCATGCAGAGTGATAAGAGCCCCAACTCGTCAGTAAAGTCATCTACTGGCCTCTCAGCCCTACTAGCCGAGGAGAAGGCTATGGTGAACAAATTCAAAAAGAACAGTTCAAGTCGACATGGAAGATTCGGTACCCTCCTTTCTCTACAGACACCAGACATGGGTCGTCTCACAATGTCCAATACGGGTAACGTCCTCGGTGCTAATAATGTTATCACATCATTCGATGCACATAAGAAATGGAACAAGACACGAAAGTTTTTGTATGAACCAGATGAAGAGATCGTCTTCCCGGAGATTGCCATTGGATCAACCAACAGAAAATCCTTTTATTCATTTGTTTGTGATTTCCTCGATGGTGCATTCAACCCATTCATCAAAGCCTGTACAAAAGTTCAAACTCACCATGACGAAAGTGGTAAACTGACAGACGTCGAGAGAAACCATTTCTTCCTTCTTATTGCCTGGTTCCTTGAAGCACAGAGAGAAAGATACGGTTCAAACATCAGCGAAGTTGATTACACACTTGTTGGTAATGCATTCACACCGGAAGTCTTTATTCTTCTTCACAAGGCCATGACTGAGACTGGGTCTAATCCGACTTCAAGACGTGTGGGTAAGGGCGAAGATCAACCGGCCTCCAGATATGGTCTTGCTCACTCTACATTGATTCTGTTCAAAGAGGTCATTCTCGTTGCTAACACCATGGGTGTCTCATCAATGGCAGACAACAGAGACTTGTCTGTATCACTCCAAAAGCAACTTTTCTCCACTTCAAAGTTCTACCTGGATGCCCTGGGTGATATTTCCAAGTTTGCTCACAAGAGATCTCCAGAGTTCATCACTACATTGGTTGATACACTTGACGTAACAATCAGGGAGCTAGAGGCATACCACAGGGCAGATATGACTGCATTCATCATGAATGAAAAATCCAAGTCTAGAGTAGGACCAAAGATTGTTGACGAAGAGCAAGTGGTCATTGCAGAGATTGACGAGACCAATACTAAGGGAGTTGCTAAGGGTGCTGAGAATCTCGCTAATGGTCGAAAGAGTGTCAGAGATAAGTTCGTCTATCGTCTTGCTAATCCAGAAGTTATCAATGCCTATGTTGCACACATTAAGAGATTCAATGATATCTCAGATAAATCATTGAAGAAGGCCATCAAGTTTTTGCACAAGGTCTTTTTCGAGTTGAAAAGAGAACCATTGCTTTATCGTATTGACTTTATGATTACACTTCATTCGATGTTGGCTGATGAAGGTCTTCCAAAGACTTCCAACAACAGAAAGCACGTTGAAAGTTTCTTGAACCACTTCATGAGAAAGTTCAAAAAGGCCCTGGATAAGACTCCCGCCTTATACGTTGAGGTGTTGTTCCCAATGACTAAGGATAAAGAAATGAGTACATATCTGTTGACAGGAGAGATTCCACCTCCAAGTCATAAAGAGACGAAGGCCGTTGTTGCTAATTCCGTTGTGGAGTTCAAGAATGGTGACGACTTGGATCTTGATAGAAAAGTTGCTCTTCTTGTCGGTGCAATGATCGATGATCAGCTTGGTGATTTGGTGAGTTGGATCTCTCAAGAGTTGGAGAGGATTGTGAGTATCAGAATGCCATCCAACGCAGATGAAGCAGACGACACTATTATTCCAAAGGATATTGTCATCAAATCTGATACTCCAGAGTACATGCTTAAGCTCGTCACTGAGCCAAGATTGAGGCTTCTCTTGAAACTTGCTGGTGTTGTAGTCCCTTCTACCACAAAAGAGGAGTGTATCTTCCACGAGAATGCCGACTTGGATCAGCTCATTGCTGTTAACACATCCATCAAGGTGTACTTGATCACTCCGGTGCCAGTTGACGATGGTATGACCGCCGGTGACTACATGCATACCAGATTCGTGTTACATGACCAAAAGGCGAGAGATGACGACTATGACATTGATGAACTTGCCGGTGCCGGTTACTCCTCTGACGAAGATGACATTGCCTTCAACACAAACAGAAACAGAGACAGTGATGATGATGGTGTCGGCTACATGGACAATGAACTTGATAGACTTGAGGCTGCCATTGAACAAGGTGAGAGACTTCAGAGCGGGAGCGGTGTCAGAGGTGTTGCTAACAGAAAGGGTGGTAAGAACAAAAAGGAAAAGAAGTCAAAAGAGAAGAAAAGTAGAAGGAAGAAGAAGAAGAGATCTGGTAAAGATCTCGCCTTGCACGTACTCTCTGATGATGAAAGTGGCTCGTCTTCCAAGAAGAGGAAGGATCCAGAGAACTATAAATCTATGGAGTACATTCTTGATTCTGATGACGAAGATGATGAGGCTTTCTTTGAGCGTGAGAACATGTTGAGATCTTTGTTAGAGGAGAGCGGTGGTACTTTATCCTTGGATCAGCTCAAGAGAATGCTGAACTCCAAGGGTTCTTCAGTTTCTGTGAAGGAAGGTACCACCTCGGTGTCTTCTGATTTGAACCTTGCTGATACATCGATCATCTCAGTGACAAAGAGAGCAGGTGAAGAGAACGAGACTGAATCACCGCCTTCAAAGAGAATGAGAACGGAATCTGTTGTTACTGAGACCGAGGACGCCCTTTCAGTGAGTGAGAGCGATTCAGATGGTGACAATGAATCCAGCTCTGGTGATGGTTCAGATTCCGGTTCAGATTCCGACTCTGATGATGGTTCTGATCAAGAGAACAGTGAAGATAATGTTGAAGATGAGGGTAACACTGAAGGAACATCTGTTGAGCCAGTGAGTTTGGAGAAGGATCAAGAAATGGCTGAATCAGATGGTGAGGAGGAAGACAGACGTACGGTGGTGAGAGCCTCAAAGAAAAGGGCTATCATTACTGACAGTGACGAAGAGTAACGTTAATTGCATTTTGATTTTGTAAAGGGATTATTTATTATGGGATTTTAGATGTAGGACTACCAGATAAATAGCAGAATATTGTTTCCAATCATTTATAGACATAAGTTTTGAGCCAGTCAGCTTAGTCCTTTGGACCAATCATCAACTCTGGTCTAACATAGTGGTCAAACTCCTCCTCGGTCAAGGCGTTCAACTCCAAGGCAGACTCCTTCAAGGTCAAACCCTTCTTATGAGCATTCTTGGCAACCTTAGAAGCCATGTCGTAACCAATCTTTGGGTTCAAAGCGGTGACAAGCATGAGAGACTCGTGCAAAGTCTTCTCAATCTTATCAGTGTTGGCAATGATACCGTCAACACAGTTGAGTCTGAAGGAGTTACAACCATCAGCCAAAAGTCTGATAGAAGAGAGCAAGTTGGAGATCATGAGTGGCTTGAAAACGTTAAGTTCGAATTGACCAGAGGCACCAGCAAATGTGATGGCGGAGTGGTTACCAAAGACTTGGCAAGCAACCATTGTGAGAGCCTCGTTCTGAGTTGGGTTAACCTTACCTGGCATGATGGAAGAACCTGGTTCGTTCTCTGGGAGAGCCAATTCACCGTAACCACAACGTGGACCAGAACCCAAGTATCTAATATCGTTGGCGATCTTGTAAAGAGAAACAGCAACAGTGTTCAAGGCACCGGAACACTCAACGATGGCATCGTGAGCAGCAAGGGCCTCAAACTTGTTTGGAGCAGTCTTGAAATCAATACCTGTCTCCTTAGAAACTTGAGCGGCAACAGACTCAGGGAAACCCTTCTTGGTGTTCAAACCGGTACCGACGGCAGTACCACCTTGAGCAAGGAACTTCAAGTTCTTCAAAGTGGACTCAACTCTTTCAATACCGTTGGTGACTTGCTGAACGTAACCGGAGAATTCTTGACCAAGAGTCAATGGGGTAGCATCCTGCAAGTGAGTTCTACCAATCTTAATGATATCCTTGAACTCCTCGGATTTCTTAGCGAGGGAGTCTCTGAGAGCGGTAAGTTCTGGGATCAAAGTGTTGGTGATCTCAGTGACAGCGGCAATGTGCATGACGGTTGGGAAGGTATCGTTAGAAGACTGAGATTGGTTAACGTGGTCATTTGGGTGAACTGGCTTCTTAGAACCAAGTTCACCACCAAGGAGCTCAATAGCTCTGTTAGAGATGACCTCGTTAGCGTTCATGTTAGATTGGGTACCAGAACCGGTCTGGAAGACAACCAATGGGAAGTGATCCAAGAGTTTACCCTGGGCAACTTCATCAGCAGCCTTCTGGATAGCCTCAGCGATATCTGGCTTCAAAGTACCAAGCTCTTGATTAACAATAGCAGTAGATTTCTTCAAGATACCAAAAGCCTTAACGACTGGTTCTGGCATCTTTTCACGAGCACCACCAATTTTGAAATTTTGAAGGGATCTCTGAGTTTGACAACCCCAGTACTTATCAGCTGGAACCTGGAGTTCACCAAACGCGTCAGATTCTGTTCTGAACTTACCCTGAAGGGCAGCAGAAGATGTGGAGAAGGAAGCCATTGCTGTCTTTGTGAGTCTAGCGGTGAGCTGTGGGCGAGCAGAGAGCATTGTTGGGTGGGTTGTTGTAAATGGATAAATGTGGAGGGTTTATAAGGAAAAAATCGGCAATGCGAGCGGACTTGACAGAGTACTGACTCGGGACTTTAACACTGAACAATTGGATTTTGGGTAGATCCGGTCAATTGTACTGTGACGATAGGTCTGGAATGGACTTGCGATGAGTGAGCAAAGTTTGCAATCTGTAATAACAGGTGTACTAACTTGTAAAAAGTTCAAGAAGAAAGGTGGAAGAAAAAAACAGAAAACCTGGAGAAGCTGGATCCGTGACCTTTTCCATTGGAGCTTTGCCGTGAATGGATCCGAAAGGGCGAGACGATCCCGGGAACTTTCGGAACGTTGGAATATTCTTTTTTTTTTCGCGGCACCGCACCCGGGAAATTCCGGGATTCTCATTGTGGAGAGAAGAGTTATCAACTGAGCATGGATAAAAGATCTATAGTTGCCAATGAAGACTATCAGAAAAGTGATGGTTGATTGATGACTAGCAAACATGATTTGATGAATAAACGCTTTTCACTGTGTGGCAAGGTCTTTATAACTTTCTTCAAACTTTTTAGCTGCGTCACGTCTTTGATTGGTTCAAAATGTGCCTTATTAGTATGGTAGTACTCGTTATAAGCGTGTACGGTACGCTTACGCTTATCTAACTCGTTGATCTCGATATACCCACGAAGAACTTTACAGATTAAGGTAGAAGCGTCACCGAACAATAGTTCAAGACGAGACGGTGAGATGCCTGCAAGACAGAGTCGGATTGTCCATTGATCTCTTTCATCTTGTGTAAGCGTGTTGATTTGATCAAGTAGAGCGAATTCATTTGCATCAGTATGTGGGAACCTTTCTTGGATCTCTAAAGGTTTATACTCTGGATGTGCTAATCCATGGAGATAGAAACGTAGTGATGGAGCGCCACACGCGTTCTTGCGCTTAATCAAGGCGATGGCCTAAATTGTTAGTCAATGGTTGGCGCTTAGGTGTGGTGTTTGGTAGTTAGCATACGGCAAGGATATCAAACATGTTGAGCTGTATCTGTAGTAGATATATATATATATATAGAGAGAGAGAGATAGATAGAGAGAGAGAGGCCGCGGTTTGTTTACATTTCAAACTATAAACTATAGAGGACGCGTCAGTTATATACAATACATTTCCATTTCATTATAATACATAAACCAAGGGAAAGAAGAACCAACACGTTATAAGTTGACGCCATTGCACAAACGAGAACTATTAAAACTATTAAAACTATCATTAGAAATAAAGACAAAAAGCAACAAAACAAAACAAACACCCATCAAACTTCATTCTTAACATCATCATTTTGCCAATCCAAATCGTCATTATTAAGAGAAGAAGTTAGATCTTGTTCCCTTTTAACCTTCTTCTTCGATTTGGTTAAAGCCTGCTCTTTCTTAGTTAGATATTCTCTCTCCAATTGATCAAAAGATTCAATCAATTCATTAAATCCATTCTCCTTAGCAAACTTCTTTGATTTCTCAACAATCTTGTTCAAATAGTTGATCTCAAGTTTCAAATCAGAGATTTGAGTAGTATATTTCTCAACATCTTCTTTTAATTGAGTTTGAGCAGCTTTCTTACGTTGACGACATTTGGAAGCAGCAACACGATTACGTTCTAATAATCTTGCCTTCTTCCAAGCAGCTGTACCCGGTATTGGACCTGCATCCGGGTTGAAAATAACTTCATTGTTATACATGAGTTTCTGAGTTGGAACACCATTTGAGTTAATAGCAATTGGAGCAGCTCCTGACGAGGTTGGTGTTGATTGACTCGAGGCAGACACAACAGTACTCTGTGGTAATGGAGTTAGTTGTGGTGGTTGTGGTTGATGTTGATGTTGCTGTTGCTGCTGCTGTTGCGTGATTATAGGCTGTTGTGGTAGTTGTTGTTGAGGTAGTTGTGTCTGTTGAGGTGGTGTTTGAGTCGAAGGACGGCTTATATGTTGTTGCTGCTGTTGTTGTTGATGATGTTGTGGTTGTTGTTGTTGACGTAACACTTGTTGTACTGGTATAGTTGCAGTGTTCTGATGCATCTGGGGAGTGAAATTGATATCATCTTGACCCTTTTCACTTGATTCTTGAGAATAATCACTGCTAAAGAAATCATCATTTGTATGATTGACAATCTGTCCGATTTGACCATTAGAGATGGATATACGACGTCTAAGTTGACCTTGTGGATTCATCATCATTGCAGATTCAAAGATTGGTGGGTTTGTAAGTGGGAAATGAGACACATCGATACCATATGGTGCAAAGAATGGTGAGAGTAGATCATTAAAGAAAGTATTATTACCACCAGTGGCAAATGGAGGTTGAGTAACGTTCGGATTGTTGTTTAAACCTTCTGCTGTAGCATTAGCGTCCATCACCGGGATGGAGTTGATTGGTATCTGACCTGATGCTGCTGCTGCCGCTGCTGCCGCTGCGGTGACGGGATCCTTAGGACCAACCTGATCAACGAGTGGCATTGGAATGTGTTGTTGCTGTTGCTGTTGCTGTTGCTGTTGTTGTTGTTGTTGTTGGGCCAGAGCCTGCATTTGAAGCAGTTGCTGCTGCTGCTCCAACGTCATGTGATCAATGTTTGTCATCGTGTATGTATATATGTCAGGTCTGTGGGGAAAGTCTAGGACCTGCCGGGACTGCTATTGTTTTGAAGTGTAAGGTGTGAGGTGTAAGGTGTAAAGTATGTTTAAGATATGTGTGAGTGTATGTGTATCACCTCTTAGACTTGAGTAGCTCTTTTGACTAATGTAAGGGAGTCAAGAGGACTCTGAAACAGTGGATAGGTAAATCTGTAGCTAAAGTCTGTGTTTCCAACGCACTGATGGGGAAGCTGGAGGAGAGCTGTGGGAGACTGCAACTAGAGTATTAAGAAAGAAGTAAGAGAAGATGAGTGTTGATGGCTTCTTAAAGTTGCAAACTAAGGATTAAAAAGATGGAATTGTCACGTTGTTGTAATGGCGTTTCGTTCTTCTTTAAACTGACGCCCGCGGATACAGTTTTTTTTTTTTTAATAGGAGAAAAGGAATAAAAAAATCAACGAAAAGCCTCCACTTTTCCTTTTTACGCATCCCCAACAATTACGGGATCCATGCAAGTTTTATGATGATTCTAAGTCTAAAAGAAACTCAATTTAGTTGTCTAATGCCTGGTTAAGCAGCTAGTTACAAATAGATGATGGACCCTTGCATTGTTCTTGTGTAGTGATCCTCTATGCCTATCAAGATAAGTAGTTTTTTTTATTTTAATTAATTTTTATGGTGTGGGGGTGGTGAAGGGTCAGGTGGGGGAAATAGTACAGTTAATGATATCAGTAGTTATTATGTACTTGCTCCTCAAAGCTTAGTGTTAAGAAAATCAAAATATGAAACCGGCTTAATTACATCATTGATAGTGATTTATCAGAAAAAAATTTAACTGATAAATCTAGAGTTAGACGGGCTTTATCACGTGTTAATTTAGTGTCTCTGATCGGTGGCGAAAATAATTGCGGGGGGATTTTTATTAAAAAAAAAAATGAAAAAAAAAAATAAAAAAAAATGAAAAATAATATAAAAAAACAATAAAATAAAAAATAAATAAATAAATAAATAAAAAAATAAATGGTGTCTGGATGTTATTGATCATTCAAAAAGTAAACAAAGCGATACGCGTTTAACTGACATAAGGTATATATATATATATAAGACAGATATAAGACAGATATAAGATGTCATACGCTTCACAAAACACACTTAATGGGTGTATAACATCACTATCAACCTCGGTATCACTTCTTGGAGATGCGTTATCTTCACTTGATACACACGCAGATGATTTTGATCGTCTTGGTCTTATCCTTGATCAAAACAGAATCTTTACATTAGTACCAGAACATGATTTGAGTACTGCTAAAAGATCATTAGAGCATGAGATTGAACCAAGGATCCTAAAGCTTGTTGATACCGTGAAAGCGCGTCTTACAAAACTTGAAAGACGCAGAGATGCTCTTGTGTCCAAGGAGAGATTGAACCAAGTTAGAATCAATAACTTTAGATCTGGTGATAACACTGCTTCTGCCAATGAAGATGTCGATATTGAAGGTACAGATGAAGAATTGGAACATCTCAGACAACTCAGATTGAAAAAGGACAGACTTAAGTATAAGTTGTCAAGCATTAATCTACAAAATAGAAAAGCAAGATTATCCATGGTGAATCGTTAACTATTCAATTCTTTGATTTACATCATTGACATATCCAAATTGGAGTACATCTTCGATACGAGATGTTCCAATCCATTCAACTTGGCACCGATAGAGAGTAAGCTTGGATCTTGACAGTATACCACAGTCTTTTCAACTTCAATGACAACTTTACCATTATAAGTGACACCCCTTGTGAGATAATCATGTGGTGTGAACTTATTAATACCGAGAACATGTGTTATACCACGCTTATACGTGCCCTCTGGTTCCAAGATATCAGTGATCTTAACTCTCTTATGCTTTAAATCATCTCTGAGCTTATCAACGTGAGATTTACCCGTGATTGGGTCAACATGACACCAAGGCTCCTCTGTGACAATGTGTAATGATTTGATCTCAAGTGATACTTCTCCGTTCAATACAAAGAAATCAATTGCTATTCTATCCTTGTAGTGTTCGAGTTTCTTTTCATCGGGTACAAAGATCTCAGTTATATCAAGTCTGTGCATAGGGAAAAGAACTTTCTCTGGTGGTTTATTCAATGCTGCATTGCATTTGGCCAAATTACTCAAAATCTTCTCCAATTTCCTACTGAATCCATCACAATCATCCTTATCATGATCTTTGAGTAGTACCACACCAGTCATAGTGTCATTGATCAAGGATAGCAACGATGAGAGTTGTTCCATCTCGAGATGTGCAGATTCTTTTAGTTTGAGGTGTACTTTCTTAGAGAAAGTGGTGAAGTGTAACGCCACATCAATGTCTGAAACCTCCGTCGATTGACGTGTGAGTGTTCCCTTCACTTGTTCAGTACGTGAAGAGGATACGGGAAGCAATACAGCGTCATTTGAAGTGAGCATATCGAGACACGTTGTTAATGCATCAAGTACGTCGTCGAGGTCTGGTTTGATGATGGAATCAATGAGCCAACGTTGCTCAAGAAGACGATTCTCTTTCGAGATTTGCTCAATTTGGCTCTGTTCTAATGGTGGATATATCTCAGTTGACATCACTGGAGAGGTTTACTAAGCTTTTCAAAGAGTCCTTTAGATAAGTCTTAGTGGTAGAAGCGTAGTTCCATAGAGACTTTTGGTTATTCGCGGGGGGACATTTTATGAATTTGTCTCATCGAACCATTTTGGTCTCTATTCTCTTTCTCTTAGCTCTTAGCTCTTACTCTAAGATACTATACTCAATATGATCAGAGGTGTCTCTCGTCCAACAGCACAGCTTCTGTCAAATGGAACAACAACAACAACAACGCGCAGAGGCTTCGTCATTGCTTCGCTTGCTGCAATCACACAGTCCTCATGGCTCAAGGGCATCAGACAAGCTGATGAGATTTCAGATGTATCATCACCTCTTGTTAGACCAGAGACTCCAGTGACTCCAATTAAGTTCTCTGAGAAGCTCCCTGATGGTCGTATCCTTATCTCGCCAGCAGAGCGTGCCGTGCTCTTTGTTGTGTCTGGACTCAGTGCTCTTATCCACCCAGAGATTGGTGCCAACATTGTCAACTTTGGTGAAGTGAGTGCCATTGAACCAATCTTGAAGTCTCTGAGAGACCAAATGTTACAGACAGACTCAGGAAGACGTATTCTTAGAGAGAGACCACAATTGAAATGTGAGAATCTCAATCAAGAATGGTTAAAGACATTACCAGAGAACACTCTTGGTTATCGTTATTACCGTTTCACAAAGGATAACGATGCTCGTTCTCCAGTTAAGTTTATCGCTGATGAGGAACTCGCCTATGTATTCTTGAGATACAGACAAATGCACGACATTGTACATATCCTCACAGAGCATAAGGTTGATCTTGCTGGTGAGTTGCCTGTTAAGGCATTTGAGTTTGGTAACACAGGATTACCAATGACTGGTCTTGCATGCTTTGCATACTTCAAATTAAGTGCTAAGAGAAAGAAAAGAGTGCATATGATGGATTCTTTCTTGGAGGGATTGCAATCTACACCTTTGTTGACAGTGGAGTGGGAGAAAGTTATGGATAGAGACCTCAATGAGTTGAGAAGGGAACTTGGTATTACAGCTTAAGTGAATAAGTTTATGACTAATGAAGAGCTTATGTTTTGTGTATAGATCAAATATATGATCACATGTGACCTGCTCACTGATCACCCTGAAGAAGCCCCAAATGATGATCAATAATAGCAAGTTCATCCCTATACAACCCAACAATTGTATCAGTGATCTTCTTATCACCAGTTCCAAGATCATCAAGTGCATTCTGATGCTCAGCTTGAACATTTTCCAAGACTTCCTCCAATATCATATCAGCTCGTCTCTTGTAGAACTTACCATCGACAACACCACTCATGAGTCCATTGATTCTTCTATTAGTGAAAAGATTACCATCTTTCTCCAATAACACAGCCAATGCAACTTCAACACGGAAGGAGATACCATCCATATTGATGGTATATTCTCCCAGGTATCCCTTCTCTTTCAAGAATTCACATTGATGCTCACTTAGTAGCGCAGTGACCTGCTCAGTGAGATCAACATCGTTCCATGGGTTTGAAGGGAGAACGAAACCGTATTCACAAAGTAAGAACTCATTAGAGTGTGGTCCATATGAGAGGAAAACTTCTTCATCTGTTGAGTAGGATGAAGACGTCATAACGTGGAACCCATTATGATCCACTTGAAGAGAACAATGGTCCTGCGCCGAATGATTGATAAGATCGACAAATGGTGCCATGGTGAAATTGTCATCCTTGGTATGTGCCTCAGGGATAGACATGTATAGACAACGAGAGTTTACACAGAACCAAGCCCAAAGAAAGTCGGATCGTGTGATCCAAGATGACGATGATGATGATGACAACTGTGTATGTGAAGAGATGAGTGTCTGCACGGTGGTATAGTCTGTGGTGAAGCGTTTGTACATCTTGTCTGCATGTCTCTGGGTCGATTGTGGCAGACAGGTAAACTGTTTAGAGGAACGGTCATTATCAGAGTTTATAAGCCATACAAGTGGAGAGAGATCAAAATCTGAAGTTGGAGGAAGTGAGTCTATGAAAGGTTTCCACCAAGATCTGACGCCTCTAGACTTCTCAAGACATAGATACATAGCCACTATCTGGAATGATGTGAGTCTGTGAAGAGTTGACTTGTCGAGCTTAGCGTATAAGAGTCTTGTGATATCGTCCTCCCTTCCAGTGGTCTCGGGTAGTTTGAACCTACTCTTGGAGTTTTCCGTCATTGTTCTGGACCATGATAGAATATGTTCAACAATCGTGGAAAAGTTAAGTAGATACGATGGAGTGATCTTGATTATCTGTTGACGAGCCTCGAGCTGCTTGTCTGCAAAGATACCTCTACCACCGTAAGAGGTCTCATGGGCGGAAATGGATGCGGATATCGAGCATTTCTTATCCTCGCTGAGCCAATCTATCAGCCTTTGGAGACTAGCATCATTCTCAGTCATATTAAAGCTCTTTGAAGATGACCTTCACCTTCAAAATTGATGGAAAATTGACTAAAAAAGGGAGAGATTGATGTATGAGAGCCATCACAATTTTTCACCTTCATCGTCTCGCGGGCTCTGGGGAAATCATTAGAAAAGATCCTCGACATATAATCCCTTCCTTTCCCTTCCACTTCCTATAGCTCACAGAGCAAAGGCTATGACACATAGACTACCCATGAGACAGCCATTGCAGCAACAGCTGCGATGCTTCTCCTCCTCAGTCCGTACTCTCGAGCAGTGTACCGCAAAGTTCCCCCCGAACCGTCCATCGGCATCGATACTTCGCCATCTTCACTTCACAAAGCCCCTTCCCTATACTAAGGGACAGGCTATCCAGACACAGTTCCAAGGTGCAAACTTGCAGTTCAAGTCAATGCAGTCCAAGATTGGTCGTAAACGTCGGGAAATGGATGAGAAGAACCTCGTGATGAACGAGTACGAGGCCGAACTCCTCGCTAACATCGTTGCAATGAAGCCCTCGCCTATGCTTCTATCGTTCCAGTTTAACAATGTGTTTACCGGTGGTCGTCGAGAGAAGAGTAAGGTCACCGAGGAGGACATCAAGAAGATGGAGGAGGTTGGCTACGAATACGTTCAGGCTTCAAGGGGAGGTGAGATCACTTTCCACAATGAAGGTCAGCTAGTTGCATACCCGGTATTAGACCTCAAGGACTTTGACGGACTCACAGTCAAATGCTTCGTATCACAACTCGAGGATGCTATCATCTCTACAATGGCCCATTTCGGGCTCAAGACTAAGAAGACCGAGAACACAGGCGTCTGGGTTGATGACAACACCAAGATATCATCTATTGGACTTTCAGTCTCAAGGGGAATAACCACACACGGAATCTCCATAAACGTTTGCAACGAGATCCCATCTATTGAAAGAGCTGGTGTCGTGTTCTGTGGTCTTCCAGGAAAGACACAGACCACTATGTCGAAAGAGTTGGGACATAAACTCACTGTTGATGAAGTCGCTACTCAGTTCGCTAGAGAGTTTGCAAAGAAGTTGGGCATTACACAGATCGAGTCAGTTGATCTTGACGATCTTGAGATAGATTGAGAAGAACTGTATATATATATATATATATATATATAAATGTGATTAAATCTCTTGACTAGAATTCTTGGAGTGCATCGAGATCTCATCAACCTGAGCACTGCATATACCCTTCTCAAGCTTCTCCTTCTCTGTGAAGCATCCAAACACATCCTCCTCATCAGTTGTAAACACGTTATTGTTGATGGGCCAAATGAGACAAAGGATCCAGTAGCATGCAAATGGAATGACAAAGGCAAAAAGAGAATCACCATAGTAAAAGTTAACAATCCCCCTATTGTTGAAGTATGATTGATCCACTTGCCATGCCATACCAGGAAGACCAGGTGTCATACCAACAATAAAGGCAACAACTGCCCTAAAGTTGATACCACATGTGTAGAAGTACTCACCGTTTAACACAAATGCCTCAGAGATCTTGTAGACCCTTCTGCGAATTACGAGGTAATCGCAAACACAAATGGCAATGATTGGAGTGGTAACAACACCGAAACTGCTCATAACAGTTAAGAAGACACTCGAAGTGTTGTAGAAGTTCCAAGGTTGGACAGCAAATGACACTGCAGCCGTGAGAAGGAATCCTCTTGTGACATTTATGTAACGAGGAAGGATACCTGCAAGATCCATACCACTAGAGAATCCACAATTGATGGAGTTTAAGCACACTTGTGAGGCAACAAATGTGAATCCAATGAATGATGCTGCACATCTCGTTCCTGGAGTGTATGAATCATGGAGCCAACGAAGGACAATATCTGTAGGTATCCAAAGCTCTTCACCATACAATTGAGAAGTTGTAGAGGCACCAATGATTCCAAATAATGGGATAACAGTTGTTGGAATGAGTAGAGAGAGGAAAGTACCGAGAACAACGGAGGTGGTGGAGGTAGCAAATCTGGAGTAGTCACATTGGTTTTGAGTTCCTGGAGACACTGAAGAGAACCAATAAGTCATCACGTAGATGATCATCCAACCTTGTTCAGAAGATGAAAGTGTTGTCTTAAGACCAAACACATCACCATACCCACCTGCTTTGATTTGAAGGTGTATAACCATACCTAACATGGCAAAGAAGACACACACACAACTGACGATCAATGGTCTATTGAAACGATAAGGTGGCATAAAGGCACAAATTGCATTGAAGACATGGAAGATCAGGAATCCAGCAAGATCCCTCTCAGTCATTGCAACTCTGGAGAGGTGATTATCCCCTAAATTCATATAACTTTTACTCCAAGCTGAAAGCACGAGACTGACAGCTTGACCTCCAATGTAACAACCGGACCCATAGTTCACGATACTCAGCAAGACACGCACCAAGATACCAAGACCAGAACCATAGATACCAAAAGATACTCTCTGTGTCACAGTGTAACCAACGTGCCAGTCTAAACCGGGAAAAGAGTTGAGAATGGTGTATGCGATAGTGACGAGATCTCCCAGGATGTACCCGGCAAAGATACCACCAATGGATAGACCGAGAGACAGAGAAGAAGAGGAACTGAGCCAGGTTCCCATGTTAAATGAGATGACACCCCAATAACAAAAATTTGAGAAGAACCCCCATTGTCTCTTGTGTGGAGGTATAGGCTCGAGATCTCTATTGAGTAAGAATGAAGGAGGATGTGATGGAGGATGAGGCACCTCCAAGAGTTTCAAGATCTTCGACATTGGAAGTGAGGGCTTGAAGTTGAATATACGAAGATGCAAGATTGATCCCAGATTGTACTAAATAACTGGAATTTCGCTTAGTTTTTATACATTGAGCCGTTCATTTTGCTGCTTTGTTGAATACAACACTTTCCAACTGTCCATGCGCATATTCTGTTAGACAGGTGAGATGAGTTTAGCGCATTAATTCTTATGGATAGTTTGGCTGTTTTATATGCAAGTAATTATGATACGAGAAATATAACACCGTGCATATAGTAGTAAAGATAACTTAAACATAAAAAAGAAAAGAATACTATCTCTGAGACAAAGGTTAACTGTTCTAAGGGAAGGTATAAGGTCTACAGAGGAGATGATGATCATGCGATAATGAATCCCAAAGTCTAATTTCTGTCATGGAAGATCCCAGGTTCGATTCTGCCTCGAAACATAAAAAAATCATAAAAATTGACAAAAAATATTATTTTTTATTCCTTCAATATTGAGAATTTCTTTTTTTTTTTTATCAGGACAGTAGCTTCACAGCTCTACAGAAAAGCTGACGGTCTTTGTCGGCATTAGACATAGACAAGGTTAGGATAGTAATCTAAATTAGGATGATCAGAGTAAAAGTGCTTCGCCGAAAAATCCCTTTAAATCGTCATAGCAAGTTGTGCGATACCTTGTTCAGAGACTAGATGCCCTAGTACACGACGCAGCATAACAAGACTAACAAGCCGAGGCTTAGGATATATAGGGAGGCTCCTAAGATATTGACATGGGGACAGAAGAGACAGAAGGGACAAAGAGACTATCGATGAGTTATCGATATGTTGGACTTAATATTACCTATATATTGAAAAACTAAAGTTATATCGATATTTAGACACCTTTGTTATTCGGATTTTTGTCTAAATAATAAATTTACTTGGACCCCTCCCACACAAATAAAAAATACAAACCCTAGAGTTGGACATCACACGTTATATAGATGACAATCTTGTGACCGAAAATCCCTAGACCCAAAGCGCGGCGCGTGCGTCGGTTTTTTGATCCAAGGCACAAGGGGTTCCACTCGCCTTTTCCCCTTAAAAATTTCCTAGGGATGAAACGCGCTCTTAAACAAAAACAACAAAAAAAAAAAAAATAAAAATAAATTAAAATATCCCCGCGGCTTAAACTGTAAAATGAGCAGGCGCATAAACCAAGTTGCAAAAAATCAGGCTGAGCCTTGGAAGGGAACAAGTCAATCACTTTGTTTATTGAAAGAGGTTTTTGATCAAATACGTTCCTTTATCTTTACCATTCCATTCAACTACTCATACCGCTTCATTTCCATCTTTTGTTGGCTATACCGCCCTGCTCATCCTATCTACTCCGCTATTTTCTGCCGCCCTGTTTGATCCCAGCATTTCAATCAAGAGAAAGAGAATCACTTTGTTTCAACACGTTAAACAAACACAAACAGCAAACTACATTGCATAGAGGGATCAAGTCATGGTATCGTTAAAGTCATTACCGATACTTATGGTGACACGACTAGTGTCATCAGCTTGGAACGGTCGTCCATTTTATGGACTTCCGTTATCTTTTGCCATAAATTTCTCACCAGTGTTTATTTGGCTTTGCATCTTTAAGAACGCTGGACTTATCCCAACGGAATGGCGTCCACCTATTCATGTCAGATTAGCATATGATTGGGATACTGCATTCTTTTCATTGGAGTACCTTCCGGTATGGATTTTGATTTCCACGGCATTTGCCGCCCTATGGCATATGGTGTTGATTAAGAATTTCTCAAATCATCATAACGTTGATACACATCCAATCTTTACGTCATTAAAGGATCTTGAAAATAACATTGAATGTCGTGTCTATGACTCTTCAAGTTCATCATCAAGTGAAGATAACACTCTATTTGATGCTGATGATGATGATGATTCTGACTCCCTTTTCGGTAATGACGAATTGGAAACCGCGCTTGCTGCTGATCAAAATAATCACGTTATACCAATCAATATCTCCAAAATCACACGAACACATGCACTTCAGATCACTCCAATTCTCTTTGCTGCCATTTGGCCAGTGCTCAACATTGATCAGTTTTTTGCCCAACCTCTCAGCGTTCCAAAAGATCTCACGGCATGGTTCTTTTACGTGCTCGGACATATCACATTCCCAATCCTCACTGCAGTTTGGCTTTACGTCTTTCAACCACAAGGTGCCGTTAAGGCCTTCTCATTCGCCTTGGGGTTCCAAAACATTGCTGGTGTCTGTACACATCTCTTGTTCCCAAATGCGCCACCTTGGTTCATCCATATGTATGGACCAGATGCTGAAGCCGATTATGAAATGCCAGGTTACGCTGCAGGTTTGACTCGTGTTGATGTTGCACTTGGTACACACATGCATTCTAAGGGTTTCCATAAGAGTCCTATTGTATTTGGTGCCTTCCCTTCTCTGCATTCAGCTATGGCTTTCCAAGTCTGTCTGTTCATTTGGTATTATGCTCGCTCAAAGTTATTAAGGGCCGCTGGTATCGCATTTGTTTGTATCCAATGGTGGGCCACCATCTACTTGGATCATCATTTCAGAATCGACTTGATCGCTGGTGCTACATATGCCCTCATTTCATTCTCATTGATGTATCCATACATAAGAAAGAAAGAGCACGAATTCTTAAGTGCTAGACTCAGAGGTGATTTTACTCGTGGCTCTACTATGGGAATGAGAGTCTTCAGAGGATTTAAGAGAGCAGAGAAGTTCTTCGATCCATGCAGATGAAACAATGTCATTAACCAATCACTTTCTCTTGTTACCCACTTGCTTTTTTTGTTCAGCATTACACACGCATCGTACTCCCGGACTCATCATATTTTCGGGGGTCAACTCATACACCCCTTTTCTCTCGCACTTGTTTAATACCCCCCATTAATTCATTGTCTGTATCCATTCATTTACTGCTATGCTATCTCTTGCTCTGCTGGTTTTGTTTCCTGTGTTTTGTATGTCCATTTCATCCCATGTTGTCCCTTGAAGTGATTTCGTTTAATACGTCTCTTCACGGTGCTGTACATGGTCACAACCACGCAGATATACACCTCTTTAATGATATGCTCTGCTGCATTGGAATATATTGTAGAGCTCCTATAGCTTATGGAACCATTAAGCCTTAGAGAGAAGACATGTGGTGTTCGGGTTTTAAACCCTACTTTAATTACGTAATCAAAATATCCGACTAAATCCAAACGGACATTAAGATGAATCACCGCTTTTACCAGTTGAACATCGATAATAACCTCTCCACACTTTTAAATCTAACAATGGAGGAAGCTAAGTCTCTTGACACCAAATTTGAGACTTTCACAGGCGAGTTTGCCGTCCCAACTTTCAAAACACTTGGGATTAACCCACCAAAGGGTCACTCATCAGATGACAAACTGACGTATCTATGTGGTAATTCACTCGGATTGATGCCCCTACAGACGCGTAGGGCCATCAATGACGAACTTGATGCTTGGTCTGCTCGTGCTGTCGAGTCTCATTTCAATCATCCGGGTAAGGATGTTGGCCTGACGCAATGGATGGATATTGATCTCCCTGTTGTCCCACTTCTTGCACCAGTTGTAGGAGCTAAGGAGACAGAATGTGCCATCATGGGTTCGTTAACAGCTAATTTGAATGCTTTGATGGTTGCATTTTATAAGCCTTCTGGTCAAAGACGTAAGATCTTGTTTGAAAAAGGTTCGTTCCCATCTGATTATTACGCTATCTATAACCAGATAAGGCTCAAAGATGGTAACCCTGATGAAGATATGATTCAGCTCGAACCAAGACAAGGGGAGTACACACTAAGAACAGAAGATATCTTGAAAGCGATCGAGGATAATAAGGACACGCTTGCCCTTTGTATGCTTCCTGGTATCCAATATTATACAGGACAACTTTTTGAGATAAAGACCATTACTGAATTTGCTCATAAGTACTATGGTATCGTTGTCGGTTGGGATCTTGCTCATGCTGTTGGTAATGTGCCACTCAAACTTCATGATTGGGGTGTTGACTTTGCTGTCTGGTGCTCCTATAAGTATCTCAATGCTGGACCAGGTGCCATTTCGGGAATCTTTGTTCATGAGAAACATGGGGAACATGTTGATGGAGGTGATCACATGGCTCGTCTTGCTGGATGGTGGGGCAATAATGCTGCAAAGAGATTTCAAATGCTTGAAAACTTTGAGCCAATTTCCGGTGCTCTCGGTTTCAGACAGTCTAATCCATCAGTTATTGATGTTGTTGCCGTTAAGAGCTCACTTCAGCTATTCAAGAAGTTTGGTGGTGTTGACAAATTGAGAGAAAAGAGCTTGGAACTTACAGGGTTCTTGGAAAAGCTTTTGAAGAGTTCAAAATACTACGTGGCTCCAGGAGGGAAGACTGAAGGTAGTTGTTTCACGATATTGACACCAGAAGACCCACTACAGAGAGGTGCACAGTTATCCTTGTTGTTCTTCCCGAGTACATCAAAGTCTCATCCGGGAATCATGGAACAAGTTTTCGATTCACTCCGCTCAAAAGGTGTCCTTGGTGATGAAAGAAGACCTGATGTTATTCGTTTGGCTCCAGTTCCAATGTATAACACATTTACTGATTGTGTGATATGTGCTGAGGCTCTAGAACAGGCCATGGCTGGGTGTGAGAACGCATGAGAAGATTATCTTTCCGGGCATTGGTCATAAATCTTTGGGCCACCAGAAAAAAGAATTACCCTGTTGTCTTCTCATCCATCAAATATAAATCACCTGAAGGAACAATATTCTTTCTCCTACTGGCTTTTACTTCCATTGATCGTAGCTACGTTCTTTGAATCGGTACAGATCGACTAGCAAGATCTGGATTCATCCAACCCTCACCCAACCAGAACATAGAAAGCTACTATTATCTCTGAAGCCTTTAAGAGATGAGTTGTACTTACCGTTCACCTGTCACGACGCCTAAGGGTATTTACCTAGACTCTAGACTTGGTAATGAACTATTTGAGAAGCTTGACTTTGTTAAGCCATTCCCAGACCAGAGACACAATGTATGGGACATTGAGTTCAGACTCAAAGAGTATAAGGATAATTTGAGTAAGGACATGGAAACCTGTAATAAATTGCTTTCTAAGGCTACCAAACAGGTGGAGAGAGGTTATAAGAAAGCTCTGTCTCGTGAGAAGTACATTGTTGGTGAGCACGACATCACCAAGGTACATCCACCAATGCTTGTCTCTGGATATCTAGAAAAGGATAAGATTAATCCAAGACATCCTAAGTATGAGGCAGAGTATGTGATGGCTAAAGTTTACTACTATGCCTATTCTATGAGAGAGCTTATAGAGGTGAAGGAGTATATGGATCTCTACTGTGAGCTTGCTGAGAAGGTACTTGATGCAGATGATCCATACAATACCGACAAGGAGAGATGTGCAAAGGAGCAACTAGTGACAGATGTCTTTGATAGACTCATCATAACGTCTAAGAAGCTCCAGGTTCTTTCATTGGAGAAGTTGAGACTCGCTAGGGAGATTGTAGAGGGCAGAAAGCGGAATCTTCAGTGGTGTCTCTTGTTAATCCGTGAATGGCTGTATCGTGATTGAAACTAATCATTCCTCTAGTTTAAGTATACAAAGAGTCTTATATATCAGCTAGTTATGAACTTATGAAACCTCAGCTACAGAATATCGTAGTATCAATAAATCAAAGACTGTTTATAGTGCCTGCTTATCCGCCACCAGAAAAAGTTCAGCGCGAAAAGCAGCGCCAAACCAAAACAAAGCGACTTTCAATCAACACCAACGGTAACCGCTGTTGAGAATTTCCACTTTTACTGAGTCATCTGCTCTGATTTACTCTTTGTTACTGGAATATTCTGACTCTTGGTGTCGACATTGTTCACATTACCAGTTTCAAGCGCTTGAAACGACCCACAGAAGCCCTGACATTCCTAATTCTCCATCAACCCGTCGCATTCGCATGACAAGGGCAAACAAAAGGTGAACACACCCAGCACAAATACCACCAAAAAGCACTACGCAAGCGATGGCTGAACCAGAGGTTTTCCCCGGATCAGAGACCCTTGATATCCCAGTGCAGCTCGAGACTAGGAACAAGACACGAGCTCGCTCCAACTCAAAAGTGTACGGTAAACCCGGAGGGATCGTGCCTCAGGCACGCTCCCCCAATGGCAACGGCAACGGTACAGGCGGAGCATCTAATGGCCATTCTAATAGTAGGACATCCCGTGAATCATCTTCCAATCGCAATATGACGAGGAATGTATCTTCTACAATGGGACAATCGCCCGCCCTGGCACGTCCACGCATCCCACAGCGAGACCAGTTCGCTCACATCATCATCCTCACATCACTCAATGAGACTTTCGATAAGAAAACGTTAGTGGTCCCCACTCATCCTGATGTGCTTAAGCTCGGGAGACCAAATAGTTCTCAGAAGGCACCAAGTATGTACAATGGCTACTTTGACTCGCGTGTCATTTCGAGAGAACATGCCGAGTTCTACATCCGAGACGGTATCGTCTACTTAAGAGATTGCAATTCATCCAATGGTACTTTTGTCAATGGTGATAAGATCAAGGAGCACGAGTTAAAAGAAGGTGATAATGTGGACTTGGGTGTTGATGTTGACACAGAGAAGAACAAGCATCAACACCATAGGAAGATTGCATGCATGGTGGAATCCATTCTTACGATACCGATTGATGGAACCACTGATCTTAATAAGATCCTTGAAGATTTGGCTCGAGACCAAGACAGTTCCAAGAGATCATCGTCTGAAGTTGAAGAAAACGATATGACCCCATTCGATGCTGCTATGTTTGGTGATGTTACTCGTAATTTGGAAGATGTCACTTTGGGTATCAATCACGATTTTTTGTCAGGACTGTTCATGAACAATAACATCGGCACGAGTTCAAATCTCGTCCATTCAATCAGATTATTGATCAATCAGCTCCACCAGGAGAAGATGAATAACATGAAGTTAGACTCTGTCGTACAGTTCTTGGAAAAATACAGAACAGAAGTTGAGAGACCAGGTCAGAGTGTCGCATCAAAACTGAAAGAGTACAAGGAACTAGTTGAGGACCTCAAGAAAAAGAACAACAAGCATAAGGTGAGGATCTTGGAACTCGAGCAGAATATGTCATCTCGTAATGAACTTCTGGAAGATTTACAGTTCAAGGAGAAAGAAGCTGGTAAAAACCTTCAGCAACTGCTACATACGCTGTCGGAAGAACGTCAGACCAATGATACCCACTCCAAAAGCATCTCTACGCTGGAGACACAACTCCAGGAAAAGACACGTCTCATTAGTAAACTCGAGGCTGACCTCTCTAATGCCAAGCTGGAGATTACAGCGAAGGAAACAACAATTGATAATTTGAAAGAGGAACTCATACAGAAAGATGATAACCTCCAATCAGCACTTGAAAAAAACAGAGACTTCTGTGAAAAGGCACAAACGAGAACTGTATGCTCAGATATGCTTCTCATGACTTCCATCGCCGGTGTGGTTATGCTTTTGGGTGCGTATATCCTCAAATGAGAACGAGATTGATAACAATCATTCACTAAGGAAAAGTGTCCAATCCATTTCATGACTTTTATAATTAATCATACACATGTATACATGTTCATTATATCTTGTTGTTTCAATTACCACATCAAACATTAGTGATTAGGCTTAGATAGCACCATCAACACGACGAATAACACGTCTTGCACCTTCACCAACCAGTGTAATGCGGGATTCAGCAACCAATTGATTCAACACCTCACCCATCTCCATATTGTCAACCTGGACCTGAGACTGTTCATTAAATCCCCTTAGCAGAGTTGGATAGGATATTGAGCTTTGGGCTTGGTCTTCGATGTATTTGAGAACATTCTTACCGAGATCCTCACGTTGTCTTCTCTCAGCAGATGATTGACCAGTTTGAACCAAATCCATATCAATTTTACCAGTTCTAGGATCCGTAGCATAGTCCTTAATGGCAGACTTGATCAATCTTACAGCTTCTTGAACATCAGATAATACAACCTCCTGAGACAATCTCATCTTGGCATGTGCCTCAGAGAGACGAATCATACTCTCCAACTGTCTCGTCGTGGCAGTGATACGACGTTCTGATCCTCTAGAGTCGTCACCAAGCTTTCTCATCTCAACATAACACTTAACAAGCTCATCCTTGGCCTCTTCAGTAAGGACTGGGTGATAGTTCTGCTTAGCGTAGCCAATGTACATGGTTAAGAACTCCACTGGCAAAATCTCCGTCGTGGACACATTCTCTGGTGTATCCTCCAAGTACATACTTGTGATGTGTTTAGCAAGCTTTCTATCCATACGATCATCAACCTTATCCAAGATCAAATAGACAAGATCGAATCTGGAGAGGAGTGGTGGTGGCAAGTCAATGTTTTTTGTAACTGGGAGGTTTGGATCATATCTGGAATTGATCGGATTAGCAGATGCCAATATAGATGTTCTAGCGTTCAAAGTGGTGATGATACCAGCCTTGGCAATGGAGATGGTTTGTTGTTCCATAGCCTCATGAAGAACAGATCTAGTAGCATCAGACATCTTGTCAAACTCATCAATACAACAGATACCACCATCGGACAAGACAAGGGCACCTGATTCCAAGACGAGTTGTCTAGTGTCAATATCACGAGTGATATAAGCTGTAAGACCAACAGCGGAAGAACCCTTACCAGATGTATAAATACCTCTTGGTGCAATCTTGTGAACGTATTGTAAGATCTGGGATTTAGAAGTGGATGGGTCACCACAGAGAAGAATATTGATATCACCTCTGTACTTACCACCTTTAACAAAGGTCTTGGAAGTACCACCAAAGAGTTGCAGCAGGATACCCTTTTTCACATCATCGAGTTCATAAATGGAAGGAGCCAAAGATCTGGCAAGAAGTTCGTAAAGATCATCCCTCTGTGCTGTTTCCTTAATTTTGACAACTTCATCCTCGGTGATCTTTCTCACTTCTTCAACATCCTGCTTTCTCGATATCTCTGTCTCAATGTTGATTGAAGTATCGATATTCAGTCTTTTCTTATCAGTCTTCTTGATATGCACAACATCCAAGAAGGTCTTGTAAAGACTCTTCAGAGTTCTCTGTCTTGGGTTCATTCTAACAGGGGTGGATCTGAAGATACCAGTGGCCTCAATCTTATCACCGGGTCTGACACTATCCACAAGCTCATCATAGACACAAAGCGACACGGAATGTGGTGTTTGACCATCTGGAACGATATCTGGTGTTTCCTGGAGTTTGATAATCTGCTTATCAGCGAAGGAGCATCTGTTATGGACGAGAACCATTGAGTTAGACTGGGCACAATTAGGTCTTGGACATTGTGTTGGTTCTTGAATAACACCTCTATCGATTTCAACACTCATAGTGTGTTCACAAACGTTACATTTGAAGAATGCAACTTTCATATCTGGGATAACAGCTGTAGATCTGAGTACAATACCCTTAATGGAGACAAGTCTATCGATATCATCTGGGTTTAAGGCTCTCATATCTCTCTTAGCCTCAACGTTGAATGGTCTCACTTTATAGATACTACCCTCGATCTCACTGATATCAATAGTTTCATCATCCAGATCGACGATGAGTTGTACCATGCTGTCCTTGATTGTTTGATCCATGATTGGAATGACTTCCTGTGGATAATCTTGTAGTTGGTAGAATAACTTCTTGGTCGTTGGATAAGCAAGCAAGTTTTGAGCATCCAAATTGAGATTTGTTGTACCTAGGTTCCTCATTTCATTGAGTTCGTTGACATAATACAACTCTTCATCAATCATAGGATCAATATCTTCATGATCCATCTGCTTTCTGTATCTTGTCTTGAACCCCATAAGAAACTCTCTGAATTTGTTTGCAACATCGTTGATGTTAACATTAGTACCCCAAATGACTCTGACGGCATCTTCATTTTCATCAGTCATGGATAGTGTACTAGTTGGATGACCTCCTGCAGCACCATTGTTATCATTGACATTGTTAGCACCATTACGATTATCATTCTCTGGGACTTCACGACGTCTTCTTCTTGGAGATGAAAGATCCGAGGAATGGATATCACCTCTCATATGACGGAGATTCTCAGCACGACGATGAGCATTGATATCTGATCTGATATCCGATGCAAGATCTGATCTTCTAGCATCTGATGGTGGTACAGATGAGGAGTAGTGTAGTGGGGAGCTGACACCAGCGTTTGGTAACCCACGAGGAGCGTCTGAACTCAGGTTACCAGCACCTAGTGGAGAACTTGCACCAGCACCTTGTGAAGATGGGAAGAAAAGAGGAGAACTAACATCATTTCTGCGTGTGTTATTAGAATCTTCAAAAGTGTTCTGTTCAGGAGCATCGGAGGATGGGGGAATGAAAAGTGGAGAGGACCCAGGAGCCTGCTCCTGGTCGTTTCTTGGAGGGGAGCTCATCGTATCTTTCTGTTAATCAAACAAGACAGTTACTAAACAAACAGACTAAGTCTTCTTTAGAACAGATTAATCTAAAGTATCAACATTATCGTCTATAAATCGAGAGTTTCGCGTTTTTTCGCGTTTTCGCGACGCGCAGAGACGCGCGTAATTAAATTTCCTAAAAGGGAAGTCGGATGGCCCAGACTTCCTAAAGAGGTAGTACTATGTAATTATTGAGTATTATATAGTTAACTAGTATACTATATTAAACTCAGTTTACTACAACATGAAAGTAAAGTAGAATCAGATGGAATTAAAAGTAGCAATTGGAGTAATGAACTCTTCAGTCTTGCATAAACACAACAAGTAGGAACATGAACACTTGTATGAGAGTATATAGACAGAGTTTCTCCATTAGCAAAATAGATTAAAAACAGTATTAAAAAGTAGTGGTTTGAAAGTGTATCAATGGTAGCAGTTTGAGAGTGTATCAAAGAGAGAAATGAAGAAGCTCTAATGTATATCAATATCTGTTGGAACCTAAGAACCAACCACCGTGATCTCCTTCATCATCATCATCATCATCATCATCATGGTCATATAGACTCAACTTGTACATTCTATTCTTCTTCCCATACAAGTCAATCTTAAACTTTGAGCTTCCATTATCAATTAGACCAGATCCAGCTGATGTGTCCTTGAAGTTCATCCAATCCGATTTCAATGTAGTTGATGTTGGTGTTGAAGTTTTCTCATTATTGATCTCATTTAGTGATTCTTCAATGAGTGATTTATCAAAGAGTGAAGTACTTGAAGGTTTAAGTGTAGAAAGAGATACACTTGAAGAAGGATCTGCCATTGTGGATTCCGATTGGATCGGTTGTGGCGATGGAGACATTTCCATTTCAGTTTTGTTGAGTTGAGTTGTTGGGACTACTGTAGGTGATGGAGTCTTATGTTGAGAATCCTCATGAAGACTGTTGGATGATGAATTGTTGGATGAAAGTTCAGCAAGATCTGGTACAATTTCATTATGGGTATCATGAATTCCATCATCTTCATCGATATTTTGCCATATCTTGACATTGGTCGATGATGGAATTGGTGTGATCTTTGTAGTTGAATTTGATGGTGTGATGCCACCTGGTGATGACCACATAGCATTCAAGTTATTACTAGATGAACGATTCTCTGTTGGAGATATGAACTCTTCTTCTCTTCTCAATGAAGCCTTAACCCTTTCAAAACTGTTCTTTCTAGATGTTGAGTTTCTTTGTTCTTCAAAGAATGGATTCTTCAAAACAGGACCAAATAATGATGTAGATCTAAATCTTCTTGTTTGTTGATCACCATGAGATGATTGTGAACGACGAGATGGGTGAACTTTAAAACTGATTCCTTCATCATCTGAATCCTCATCCTCATCAGAATCATGATTAATGACTCTCGGGTTAAGTAAAGATTGAGATCTAATTCTGTTGAAATTCTCAGTCTTTGATGGTGGAATACCACTCTTAAAGTCCAATTGACTCGATGTTGAATGATCAAAAGTAGTCTGTATATCTTGGAATGGATCCCTGGATGAATACAAGTCAACTGGTTTGAAAACCTGGATGTTGTTTCGAAGATCAATGTCTGTCTCTTCAACTTTCCAATAATAGTGCTTACTATCGGACCCATGTGGTTTAGCAATCGTAGCAGATGCTAATGGGATCTCTGCCATTAGTGATTTACCCAACAATTTCGATAAGATACTTCTGACACAGGCACCATGAGTCATTATGAGTAGAATATCCTTGGTATCTTGACCAGCAGATAAATTGTTTTGAGCATCTTTAACGATGGATATGATACCCCTATTAAGCCTTGTGTACTGTTGCATAAAGCTCTCGGAGAACGGTCCGGGATTACCATGTGCATAAGTGTCATTCAAGTTGAGTCGTATCGTGACGTTATCATTTCTGTTGAATGGGATGTTGGAATTGAGGTATTGGATCGCCGTACTCAACAAAGTGGCACCATTATCATTTGGTGGGTAATAGTTAACATCGAGTTCGGTGTTAAGCCATTCAGAGAGCACATGGTCAATGTTAATGATGATCTTAATCTGACGAGATGGATCATCATGATGTTTAACGATATGATCAACCATATACTTGATTGTCTCGATGCATCGAAGATAAGGTGATGTATGGAAACGTAGTACAACAATGGACCCCTCGACATGATCATTGACATAGTTTAGAACTTTAGCACCGAGTTCTCTAGACTGTGTATAACCATTATTTGATTTGTTTTGTGTAGTATGGAAAGTGGCAAGTGATGGGTTAAAAGTGTCATAGATCTCTAGTTGTTGATGAGAGTAATCAAAATCAATCGTCGATACCGTAGATGTCAACTTATCCGCTCGTTGTGCATGTCTTAGCACAAAGAGCGAATCAAGCTCCTTGATACGCACTTTGGCCATATGTATCTGTGTTGTAGTGGTGATCTAAAGTTGGCTGTGACTAAAGTTGGCTGTGCCTTCTGTGTGGCTGTATGAATGAAGAACGTGTGGCTCCTAGGGCAAATATGGGCCTTTCAGAGAGCTAAAACCTCGACAAGAAGCTGCAAATAGAAGATACCTGCTGTATCTAACACAACCAGTCACCTGAGATATCCTTAGATACGTAAACTAAACTTCCCTGTGACTAATCTCGTTTAACAAAGAGTTTTTGACTGATATTGCGAAACCGTTTTTTTTTCGATGATAGTGTTGGTAGGGGCAACAAACAGATCACGTGATCTTTAACATAGCTTTCAATATATCTTTCAGTGTCTTTTGATTAGTTTAATTACTTATTAGTAGTATATTGCTCTCTTAGTATCTGCTTAAGCCTTGGGAGATGAGAACATAACTTATATCGAAGATCTAGTTCTGAAGATTTGTATCTCAACATATCTCCGGTTATCTCCGTTCACCTATAAGCTGTTGTATTGATAGCTAACTCTATAGATAGCTTTAACTCGATAGATTAGCTACAATAGATTAGCTATAATAGATCATCTAAGCTGTATCAACAGTATTATGATTATCAGTAACATCAGAGACATAGGTGAGTTCATACTTGGTTTATGGTTAAGTAAGTAGACATACACCATCGTATTAACACCTTTGACTGTCACATTTACTTGTAGTGGAGTCACATAGACTTTGAATAGTCTATGTGTGATGGTAAGACAGTTAGATGAGGATAGTTAACTAAGTTATGTCATTAGCTCCCCAGGTATCATTCTCATGGTGCTCATCATGGTGTTCATCATGACCTTGGTGTCAGTAGACGAAAGCTATTTTGAAATACACTCTTTATGTTTCCTTATGACTCTTTATCACTCTATCACACTTCGTCATCCTATAACTCTATGACTCTATGACTCTATCTGAGTTACACTCACCTCTGTTAGTGGTTATACCCATAAAGACCAAAGATATATAGACTTAAGATCTTACATTACTATTGGATTATCAGATAAGTAAACAAGTACATAATACTCATATTCATTCAGAATACCAATAAACTTCATTTATAGTCACATAAGTATAAAAGGACCAGAGACTAAAACACATTAATATAATCAGATCTCTAACTAAGAGCCTTAGGTGTCGCGATGCGCTGACGCGTCAATGTTAAATTTTACGCGTCGCGTCGGATACTTATAGACATAACTAAGCGATTAAGCTATAAGCTACTCTATACCAATGTCTAACCCAGAAGAGTTGTCTATCCATAAGCAACCAAAAGAGAGTTCTGACTCTGATTCAGAGATAGAAGAGATCACCATGGTGGATTTTGAAGGTTCAAACATGGAAGTTACTACAGATGACAAGAAAGAGACGCAAATGACGAAGACCCCACTTAAGACAACACAATCTGTCACAGCTGCTGAGTCTAAAACACTTACTCCTAAGCAATTAGAGAAACAACGGGAGAAAGAGGCAAAAGAGAAGAAAAGGATAGAGGAGAAACTTGCAAGGGAGAAAGCTAAGGAGGAAGAACGTAAGTTGAAAGAGGAGAAACGTTTACAAGAGAAGAAAGCTAAGGAAGAAGAGAAAGAGAGAATCAAAAGAGAGAATGAGTTGAAAAGGGAGAAAGAGAGACAAGAAAGAGAACAGAAGAAGAATGAAGAAAGACTTAGGAAAGAACAAGAGAGATTGAAAAGGGAGGAAGAGAAAGAGAAGGAAAGATTAAGAAAAGAAGAAGAGAAGAGGAAAGCCGAGGAAGAGAAGAGAAAGAAGGAAGAAGAAGCTGAAAAGAAGAAGTCTAAACTCAAGATTAGTAACTTCTTTAAACCAAAGACAACGGTTAAGTCCACCACTATCCTTACAAATGAGACTTCCGAGAAGAAGAGTGATTACTCTTCGATGTTCTACAGATTCTTCATTGCAGATGGTGTATCTCTTCATACCTCCAATACACTCACAGGTGAATCCCTTAAGTCATCTATGAATGAGTTCGACTCATCTCTAAACTCATCACCATCTACTACTGACGACCTCAAATCATGGTTTCAACAACAAGCTAGTAGTGCTTCAAAGCCCGAACCACAACAATCAGCAGAGTATATCTATGAGAATGAGATCATCAGTGCTCCGATTCGTATCAAATTCATAAAGTTTTACGAGAATGTCAAGTGTTGGATTGGAACATATACAAATACCACTGTTGCTTTGGGACTAGGTAAGACACCTACCAAGGAAACACCATTTTTCATTGACTTTGATGATGAAGTGGGAGAAGATGAAGAAGGTGAAGGTGAAGATATTGATGATGACGATGATGCTTCAGAAGGTGATGAAGAAGATGAAGAAGATCTTCAAGATTTCTTAGAAGAAGATAATAACTCTAATGGTGAACTAAGGAAGAAAGTTGTGGGACCTTTAATGCCATTAATCTCTTGGAAAGGTCAAAATGTTGGTCAAGAACCTATTGGTTTGATTGTTCCAGTGCCAGTGATCAAATTTGAGATTCTTAACGCAGATGTATCATTACCAATTGATCCATTAAAGGATTATTGGAGTGCAACTGTGGTTGCAGAGACAACAGAACCTTCAACAGGACCAGACATTTCAGTGGAAGATCAACCAAAGCCAAAGAAGACCAAAAGTCTCATCACTGTGCCCGAGGATCTTGAACTGTTTGCATCAAAAGTTCAAGGATGTGATTTCACTGTACCTACAATGGTAGAGATTTTAAAGAAAGAGCTACCAAAGTATACAAAGGGTACCATTGAAACAACATTAAAGACCTTGGCTAAACGTGTTGGTCCAAAGATGTCTGAAAAGAGATGGGAGGTTGATACTCAGCTTCTTAAAAGCACTGCTGAGACACAGTAGACACAAGACTACACTGGGAGTTCCATTATTTACAATAGTAAAATTATCTATATACACATTCTCTTTTGGGGCATCAGTAACAAGTTAAAAATGAGTCGTTAAACATGGGCATTATGATATAATTAGTCAAATTTCTCTCTTCTGGAACGATTATTTGACTGTTTGTCTCTGCGGTCATTGAAGCGTGGGGCACGTGATCTTGAATCATTATCTCTAGAGAATCTTCTCTCGTTATCTCTGTTACCAGAGAAGTTTCTCTTATTGTCTCTATCACCCGAGAAGTTTCTGTTATTGTCTCTATTACCGGAGAAGTTTCTGTTGTTGGATCTGTTACCGTATTGACCTCTGTTGTTGTCTCTTCTCTGGTAGCCACGGGAAGATTCACCATCTTCATATGACGATCCTTCACTCTTTTGTTGAGTACCTTCCAAATCAAAGAAATCTCTTGCATCTCTTTTGTTAAGACCCAAGACTCTGGTAGCAAAGGCATGTGTAACATGAGGAAGTCTTGATTCGTCATTATAGAATCTTCCATAGGCCTCCTTAAGCTCACTCAAGATATCATAAAGGTTCAATCTGTAAGTGTTAGTGACACCTTTAGAGAACCCAGCAAGAGACTCAATAACAAGATCTAAAGTGTACTTGTGTCTAACTTGTTGAGACAACTCTGCAATCTCCAATTCATCTTCTTCAGATTTCTCATATTCAAACTGAGAGGCAATCTTCAAACCTCTGTTCTTTAACACTCTCAAGAATCTAGACTCAGCTTTAGTCAAGATCATAACGGCATTACCTGTCTTACCACCTCTAGCTGTACGGCCAACTCTATGGACATAGTTTGTGGAATCCATTGGCAAACCAATTTGAATAACATTGGTGACATTTGGGAAATCCATACCACGAGCACCGACATCAGAGGCAACTAAGACACCAGAGAAACCTTTACGGAATTCTTTAACTGATCTATCTCTAGTAGATTGAGAAAGTTGACCATGGAGTTGATGAACTGGAAGTCTGAAATGCTTATGACGTAATCTGTTGGAGAGAATCTCGTAGAAGTATGTGACGGACTTGACAGTTGGTAAGAAGACAATGGCCTTAAAGTTCTTTGTACGTTTGGACTCGCTCTCGATGAACAATGCGGTGGAAACGTAAGATTCAAAGATGTTATCGGTCAAGACGAGAGATTGTTCAATCTTTTCATGGGTCTCTGGGGCATTTGGATCAACAGTATCGATGTACTTGAAACCCGGTCTCAAGATGTTGTTAGAGAAATCAAGGATCTGTTTGTCGAGTGTAGCAGAATACAACATAGTCTTGACTGGGGTCTTGTTGCGTGGGTTAGAGTTTCTAGACTTGATTTCTTTCAAATTCTGAGTAATCTCGAGTAAATCCTCTTTAAACCCATCACCAAGGAGTCTATCAGCTTCGTCAAGGACAATGATCTCAAGCTCAGCGAGGGCATCCTCGACAGCAGGTTCAGTCATAACGTCAAGAAGTCTACCTGGTGTAGCGACAACGATGGATGGAACAGCTCTTTGACGACTCTTGAAAGCACGAACTTGGTCATATCTTTTCTCACCACCAACAATAGTCTGGACATTAAGGTTATACTTTGTATGTTTTTGAACCTCTTTATACTGAACAATCTTGTTCAACTCATCTCTGATTTGGAAGGCAAGATCTCTTGTTGGAGCAACAACAACGGCAACGGTACCCTGATAGTGCTTAGCAGAGAGAACAGCCTCGATAAGTGGGATACCAAAAGCAAGTGTCTTACCAGTACCAGTCTTAGCCTTCATGATGAAATCGGAATCAGTGGTAACCACAGGCTCGATAGATTTTTCCTGAACAGCGGTTAACTTATGGTATCCAAGACGTTCAAGGGCAGTATGCACAGGTTTCTGGATAATCTGCTTATGCAAAAGATAGTTGATAGAAGCTGGATCATGATTCTGATTCAATTGTTGTTCTGATCTTGTCTCCTGTGTAGTAGTTTCAAGCTTCGTCTCTGGGGTAAGTTGAGTAGCATTACCGGTCGGCTGCGTGTTAAAAGCGATGCGAGCCGTGGAGAACTGATGATACAGTCTCAGCTCTGAGCTGAGCTGTATGAGAGCCCTTCTACTGGCACTTGTAAATGCCGAGTTGAGTCTCATTTGATTTAATTCCCTCTTTTAATGGTTAAACTTAGGAAAGATAAAAGAGATGAGGTGTTAGAGATGAGCTTTCCTGCCTTAGAAAGTTTTTCGTTTTCTATGTGGTGTCCGGGTGTTTCGCGAAAAAGAAACAAACAAAGAAAAAAAAAAGGAGAGAATTTGTTTTATTTAGAAGTTACCAACTTCCATATTTCTCATAATCAACAACAAAATTTAACTAACCGCTGTGACGAAATTTAACTGAAGCAGCCCTTAACCGTTGTCTCACAGTTCTCTGATTAGTTTGGAGATTATTTTATTTGTTATTTGTTCAAATTACATAGTGAAACGGCGGTTGCGCGTAGTTTAGCCTGCCTCCCTTCCCACCCGCTCAAGAGACTTTATACACGCCACTCGGTGTGTTTCATCAGGGGACCTCAACCCGCACGCGACGATACAACGTATTGTAACGCGCCTGTTGAGTAGTTCAGAGAAGAGATAAGGAGAGAGATAAGACGAGATAAGAAAGAAAGAGGAGTGATAATGACAGCAGTGCCACAGCTGAGCGGTGAGCAGCAGCTAAGCGAGAGCGTTTCGTTATCGCGAGCAAGCGCCGAAGGGGCAGAGCTTTCAATTGAACAGCTATTGGAACTTTATATGGAAGCCAATGAGGACCTGATTAAGATACAAGGTTTACTTCGATGCTCTGCGCCAACTGACCCTTTCTACAATGATCTCTCAGTCATGATGGAGACAGTGTTGCGGAAGCGAGACAACTATCAACTGCAGATGATCAGCCATGCCCGCAATTCAAAGGATTCTTTACATTTCTTGACAAAGTCATCAGCTACTCATAATACGTCTGTCCTGCCTACTCACCTCAACGGCAGCAATAACAACGATGTCGGTGTCTCTGTACCGCCGTTGTCGTTGCACAATGATCACAACAGAATACCAAACAACAATACCACACACTCAGATGTAGACAAGTCTACACCACAAACTATCTCCTCGGTAGTACCCAACAATACATCAAAGAAGACATCAAATGACAGATCCAAGGACTTATCGAAAGAGACATCCACACTATCCTCCAATAACAACGATACCAATCTGGGCGCTTCTTCTACCAATATCACCACCAACACACCGCCTGCTTCAGCTGGTTCAGCTAGTTCTTCTGGCTCTCCTGCTGGTTCTCCTCCTGCTACTAGTAAAACTACTAGTACTGTGACTACCACTTCAACTCCACCCGCTACTAGCGCTTCATCTAGTTCCCCGACACCTACTATCCTCCCAACCGGTGAATACGATGATTCAACAGTTACACTAATCTTAAAGTTCATTAGTGAAGCTAAATTCAAGCCTGATGAGGCACAGAAGTTCATTACCGCCCTTTTTGACCAAACAAAGAAGAAGAAACAGGAGGCTTCTCAAATCACATCTCGTGTATCGTCGATAGTGCTGGCACCATCGAAGGAACACTACAGTTCTACAATGGATATGAGATATTTCATTGCTGATAAGATTGTTGAAATGTTTGGTGATCGCAATGACCTTTTGAACCTTTTTGCTGCTAATAAACCCATGATGACCAGAATTGGTAACTGGTTACGGTTTGATCAGAGACAAAAGGATCAGGAGAAGAGTCTTAAATGTTTGAAATTCATTCAAGTGTTACAACCAACTTTGAGACAATTGTCTGATTTTAAAGTTATTGAGATCCTGCAAAGGATTTCGAAGAAGAATGATAGTTGTACTGCGATTGCAAAGACCATCATCAACGATGCTGAGTCTAAGCAAGCATCACAGCAAACAGCTGGTGAGAAGAGATTCTCTGTAACAGGTTACTTGTCTCAGTCTAAACGTAAAGTTAACTCTCCACCACAAGATTGTGTTGTTCCCGAGTCACCTGTTCCTAAGGAACCAGTGAAGGAGCCAAGAGATGTAAAGGGTATTTTAAAGAAGGCTGGGAAGCCTCGTCCCAAGAAGACTGTCAAGTTTAGAGACACAAAGCTTCAAGAATATCGTTATATTGAGTCCAGAAGTGATGAAATAACTTCTGAACTTGATCATGAGAGAGCTAAGGCTATGGAACTTTCTGAAGCCGAGGTGCACAAGCAACATGTTACTGATACACCATCTGACTTGGATAAATCTTCCGGTTTTACTCCACTCACTCCAGCCCCTACACCTACACCTACCCCTTCACACACCCCTACATATACGCCTCTTACCGATGGTCACTCCACAACACCAGATCACCAACCTTCAATCGTTCTGTACAATGGTATCAAGGAATTTGATGGTACTGTTGCATGGTTCACACCACCGCTTATTGACTTCAATTTCGACCTTGAGTATGCCAAATCACCAGGATCCGTTACTCGTGGTGGTACACTTGATCTTGTCCTTACAGATGACTTAACATCACAGACTGGTATCCCATCATTGAGTCCAAACTCTCATCCAGATTCACCATTAGAGCACGATCACTTGGTGACACCTAAGAGATACTACGACTACCGTGAGACTTTGAAAGGTGTTCCATCCTCTTACGCCTCATACGGTGAACGTTCACCAGGTCCAACTCCATGGAAGAAAGATACAGTCGAGCCTTCTATGTCTGCGTATATTCCTCCTATTCCTGATACGAATGATCAATCTAAAAAGAGACCTCGTGATGCTGAGAACGTATGGACTCCATCTTTAACTCCAGCTTTTTCTGGATTTGCTGCTAGAGATGCAAAGAGAGCTCGTGGTAATGGTGGACCACTACCAATTCAAGATGGAACCATTGGTCACCATCACACACCAGGAGAACCTACGCCTCATAGAGCCGGAGTCCTGGGTGCTCCACCTAGTGAGCTCCCAAATGGTATTATTCAATTGAGATTAGGTGACGTGAGACCAATGGTGTCACAGGGTGCTTACACTCTCCCACCACACAAGTACGTCGAAAGATGTACCTATTACCCAAAAAACTGTAGATGGGGACAAGCTTGTCAATTTGTTCACCTGGATCCTGAAAAGAGAAATCGCTCACAGGTTAAGCCTCCAGGTTCCAACCGTCGCTGATCATATACCCTCTGTTTATGTTGTTGTGATAATCTTAATGACGTTATGAATATTGTTAACATCGTATAATGTAATACTTGAAATGTAGTAGAAATACCCGAGGCTTAATCCCTCTTCTTATTTGAATCTTTTCTCTGTGACAACTTCTCCTGGACTCTACGTACCGTCCAAGTGTGAAGAGCAGAGAGCACACCGAGCGGAGGTAAAAGAGTTATAAGCCACATAAAGAGTCCCGGAGTGAGTCTCGTCACAGCAAAGTTAACCTGATCTTTAAGTTGTGATTTGGTACCAGAGTTATCTATGACAATATCAGCCTTTTTAACCTTATCAGAAGTTTTCATCTGTGAAGCAATTCTTTGACGTGCTTCCTCCTCGGAGACACCAACGTTTCGTTGTTGGATTCTCTTGAGTTGTTCCTCTTCAGAGCAAATGACACATACCGTTGATCCACAGATGAGATCAAGACCAGATTCGAAAAGAAGTGGTACGTCAAGTATCACAAGTCTCTTTGCGGAGAAGTATGCCCAAAGGATCTGTTTCACCATCTCTAATCTAATCCATGGATGTGTCAACTTGTTAAGCACTTTACGCTCATCTTCGTGAGCAAATACGTATTTCCCAAGTGCTGGTCTGTTTAATTTACCATCAGAGAGAAGTAGATCTGGAACTAAGGGCTGGAAGTGTGATACAATTGAATTGTATGCCCGGTTGCCCGGCTCCACCACTTGACGTGCGATGAGATCCGCATCAACGATGGTGAGACCGTGTTCCTGAGCCATGAGTTCAGAGACCGTGGACTTCCCACTTGCAATTCCTCCTGTGAGACCAACAATAAGCATCTTCTGATAACCTTAGAGACTAACTGATTATAGAGTAAGAGAAACTGTTGTCTTCTTTTGATTTATCTATTTGGGGGGGTTATCTGGTGTCCGGGTTTCCTTCTAAGAAAAGTAGACACCTTCAACTATAACAGACTAATGAGAGTTAAGAGAAACATCATCAACTGGGATAAGAACAAACGATAAAACGAATAAAGATCTACAACCGATACCGATGCTTAACTTAACAGGCCTCGACGATGGTGTTGATCTGCGACGTCCAACTGCCCGTGTCGCACAGGTTCAACTCGTCATTGCTGCGTTTCTTGGTCTAGTGGCTTTCTTATCCTTCTGTGTACTTCGAAACTCATGGGAAAAACTATATGCCTCCCGTTTTACACGACGCAGGGGTCTTCCTGAATTACCTAGGAAGACCCTGTTTGGTTGGATACCCGTCGTTTTCCGAATCAAGGAGTCCGATATCCTCGAGCATGCTGGGCTCGACGCCTTCGTGTTCCTCAACGTATTCCGTTTCGCCATCAAACTACTCTTGATCATGGGTGTTCTCTCTGTGTGTATCATTTCACCTGTACGGTACCACTATACGGGGAGATACGATCAAGGAGATGGCTCAGACGGAGACCAAGGCGATGGAAAGGATGGTGGTGGTGGAAGCGACTCTCTCCTGTTCGCTTCATCAAAGCATCATAACGACTCTGCTCACTACAGACCATACCTCTGGATGTACGTTGCATTCACATACATCTTTACATATTTCATCCTCAACATGCTCATCCGTCGTACAAAATACATCGTGAAGGTGAGACAGGAGTATCTCGGTAAGCAAAACTCCATCACAGATAGAACAATCAGACTCTCAGGAATCCCACCTGAGCTTCGTCACGAGGATAAGCTAAAGAAACACATTGAGGACCTTAACATTGGTAAAGTGTCTTCAATAACCATCTGCAGAGAATGGAGACCTCTCAATAGATTGTTCAGACAGCGTAAGAAAGTTCTTTACACTTTGGAGGATAAGTGGGCTGAATACTTGGGTCCATTATCATTCAAGAACACAAAGGGAAACATCCCAGTAAGGAGAAACAGAGAATCTTTCAGACTAGAAAGAAGCACGCGTCATGCTCCATATCAAGATGATGATCCAGATGTAACTGACAATGAAGAAGAAGAAGATAATGAAGATGCTAACATGAGCTTGGACACAAGTGCTGAGGATGACTACCGTTCAATCCAGGAATACTCACGTTTCACCGCTGGCGTCAACTTGTTTGATGCTCCAGACCAGCCATATGACCACATTAGACCAAAAGTCAAGACTGGCTTCCTGGGGCTTTTCGGTAAAGAAGTTGATGCTATCGACTACTACACAAATCAGCTTGAGGTCTTGGACGAGGAGATCTTGCGTGCCAGACAGAAACATTATCCAGCAACTCCAACTGCATTCATCACAATGGACACTGCAGCCAGTGCTCAGATGGCTGCTCAGGCTGTTTTGGATCCAAAAGTACATCATCTTATCACAAGATTGGCCCCAGCTCCGCATGATGTCATTTGGGATAACATTGTTTTGTCGAGAAAGGAGAGATTGTTTAAGTTGTATGCTATCACCATCATCATTGGTATCATTTCTGTGACTTTGATTGCACCAGTTGGTTATTTGGCCACTTTGCTTAACCCAAAGACCATTAGACGATTCTGGCCTCAACTTGCTGACTTCTTGGAAAGAAATGAATGGGCAAGAAACACCGTTTCCGGTTTGCTTCCAACATATATCTTCACATTCTTAAACTTTGCCATTCCATTTCTCTATGTTTGGCTGTCTTCTGAGCAGGGATTCATCTCTCATGGTGATGAAGAACTCTCTGCAGTTTCTAAGAACTTTTTCTATATCTTTGTTAACTTGTTCTTAGTCTTCACCACTGCCGGTACTGCATCTAATTATTGGGGGTTCCTTAGTGATACCACTAAGCTCGCATATCAACTTGCTCAGTCCTTGAATGAACTTTCTTTGTTCTACGTTGATTTGATCATCCTCCAAGGTATAGGTATGTTCCCATTCAAGCTTCTCTTGATTGGTAGTGTTCTCCGATTCCCATTCTTTAAGCTTGGATGCAAGACCCCAAGAGACTATAGAAGACTTTACAAGCCTCCAATCTTCAATTTTGGCCTTCATCTTCCACAACCTATCTTGGTTCTTATCATCACCATCATTTATTCTGTTTTCTCCACCAAAATTCTCGCTTCTGGTCTTGTCTACTTCATCATTGGCTACTACGTTTACAAGTATCAACTCATGTATTCTGTTGTTCATCCACCTCACTCCACGGGACAAGTTTGGCCAATTGTCTTCCGTCGTATCATTGTTGGAGTCTTGATCTTCCAACTGACAATGACTGGAACATTAGCTGCATTCCAAGATGGTTATATCCTTGCAATGACACTTATCCCACTCCCACTCGCCACTATGGCTGTTCTTTGGAATTTCCAAAAGCATTATCTTCCCTTATCTTTCTTCATTGCACTTAGAGCTATATACAATGCTCAAAGAGATAATGGTGAGGTTGAAGCTAACATTGGTGATGGTGCATTCACTTTATCACAACCTACTTTTGTTGATGATGGAGAAAATGATGGTGATGAGTTGATACCAAAGACACAAACTGTTGATGAGACAAGAGAGAAAGGACAGACGTATGATTATCCATATTTGGTTCAACCACTGGATGGTCCATGGATCGCTATGGATGGTGATGACGTTGTTGTTGCCAATGGGGAAGGTACCATCAAGAAGAAGATTAACTTGATGGAGTGGGAGTAATGTAGTTTAGTCAACACTGGTTTGTTTTACGACTATATTAATACAATTCATGGCATTAAGTAATCATTATTATAAACTTCTTTAACCCCTTTTGAGTGTAAAGACATGTGCAGCACTGTATATCTGTCCTAGGATAGTGGCCCACTCATTCTGTATGAACAGTTTCCACAACTCAAACTTTCCACCAGAGATAATCAATGCTAGTATGGATTTTGTAACAACTAGCTTCACTAACGTGATAGAAGCAAACACCCAACTTGCTTGTAGATACGAACAGCCTGTTATAACCTTTAATGATTCCACGAGATTGATATTAGCAACAGAGTTTATGACATTAGTGATTGCAACGTCATCATAGGGCCAAATTAACATGAGGATCGGGAATAGTTTCGTTCCACCAGAGATTATGATTGCTAATGAGAGTGCATCTTTGAAATACTTTGTAGTTTCCTTACCTGAAGACTTTGGTTCCCAATGTAACTGGTTAAAGATGAAGTATTGGGCAACTGAGTGGGTGATTATGTCATTACAAATGCACTGAACGGCAAAGAGCAAGTATTGAGCGATAACATGTCGATCTAAGATGGCACTTGTTATCAAGAATGGATTGTGAAACTTCTCATGGTAGTGGTTCTTCTCAGCATATGCCCAAATAAGATAAATTTCAAATAACACTGCAAGAACTCTGATCCTCTGGACTTTGTTCCTCCTGAGCCAAAGACTTAACGGGTTATACCCCATGCATTCTTCCGACTTGGCCTCCTTATTCAAGTCATAATCATCACTCATCAAGTTGAAAACCATATGCTTATAAGCCTGTGGCTTCATCAGCAGTACATCGATGAAGAGTATCACACTGTCAAACTCAACGTACTTGTCAGCAGTCTTGAAGCATTGTGTACAATCTGTGAGTTTGATGTGACCATTTGTGTATTTTGTGTAAAGTGAATCCACAGGCTCACCACATTCAACACATATCATTTCTGAATGAAGAGATAGTTATTTCATACAATAAGAGATCGTTGTGATAATGATCATCAAATGATTGATTCTTAAGAGAAATAGGGATGTCCAGGTGTTTGTGGGGTGGAAAAAAATAAAAGATTAAAAATAAAAAATTAAAAATAAAAAAACATTAATGCGAAAGTGCCCCACGTGGGGCTCGAACCCACAACCGTACGATTAAGAGTCGTAAGCGCTACCGATTGCGCCAGCGAGGCCACTTCGTTTTGTAGAAATGTTACTGCTTGGGACACCAAGATTTTCAGGGGCTGCAGTGTCACGTGACTTGTCTTTTCTTCATAAGTAGTACAGTAGGAAAGCTTTATGAGCTACTTCAGACATATAAAGAGCATGTAGATAATATGAAATAACAAATATAAATAAGTATAATGTAACGTACGAGTAGTAGTGAGACACATCCAGTGTGTCTTAAGAGCTGACTCATTTGATACCCTCCTCCTGGGAGATAATACGAAGAGCCAATCTCTTAGAGTAGTATCTGGCAATGGCAAGGTTACCACCCATAAACCAAAAGTTTGGATGACCAGAATCTCTCCAGATAGCGTTGAACTCACCTTCTTCATCAAAGTGCCAAACTGGTTTCAATTTCTCGGAAACCTTCTCACCAAGGACTCTCTTTGCAGTGTCCTTCATGTTTGAATAACCAGTGGCCTTGACAACAACGTCCAAGTCATCAATGACAGTACCATCGTTCAAGATAACACCATTTTCAGTAAACTCCTTGATGGAACCATTCTTGAGTTTAACTTTCCCATCAATGATGAGTTGAGAACAACCAACATCAATGTAGTAACCGGACCCACGACGGTAGTAAAGACCAAAGAGACCTGTACCACCCATACCAGCATTTGTCTTAAACCCACGATCTTCGAGTCCCTTAAGCAATTTAGCATCAAGTTTAGAAGATTCACGATAGTTCTGTTGCATAGCCATGTTTGTCAAGTTCAAAGGCATCGAATGGAGAATCAAATCTGCAGTGTCAATGTTTGGACCTTCAGCATCATAAACACCACGACAATTAACAGGGACACCATAATCTGAGGAGATGACACAAGTTGAAGAACGTTGCAACATGGTAACTTCTCCAATACCTTGTTCGTGGAAATCCTGGCAGATATCATGAGCAGAGTTACAAGCACCGATAACAAGGGCTTTCTTACCTTTGTATGCAGCACCAGTTGTATGTTGAGAAGAGTGAACAATGGTACCTTTAAACTTCTCTTCACCTGGGAATTTTGGAATGTTTGGTTCACCAGAGTGACCTGTGGCAAATACAACGTGTTTTGGGTTCAAGACATTAACTTCACCAGTGGTGTTGTTCTTAGATGTAACGTTCCATTGTCCATGTTCCTCGTCAAAAGAGGCACCAGTGACAGTTGTATCTGTCCAAACGTTTAGTTCAAGAATCTTTGCATAACAATCAAGGAATTGGGCAAATTGATCCTTTGTAGGGAAAACTGGAGCAGTATCACTGTGAAGATAAGGAAGTCTGTGATAAAAGAATGGATCATGAAGGGCCAAGAATTCATATCTCATAGCCCAAGTATCACCAATCTTCTTGTTCTTTTCAATGATTAAAACGTTATAACCAAATGATTTCATTCTAGCAGCAAAGAGAACACCACCTTGACCACCACCAACAACAACACAAACTGGTTGATGGTCCTCATTATAACTCATCTCCTCTCTTCTAATATCCATCCATGTCTTTCTCTGCATGTTTTCACCATGGTTAACACCTAATGGACGTTTCTTACCAACACGTTCTGGAACAGAGGCAAACTCATCGAGGACTGTGTAGATGGTGAAAGCCTTTAAACCAATTGGAGTATCATCATCCTTAACAGAGACAAGTCTAATGGCACCACGACCAATAGCATAGTCATTCTCATACTTTAGGTAAAGCATAATCCATTCAACAGAAGGTTCACCATTAGCATCATTTGCCTCATGGATAACTTGATGAACAACACCTGTTGGAGCACGATAATCTGCAAGCTTATCAAGTTCAAACTTACCAATCTTCTTATATGCCTCCTTGACATTCTCCTTAATCTTGTCTTGTCCAAGGTATGAACGCATATCTCTTTGAAGGGACTGATGATCTCTCCAGATGGTGTGTGGCATTAAAAACTTGTCAAGAGCATCTGGGTTAGACTTAGCAGAGGAGAGTGCTTCGTTGAACTCAGAGAGCCAAGCAGTGGCTAAAGAATTGACATCATGATGTTTGAGGTTTTCAGGATCTGGGGTAAAATCTCCAAAGATACGCTCTTGAGGCATATTCTTATCGAATGGCTTCTCCATATAAGGAGGACGAATATCATCGTATTTCTCAAGCAAGTTGACCATTTTGGGAAGTATAAGTGTGCTGTATATGTCTTAACCAAACATAAGACTACAAACTTCAACAGGATCATAACTCCATCTTATACTTTGGAGATGTTGTTGATTTGTGGGGTTATGAATTTTGAGTGGGGCACCGTGACGGACGTGCGGGTTCAGTTAATCCTTTGAAACCGCACGAAACCCCACGCAATTGATTTGCGATCTCCTAATTGAGTAGATCATATATTTATCTTGTTTACTTTATCAACCGGATTCCGAGAAGTGTTCATGACTACTGTTTAAGAGCGTGGAGTAAAGTTAATGAGGAGAAGTGAAGTTTTGTTGGCAGTCGCGCTCGAGGGATCTTCCAAAAGCGGAGAAAACCCCATATGATTAATGATGTTTGCGATATAGTAAAAATCTATATAGTTTGCTTCTCATATAATATTCTTCCTATATGTTGAGAGTCTCTACAGTTAATCACCGGAGGTGGGGACACCATGACCTGATCTACTATATTATAGATTATAATCTAGACTTATCGTACATCTTTGTATCAAAGGTAGGTACATAGGTATATAGGTATAGGTAGGAGGCCGGACGGAAGGTTGCCGTTCATATGCGTTATGCATTATCAAAGTGCATCAGTACTCCCCCTCAACAAAATCTGACAGCTAATGCAATTATCGCTGAAATAAACTATATAGCAATATTAGCTGCTAATTTAATTAGTTGAAAATCATATATTGACTATATGTGAGTTCGTTTCTCTATATAGAAGATTTAAAGCCCGCTACAAGTCAATCACCGAATGCCGATGTCACATATATACAATTGAAATCCCCGATTTACAGTACATATGAAGTGATATATTATATATATAGATAAATGACTTATGCGGGAATAGGCGCCCTTTCTGTCATCTCCAACCTTTTTTTGTGTGGGGGCGCGTTCGTGCGGTGTACCTTAAAAATAACTTAGAGATAAAATAATTATTGTGGGGTTAATCGGGGGCCGATTGGATCACAGCAGTTTGATAAGATATTTATCTACGTCATATAGTCATAATCATATAGTCATAGTCATATAGTCATATAGTCATATCATCTCCTCACTTGAATCAAATTGTTTGTCCAGTCTTCTTCATCCATAGAGTCAGAGATACAACTATCTTCTGATTCATAAGTTCTTATGATCCTGACATCATCTGACAACGACGAATCAAGACCCTTTGGTAAACATCTAAACTCCACTTGAATATGAGGCAGATCGTAATTATATGTAGGGAAAATCAATGGTTCATCTTCATCTGTTGCTGAAATCTCACTTGAATCATTATCACCTGATTCAACTTCAAAGATAGGTCTTGTAATTTGACTAAGTGTGATTGGTTTGTCTTCTTCTTCTTCTCCTTCCTCTGTACGTCTTACCAATGAACCTTTATAAAGCTCTTCAAGATCTTGTTTCAAGATATAAGAAGGCTCATTATTACCCATCCACCATTCATCATTATCATCATTATCATCTGGATCCATTTCTTCATCTTTCCTTTGCCATCTCGCAAACGTTGAGATCTTTGATCCAAGAACTTTCATCATTTGTTGCCACTCCTTATCAGTGAACACCATCTTATTCTCATCCTGTTCAAATTTAACAAGATGTTGAGATAATACCGTTTTATCCTGATCAAGTCCCATCCTTATAGCCTTTAATGGTTTCCCTGATAATCTATTGATCATCTGTGCAGTCACTGAAAGCTTTTTCCTTTTAGTCTTCTTCTTAGTCTTCTTCTTAGAGACACCATCTGAGCTCTTAACCATGCGTCGTACTCTTTTACTCGATGATTCAGTATTTATATGGGCAAAATCTTTTAAGAACATAAGTGACTTCTTCTGCTCGATCTCTTGTTCAAGATCATCTAAACGAGATTGCACTTGTGTAGAGATGAATAACTCATCTTGATTATCATCATACACATCAATATCCTGTGATAGTTGAAGAACATCTCCTGAATCAGACATCACTGGCTGTCTGTCTGTCTTGTTCTAACAGTAGTTCCTTTGAAGCCTAACTTTTGATAAAGAGAACAGAGAGAGTTAGATAAAGAGAAGAGTTAGATAAAGAGAAGAGAGAGAGTTAGATAAAGATATAGAGAGATAAAGAGAGTTTATGTTTTGACATCGGTTCGCGAAGTTTTTTTTTTTTATTTTTATTTTTTATTTTTTTTTTTATTTATTTTTTTTTTATTTTTTTTTTTTATTAAAAACTAAGAGAAATAAAATACCACTAATCTCTCTCTCTGAACTTCGATTTCTACTTGATTTATCTAAGTTAAGATGGGAAAGGGAGGTAGTAAGCGTGTGAAGAACAGTAAGGATGGAAGCACACGAGTCTCTATCCCAAAACGTCTTGTTGTGTTTGTACTAGATGACTCGGAGAACAAGTTTTGTATCCTTGATCCCAAGGAGAATAAGCTCATCAAGTTAAATGAAAAGGACGCTACACATATTGAATCCCTTAAGAAACCACACGAAACGATTAATATGTTCCTCAACACAGATCTCCCCTTTATCACATACCATGATCTCAACCTCTTTGACGTTTTCGATGAAGATCTAGAGAAATTCCCACTAAGGTTCTACAAATACTCTGATGCCATCTTGGAGAGAGATGTTGAGATACCTAATGATCTCGGTATGAAGAAACGTCCTCAATCCCAGATGGATTGTCCCCTCGATCATCATTACCTTCCAGGTATGCCCAATTTTGTCTTTGAAGATTATCCTTATTTCAAACCACATGTTGAAGAGTCAGAAGAGCTTACAAATGATGACTATTACAACTTACATCTCAAACCTTTCCAACATCTCGTGGAGAAGAAGATCAAGAATGGATCCAAAGAAGTTAAAGACTTTGGAGATTACATGAGAAACTTGGACGTTTATCAAATACCAGTTGATCATGCTGATTATTTCACTTTTAGTGTCTATGATTTCAAGAACATATTTGTGGACCGTGTCTTAGGGTTCATTGTTGATATCTATGCAGCTCTCTTTTATAGAGATAAGAGATCATTAAGGAAGTTCTTTGATGTTTATGATGATGAATACTCTCCAGAGATAAAGAAGGATTGCTTCACAAGCTTGAAACCAATTGGATCATGTGCAGAGAGTCCATATGCTTGGGGGATCTTTGATAAAGAGACTTCACTGTTGAACAAGTTATGGGTTCATGTTGAATTCGTCAATATCTGTTCTGGAATAGCTGAAGGTTATGAACTAGTGTTTGGTACTAAGAAGAAGAACTTCCAAGATGATAAGATAACTGGTTCAGATTTCACAAAGAGGAACAACTTCCTCAAGAGATTTACAAAATGTGTTTCGATCTGTCTAAATTCCAAGACTAGACGATTCATTATGACTGATTACTATTGGATAGGATGCTTTGAGATCCAAGACGTCTTTGATGGTGAAATTGAAGATGCTAAGAGATTCATCTCCAAGGTCAAAGTACGTCATTTTGCCTATCACAACTTCGAGTCAGATGAAAGACTCACCATCAGAAACATTGTCGCATCATTCTTCTTCATGACTCCAGAGAAATCGACAGCTGATGTTGAGGCATTAGATATCATTAACCAACGTGTTGTTGATGAATGGACTTCGTTCCAAAAGTGCACTTCCCCAATCCTTGGACAACATCAACGCAAACGTATGAAACATTCACCATTCGTCTATCGTACCCATACTGGACTTTCATTCACAAAGCAACATGTTGATTTGGAAAAGTCACTACTTCGATTCATTGCCATTGGCACTACATGGTCCTGTCAGACACTTCTTGTTGATCTTAAGAAACTGTATCAGGATAAGTCATACCTCTCGGGGCTCAATTTCAAGGGTAAGAAGGAAGTATTACTATCTGTTTATGATGAGTATTACCAAGATCCAAGCTTATCGATGGTAATGCGTCATCTTAAGAACACTTCACTTAAGCATGGTTCCACTAAACTCGTGTCCAATGCACAAGATGTGTTTAACAACTGGTTATCCAACGTGGAAGCATACCTTCGTTTGAAACCACTCCAAGGTGATATTCTAGCGAGAATGGTTGATTATGGTTACTTGGAAGATAAGAAACATAACGGTCAAGATACTCACCTTAAATGTGATGGTTATTACATTGTATATGAACCATTATGTGCCGAATGGGAAGATTTGGAACCAATTGACATTAATAACGATGAACATTTTGAATTGGCTAAGCAGGCATTGAAAAGAATTCATCAACTTGGAGTAACTTTTGCCCCAAGCACAAGTCTTACGAAGGACATTCTTAAAGTGTATGGTGGTAAAGTACGTGTGGTAAACCTTGAGGCTGTGAACACAACTGGTGTATCACAGTATTATATGAACAAGGACAATATGATGCTTGAAAGAGAGTTTAAGAGAGCTAATGCATCATCATCATCATCATCATCCACGTCTAAGAAAGTTTCATACCCTGCTGGTATGATCTATGGAGATGAGCTCTCTGATGATGAAGGAGATGAGGACGACGGAGATGAAGATGATGACTCTGTATTATCCTCCTCTGAGATCCTCTATTGACGACTTGATGACCTTTTTAATCATAATCATAATCATAATCATAATCATAATCATAATCATAATCATAATCATAATCATTTAATCATGGATAATACAAAAAGTATGATCTGTTACTTCCTAAAGCGGTAATTAATGCGCCATTTTGCGAAAAGGAAACCCCCAGCTACAAAATTACCCAATACGGAAAGTCTACTGTAAAGAAGCGACGCGACAAAAAAAAAAAATTAAAAAAAGACAATAAAATAAAAAAACAATGGCGCTTAATCGAAAAAAAATTAAAAAAAAAAAAAAAAAATTAGACATCGGATTGTGTGCACACGTCAAAAAAAAAATAAAAACCTGTGGCTTCACAAGACTTTATCAACTTATCTCTTTGTAAAAGCTCCATTAGAAAGACAGATTTAAGATATTCCTTAAGCTGCTTCTTCAATAACACACAGCTGATACAAGAAAAGTTTACCGCTTCATTACCGCCCGTTTTAACCGCCCGTCAAACGTTTTGTGAGATCTTCCATTCGAAACTTTAGCAACTACGCCCATCAACACAACCACCCAGCAACACCACTACACGTACACGTACACTTACACGTACCAGTACAAGGACTTGACTCTGCTTCCCAGGTCCCCGGCTCATTACAGGTCAGAGAATAGCACAAGAAGAACTTCCATGGAAACAACAGTAACAGGACTTTCCACCACTCATCTTTAGGCCACCATGACGTCCTCTTTACAACATCAACATCAACATCAGCATCAACACTCGAGCTCCCATATTACGAGAAGGGCTTCTATTGCAGCAACGGCTCCTTATACAATACCACAGAAACAGAACCATAGCGCTTCACAGGCGTCATCTGCACAGGGAACACCCTTTTCTCCACCATCATCGAGTATCGGTACACCACAACAGACTCTACATACCCCACAGCATCATACGCATCATCAGCATGGTAGCACACAGAAGAATAAGGAGAATGAGAGGGAAAGAGATAAGAAGAACGCACAGATGTCATCTTCGGTGCCTGTACTTAGTCGTGAGTTTGTCGTGAGACGCATTAGTGAAGGAGAAAGTGGTAGATTGAAAGAAGAGCTGAAGTGTGAAGCATGTGGTAAGGGATATAAACACATCTCATCATTGGCAAAGCATTTATGGGAACACACTCCGGAATGGAATGTTACTAAGAAGTTGTTGATCTCGAAACATCAACAAGTACAATTACTTGAGGCTGCATCGATCTTGGTATCGATGAATGACGTTGTATCGTCTCCAAAGAACACATTAGATGTTCCACCAACCATTAACGAGGAGTCCGTACAGTTCAACCCGAAATATTCTGAATCATCGAGTGTTCCACGTCATACATCTCCACTTCGAGACTCTGTTCCACCACCATCTGATCATGTTGCAACGAATTTAAAGATGAGAATGAATTCTATTTCTCAACAACCACCATCATCTCTTAACTATTCTCAATCTCCTGCTAAATTTGAATCAAGTTCAGTCCCTGTCACTGGTGGCTTCTTGGATGTTCCAAAGAGAAACACAACATCTCCAAGTGATAAGAGTAGTCCCAAAGATGCTGATGATGATGATGACGATGGAGTCTTTGGTGCTATGGATTGATTGAGTCATTCATTCATTCATTCATCTCTTCCAACCTTATTCTCTTCACTTGATACTTGTTCTCAGTATCTGGTACAGGCCTGCTTATTTATAATTCTTTCATGATCAGTTGTTATTGGTTTTCGGTTTTGTTAATCACTTGTTTTTACCTCCTATACAAAAATACATAAAAAGAGAGGAAGGGATTTCACGCATTTGCACAAGAAAAGGTTGTTTAGTAGATGTGTATATAACTGCATCTTTGCCGAGCCCCGACGATTGGATGCGCGAGAGAACGTTATCTAAATATTTCACATTTGAACCATTTACTCCTTCTGACAAAAGATATAAGATTAACAGGCCCATCTTGTACAAGCAAAGCCCATAATGGTATCAGTACGATACTACGGTCCCTCGGCTGATTTCACAACTAAGACAGAAGAGAAACTCACCTCAATCAAAACAATCTCCGCCCTTGTCCAACATTTCGAGACGGAATACTCAGTGAATTTTGCAGATTACGTACGCAATAACTGTGGCATCTGTGTTAATCTTGAATATATTGATCTTAATGAAGACTCTGAGATGACTTTGGGTGAAGAAGATGAAGTTGCTATCATCCCACCAGTTAGTTCTGGATAAGCATGGCATATGCATACGAGGGGCCTAGTGTGAAAGAATGCTACAAATGTCTATAATAAGAGCTGATTAGGTCATTAACGTCGTTCGAATTAAAGATATAGTAGCATATAGAGATCTTTATGTGTCCTGACACACGAGAAGATTATGTTCTAGTTTAGTGGGTGCAAATTCGGGTCCTTTGAGATCACCAGAATGATCCTGAGTTGTTACCACCCTGTTGCTGCTGCTGCTGCTGCTGTTGCTGCTGCTGCTGCTTCATCATCATTGCACGTCTCTGTATCACCTGTACTCCTTCTGGGAACAGTTTTTGTAACTGAACGTAAACATCAGTGAGATCTAGCATGTCCTGTGGCGGACTAAGAATCATCGGGAATACAACTTTACTCTGATTCTGCATCGGATTGTTATGCTTCTCTGAAAGTTCTCCAATACATGTGAGATTGGCATGTAGTCGCTTAAGAAGGTCTTGCAAAAGACTTTGAAGCTTTGGATTAGCTGCGGATCCCTGTTGTTGAATCTGTTGTTGTAATGCCATTGATCGCTGGATAAGCATTGTATTGAGGTTCAGCAGCACCGAGACACGCTGCTTGTCGATGCTGTTGTCCATTATGTCAATCTCTTATCCTTCTAACTGTCTGCAACTTTGTCTAACTGTCACTGACTGTCTCTGACTGTCTCTGACAGTGTCTTGTGACAAATAACTGTTAACTAATGGCTCTTCGGGTCTTTTGACTACTTTGATCGAAATTTCGCGAAATAAATAAAATAAAATATAATTTAAATAAAATAAAAATAAATAAATAAATAAATTTATTAGAAACCCAGACACCACAAAAAAGGAAAGGGGAATCAGAAAGTTTGAATTAAGATTTCCATTTATACTCTTATCTCTATACAGAAGTTTACCTGACGCTTCAGACTTCCTTAGCATCTTCTTCTATGACTCTATCTGCTGCCGAAGAGGCCAAACTGCGTGGGAACACCGCGCTCAAGGAGCATCGCTTCGACGATGCCATTGAGCATTATACACAGGCCATCGAACTTGATCCTTCCAATGCCATCTTCTACGCTAACAGGGCCCAAGCTGAGATCAAACTTGAACAATATGGTGCTGCTATTACAGACTGTACTCTTTCCGTGGAGAAGGACCCATCGTACGTCAAGGCTTTCTACCGTCGTGCAGTGGCCAAGTCTTCCATCTTGCAACATAAGGATGCCCTTAAGGACCTTGACATCGTTCTCAAACTTAAACCAAACGATTCTGCATCAGTGAAACTTCAAAGTGAGCTTAAGAGAATGGTGAGGCGTCTAGCCTTCGAGAAAGCCATCCAGGATGATGATGCCGATGCTGAACTGTTCGCCGTCGCCACCGTCAGAGATGTCAACATGGAGGCTGATTACAAAGGACCAAGTCTCGATATACAGGTCAATGGTGATAACATCACCCTTGATGGTCTTAACATAGAATGGGTCATGTCACTAATTGAGCATTTCAAACAAGGTGGTAAACTTGCCAAAAGATACCTTTATGCCCTTATCATCAAGATGGATGAACTCTTATCCAAGGAGCCTGCATTCAAAGAACTTAGTCAAACTGAGTTAAACACTGAGACATTCACCGTTGTCGGTGACGTTCATGGTCAATTCTATGACTTACTCAACATGTTCAAACTTAACGGATACCCATCTTTAAAGCATGGATACCTCTTTAATGGTGACTTTGTTGATCGTGGCTCCTGGTCGTGTGAGGTTATGATTACACTTATGTGTTTCAAACTTCTATACCCAACCACAATGCACCTCAACAGGGGAAACCACGAGACATCAGACATGAATAAGATGTACGGTTTTGAAGATGAAGTGAAGCACAAGTATGGTGAGAAGGCTCATCGCATGTTCCAGAAGATGTTTGTTTCATTACCACTCATGACTATGATCAACAAGGACTACTTGGTAATGCATGGAGGTCTTTTCTCCAAACCGGACGTGACACTTGATGAACTGCGTAATAATGTTGTCAAGAGAACAAATCCAAAAGATGGTTTCGAGATGGAGTTGCTTTGGACAGATCCACAACCTGAAAATGGTTATGGTCCTTCAAAACGTGGTATTGGTGTTCAATTTGGTCCTGACATCACTGAACGTTTCTGTTCTCTTAATGGTCTCAAAGGTGTGATTCGTTCCCATGAGGTTCGTATGGGTGGTTATTCCGTCGAGCATGATGGTAAGTGTATTACTGTGTTCAGTGCACCAAATTACTGTGATTCTACTGGTAATGAAGGTGCCGTTATCAACATGACATACAAGGAGGAAACGGGAACTGAGCTGGAGTTCAAGAAGCTGAAAGCTGTGGAGCATCCACCTATGAAACCAATGGCATACACTTCCATGGGAAGTCATTTCTAAGGCATGTATATAGAAGGAACTATAAAGGAGTTTCAAGAAAAGAAGTGTTTTTCAATTATAATCGTTGATAAGCTCCGTAAGAGATGGTACAAGCTGAGTTACCTCATCAACACTTGAAGCCAATGGTATTTGACAAATAACTTTCACACCAAGCTCCTTTAATGCTGTGCAGTTGTCTTCGTCAATCTTACCGTTAAGTATAACTCCAAGGATCTTTACATCATGGGCCCGAAGATGCTCGAGAGTAAGAAGCGTATGGTTGAGAGTACCCAATTGTGATCTAGCCACAACGATAACTGGACAATCAATCTGCTTCACCAAGTCTTTTGTAATTAGTTCTTTTGTCAATGGAACGAAAACACCACCGGCTCCTTCAACAATCAATGGATCATTAGTCTTTGGAAGCTTAAAGTCCTCCAGCTTCAAGAAGGGCTCACCTTCAAGTACACAAGCCCTCCAGGGAGCCAAGGGCTTCTGAAGCTCCACCTGTGGCTTAAAAGTGATGAGATCTTTGCCAACTAGCTCTTTAACAGTCTTGGTATCACCAGGATCTGAGTCAAGACCGGTTTGCACGGGCTTCCAGTAGGAAGCACCCCATGCTTTACAGAGAACTGCCGAGACAAATGTCTTTCCAACGTCGGTATCTGTTCCAGTAACAAACACAGCTGGCATTATGGACACTTCTAGACATTTCAAAAGACTTGTAACTTGTTAAAGGGATCTAAACTACTCTCTCTTTATATATAAAGAGAGAAAATCTCTGCCCAACAAAAGAGACTCAAAGAGACGATTACGCAATTGAGTCATATGACTCCTCAACTTGCATATGCCTCGATCTCAACAACCAACTTTTCCCCAATTCTCAACATAACGACCAATGATATTTGAGTCATTTATCATTGAAACTCAATATATTGCTCTCTTTTATAACTGACCCTTTTTTCCTCCCGAAATTTCCATCTTGTTGCGGTGCTAACATCATTACCCTGAATCCCACCACCTCGACTCCACTATAAACATGCCCACTGATACCATTCAATACGACAAAGAGCACATCTGGCATCCTTACACCTCCCTTACCAAACCATTACCATGTTATGAGGTCGTTTCCGCTTCGGGATCGTCCTTGACTCTTAGTGACGGTCGCCAACTCATCGATGGCATGTCCTCTTGGTGGTGTGCCATCCATGGGTATAACAACCAAGAGCTTAACCTCGCTGCAACGGAACAAATCTCCAAGATGTCACACGTTATGTTCGGTGGAATCACTCACAAGCCTGCAGTAGAGCTTGTGGAGAAGCTGCTCTCAATGACCGATGACAAACTTGATTGCTGCTTCCTCGCAGACTCCGGAAGCGTGAGTGTGGAGGTGGCCTTAAAGATGGCTATTCAGCATGCTCATGCCCTAGGAAAGCCCGAGAAGACCAAATTCTTAACTATTGAGAAGGGATATCATGGTGATACGTTTGGTTCAATGTCAGTTTGTGATCCAGTCAACTCGATGCACTCGTTGTACGCTGGATATATGTCCACTAACATCTTTGCAAGGGCTCCACAGACAGGATTCCATGAGGAATGGGATGAGGACGATATCGCTGATTTCAAAGACAAAATGGAGAATAATCATAATGAAATTGCAGCTGTGATCTTGGAACCAATCTTACAAGGTGCTGGAGGAATGAGGATGTACCATCCAACATATCTCGTCAGGGTTCGTCAGCTGTGTGACAAGTTTGGCATTCCACTCATCTTTGATGAGATTGCTACTGGATTCGGACGCACCGGTAAGCTCTTCGCTTATGAACATGCTGGTGTTGTTCCAGATATCATTACTGTTGGAAAGGCACTCACGGGTGGATATGTCACTCTAGCTGCAGTTATGTGTCAGAGACATATCGCTGATACTATCGGGTCAGACAAGCAGACTGGAGGCTCAATGATGCACGGACCCACGTTCATGGGTAATCCACTGGCATGTGCCATTGCCTCCAAGAGTATGGATATCCTTATGAGAAGTGAGTGGAAAACACAAGTTCCACGTCTTGAGTCGCAGCTCAAGAGACTCGGAAAGCTCACTGGACTCTCTGTGGTTCGTGATATCAGGGTTCTCGGTGCCGTTGGTGTTGTTGAACTTAACAAACCAGTTGATATGACCTGGTTCCAGAAGCAATTTGTTGAGAGAGGTGTCTGGATAAGACCATTTGGTAAGCTCGTTTACATTATGCCACCATATGTCATCACTACAGATGAACTCGATACGTTAATTGATGCATTGATGGAAGTTGTCACATTGTTTGATTCTCAACAATAATTTATATACGAACTACTTTACAAACATCACTGTAGTTACTGCGTCTGACATATCCAGGTTTAATCTTGATCAATGGGTCTTGCAGTTCCAACATGTTACTGAATGGCTCACTCATACTCAATCCAAGAAGTCTCATCTCCTGTGGTGTGAATTGTCTCCAGTACTCAATAGGAGTCTCTAAATAGATGTTCTCCTTTTGTCTTGAGGTACTAGAGCACATAAATAGAATCAGCAAAGTTCTAAACTCATCTTTGGTCAAGTTACGACTAGCACCATGGAAAACGGAACCTAGCATGAAAAAGGCATCTCCTTCCTCAAGTCCTTCAACTTGAATACAATCCTCCTCATGTGGTTGTCTTAAATGATCCCACAAATGGGATCCTGGAATGAATCTAGTTCCACCATTCTCCTTGGTGACATTGCTCAGTGCCACTGAGATTCCAACCTGTGTCTCTCTTCCATAGATGTACTCTTCAGTCTCAACGTTGACATTGTGCTCAGAGTGGTCATCTCTGTGTAGAGCCTGGAGTTGGGACCCAGGACCTACTCTAAACCCAATGGAACTTGAGACGATAGAAGGACTGTATCCAATATTGATGTTCTCACCAATCCAAAATGCATTCTTCTTGGCAAGGAACTTCTCAGAGATGGCAACATGGAGTGGATTGTTTAACACTTCTCTCACGACAGCTGGGGAACGAGCAACAGATGCCGTGACTCTTATGGTCTCCTTTGGGAAAAGACGTGGATCATTCTTTCTCGCTTCAAATTCAGGATTCAAATCTGAATTAATCCGAGAGACCTGTTCTTTGTTGAAAAGATTCTTGACAACACAGACACCATATTTCTCCAAGATGGAGGAAACTGCCTCGACTGTACCTGCTTCTTTGGAAAGAGTTAACTCATCAATAGTCACTTTTGGCACCTCTGGCTTGTCTTCTGGGATCTTAAGTTCAACTTTTTTGGTTTCTTGAAGGCTTGGAGTAGCATCAGCTTCTCTCTCTTTGACATCTGTGTCCAAAGTGTAGAAACTTAGTCTATGAAGAGTCTTGGTGGTTGTGAGGCCCTGATACTCCGAGTTACTTATATGTGTCATTTTCTTGGTAAAAAGTTTATCCAAAAAACTTAGGGACATACAGAGAGCATCTTGCTTGCTTTCTTTGCAATCTTTCCCCTTTTATAACCCAAACGTAGTCATTTCTATAACAGAATGTTGAGAGATAAATGCAAGTGGATGCATGCCCCATGACTCCCCGAAATTACCCAATCGGGGAATGACTCAGGTTCTTACCGAGAGATCGACAACCAATGGATTCTCTTGAATTGTGGGATCCAATAGTAGTCATAAGGAGGTTGCTGATGTGGACAGATGACCTTGGTAGGCTTTGATGAGTCAACAAGAGTGTTTTTTGTTGGGACCTTTTTTCTTTTTCCCCCTTTCTATTAAGATGGCCTGATATCCTTACCGATTCTTGTTCCTCTCTGTTAACCTATACCATAGGCTAAACCAAGGTTTTGTCATAACATGATTGATATTGAATTCGACAAGAAGCACATCTGGCATCAATATTCCTCGATTGTGAATCCAATCCCGGCATACCCGATTGTCAAGGCAGAAGGAGCCATTATTACTCTTGAAGATGGTCGTCAATTAGTGGATGGTATGAGCAGTTGGTGGAATCAGATCCATGGTTATAACAACCCAGAGTTGAACCAGGCAATCTATGATCAAGTTCCAAAGTTTACTCATTTCATGTTCGCCGGTACATCTCATGAGCCAGGTGTGGAGCTTACCAAGAAGTTGTTGTCTTTGGCACCAAAGGAACTCGATAGTGTGTTTTATGCAGATTCTGGAAGTGTCTGTGTTGAAGTTGGCCTAAAGCTTGCACATCTGTATTGGGCAGGTAAACGTGAGTTAAAGCAAACAGATATGCCAAAGGATAGGTTTTTAACCATTAATTATGGATATCATGGTGATACTTTTGGTGCTATGTCGATTTGTGATCCTGTCAACTCAATGCATAGAAACTATTCTGGGTTCTTAACACAGAATTTCTTCGTTGAAGCACCAAAATCAAGATTTGATGGTGAATACAATCCAGGAGATATTATCCCACTGAAAAAGTCACTTGAAGAGAATCATGAAAGGATTGCTGCTGTTATCATGGAACCAATTGTGCAAGGTGCTGGTGGTATGAGAATCTATCATCCACAGTTTCTCAGAGATGTTAGAGAACTGTGTGATGAATTCAACGTGTTGCTTATATTAGATGAGATTGCTACAGGATTTGGAAGAACTTCTAAGATGTTTGCCCTTGAACATCCTAATATCGTACCAGATATCTTGTTGTGTGGTAAGGGACTCACCGGTGGATATCTTCCACTTTCTGCTTGTCTTATGACTCGTGATGTTGCTGAAACGGTGTGTGAGAACCCATCCAAGAGATTCTTTCACGGTCCAACATATATGGGACACGCTTTAGCTTGTGCTGTTGCTAACAAGAGTCTTGAGATCTTGATGAGAAACGAGTGGCAAGATCAGGTTAGTAATATCGAAAGAGTTTTCAAGATTGATTTACTTGATAAGCTTAGAGATGTTGAACTTGTTGATGATCTTAGAAGTATCGGAGCATTAGCTGTCATTCAACTCAAAAGACCATTTGAAACAGAGACTCTTCAAAAGATGTTCGTTAATAAAGGTGCTTGGGTAAGACCTTTTGGTAAACTGGTGTACATTATGCCACCATTCGTGATCAAGGAAGATGATCTGAAGAAACTGTGTCAGATTACTGTTGATATCATTAAGTCTTTGTGAACAGTCGGTATATATTTGTTATCTATTATAAGCTTTGAGTCCTTTATTTCCTCTTCAGAATGTAAAATAAGCATAATCGAGAGATTGAAACACTATGCTCGTCATTTCGTATGTGTCAGAAAACATCCGAACACCATTTTTTTTCTTTAAATGTTATCAATTTAAACTGTCTATTTCTCTACCAATATTGATCTAATAAAGATGAAAGTCTTTTGTATATAGTTCTTCTTGGTTCATTTGACCAGGATATAGTATTTTGTTACTATTTGTTACTGCAAAATCTTATAAATTTGTATTTTTGAGATTTTGATTCCCAGAATACTATCGATCTCCTTCTACTAGATAACAATCTAATAAAGAATTATACTAAAAATAACAACGTCTTGTATTGTGATCATTAAGTTTCTACATTGGCCTACTATTCAAAAGCTCACTAGTACTCTCTATAACTTTAAGGCTATGTAAAGTCTCTACAGGTGAACAGTGAGCTCATATGTATCACCGGCTTTCCCCGGATTTAGGGAGCCTGAGTTAAACTCCACACAGTAAAGCAGTTGTTGGCGTTCTAGTTTGGAATAAGAAGAGAAGATGGTTTCTTATAGTATTGAATCTCAATAACAGATAATGGATCCAATATCTTCTTAACTATTACCCCTGATTTAATCTGTTGAAGTAAAGAGATCGCGTGGCTGTAGAGAAGAAGATCTTGAGCCAAAGTTTAAAAAGAGAACTTCTCCTTTACCAAATGACGCGTCAGTAGAACAAATCTCTTAAAAGAGGCTTCAAATCCACAAGGAGGAGATAGTTGATAAGTGTTTCATCTTCTCTTATATCCTTCCTACTAAACTCTCCCCTATAACTCTCCCCCAAGGATGGACAACAGTCGCCTCCCCCCGTTTGGGCCCTTCTTGCAGTTGCCAATTGGAAGCAGTCCAATAAGAAACCAGGCCATTAAAACACCACAACTTAGTCCTACAAAGGGCGGTAAAGGTGTAATTGCTCCCAGTAACGATGGTCATTGTGTAGTTGGCTCTCTCGCCATCAATGGCCAGCCAACCCATGCCGCCATGGGTTTGACTACCCCTTTCAGGTTCTCTCATGGCTCACCGGACACTCGCAGTGCTACCCCTAGAAAGACAACCTTCCCTTCCATTTATGATGCTACTGGTATACACAAAACCAAGAGAGAGATGGTGACTAACTTTCCAACCCGTTTACTCTCTTCTCCATTCGCCAAATTGGGTAAGGAGAATGCATCATCTTCTCGTGAGTTACAAGAGAGTTACACCTATGATATGATCTTTGGTGCAAACAAGTCATCACAGGGTAACACAACAGTTGGTCCATATGAGATGGAGATTAGACCAAGTGCATTCAAGAGATTTGATGGAGGATCAAATCAATATAACTCAAGTTTCTTGGCGAACAAGAAACAGAGTTCATCACAACCCTTTGTCTTCACTAATGGATCTCCAATGAGATCACCACAATTGCTTCTTAGTGATGATATCACCATCAAGTTTGATACAAGTTTCCCAGATCCTAAACCTATTCATGACTTGTTCGCTCTTGATGAAAACTTCCTATCTTCTGCGCCAACTACTGCTGGCATCATTCATGGACTTCCTTCAAACACTACATACCCACACCCTCCAAGCTCTGCAGATTCGAAGTTTCTTAACCAGGGTGTCACATCGTATGCTTACCATGGAGCAGGCCAAGGAGATATCTTAAAAGCTCCAACATTTATCTCAGGCTCATCTCAATTCGACTCAAGCTCTCTGCCACCGCCTTCCTCCGATAAACCAATGTTCAAAGCGATGACGGTCTCCCTCCCACCAATATCCGATATCATGAATTCTCCAGAAGTATCAGGAATGACAAATGAGAAGCAGCACGGTACCCTTAGCATGCGCCTCCGTAATCGTAAACCAATGGATTATAACATAAATCATCATACTTCACTTTCTCAAGTCTCAAACGTCTCATCAAGCTCTTCAGACACTAGCTACAACAACAACCGCCCTCAGATTGCACGCAAGAAACTTCCAAGACCAGCTGGTAAATCTCCAACTGCATACGCTAACAGACCGATAAAGCGTCGTGTATTCCTTGCTTCTCGTTCAAAAAATGGATGTTGGACTTGTCGCATTCGTAAGAAGAAGTGTACTGAGGAGAAACCCTCTTGTCTTCAATGCTCAAAATTGGGATTAAAATGTGATGGATATTCCGATAAGAGACCTGAATTTATGGAGTCACAGACTAGTCAGAGACTGAGATTGGATGAAATCAAAGAACAAACCTCCAAAAATAAAAAAGTTGGCGTAAGAAAGCATTGGTGATTGCTAATAAGTTTGCACTGAACCCATTCCACCCCTTAATGATTCACTTGCTTATGACTAGAAATGACATGCTACGACTAGATACGAACTTGATAAAAAATGTTCTTCAAATAAATGAAGCATTGTGATGCAATGTAGTGTGTCTTTACTCTATCTACCCTATTAATCACTGAAACCTCTCACTAGCATTATCATCACTACCATCGTTCATTGAAGTACAGTTTTGGTAGAGTGTCATTGCTGATATCCTTGGAATGTCCCAGATTGCCCAAACTGTGAATACTGCTGATACTGCTGATACTGTTGATACTGTTGGTATTGTTGATACTGCTGTACCTGTGGAACTGCAAAAGTTTGTTGTGGTGCATTCTGAGTTGGAGTTCCAGGAACTTGGACAGTAGCTTCATACATTCTAAATGGTGATTGTTGTGGATACCTTGTAACTTGTGGCATTTGAAGATCCTGATTTGTGTTACCGTAGACGCCGGCAGATTGTTGGTAGGATTGGTTCTGTGGTGTCTGTTGCACTTGCGTATGAGGGGTAATGGGAGTGGCATTGGGTTGTTCACCACCTAGAGTTTGATACATTGGGTAGTAGTTCTGGTATTCTGGGAAGACAGAGCTATAACCAAAGTTGGCTTGGTTGTTCGAAGGTGGGTTTGGGGTGAAGACGCCATTGAATCCAGCGTCAAATGCAGAAAAGTTTTGTTGTTGTTGTTGGTTTTGTTGGTTGCGTTGAGGTGTGTTCACATTTTGATCCCAGTTGGACTTAACAACATCGTTCTTGTCATTAGAAGAGGCGGCAGCATTTTTCGGATCCGTAAAGTTCTTGTCATCATCGAGTGAATTGAGCATAGTAGCAAACAAACTGCGCTTAGCGTTGGCCATTCTGTCTTCAAGGTCCTGTTCAGTCATCACTGGTGCTTGTGAATCAGCCTTCATTTGGTTCTCCTTCTCCTTTTCCTCCTTCTCCTTTAGTTGAAGAGCAGCAAACTTATGACTATTAAACACTTCTTCAGTGATTGATTCGGCATCACTTTCATCAGAAGAGTGTCCTTTGGTGACAGGAATGGACTTCCGTGTCTTCCGACTAGAACGTTTGTTAGTGGCAGTAGGAGTAGATTCACGACTCGTAACTTGCGATGACATTGCACTGCCATTACCACTGGCTTTACCGCGGGTGATTGGGTCACCGGTTATACCAACAACAGTCTTTGGCTGGCGAACTTCTTCTTTCTTCTTGCCGGAATCGGATATGTCTGTACGTTTAGACTTTGATGACTGTGCCATCTTAGCTTTGATCTTCTTGAAAGTGTCCACGATTTGCTTGTCCAACTCAATTTCCCTCTTCTCTGAGTCATACTTGACACCATTTGGACGAGATAATAGAATCTTTTTGGACATGTAAGCAACAGCGTGGAGTCTCAACTTGGTCTCTTCAATCTCATCATGCTCAATATAGGCACCGATGAGACGGGTTTGACTCTCTGCATCTTGGAATATGTGGTTGTCACTGAAGTCACATAGCATCCGATCAATTGGTGTGAACTCTCGAACGCTCACATCTTCTTTGAAGTACTGCTCCCTCTTCGGTTTCTTCGACAACTCCTTTTCAGTGAATTCCTTCATTAATAAGTTGGCCAACTTGGTAGTGCCGACTAAGAAATGGAAGTTTCTATGAGCATAGTAGACACCAGCTTTCGAGACCTTCAACCAGGAGAAGATAATTCTCAGTAGCGGGAGAAGCTTGAAACCTGTTGCGTTATCGGCATTCAACATCTCAACGAATAATTCTTCCATAAAGACAACGTATTTGAGAGTGAACTTCAATAGAGATTTACATTCATCAGTGATGGAGTTTGCCTCATGAGTTTCGAGACCAGATATACCAGCAGTGAGCATGAGGAAAATCTTTTCAAATAGAAAGGTTTCATCGCCTTCAAATGCAAGTGGACGAAGCAATTTGAAAAAATCGGATACCAAATCCTCAAGTTTTGTTCCATTGATGATAATTCCTTCTGTACGCATCCATGATTCTGGTGCCAGATAGTATCCATACAAGGCAAGAAAGTAGGTTGAAATATATGAATTCCTTGTCTCCAAGGTTGGTTTGTTTTGAATTCTCAGTTTGTTGAGCACCTCCACCACGGGCGTTGGAGTTCTTAGAATGGCCTGTAAATTCTTAGCACCGACTGATGATGGGATCCTCGAGGCAGCTGATCTCATGAATTCATAAGCGGCGAGAATTTGAGACTCTCGAGATTTGTAGATCATACCGATCTGGTTACGAGCCTCACCAAAGGCTGGGAGAAGAAGCTCGGCATGCTGACACATGTCAAGTGCCTGGTGAAAGTCCTCTTTCGAGTCAGGTGTAAGATGTTGGGCCATTGTAGAGCGATAGCGAGATGTAGAACCTATGAGAAGCATGGAGCGGTGGGAAATGTAGACAATTTTCACGATGGCAGTCTGGTTAGTGGATGGAACATCAACTGCGTTAGTGTTAAGCTTGAGTTTGAGGAAGTCATAGAACTTATCTGGAATGATTGGACCAAGATCAAAGTTTGTGAGAATGTATTCAAGAATGCCAAAGAAGAAATCACGGGAGATCTTGGTAGTTTTCAGGAATTTTTCATTGAGCTTCCTTAGTTCTACTGGCTTACCTCTTTTGCTTCGTTGTGAGCGTTGAAAAAGGACATGCTGTTGTGCTGAGTAGTATTTGAAGACTGGATGGAGAAAGTCAGACCACATCTTATCTATAAGAGCCTCAGCTCCGAGCTGTGGTGGCGTAGCCCCGTTCGGTTGAGCGAGATTAAGATCTGTAGCGTCCTTGATGGAACCAACTGTCTGTTCAACATCTTCAACAATCAACTGATGGAAACGTCCTCTAGCGTAGTTGAGAAAACCATTGATGGAAGCCGAATCAGGAGACACCTGTGAAAGGGCCTCATCGAGCTGACGCTTCGTATCCTCAAGCGCCGTGAGTGGATTTGGTGTGGGCGGGTCTGATTGAGTGGTCATGGTGTCACAGCGAGATCATGGGCGGCTCCTAGTGAGTTGTTTGAGGACGAAGAATGCAAGGCTGGAAGAAGGGTAGGGGTAGGGGAAGGGCAAGCAGCAAGGCAATAGACAAGCTGGAGTGGTAGATGAGCAAAGCTGGAAAAGGAAGACCCTGATTGACCTGAGGAACAGATTACTTCGAATTTGAAGCAAATCACTCTAAGCGCCCATAGTCCCTGTAGTCTATGAGTGCGCTGTGTTTATTTTTCGAGCACATTATTGACCCGTGAGAAAAATGGCAGATTTTTGCAGAGTCGGGCAAACAGCGGAGACCTCCGTTTCAACAAAGTGGCCTCGCTGGCGCAATCGGTAGCGCTTACGACTCTTAATCGTACGGTTGTGGGTTCGAGCCCCACGTGGGGCACTTTTGTTTCTTTTTTTGCAAGTTTTTTTCTTGTATCTTGATAAAGATATCGTGCTATTAATATTCTTATTAGTCAAGTATCTGGTGCTTTATATGCTAATTCCTTGAGAGTTATAGTGTAGGAAAGAGAATGAATTGTATTGTCGCGATCCGCGAGCGCGCGTAAGAGCAGAGGCGAAAAGGTAAACAGACGCGTTTATCTTTCTATCTTCTTTGATCCACCACATCAGTTTGTCTTATACAAAATCCACATCTCTCTTCTTTGAGACACACCTTTCAAATCTACATGAAGGTGCTCTGTGTTGCAGAGAAGAACTCCATTTCAAAGGCGGTGTCTTCCATCCTCGGTGGTGGGCGTGTCCAGACGCGCGACTCTGGATATAAGTACGTTAAGAACTACGAGTTCACCTATGACTTCCCGAACCATGGCCGTTGCAACGTTGTGATGACCGCAGTGGCTGGCCACATCACGAATCACGACTTCCCTCCTGAGTTCGGATGGGGGAAGACTAACCCAGGTCGGCTCTTTGATGCCCCGATTGTTGAGTTTCATGGCGATGATCAAAAGAAGATCGTCAAGAACATATCTAATCTCAGCAGGTCGTGTGATCAACTTATGATCTGGACGGATTGTGATCGAGAAGGAGAGCATATAGGTTATGAGATCCTTAGGGCGGCTCAGAAGGGGAATAACAGAATGAATATCGAGAATACATGGCGAGCTCAGTTCTCCCATTTGGAGGCATCACACGTTATAAGAGCCGCTAGAAACCCCATAAGACTTGATAAAAGGGCCATTGACGCAGTACAAACTAGAATGGAGATAGATCTCAGGACAGGTGCCTCGTTCACACGACTTTTAACGAATTCACTCAAGCCACATTTAGCTGGTGATGGAGTACGCGGAGGTAAAGACGATAAGACGGTGGTGTCTTATGGATCATGCCAGTTCCCTACACTTGGGTTCGTCGTTGACAGATACAAGAGATATAAGAACTTCAAACCAGAAAAGTTCTGGTTGCTTAAGCTCCAAGCAGAGAAAGATAATCAGAAAGTTGTATTCAATTGGAAAAGAGGTCATTTGTTTGATCGCTTAACAGTCCTTGCCATCTACGAACGTTGTCTTTCCACGGACAACGATAAGGCAAAAGTGACTTCGATAAAAGCCCAACCAACAACCAAATGGAGACCATTACCACTCACAACAGTTCAATTCCAAAAGGCGTGCTCGATGTATTTCAAGATGTCTGCCAAGGAATCCCTTGATATCGCAGAGAAGCTTTATCAAAAGGGTTTTCTCTCATATCCAAGAACTGAAACAGATATATATCCCAAGACATTAGACCTCAAAGGTTTGATCCAAAAGCACACTGGTGATAACAAGTGGGGAGAATATGCTCAGTCTTTGATGGATGGGAAGTTCACTGTGCCAAGAGCAGGTCGTCATAACGATGAGGCACATCCTCCTATTCATCCAGTCTCATGGGTCAATTTGAACACTCTGACAGCTAAGGAGAAAACAGTGTATGAATACGTTGTTAGGCATTTCCTTGCCACTTGTTCTGCAGATGCTAAGGGTCAGACTACTAATGTTGAGCTGAAATGGGGTACTGAGACATTTACAGCAAGTGGATTGATGGTGTTAGAGAGAAATTTCTTGGATATTTTCACTTATCAAAAATGGGAGTCCAGTGTTCAACTTCCAAGATTTGAAATGAATGAGGAATTAAAGCTCACAAGTGCAGAGATGAAAGATGGTCAAACGACTGCTCCGAATCTGTTGACCGAGACTGAGTTGATTGCCTTGATGGATGCTAATGGAATCGGTACAGATGCTACCATTGCCGAACACATTGAAAAGATTGTCACTCGTGAATATGTGATCAAACAAAGGAAACAGAACAAAAACGTCTTGGTGCCAACAACGCTTGGTATGGGTTTAGTTGAAGGATTTGAGAAACTCAATTTGAACAATTCATTAACGAAACCATTCTTGAGAAAAATGATGGAGGAAGAACTCAAAAAGATCTGTGAAGGTATCAAGACTAAAAATGAAGTCAGTCATGAAATGGTTATGCTTTACAGAGACTCCTTTGCGTTGACAGTACAGAATCAGAGGTCGATAGTGGATACATACTTGGAGTTCAAGCGTGCTGCAGAGGCAGCCTAAATTAGACTACATGACAAATATGAAATGATTAATACAATAATGACGCATAACTTCCTGCATTAAAAAGATTAACAGTAGACCAAAGGTGGTTCAATCTCTGGTATACTTCCTAATGTAAACTCAGTGGCTTCAAACTGCTTCTTGACAACATCACTCAGATCATCTTTTTTCACACGTTCATGATCCTGTGCGCTCTGCTTAAGAGTTGGAATGAAGTTACCAGTTGGTGTGTTATTGCTGTTGTTTTGTGGGCCAGAGTTGAATCCACTTCCAAATGAATTAGTGCTGAATGCGGTGCTTCCAGCTTGTGATTGTTGTGCTGATTGACCAAATGGTGATGTGCTTGAAGTCTGGCCGAATGGAGACGTCGTTGAAGATTGACCGAATGGTGATGCTGAAGAGGGTTGTCCAAATGTAGATTTCCCAAATGCTGAAGATTGTGTAGATGCCTGACCAAATGGTGTATTCGTAGAGCCAAACGCTGATGTTGATGTTGATGATGCTGATGATGCTAGTGCTGCTGGTTGAGCTGTTGAGCCAAATGCAGACTGTCCAAATGCTGGGGTCGTAGTTGAAGTTGAGCTAGTGGCACCACCGAATGGCGATGAATTAGAACCTGACTGGCCAAACGGCGACCCGTTTGTAGTGGAAGTCTGACCAAATGGGGAAGCTGCTGGTTTTTGTCCTAAACTTCCAAATGGTGATGAATTTGAAGTAGACGAACCGAACCCTGAAGATCCGAAAGCTGGGGTAGTAGTGGGCTTAGCTCCAAATGAGCTTGATCCAAACCCGGAGGATCCAAATGCTGGTGTAGATGATGTGTTTTGTCCAAGATTTGCACTACCAAATGCAGATGTGGTATTGGCTGGTGCATTGGAGCCAAAGCCGGACTGTCCAAAGGCAGAGGTTGCAGGAGCAGAAGGAGCAGTAGTGGTACCACTCAATCCTGATGATCCAAAACCAGATGATCCAAATGCAGTAGAGCCAAATGCAGAACCAGTATTTGTATTTGATCCTAGTGAAGACGCACCGAATGCTGGTGCCTTTGGAGCAGCCCCAAATGATGATGATCCAAAGCCTGAAGATGATGAGTTCGTTCCATTGCCTATTGTCTGGTTGCCAAATGCACCACCTGTGCTCCCACTGAGAGAAGATTGTCCAAAAGGTGAACTTGTTTGAGTTTGGCCACCAAATGGGTTTTGAGTGGAGTTTGTAGAAGCGCCGAATGGTGAAGACGAAGTGCTCCCAAAGGCATTAGAAGTAGAGCCAAATGGAGAAGCATTCGTTTGTTGAGTTAAGTTGTTCCCTGAAAGATCAAGAGGTCGGCTCAAGAATGGTTTAACCACTTGTGTAGGATCTTTGAGCTTCTGCTGAGCAGTGATCTGCGAGTATCTAGCAGCCTTTCTTGAGTCCCTCTTGAGTTCCTCGAGACACTGTTTGGTATCACGATCACGTATACTGATCATTTGTTCGTACTGTGGGATTGCATTCTGCTGCTGTGCTTGGAGATAGTCCCATCTACTCTCTTCGAAGGAATAATCACGTCCAATGATGAGATTCTCCGTAGCTGGGAATCCAAATCCCATTGAGGATGAGAGTGGGAAGACCTCAATATCTTTGGCCTGGGAGATGGCATCAACGAGCTCCTTGTCACGACTGTCAAGGGCAGTCGACGAGGCAAATCTCTCAACTTCTTTCTTAAGAGAATCCCCACTGTTACGTCCACCGCCGAATGAAGGGCCTGAATTGTTTGAGTTGTTGTTTTCGTAGACGTGAGGGAAGTTACATCTGTTTCCATTACGACATTTCCCTTGGATATATCAGTTAGTACTTGTCCCGGCGCACTCCAATAGGGAACAATGGTCATACCTTGTTGAAAAAACTTGCACGGAGGCTTTCTTCCAGACATCTTAACAGCTTAGACTTGAAGTTATCAGAGAGAAGATGGTAAATAAAGACAGAGGAGAGTTTAAGGTCCTTAACCTTTTGGGAAATCGCGAGCTCATCGGCCGGGTAAATGAATACATTCGCGAACTCGTTTTATAAGCGATTAATAGAATAATGTCTCTCTCCGTTTTCCATTTCTCTTGTTGGAAAGAGAGTGGACAAGAGCTTTCTGAGTGGCTTAAATGAAGTGAGTGTGGATTAAAAAGGTTTTGAGAACATAAAAGACTAACAATGTCTAGTCAGATAAGGAACATTAGTAGACTTAACCAGCAAGAGCTGGATAACAATATCCCCATCTCTGCTTCATGGCATCAAGATTTCAGAGATACAGCGTACATTTTCTTTGGAGGGCTCCCCTTTGATATCACAGAAGGTGACATTCTCATCATATTCAGTCAGTATGGCGTACCTGTACATATGAAGCTTGTGCGAGATAAGGAAACGGGGAAATCAAGGGGATTTGGATGGTTGAAGTATGAGGATCAGAGAAGCACGATATTAGCTGTTGATAATCTTAACGGTGCAAAGATCCTCGGAAGGATGATCAAAGTTGACCATGCATACTACGAGGACAAAGACCATGATGAGGAGTATGAAGAGATGCTTAATGAAGAATTGAAGAATGACTTTGCTGATAAGGACGAAGTTGAGGTTGAAAAGACGGAGACAATACAGAAGGATGATGAGTTCACTGATCCACTTCTGCTCATGAACAACAAGACAGATGATGACAAGAGGGATAAAGAGAGGAAGCATCGTTCAAGGGATCATGACAAGGACCGTCACAGGTCCAGGCGGGACAGTAAGCATCGCGGTAGAGACGATAAACATCGCTCTAGAGACTCAAGAGAGCATAGATCAAGAAGCCATAGGCATCGGGACGACTACAGAGACAGGGATGACCGTAAGTTGGTCTCTTCTCCAGAAAAATGAATATGAAATGACTCATGAAACAGACTCCATTAATTATTAGTTATCATAATTTCGTAGAGAAGATCATACAAGTTCCTCAAGCTCCTCAGTGGTCTTAGCAGCTCTGCGTTGGAACTCCTCTTGCGCATCAGCAGCGTCGGCTCTCTGCTCTTGATCGATAAACTCGTCGAGGTCAAAATCGAACTGTGATGGGTCTTCCTTATGAGAAGGGTCTAGTCTTCTCTGGGGCCCTCTTTTTCTTAACTTGGCCGTACTCTTCTCATCGTTGATACCCGTTGTATACTTGATACCAGGAAGCTTGTCAGCAACAGCTTTCACCTTGCCAAGTCTGCCCGACTTTTTCAATGCTTTGAGCTTCTCACGTCTTCTGAGCTCGTCTGGAGGCACATATCCACCGGTTTCCTCCTCGTCGTCATCCTCAACTTGGGACTCTCTCGTCTTTGGAGCCACCTTGTGGATGCTGGCCACGCCCGAGATGACGGGCAGCATCACGACGGCAACGACAATGATAACAAACGCAAGCAAATAAACGACCGGTGTCATGGTGAACAGTGGTAAGTTGTTGATGAGTTAGAGGAGGGTAAATGAATAAGTGAAGTTCAGAAATGGAAGTCGAAGCGAATGTGCCGAGATCAAAAAACTCGCGATGACAATGAAAGGTCCTACTCATTAAGCTCCACTTGTATCACCTCCTTAATCGCCATGTTCCGTCCAGCTGTCCTCACAGTTCTCCGTTCAGCTCGTCTCGTCACACAGAGAGCACCTCTTTCCCGTTTACCCGTGGCTCTAACGACCTCTAGAGCACTCAGGGCGTACTCCATCACCACGTCCGGCGAGAAGGCCCCACTACAAGTCGACAGTCTCTCCACACGAGAATACCACCGTATCTCGGATGAGTACATGGAGAACCTCTTTGAGCAGCTTGAATACATTTCCGAGGACTTCCCAGAGGCAAGCGTTGAGGTTGAATACTCTCAAGGAGTACTTCAGCTCGATGTGCCCCCACTTGGCTCCTACGTTATAAACAAGCAGCCCCCAAACAAGCAAATTTGGATCTCTAGTCCCGTCAGTGGGCCAGATAGATTCGATCCGATTGATGGTAATTGGATCTCCCTTAGAACTAAGCGTTCGCTGGGTGAGGTTATCACAGAGGAGCTCAGAGAGAGTCCAGCTCTTCAGGATGATTTGATCCTTGAGGGCGTCTGATCAGGGACAAGTCACTCGTCGAAAATGTACATATCCCACTGCTAGTATTTATTGTCTACAATCATTTAATCTTCATCTAAACGATAACGTTCAATTAATGTACAAATGTTTTTCATAAATTACAACCCCTTTTCCTTCTTTCCTGCGTTCTCTTCTTCTTTTCTTTTGCTTAGTGCTTCCTTAACACTGGCACATTATCATCATACCCAACTCAGAAACGACCACCAGCATAGTTACTCTGATAGTTCTGACCGTAACCAGTATGGTTGTTGTAAGAACCATTGTAACGAGATGAAGTCTGTGGCTTATTACCTTGGTTCTTGATCAACGTCTTGAAACCATTACACAAGTTGTCAACATTGGTGTAGTTGTAACTGTTGAGCTCAAAACCAGTTGGTGTAGCCTTGACATTCCATGTGTTGATCTTAGAGTCTGGTGACGTCTTGAACAAGAGCAAGAATGAACCTGGCTTCTTGTAGTTGAAGGCAAAGCAGTAAACACCCCTCTTTGAGTTATTCTTCGAAAATTCCTCCAACCAATGAACAACGTCATCCTTGGATCCAGTCTTGAATTTGTCATGTTGTGTCATTTGGTCAACACGCTTGGCAATCTCACCAACATATGTTTGCAAAATTTCATCCAAATCGTTGTACCTCGTCTTATCAATGTACAGGGTTCTTCCAACAGAAAACTCGTTCTCCTTGTCATGCTCAACAACATTGATGTGCTGGTACAAATTGTTGTCAACTTTCCATGTGATTGCAATGTGGTTTGGACCCAACGATGATGGTCTAATCACAGCTGCACCACGTTCCTTTGGTGCAAGGAATTGCTGAGCCTGAGAAGAATTGAAAGTGTGGAACAGTGGATGTTTGATCATTCTGACAGCCTTTTGCTGTCTCTCCTTGATCTGTCTCTCCGATCTCAACTGCTTCTCTTCTTCCTCAACATCCCAAATATCTGGACTTCTACTATAGGTCAGCACTTGAGGAGCAGATTTGATTAAAGATGGCGAAAGGGCAACATCACAAGTCAAACCGTCAAAGTCAATGTTCATGACTCTGGCTTGCACTGTTTGACCTTCGTGGAAAAGCTCAATGACACGACGACGATCACCTGGATCTCTGCATTGCTCTTCTTGACCAGTACATTCAATACGACTGGATGTCACACCAAAGACACGGAAGTCATTCACCTTCTTAAGCATGATTGGAACAATCGAGTTGACATTGAAAGTATCCAGAGACTCACCAGTGAGCGTTTCAAAGATCTCTTCAGGCGACAATGGTTTAAATCTGTTTCTGAGCTCACCATACAAACTCGTCAACTCTTCCAAGATCATTTGCAAAGTGGCTCTCTTCTTCTTACCATACGCCTCCTCCAATTGTCTCGAGTAATCCTCCAAGACCAAACTGTTCAAAAGCTCTGCACCACCGTCTTCAAGTTCAAGGAGCTTGTCAATGATGGTCTCACCTGGTGGGGCATCTCTCATCTCATCAATCTGTTCCTCATCGTAATCCAAGGCATCTGCAGCCATCTTCTCAGCTAGAGAATAGTCTTCAGGATGAATTCTGCTATCATCAAGAATAGTAACAGCCTCAACATCATCACCATGTCTGATAGCACGAGACTTAGACTGTGGAATTCTCAAGAAAGAGGCACAGTTCAAGAAAATCGTGGCACCAATCTTGATATTGTCATTTGTAATCAGAGACTGACGAGAGAACAATGGATGTTGCTGGACAGATCTCAAGAGACCAAATGCCTTACGTTCACCAAGTCCAGAGATGTACTTGAGCGATGCGGCCAAGTATGAATCACCCACACATCTGTTGATGTCGATACCAACAACGTTGACAATATCGACAAATGCACTGACAATGGCGTCTTTCAGCTTGTCCTCGTTCAAAAGACGTTGATGCTTGTGGATGGACAAAGCCGTCACTTCATCACCCAGGTTTACATATTCAAGTAGTGGAGACTGTGTGAAACGGGCAAGACCAATGGTGTATCTGATAAGACTTGGCTTATCTGGGAACTCCTCCTTAGCTCTTTGAGAATTCTGATATCTCATAGCAACCTCATCATTGACGTAGATGAGAGGAATAAAATCTTCACTGTCCGTGAGCTTGACAGAGTTGTTCTGGATGATGGAGAAGATGATCTTGTAGAGCTTATGCGTGTTCACGTTGAAACCGTTCATGACAATAACATCTGGCCGAGAGTCTCTGATGGCATCGAGGAAGGCCACTTCGAATGAAGTCTCACCTTCTGGGATTCTGTCTGCAGACAAGCGTGGGTTCTCAACAAACTTGTATGTGTCCACTACTTTACCGTTTTCATCAATCACAGAACCGACAACGGCATCAATACCGAATCTTCCATTACCGGAGGAAAGGGCAAATACTCTTGGAATTTCACCTGATTCCTTGTTTGGAGCTTTAAATGGAGCCTGGTCAATCATTCTGGTGAACTTATCACGAACATCAAAGAACAAGAGTCTTTCACACTCGCGGCGTGTCTCCTCTTTGATTGTAGATGTCACCAATGGGATCAACTTCTTCAAAGCAATGTTCAACACATCACGACGGAAGGAGTTCCACTCAGCAGCAACATCGGAAGCACCATCAGATCCAAAGAAGTTGAAGAGGTCAGTGAAAAGAGTGGCGTCGTCCATATGTTCCACCTTGATTTCAACCAAGTGTTCGGCTTCAGCCTCGAGCATTCTAAGGAAGAGATCTGGCTGGTCATAGAAGGACTCCTGGGAACGGTTGATGGCGTATTTGAAATCAGCGTAAGGCGAGTTCTTATCAATCTTAAGACGACCTTGCTCTGTGAGAATAACACGTACTCTGGCGTAGTTAGTGAACTGTTCTCTCAAGTACTTTCTCACTCTCAGATCTGTAAAGAGCTGCTCAGCGTAATAACGTTTCGTCACGTCAAGCACTTGGGAAACCTTGGCATACATCGAGTCACCATCTTCACAAATATCTTCAGCCATGTCCGAAGGTCCTAAATCGGCATCAACGGTGGTGTAAATCTTTGAGGATGCAGAAATGTTCTCAGCGAGATCACTGGCCGAGATACCAACAGCCTTAACGAGTTCCATAAGTCTGTCATTCTTGACTTTGCTGTAGATGGATACTTTGTGACCCTTCTTCAAACCGAGGTCTCTCATACGATCATCGTATTTGAATGTGACGTAGTCAGAGATATCCTGGAGATCTGTGAGATCACGAGACTGCTTGAAATACTCTTGGAGAACAGCATCATCGTCAGCCTCCAACTTGTTGAGCAGGTAGTTTACATTGTTTCTCTTGGCAAGCAAGGCATGGAACTCAACGTCCAGTTGTAGGATTCTCCAAAGGATTGGCTCATCAACCAAGGTTTCAACATCGGTATGTGCCTCGTCACCTTCACCACTGATCGTCGTCTTGAGGAGGTGATCACGACGGTGGCCCATGATGAATGGAATATCTAAGTTCTCCTTGCAGATGAAGTCCAACACATCTGAGATAACATTAGCGAATGCCTCCATGTCAAAGTCTGGAGTAAGATCACGCTTTTCATTCATCAATTTATGTGTGACCCAACTCTTTTCGAAGAGGAAGTCATCCTCGTCCAGATCATAATCCGAAATGTTCTTGCGGAGCATCTGATAGCGTTCAGGAATATCAGTGTCTCTGATCACTTTGTCGGAATCAGTCAACATTCTTGCCTTCAACTCTTCTGGTTCGTAGATGTCGTGCAATTGCGGTCTGGCGTCATCTTCTCTGAACTCACCATCGTCATCTTCACCGACAAGAGCCCAGTTGTAATCCTCACCATCACCAAAGATCTCATACAATTCGTCGAGTTTCTCCGAATCGATACCGGTGATCTCTGTTGGTTTGAGTCTTTCCTGCTTGCGTCTCTGACGAATCTCTTCACGAGCTTCTTCATCCATGTCGGAGAATTCATCATCTTCGATGAAGTCGTCGAGTTCATCAATGAGTGCTCTTCCAGCAGATGGCTTGGACGAGGAACCTGCAACATCTTCGCCACTGCTCTCTTGATCATCAACCTCTTCGTCGGAGAAGAAGTCGTTCAAGCCCTTTTGAGGCTGTGGTTCCTCTTCAACTTGAGCTCTTTTAAGACGTTTAAACTTACTCTTCTTGGCCTTCTGCGTGGCAGCACCAGAGTTCTCCATAAGCAGGTCGAGATCATCCTCGTCCAAGAGGCCCTCATCCTCTTTGTTCTCATGACGACGCTTACTCTTCTTCTTCTTGCGCTTCTCACGAATGATAGCCTCCTCGTCAGAGTCCACAATGAATCCATCACGCACTTTCTGAATTTCTTCCTCGTCGTCTTCCTCTTCCTCCTCGGACGAGTCGAATGGCTCCTCCGGCTGGAGACTATCGCCCTCCTCAACGTCGGATGGGCGGTTCTTGTCTTCGTCCTCGCTGGCAGACATGATTGGTCGTGTCCTAGGTGCCGACAGCGCTACTTTGGTGCTGTTAAAACTGTGTGTGTTGTATGGATCACTGTGTTTGTATGTACTGGCGACTTTCTTCACCATCGCTTTCGCGCCGGTGCGCGAGCGCCGGGTAACCCCAGTATGAGGTTTATAGATATACTCATACACACCATTTGATCGCCTCTACAGAGAGATATAATAAGATGTTTGTCATAAGTCGTTTGAATGGAATAGTGGGTCCTGAATTATCATGTATACTTGTCGTAGTGACGGTCCAGTTTCTCGTTGAACTGCTTGTTCTTTGTATTGATGTAGTTGTCCGTGTCGTCGTAGTTCTTTCTTCTCTGCATACGACGAGCATCTCCGCCTTTCATTGTGCTGAGTAGTTTGTTCACAGCATTCTTTGATGGTTTGTGAGAAAAGTCATTATTATCGTCGTCGTCGTTGTTATCATTGTTATCATCATTATCATCGTTTTCTTTCTTCTTATTCAGTTTCTCCTTTTCCTTTTTGTAAGCCTCTTTATCAACTTCTATCTGTGAAATTTCTTTCTTGTAAGATTGTTCAGCAAGTTGTGTGTAGTTACTGAAGCCAGCGTTACTCTTGTTAGCATTCTTTAGAGCTTGTTTCTCTTCCCATTTTTCATTGTCTTCGATACTGTAATCCCATACTTTCTTTCTCTCCCAAGATTCACCTTTTTCTTCAGTCTCAATCTTTTCAAGATCTTCAAGTGCCCGTTCCTGCTTGCTCTCAAGATTCCTTAGCTTTGAGTCACCGATGGATTGTAGCTTATGCTCTTTAAAGAGCTCTTGACGATTCAGTTTGGCAGCCTCTGTCTTCCGCTTCTGGAGCTGTTTGAGCTTGGCAAGCCTTTCAACTGCTGTTGGACTTGACATAATGCGTTTTCTTAGCCGATAGAATGGGGTACAACGATGAAATAGTCTCAAAAATGTCAATAATCAAAGAGATTAATGTCCTCCTCATCTTCAAAATCAGATGAGAGAAAGGAGATGTCTGGGTGTTTAGATCGCGAAAATTACCATATCCGTATAACATCAGATAGCCCACAACTTCTCCACACGTCCGAGTGCCTTTGCTAACAAAAAACACCCAGGTGATGAATTGTTTGTGACTTAAGCCAATAAAATGGCCAATGAAGACACCAAAGACACAATGAGCAAATTTGTCAAGTTTCTTACACAGTATTCACCTTGCGATGTCTCTGATGCCCTTGTGAAATTTGGTTTCAAGAATGGAGGCTTCTTCCCAAACCTAACCCGTTTCTCTCCATCATCTACAACAGTGGTTGGTACCGCATACACAGTACTATATGCTCCATTAGATGATCCACGTCCTGCTGTGAAAGGTGGATACATTGATGGTGTTCCAAAGGGTAGTGTTGTCTGTGTTGCGTTAGTGAAGGAACTTCAGACTGCGGGGGCACCATATACTAAGGTTAACAATGCATTATATGGTGGGTTAATGAGTACTAGAGCTAAATATCTCGGCGCTAGTGGAAGTGTTGTATTTGGAAGGATAAGAGACTTGGATGAACACAGAGCGTTGGAATATCCGGTATTTGCCTATGGTGTTGGTACCACTGCACCAGGCCCTGTGGTGAAGGTTGTTGGCGTGAATGTTCCAATCGAGATTCTTGTTGGCGAGGGAGAGTACCAAACAATTGAGGCTGGTGATGTTGTTGTAGGAGACGAGAATGGCATTGTCATTGTGCCGGTTAAGAAAGTTGATGAGGAGAAGTTGATGGAGTACATCCCAAAGAGAGTTGAAGCAGATCAGCTCGTGGCACGAGACATCAACGAGGGCAAACCAGCTGGCGCATCACAGAAGGCGAGAAGAGCTAACTTGTGAGTAGATCCAGGAGGATAACACAACAACATAATACACACAAATGAAAGTCTCTGATGAAAAAATCGTAGACAATCAGATCCAATGAGATAGCCCAAGGGGAAACTACGCGCGATCTCCATAGCCGCGGCTCTGGGCCACGCCACTGAAAATTCCACCAGGTGCTTGATGGAAGAAAGGCAGCACCAAACAATGGGGGTTCAAGTAACCTCCCTTTAAAGCTTTCCACACACCCGAGGATGGTTGTCGACACTGCATACTATGACTTGCTCGGAATCGAGCCAACGGCAAATGCTGCGGACATCAAGAAGGCATACCGTAAGATGTCCGTCAAGTTGCATCCTGACAAGAACCGTGATGACCCAGAGGCCACTGAGAAGTTCCAGGCGGTGTCAGAGGCTTACCAAGTGTTGAGTGACGACACATTAAGAGCCAAGTACGATACACAGGGTAAAGAAGGTGCTGTTCCGCAGCAAGGATTCGAAGATGCAGGAGAGTACTTTGCTGTTATCTTTGGTGGTGAGGCCTTTGTGAGTTACATTGGTGAATTGAGTCTTTTGAAAGATATCACAAAGAGTGCAGAGTTAGATGAAGAGGAGAGACAGCAGAAGGAGAAGGAGAAAGAGAAGGAGAAAACTGAAGATGAAAGCAAGAAACAACAAACTGAAGAGTCCAAGGAGTCCAAGCCAACGGCGTCTTCCGAACATGTGAAGACTACATCACACGACCAATCAACACAACAAACCGGACCAACATCACAACCGGCAGAGTCATCAACTGATAGACTCATGCTTGAACACACTGACACTGACTCCAAAGCAACACATACCACAGGTGAAACAACAACTACACCAACTGAGGAAGATCTCAAGGCAAAGGAGGAACAGGAGAAAGAGAAGACCAAATTGGAGGAACATGAAGAAGAGGTCCGTAAGAAGCGTGAGGAGACCATTGAAACGCTATCCAAAAAACTCATTGAACGTTTGTCGGTTCTTACTGAGTCCTCATACGACGAAGAGTGTAAGAGATCATTCCAGTCCAAGTTCCAAATCGAGGCTAACATGCTTAAGATGGAGTCATTTGGTCTTGATATCCTTCACACAATAGGTAAAGTTTACAAGTCCAAGGGACAGATCTATCTTGACTCTCAACAACTCTTTGGTATTCCAGGGTTCTTCTCCGGTGTCAAGGCTAAGGGTGGAATTGTAATGGACACTTTCAGAACAGTGTCATCTGCCTTGGATGCTCAATCCACAATGCAGGAATTGACTAAATTACAGGAATTGAAGGCAACAGAAGACGAGCTGTATGATGAGAAGGGTGAGGTGATTCCAAAGCCAACTGATGAAGAGATTGCCGAATTGGAGAAACTACTCATGGGTAAGGTCCTTAATGCCGCTTGGCACGGATCAAAGTATGAGATCCAGTCAACATTAAGAGAGGTATGTGACAAGGTGCTCAATGATAAGGATGAGCCAAAATTCAAGAGAGTTAGAAGAGCTGAAGCTTTGATCTTACTTGGAGACGTGTTCGCTAAGACAACGAGAACTAAGGTTGAGCAAGAAGAAGCTCAGATCTTTGAAGAGCTTGTTGCTGAGGCCACGAAGAAGAAACAGGCTAAATGATTTATATAATCATGGGTGTACTTACGGAGTTTATTAATAGCATTCTTTCATTTGGAAAATAGCGTTGATTGTGTAGTTAAGCTTAGTTGAAGTGTTCTAACTTGGGTTTAGACGCGTACGCGACGCGCTTTGTCCTCATCGCGTAGGAAACGTAAACAAAATCACAGCGGCAAACTCATCTCTCCACCTCTTCATTTGCCACTGACGATTACTCAAAGATCCCTTAACATGGGCGCTTCAGACTTTGATGATTCCTTCTCGGACGACTTAGACGATGACGAGTTGAATGAGTTGGATGCTGTTCTTAATCGTCCAACCGCCGTTAATCGACAGGTTTCAGAGACGGTGATAAGACGACCGCTTCAGGTACAGCGGACACTGACAGGAGAGGCACTCGAGGGAGAACCCGTACGGTACGAAGAGATTCAAAGGACAGTAACATACCGCCCCACACATCACGAGATGGATCGTCGAGCTCTCCAGACCTACGTTTATCCAGAGAATTTTGAAGTTAGAGACTACCAGTTTGATATCATCGCCAAGGCTCTTTATAGAAACCTCCTCTGTGCCATCCCCACAGGTATGGGTAAGACATTTATTGCTAGTACTGTGATGCTCAACTACTACCGCTGGTTTAAGAAAGGTAAGATCATCTTTATGGCTCCAACAAGACCGTTGGTTGCTCAGCAGATCCAGGCATGTCTTGGTGTCACTGACATACCGAGTAGCGATACCGCTGTGTTGTTGGACAAATCAAGGAAAAACAGACCGGAAATCTGGAACAGTAAACGTGTGTTCTTTGCTACACCACAGGTTGTTGAAAATGACTTGAAAAGTGGAACATTGGATCCGAAAGAAGTTGTCTGCGTTGTCATCGATGAGGCACATAGAGCAAGGAAAAGTTATGCTTACACTAATGTCGTCAAGTTCATCGAACGCTTCAACACATCTTTCAGAGTCCTTGCACTCACAGCTACACCTGCTGCTGATATTCAAGGTGTACAAGAAGTGGTCAATAACTTGAGTCTTTCAAAGATTGAGATTAGAACAGAGGAGAGTATGGACATAGTTAAGTACATGAAGAAAAAAGAGACAACCAGAGTGAACTTGGGTACAAGCACTGAGATGGAAGAGATCATTGAACTCTTGAGTACTGCCATTGATCCCGTGTTGAAACTGGCCAATGAAGCTGATATTTATGAAGTCACTGATCCAGCCAGAATCAATGCCTTTGTCGTGATGCAAAAGTCTCAGGCGCTTATCTTGAATCCACAGATCCCAGAGGGAGTCAAGTGGAGAAACTTCTTCATTCTTCAGTGTATTGGTCATGTGGGTCAAATGCTCAGAAGGCTAAAAATTTATGGTGTGAAGTCTTTCTATGGATATTTTGTCAACAAGCGCAAGGAGTTTCAAACAAAGTTCGAGATGGGGAAGTCCACCAACAACATCGCCAAATCATTTTTCTATCACCACGCACTGAAACAGATTGATGACATTTGCAAGCCATTGTTGGAAGACAAGTCATATGTCAGCCATCCAAAGTTGGAGTACCTTCTGACCGAGCTTGAGATGTTTGTTGAGACGAGGCCACATTCCAGAGTAATTGTGTTTACTGAGTTGAGAGAGTCCGCATTAGAGATTGTCCAGACCATTGACAACAATTTGGGTGACAAGTGCAAATCCCACATCTTTATTGGCCAGGCTAGAGGCAAGGAAGGATTTGATGATACTGATTATAAGATGAAGCACGGTAAAAAGGGTCGTGGTAAGGCCGCCAGACAGGAGAGAATAGATAAGGAGCAAGCTATCTTAGAACAGAAAGAGAGAGAAAAGAAGGCTGCTGCCGAGAAGAGACAAGCAAGCCGTACTTCTACATCTGAGGAGGCCCAATTACAAGGTATGAATCAGAAGCAGCAGAAAGAGCTCATCAAAAAATTTAAGAAAGGTGAATTCCAGGTGTTGGTTGCAACTTCGATCGGTGAAGAAGGTTTGGATATTGGTGAGGTTGATTTGATCATTTGTTATGATACCACTGGGAGTCCAATCAAGAACATCCAGAGAATGGGAAGAACAGGAAGAAAGAATGATGGTCGTATTGTACTGCTTTTGGCCGCTAACGAGGAGAACAAATTCAATCAAGCTATGGAGGATTATGCCAATGTTCAGAAACAGATTGTTGGAGGAGCTTTGAACATGCACAAATCAGACAGAATTATCCCGGATAACATCAATCCTAAATGTGAGAAGGTTTTCATTGAGATTCCAGAAGACAACTTGATCATTGCTAGAGGAGAAGATGAGGATGAAGTTATCAAACACGCCACTCAAGCTATGCTTGGTAAGTCCGTTGGTGGTAAGAGAGCTAAGAAAGCTCAAACTACACTTGGTAGTAAGAGAGGTCAGAAGCCCGTAACCAATACTACCCCAGCCAGTACTAAGAAGAGATTCTTCATGCCAGATGATGTCGAGACAGGGTTTGTGACCTCGTCGAAGCTTGTTCGCAAGGTTGGCGGTGATGAGTCTGCAAACTCTAAGAAGAATGTGAGTATCTCACTCGACTCTGATGATGACCTTGACAACTACAAAGAGAATTCATCCAGCCAGACTAAGACCCTTACGTCGTCGGCTAACAGACCTAACACCTTTAACACTTCTGGTATTCTTAAAGGACTGTCCTCCATCAACAAACCTCAATCCAACATATCAACTCCGTCTAAAAATTCACATACACTGGACTCTGAGAGCCCTCTGGCCAAGAAACCAGCACCTAAGGGACGATCATCTCATGCTGTTAGTTTTAAGAAGCTACCAACTCCTGAACCAGAGGTGGTGATGGTTGACGATGACATTGAAGATACCGATTTTGATGATGATGACGAGGATATACTTAGGGCTCTTGAGAAACCAGCTGCAGCTCACCAGGCGAATGTTCAGGCTCCAGATTCACTTCAAGAAAATTTTGAAGCTGATTCTCCAGTTAGACCGGTTTCTAATCGTGATATCCTTGAGGATCTGAGTTTCTCTAAAGCCTTTGACGATGAGGAGGAACAAGAGGAGATTCCGGACAGTGAAATGGATGTACCAAATAGTGATGATCAAGACAGTCGAGTTTTCCAAGACACAGTTGAGAAAATTCGTCGTGAGAGAGGAGACAGCATGAGACAGGACAGCAACGTTGATAACCATACAAGTCTGGTTGCCTCTCTAGAAAAGCCACCTAGCCTCTCCAACAAGCTTTTGACATTCGAGGCGTTTGAGGATAATGATGAGGACGAGGATGTTGACATGTCGTTGAAACCATTCAAGGACGCTGCTAAGGTGATGGACAAACAGTATGAAGAAGATCCGTCATTTGGTGATTGCACACTGGAACCATCTGAACCCATGTTTGCTAATACTGGTACCAAGAGACGTTCTACAGGTGACATCAAGTCTGTTAAGATAAAGCAGCAGAGGAAAGAGGACTTCCTTAACTCTACGCCAAAAATGGACATTGCCAACATGCTGAAGAACAGACCTCTCAAGAGCAAACTGGGTGTGAGAAAAAAGGTTGATATGTCCAAGGTAAAGGAGTCTGAGATAATTGAGCTTGTTGAGAGTCAGAGCACACAGGTTCGAAACTTGTCAAAAGAGAACCCGATTGCAGAGGTTTACCTGTCCCAGTTCGACCGCTTGGTCCCACAAGAGTTTGACTCAGGTGAAGGTATTCTTACTGAGTCTGAGAGTACAGATTTCTATTGTGGATACTTTGCAGAGTCCACAAATGTTTTCCCTGATTTAAGACGTTCTGTGCGTTTGAATGTGTATGGCTCAATTGGTCATTCCAAGAATTGTAAGAGATTTGTAACTTTTACCAATTTGTGTGGTCCAAAGGGAGAGAAAAGATTGAACAAGATGATAGAGGAGATGAAGACAAAAAGCAAATTGCCATATAGCGAGGAGGTGAATCCAACTGATATCATTGTTAGAGATGATGCGATTGAGCAGTTTGGTATTGTTGATGGTGGAAACTTGGCGCTTTCTGTGATTGATGAAGGTGGAGACCACCTCGATGAGTTCCCCAATACGGCATCACTACTAGGGGATGACGATGATGATGACTTTAATGATCTTTAAGACGTAATGAACAAAATAGTATTTATTCAAAACTAAACTTCCCAACAGTCCAGATATTACGCTTGAACACGTGTAACTACGAGACCGGATCGTCCAATGTATAAAAAAATTCGTCCTCGTTCGCCTTCCTCAGACAGTTACGTACACCTGTTTCGGTTTCCTTTCTCCATCCTTATGCTCGGGAATTACGCATATCAGTGAGGACTCGTCCGAGATTGTGTATTTGCTGGTTGAAAACTTCAACTACGACCTCTCCTTTTTGTCCTTTTTGCGACTTTAAGGGAATTTTTGGACTCTTTTCCTTTCTTTGGCTCGGCTGCGCTTGTGCTCGGACTGAACAAAAAACCACTCTCTTTATCTTTTTCCAAATGTTTCAAGGTTGTGAGGACACAGCTGTGCATTTGAATGAAAGTTCAAGATGATGTTGATTAGCAGTTGGTTGAATTGTTTGTTTATCCTGTTTCGTTGCGTTGGCTGATGTTATTTGTAGTTATTGATCTATAAGGCCACCTGGTCTCTAAGCCTATTGTCTATCCGTCCAATAAACTAATTATTGAACTCCGCCACCTAATTGATATACTTAATGAACATTGATATGATCTGATAGTCTAAGATAAGTCTCTATTGTAGTCATTTCTGTTAAATGCTTACACCATAGGCGAAAAGAGGTCTTTTTTCCACGAAATAAAAAGCAGCTCAATCGCCAACTATTCACCCACTTGTGCAAAACTAAGTACAAAGGAAACCCCTTAGCAGGACTCTTCTGCATACTAAGCAATGTTTAAGAAGTAAGTGTACTCAAGGTACTTCAGCTGTCTCCTTTTTCAGCGTCCTATTGGACATTAATTAACCACCGGCAACAGGTTCACCAGAGAGGACGTGCACACGAGAACTAACGTCAAGTCCTCGATCCAACGTGGTCTCAAGACTAAGTTCACCTCTCAGTTCGAGAAGTTCGAAGAGGTTATTGATGATGTTATCCCAAAGAAGTCACAGGTTGAGATCTTGAAGTGTGAGGATAAGATCCAGCTTTACATTGCTGATGGTGAGACGGTGTTCTTCCAACAGTTTGACGAGCTCATCCCATCGCTCAAGCTCGTGCACAAGTACCCAGATGCCTTCCCAAAAGTCAGAGTAGACAGAGGTGCCATTAAGTTTGTCCTTTCTGGTGCCAATGTGATGTGTCCAGGTCTTACATCTGCCGGTGGTGAACTTCCAGAAGCACCAGGTTATCCAGAGGGTACTATTGTCACCATCTACGCTGAGGGTAAAGAGCACGCACTTGCTGTTGGAAAGCTCATGATGAGCACAGAAGACATTAAGAGCAAGAACAAGGGTATCTGTATTGAGTCTTGTACTTACTTGGGTGATGGTCTTTGGAACTTTCACGCTGATTGAGTAGTTCTACAACGTCTCAACACGCATACACTTAATGATGAATGAAAGAAAACCCCCATTTTGTTTGTTTATTATGAAATCTTAGCCTCCACGGTCAGCTGTTGTCCCTTGGAGAAGCCGTAGGCCGACACAAGAGAGGTCTCATTAGTGAGATGCTCTTTAAATTTGCCAAATTCGTAGGTTAGATCAAACTTCAAGAAAGGTCTATTCAACATGCGTGATAGCATACTCTTGAGTCTTAAAACCTCAACTGACCCCATTACTTTAACATTGAGAATCTTTGCACCATCAATGACTTCCAATTCAACGATATCAGGGTCTGTGAAATGTACATCTTGTGCTCTTTTCCCATATTTCTGTTTTAATACCGTAGTCTTTCGATCCGAATACTTAACATCACCCGAGCCAACTTTTGATAAGAACCATAATTCTGCATTCTCTCGTTCTTTAGGACTAATCTCAACACCATTGAGTTTCGTAAGTGTAGGCCATCTTGCTATAACTTGATATTCAACTTCCTCAAGAGACCAACCTTCAAAGATTGGATTATCAGACATACGAAGCTCGACTAGTGAGGGCAATGTTTCAACAAGTGTATCAATCTCAGACCATGATGTGATGTTATTACGCTTGAGATCGAGTGATACAATATGTGGGAAAGTTATTGTCATCTTAGGTGTGATTGTAATGTCGTTATTGGCAAGGTTAAGCGTGGTGATGGTGGAATCTGATAAGACAGTAGGAATGACAGTAAATTGATTCATAGAGAGATTGAGCGAAGTGAGACATGGGAATTCCAAGACAAACGATGAAAGATCAGTGAGACCATTGTCACACAGAGACAACTCATGGAGAGATGGGAAATGTGTGGGTAGGGAGGAGAGTATGGCTTCCGAAGGGTATGTCATGGTGAGATTCAGTTGACTCAGATTGACACTATCGGAAGAGATAGTATGAGAGGTGAATTGGTTCCCTGTTAGATTGAGTGCTTCCAAATTCAAACCTTTTAAAAGCTTAACCACCTCGTCGAATTTCGATATCAAATTGAACGATAGGTCCAGCCTATGTAGTCCTTGAAGAGATTCTTTAGTTAGAGTCTCCTCTTCATCACTTCCAAGTCTATCAATACATTTCCGTGATAATGAAATGTCCTTAAGAGATGTAAAGACTTTTTGCATCTTTTGAAGCTTCTCAAAGCCGTAAATCTCTGCCATCTTCCTCCCACCGATCTGGATAGACTCGATCTTGACTTCGGTTCCATACGCGTACACCAACGCTTCGTAAACACTCCTCGTGCCATCATGCTGTTTCCTTTGCTTCAAGAATGAGCCACTCCCAGGGGTTCGTACTTTGAAATACTCAACACCATTGTAAGATCCGGAGTGCTTACCCTTTGATGGCGAATCCCATTCAACCCCAAGGGCAACGTCGTTGGGCCAGGCCGGAAGAGTGCCAACGAACCGCACAGTACAAAACTCACCATCGTACGAGAGACGATCCCCAACTTTTGTGCTTATGGACATTGGATAGAAGTCAATTTCTCCCAATCTAGGAGTAAGTGACGCGTTAATTAGTAGTTAGTTAATTAGTACTTAGGGGGAACTTTTCCATCGCGTCGTCTTCGACTTCTCTGCCAAAATTCATCCAAACACCACTTTCCCCTATATCTATTTCAACATTAATCTCTCTTTACGAAGCTATAAGTACTAGTCATGTCATATATATGCCATTCATGTATTAGTGATGTCCACGTGGATGCATCTTGGCTCCTCTCTAAATCGTAAGCTTTTCAATGGAGTAGACAGGAACCTTTTGTACTGTCTTCAAGTTCTTCACCTCGACCTGCTCAATGACAGCTAATGCCCTCGAAGCAGCATTTAAAGCGTCAATCTTCTTCTGCAATACCTCTTGCAACTTCTCAATCAGATCATCACTCCATGTGAACATGCCCGATGCATCGATCAAGAGGGAAATGAGCTCATGACCAAAGTTAAGCGAAAGGATCCTCTCCACAATTCTGTGACTGTCCAAATCTTTAAAGTCAAGCTTATCCTTAGGGAATTCTAATAGACGTGTAATAATATCCTTGAAGATATCCTCATTCTCCGTCGTGTTCAGCTCAGCAACCAATTCACTGAGTGACACATTTGCGGTGACGACTGCCTGTCTAAGTAATCTTGGCTTAGCCCTAAGCTTGGACAAAAGACCATCGACTGGTGGGAATAATGGATGGGTTAGGAGATAAGTCATGGCTCTCTCTGGGATCGATTCGGACTCAAACACATGAGAGACAACGGTGTGCATGAATTTGGAGTCAACGACACGGTCGTTCTCTGTGTAGTAGTCCTGTTCGGCATGAAGGAATTCAAGAAGGGAACTATCAAAGTCAGAAGACTTAGTGATGGTCGAAATATCAAATTCTTCAACTTTAATGTCGAGGATCGATGGAACGATATACTGCTTGGATGGTGTGCTTGTGAAACCCTTTCCGAGAGAATCTCTAAGTGTGTTGGTGTCCAATGTAAAGTTCACACCAGCAATGTCTGATTCTCTGAGAAGAACAGCAAAGAGGGATGCATTAGATCTTTTCTTTTGTTGGTGTTGTGTGAACAAGATCTCACACTTGCTATTCTTTGGTGATGAGACTTGAGACACTGTGATACCAAAGTTGGTGTTGATGAGATAAAGTTCAGAGTCCTGGGCGATGAGAAGTCTATCAGATGCTGGGGAGACAAGTGTCAACTTGGTGGATTTTGTGAATGCAGGAAGACCAATTTTGGTAGTGTTTAATGTCTTGTATGACTCAAAACGTGGGAGTCTATAGAGTGTCAATGTATCTGTGGTGTATTTGTAAAGTGTACCATTCGAGTAGGCAAACTTTAAATTGGCGAGTTCATCCTTGAATTCAATTATCTTGGAGCTGATCTCAGCACCTTCAGAAGACAAGAGCTTGAAACCAAGGTTATGCTTCTTGGAGTCGTGCTCAACAACGAGAATAACGTTGTTCTCGATGACTTCAGAGTAGACAGAAGCGTAGAGAGACTTGACAACCCAAAGCTCCTCAAACTCCTTGTTGTATGCTATAACGGAGTCTTCATGGACAGTCACAATAGTATTGCCAATGACAGACAAACTGATGGTCTTTGTATTGCAATCCCACTCTTTCACAACCTTGGAATCGTTCTCGAGTTTTTGGATCACTTGAATTGAATGTGTCTTCTTCGTCTTGTTGAACAAGCCAATGACATATCCTTCACCATCGAGTTCGGCAACTGCTGTGATAACAAATGATGGTGGAACACTGTGGGACCATACGAGCTTTGGACTTGGCTTCAAGACGTATTGTGAGATGGAAGCACCAGAAATGGCGATATGAAGCTCATCAGGACCAGATGCAGATGTAGCGATCTTAGCACGCTCGTTTGTTCCCGAGACGCGCGGAAACTTGGTGAGTGTGTATATTTCCGAAAGAGACATTGTCTTATATGACCTTCCCAAGAAACACTAATGGTTATTCAGTAAATAAAGAGGCCGATGAGCTTGTCTGTCTATACTCGTACGCAGCTCTGGGACAAAAAAAAATTCGAGATGGGTTACTGACCCGAATAATTATGGCAGACTGCTTAATCACACCCGCACACCACAAGACATCTATAATACACTATTATAAACATTAACATAAACATAAACATAAACGTTCATTGAATTAATGCGATATTCTTGCAGAATTGAATGCTGCAATGATGTCCTTCTTGTAAAAGTGCTGCTCAACATCCCTGTAGTATCTTTCAGTGATGGAGGCTAAACCCATCGTGATGGATACAAACTCAGCCTGTAGAGATGACCAGATCTTATCAATCAACTGGCGCTGAATCTCAGACTCTTCAGGGTCCTTAAAGTGCTTAACAACTTCCTGTCTCATGTCGTCAACAATCTTGTTAACATCCCTAATGGTGTAACTGGAAAGAAGCTTGCTCAACGTGGCTTTGCTGTATGCGTTTCTCTTGGAAGGATCAATACTCTTTGGAGCCGTCTCCTTCAAAAGACCTTGAACATCATGCACAAATGATGCAATCTTACCAAAGTTTTGATTGACAAGCATATGAACATACTGGTCACGAGACTCACTGAACACCCTTTGAAGTTCGGCAATGTTTCCGTTCAATGATGGAAGTTTTAGTGGAGTCAAGGACTCAATGATCCAATTACTGTTTTGTGCCAAGTTCACCAGATGATTTCTTTTGTCCTTCATCTCAGAGGCTTCATGAAGTTTGAATCTCGAGAACTTCTCCTCATACCCCTGACTTAAATTCATAACAATGGATCTGGATAGCTCCACATAGGCATTGTCAGCATGCTTACCGCTCTCAAGGTCCTTGATGACAACACCATTTATCGGATATTCAGCCAAGATCTTAGCAAAGCTCTTCTCAGTCTCAATGACAAATTTAGTAAAGTTTTTGACAATTATGTGAATTTCTCTGGTGTTTCTGTGAGCCAAGACAGTCTTCTCAATGGATTTATTCTCAAGATCAACAAACTTGGCCCAATCAACAGAGAGTCTATCGGACAACTTTTTAAATTGACCGAGCAAGTACTCCTGATTCGAGGCTGCAAACTTTTTCTCGAACAACTCAAGCCAGAGCATCACACCAGGTGTGTTCTTTTGATTAGTCCGCAATCCCTGAGCAATACTCTTATGTAAACGATCCAATGGACCTTGGAACATGGCAGAGATGGAGCTTGAGATATCTCTGGCATTGGTTCTATCGAAATCAATCTCACCAATAGAGGAGTTCAAGAGAGATTCACGAGATTCGATTGGGTACTTCATGAGATATTTAGCCAAATCAGGTTCAGCAGAGGACATGTGGAAGAACTTAACAAGGAAGTCCTGCTGGAGAATGACATGATTCAAGACAGTACGCAAAGAAGCATGGTAAAGAGACATTTCATCATCAGCAGTTTCAACAGATGGGACCTCAGCCTCCTTAGGGGTCGACGGTTCTGACAGTCCAAATCTCTCTCTCAACCTGCTCTCTTTGTCTTCAGATGAAAGCTTCTTTGTGATTACTGGGAGAATGGATGGTTTGAAAGCAGTGTAACTGGACAAGGTGAATTTCTGATCCTTCTTAGTTCTCTCAACGACAAGATCATTCACCCTCTGAACAACATTTTCATACAATGGTGCAGCAATGGATTCCCAAGAGCCAACAAGATCATAGAACGATTCATCAGAAATATCTCTAATGAACTGGGTGATGGATGCGTAGACAAGCAACTTAGAGAGAGCTCTCAAGATGTCTCTGTCTGTTGAGTTGTCATCGAGGGAGCGGACGGTGTACACGAATCTCTTTTCCAACTCTATCTTCATGTTTCTCATAAATTGAACCGACACAGACTCGTACTTGGCTCTTCTATCCTTCAATGCTTTCATGTCACCGAGATCCTGATCCTCACCCTTGTCATCACCTCTGATGGCATTGATGGCGGACTCAAGTTCAGCCAATACAGGTTCCAAGCTCCTCAGATCCCTGTCAATATTTGCTGTGAGGACAACATTCAAAGATTTTTCGTCGACAGACACTGTGTTCAACAAATTCTGCAAGTCGTTCCAAAGATGTTTCTTGTTGATTGTTTCAACCTGGAGACCTTGTCCTTCACTTTCCACGTGTTGAATATCACGAGCGAATCCTGACAACTCAACAGTGAAGAAGTTCAACATTGGTGTCAGCTTACTGCACTCTTCATGAATCTTTGAAGTGTACTGTTCAAGGTTTGCACTTCGGCCACGCAAGTCAATCAACTTCTTTGTAGTGTCATACTCAGTATCAGCTAACTCCTTCATGAGCTTGTATGTCAACGTCTCAGCATCATCATCCATGTCCCAGTTAATTTCATCAAAGATGTCATCGAAGGTAGAACGTTCAGCTTCTTGAACTTCCAATGCAGACTCCATAGTGTTGGCGCGGCGCCTGGTCCTGCCAGGCTTTGGAAGATCCAAGGTGTCAACCGGCGTATTCAAGTCATCATAGCCATCTTCGTTGTCCGACTGAACATGTACCTTGATCGTGGCTGGTGTTGTATCAACATATGGTGGTGCCTTTGGAGTCACATTGATCTTCTCATAGCTAGGTTCCTGCTCGTCATATGAGTTTTCAAAGGAGAAATCTTGAGAGTTATTACTCTCATCATGTGGTGTTGTTGGGAATGGAACAGGCTCCTCCTTCTCTGGATGAATCACAGAGCTGTCCATGTTTTCGTCAGAGTCATGGTAGAGAGCAGTAATATCATCATCATCGTCATCGTCGTCCTCATCACTCCGCTGCTCATTTTCAATGTCCTGCATACTACGTCTGTGTGCAACAATCTCTACACTCTTCAAGGTCTGAGAGACACTTAATGCAGATGACCCAGTAGCAGTACGATCAATGCTGGCGCCGTCAGACGATGGATCATATCTCTGAGGAATGTCAAGAGCAGCTTGAGCATCAAGAGTCTTGGATGAAAGGGAGGTATCAACTGGTTCACCAAGACCAAGCTTCTTCATCTGTTCGTTGATCTCTTGTTCAAGATCAAGCTGTGGCTTGTCGCTACTGACATCTCTCGAGTCGGTAGGTAAATCTTTGGACAGTGTCTGACTAGCCTGTCTTGAAGGTCTGTTGAAGTCAAGAGGCTTGGTAGACTCTACTGGAGACGGCATGAAATCAGCCGATGGTGTTTCGACAGCAGGTGGGATAAACTGCTTCTTCTTTGGAGAGGAGGAAACGGATGATGCTTTGTTTTGATTGGTTTCGGAAGGTAATCTTGGGGCCGAATCAACGGATGGTCTTCTTGGCCCTGATTCCACCGACGGTCTTCTTTGACGAGAATCTGTAGATGGGCGCCTGGCCGAAGATGATGGAGCTGATGGTCTTCTTGTAGTGAAGTCGGGTGGTGGCATTGAGGTTTGCTTTGTTTTGGTACTGGCATATGGGTCAGCATTCTGGGATAGTGAACTTGATGACAATGGTGGTGTGCTAATGGCCGGGGATGAGGATGATGATTTTGCAGATGGCTTTTTCGGTGAAGGCACTTTCACAATGCTTGGAGATTCAGTCGTTGGAACCGTAGTCGAGCGGGATAGCTTATCAGATTTGGAAGATTGTGATGTAACTGATTTCTTTCTGTCTGAACTCTCCCTGATGATATCTCTGTTGATGGAAGCCTTGTAAGACTTGTCATCCAGGCCGAAAAGCGACAAATCCCAGTTAATCAACTGTGGAACCATACCGTTCTTGAATTTTCTGTATACTCTCACAAAACTTGTGACGAAGACTTGTCTTTCACGAGGCGTGTTTGTTTCCCAGTAGTAGTCCTTACCCAATCGACAAAGGAAACCACACTCTGCTGTTGGTTCTCTTGCGATCATGCTCAATTCACTCAATGGCCAAGTTCTTCCAATCTGGAATGATCCGTTGGAGTTCTCACGACCCTTATGCAAATGAACGGATCCATCCCTCTTTACTGCCAATGCGAGAATTCTTGGCTTCTTGTTCGATTGTGGTGATGATGAAGGTGGCTTAGCCGATGGGTATGCAGAGTCTTCAATAACACGAACGTGTGTGATGTAGCTGTCAATAACGACACCATCCTTGTCCTGAGTGGAAAAGCAGTACTTGATCAATCTCTGCTTGTCGCTGTCGTACTGTTTGGCCAGTGAGGCTGACGCGGTGGAAGTTGCGGATGCGTTGCTCTTGACGGTGTTGGACTTCTTGAGCGAGCTTGCCGGATCACGGCTCATGGGCACCATTGGCGCCATTCCAGCGGTACGACCTGAGTTTGAGCGGGAACCGCCGTGTGAACCTGCCTGTGCTCTTCCATAGGATCCACCTTGGAGCTGTTGTGGAGCTCCTCGTTGCACTGGGGCTGAGATGGGGTGGGACTCCTCCCTCGAGTTATCACGGGAATGTGATATCTTACGAAACGGAGATGTAATAGCCATTGTTGAATTGACTCGTGCAGAGCGGTTAGATCCAGCAACGACTGATCTCTGATCTCTCGTTGAAAAGAGTAGCCGCTGGGGTTTGTTGATGTTCCAGAGATGAATCGATTGATTTGGCGGTGTGCGCGCGGCCAGATCAAAAATCGCCTAATCCGGTAAGTAACTCTATTAGGACTGGTGATGAAGTGTCCCTACCGATAAAGTATATCCAAAAGTAGTACGCGTTAACTTTAGGACTTTATCAACTTGAAAGCTGATCTCTTAGCCCCTATTTCGTTATCTACAATATGGCCAAGGACCACTACGGTATCGTCATTGACTCGGGATCCTCGGGCTCTCGTATTCAGATCTATGCTTGGCCAGACAGTGCAGAGGTTGTCAAAGAAGCCAAAGCTGACAGCGACGAAGACCAAGCTATCCTTCACTCTGTCCCACGCATTCGCCAAGAAGAGTCCTGGACATTTAAGACAACGCCTGGTGTATCCACGTTTGGTGACAAACCAGATGACGTCTGGGATGACCATTATGAGTCGCTGTTTGAGTATGCCGAGAAGATCATCCCAAGGGACAAATGGGAAGAGACGCCTATCTTCGTGCTGGCCACTGCTGGTATGCGTCTTTTACCACAGAATAAACGTGAGAGGCTCTTACAGGAAATTTGTCATAAGATTGATAAGAAGACTGATTTCAAACTTGAAAACTGTGCAGAGCAAGTTCAGATCATTGACGGTGAGACAGAGGGTATGTATGGATGGATTGGTCTCAACTACTTGATGGGACAGTTGGACAACTATGACCCTAAGAAGGAGACTCATCCAAGTTACGGATTCATGGATATGGGTGGTGCTTCTACTCAGATTAGTTTTGTTCCACTCAAGAAATCCGAAATTGAGAAACACAGGGATGACATCTCCACGTTGTATCTTCGCAGTGTTGATGGTGATATCCAACAATGGGATATCTTTGTTAGTACATGGCTCGGTTTTGGTGCAAACGAGGCTAGAAAGAGATATTTGAAGAACCTCATTAATATTCTTCCAGAGAAGAATAACAGCAATGACGAAGATGACTACCAGACAACCAGTGTCAATGATCCATGTCTTCCAAAAGGTGCTAAGCTTGACTTTCTCCACTTTGGGCACACGTACGATATCATTGGATCAGGTAACTTTGAGCAATGCTTAAAGACCACGTATCCACTCTTGCTCAAGAACCTACCGTGTATTGACGAACCATGTCTTTTCAACGGTGTACATGCCCCGGAAATTGACTTTGAAAAGGATAAGTTTGTTGGGATCTCGGAATACTGGTACACCGCTAATGATGTTTTCCATATGGGTGGTGAGTACAACTTCTTAAAATTCAGTGAAAAAGTGAAACAGTTCTGTGAGAGTGACTGGGAAACGATCAACAAGAATAGCGAGGCTGGTGAATACAATGGATTACCGAACTCGTTGTTGATTGACGCCTGCTTCAAGGCTAACTGGGTACTTAACGTTTTGCATGAAGGTTTCAATTTGCCTCGTGTCGACATTGAGAAGAAGGTTCCTGAAGAAGTTACAAGTGATAACGGTCATATTCCCTTCCAGTCGGCTGGTTCGATCAAGGGATCTGAGCTGTCTTGGACCCTCGGTCGTATTCTTCTTTATGCTTCCAGTATGATACCAGCTGTTGCCAACTCCAAACAAGCTGTTGGTATTGCACCAGCACAGAATGAACACAAGGAGTTCATTTCAGGTGGAATCACCAAAGGTTCTAAGTATTTAAACTTCACCTCATCGTCTAGGGGAACCAGTACGATTGGATTGTTGTTCTACTTCTTGTTATTTGCCCTGATTGCCACTCTCATTTACTTTCTTATCTACAAACCCACGACACTCAAGCGGTTTCCCAGTGCCTTTCACCAAGCCATCAACAAAGTCAAAGCCAAGTACAACCAGTACAAGTACACCAAACTCTCCAACCAGATTGCGTCGGATCTCGAAGGTGGATTCTTCCAACCGCAAAGCATCGATGCAGACGGGTTTCCAACAAATGACAAAACCTCCGGAAGCATGAGTCCCTCATTAAAGGCAAGTGATTTTGCTACTAATCTGAGAACTAGAAGTTATGCCAATTTGCAAACTTCATCTAAGCAGGCTTTCACACCAAAAAAGAATATCAATACCGCTAGATCGTTATTAGATCTTAGTGAGTTCAGACCCGGTGGTGAAGCAGGATTTACCAGAAGTCAAAGTGCCAACTCCTTCCTTGACCGGTCTTAACTCCACCTGTTATATATTTTTGAAAGCTACGGGGTCAATGCATACAATGATCATGTCTTGCCGTTTAAAACTAGTGTACAAATTAGAAATTCATGATGCAACAACGTCTCGTTGTCTAAAAGCACGTTACGAGCGGTTTACTCCTCCATCTTGTCATTAGTCTGATCCAAGCTGGCAAACAACCCATCGAGATCAAACTCCTGAGCCCACTCCTTCACAATAGTGGTCTGTTCAACCTCTGGAGCCTTACCTGAACCGGAACCCTTGATCACATGGGATTCAGATGACTCCTTCGAGGACTTTGGTAATGTGTAACCGACAATCTTACCATCTCTCCAGTCGTTCAACACAGAGAGACCAGCAGCATGGAGGTTTGGAATACCACCTCTTCCGAGTCTACCTCTCTTTCTAGCAACGTGGATAAGGAAGTTTTTGGTAAACTCGTGGATGTCAGAGTCTGCCATTGGTGGGAGGGAGTAAAACTTCTTGAATGCTTCCTTGTTCTCATCAGACTTGGAGATACGTTTGAGCATGAGTTGGATAGCTGGAACTGGATCTGTGATGTCCTTTGGTGGCAGAGCGTTCAAGAGGGCAAGCTGTGCCTCTTGATCAATCTTGGACTTCTTCTTACTTTCAGCTGGGAACACAATACCTGGGGAGTCCAAGATCTTGAGTTTACCATCAATCTTGACTTCTCTGAGGGAGGTGGTGACACCAGCTTGGTTTCCTGTTGGACAGGCCTTAGAAGAACCACCATGACGTGATGTGAGGGCATTGATAATGGAAGATTTACCAACGTTAGGGTAACCGATGACACCAACAATAATGGATCTCTTGAGGTTAGACTTGGCGGCGTAGGACTTGAGTGAGGTGAGCAAACTGTTGGCAGTAGCGGTCTGTGTGAGGTTCTTATTGAATGACTGGTTATTAGTGGCACCTGGAGCGGCTCTGAGAGGGATGGTTGGGAAGGAGGACTTAAGGAAGTCCAACCACTTGTTGAGGACATCGGTTGGGATAAGGTCAACCTTGTTCAACACAAGGATGAGTCTCTTACCTTGACTCTGTAAAACAGCCTCTTCAACTTTTCTGGATCTAGTACCTTCTGGGTCTCTAGCATCAAGAACGTAGAGCACGACATCGGCAGCTTCGACAACGGTCTTAAAGATCTTATCGTAGGCCTTTCTAGATTTTTCAATTTCCTTGTTATCTTCCTCATCATCACTGATCTCGTAGTCAACAATTTCGAGATCGTCCTCACTTTCATCCTCATCAATTTCGTCATCAGACTCTTCACCTTCGTACTCCTTAGCGGCTCTCTGAGCACTCTCCAAGAGAGCAGCGAGTCCACCTTCCCCCTCATCATCAGAATCATCATCCATCTGATCATCTGGGTTCTCACCAGCAGCAAGCATCTGCTGTCTCTTCAACTCTTTCTGACGCTGCTTGAGTTCCTGAGCCTCCCTCTTTCTCTCCTCGATCTCGTTAAGAATCTTGTCCTTGTATGGGAACGAAGCTGGAATACCTGGATCCTTGTTGGCTCTGCTCTTCCATGTTACATCTTTCTTTTGAAGTTTCTTCTGTTTCTTTCTATGAGCAGCTGCTTTCTTCTTAATACCTTCCCTCATACGGGTGGTACCTCTCTTGGAAACAGGCTTTTTAAGTCTCATGGTTGTCTTATTGCCTGTGTTTTCTCTAAATCAAAACGTGTGGAGAGATCAATATAAGTCAAAATGTAAGTCTCAAAAAAATTTGAGGGAGCTCATCTGGTGCTAGAAAAGGGTAATATCCGAGGGTATGATTTACACGTGACTTGCGGACATACTTCCGAGGGCATCTTCGAGACATAAACGGAAAATAGGATTTGGTGACAAATTAAAGACCATCTTTTGCCACTTCTACCTTGGACTCGTCTCTTTGTCGGACTTTACTCAGCCCATCCAGACCACCTATCTTGACACTCAATCTACTGTGATCCACACAGAGATACTCCTTTGGCAGATAGACAAAAGCCTCTCAGCTATTGCTCATAACTAGCTCCTCACAAAATCCCTCATTCCCTAATCAACATAATACACAATGAACGTGTTTGGAGCCAAGAAGGAAGGTCCTGATCTCAACATCGTGTTATCGTGTCCCGAGTGTAAGGTATTCCCACCTGAGCTTGCCGAGCGTTTCGCTGAGGGAGATGTTGTTTGTGCCTTGTGTGGATTGGTTCTTAGTAATAAGATAGTTGATACACGTTCAGAATGGCGTACGTTCTCCAACGATGACCAGAACGGTGATGATCCAAGTCGTGTTGGTGAAGCTAGTAACCCACTTCTTGATGGTAACCAACTTTCGACCATGATTAGTTCTCAAGGTGAGTTTGGTCGTGCCGGTAGAGAGTTAAACAAGGCACAGGGTAAGTCCATCGTTGACAAGAAGGATAATGCTCTTCAGGCGGCTTATGCCAAGATTTCGATGATGTGTGATGCTGCCCAGCTACCGAAGATTGTCGCTGATGGTGCTAAACAGGCATATAAGCTTACACATGATGAAAAGGCACTCAAGGGTAAGAGTCAAGAAAGTATCATGGCTGCTGTGATTAAGGTTGGTTGTCGTAAGGCTCACGTTGACAGAACGTTTAAGGAGATTGGAACATTGACTCGTGTTCCAAAGAAGGATATCGGTAGAGTGTTTGGTATTATCAGAAAGATCTTGGCGGAGAAATCTCGTGAGAATTACCAGCTTAATACCAACGAAGGTATCCAATCATCTCAGACTTCAGCTGAGGATCTGATTAGAAGATTCTGTTCTCATCTCGGTTTGAGTATCCAACTCTCTAATGCTGCTGAGTACATTGTTAAGAGATGTCACGATACAGGTGTCCTTGCAGGTAGATCACCCATCACCATTGCTGCTGCTGTCATTTACATGACTGTTCTTATCTTTAAGGCTGATATGGCTCCGGCAAAGATTGCCGAGAAGTTGGGAGTCAGTGATGGTACAATCAAGACTTCTTACAAGCTGTTATATGAAAAGAGAATGGATCTTGTTGACCCAGATTGGATAGAATCTGGCAAGATCTCCTTTGATGATGTTCCAAAGAACTAAGAGACCACTAACCATGCGATGATAGAACCACCCCCTATGGGGATATTTAATGAAAGACACGAACACTACTATACCTGTAGAACTAAAGTACCTTAAACTTCACCACCCCACATAATCATATGGTTCGATTATCAAATGCGGCACATGTCATTTTCCGTGCCGTCCCTCCCCCGGATTAACGATTGCGCTGTTTGTCTATTGGAAAGAAGGTCTATACTACCAACGAACGAGAGCACCCAATTGGACAATGCTATGAAGTTCGTTTACATCTTAACAGTGTTTCACTTACTGAGTTGCGGTATGTGGCTTAGATAATCCTTTAGGTAATTGAATTGTGAGACATATGGCAATTGAATTGTGGGGTGTTTATAGAACCGAGTGTTTAACTGTACCGAGGGTGCATATATAAATACCCGGGACTCCCCACGTATTTTGGACTCTTTTTAGGGTTTTTGCTATTACATGAGAATAGGAAACACTTACAATGACTGAATCGAAAGTAGGTAGATATTGGAGTGGTTGGAGGTGTGGATATGGATGTGTCTACTAACACTCGCAGTACGGACATCCCGTTGAAGAAGAGCTTCTCGACTTAATCCTCTCGAAGGAAGAGAGGCTTAGGGGAAACCCACAGGCAATCCTTGCAGAGATTGATAAATTTGGGAAGAAGAAACGTATAATGAACGTTGGACCACATAAGGGAGAATACCTCATTGATGAGGTCCGCAAGCATAAACCAAATGTGATTTACGAGTTTGGAACACACACAGGGTATTCATCGATTATGATGGCAGCGGAACTTGAAGAGACCCGTGATGAGAATGCAAAGATTCATACTTTTGATATGGATGAAGGATTCTTCAAGATCAGTGAGCAGATCATTGCACTCTCTGGCTTATCCCATCGGATCTATCAGCATCTCGGAAAAGTTAATGAGATTGTTGAGAAGGTGTCTAACGACGAAGGTATCAGTAGAGTTGATCTTGTGTTCCTTGATCATTGGAAGGACTCCTATATAAGTGATCTACGCTTACTTGAGACTGTTGGTCTCGTAACTAAGGGTACGGTGGTATGTGCTGATAATGTGATCATACCAGGTGCCCCAGACTACTTGGAGTATGTTCGCAGTCCACCAATTTGGAAGCGCAACTATAATCAAAAGACTAAGAATCCAGTTGGTTCGAAGTATGTTGGTAGATGGGGGTTGATTTATGAAAGTACCATTCACAAGGCGAAGACTGGTGGTGGTGATATGGATGGTCTTGAGGTGACGAAGTGTGTTGGTATACTTGATGGTTAAGAAAACAGTCTCTCTATTATATTACTTATATTGGATCCCAATTATCAAAACTGTTTGCAGATGCTGAGAAGTCTATCTGAAACATGGTGGTACTCATCAATGTGAAGTTGGAAAGTGTCATCAACAGGGTTATATCCAGTAACCTTAACGCTTCTCAGATCTTTAACAACGGCATCAGCACCACACTCTTTCACAAAATCAGCATCAAAAGTAGAAGCAATACCAACGACAAAGCATCCAGCACCATGACCGGCCTTAACACCAGCTGGAGCATCTTCAAATACAACAACTTTTTTATCAGCATCTCCATATCCCAGCATGTTTCTTCCCATAAGGTAAGGTTCTGGATCTGGTTTACCATTAGTCACATCTTCAGCTGTAATAAACACCTCTGGTCTTGTTAATCCAAGAATATTGAACCATTTACTGGCCATATCGTAAGTACCAGAGGTTCCAACTGCAATTCTCTGTTTGTCATCACCAGTTTCCATATTCAAAAGAGTGTTGACGAGATCAATTGCACCTGGAATCTCCTTAGCTGATGATCCAAACTTATCAGGAACGGAACCTTCAAGCTGATTAACATAATCTGGATCGGCAAATTGTGGAGCATATTTGGCAATCACATCAAAAGTTCTCCATCCATGACATGTATCATAGATGTATTGAGCATCAAAATCTGGTTTGTCCTTTGCAAAATCTTTCCAGAAATCAAAAATTGGCTGACTTGAGTCAACTATAGTGCCATCAACATCAAACAATGCGGCATGAACGTTCAATACAAGTGGTGGGTTGGCTGGTCTCTTGTTAGTACCGTTATGCGTATGGAGATAAGGGGAGATAAGATGCTGATAAGGGAGTACGCACACATTAGTTACTCGATTTATCCTGATGGGGATCTGTATCTGTCTGATGGATCAATGTAGTACAGAGGAGGATAGAAAAGAGAGAAATGGAACACATCTTATATTTATCAGTTTCGTATCTGCATACCCAACTTTTGGGAAAATTGTGTCACAAGGGATGGCAGCCATGTGCTTCTTCCCTCATCAGGAGATGGGCAAATGGCGCTGTCAATTTTGGCAGGTGATGGCCTCTTTATGCTGCATCAACTGCCATTTATTGACTGATAACTAGAAGTGGAGTGGTGTCAAGTGTGTATGATGATACATCTTGGCTAATGACTCTACTAATAGTGTAATTTACCACTATTAATGGCCTATTTGGGGTGGCACTTAGGCACCAGGGTACTTACCGAATCAGGTATACTTCCTAATCAGGTATATTCATTGTCTAACTGTCATGAAAATATTTCCGGCCCGATGGCACGTGACTTTATAATAACACGATTTCCTCTTTATTTTATTATTTTTTTTTCCGCGTTGTTCTAGGCAGGGCGCCTGGTGATGCTAGGCAGGGCGCCTGGGAGCTACACTGGAGCGCGTTTGTCCCTGGGCTCAGCAGATCGGAAAAAAAAAAAAAAAAAAGAGCCACAAGCCACAAGCCACACACAAGCCACATTGAGTCATCGCGACGGGTTCCCGTTCCCGGCTTTCTCTCTGTCTCCATCGACATCTCAATTGGACTTTTCAGTTTACCAAACTTCTTGGTCATAACAAAACAACTAGAGACGCCCACGCTATAACACGATGTCTACTGTGTCATTGTCTTCGTCGTTCAGCTCACAGGGCTGGATTGTTCAGAAGTTTGGTGGTACCTCCGTTGGTAAGTTCTCAGAGAAGATCACCGATGACATTGTTAAGGTGTATTCTCAAAGCAATAGAGTCGCCGTTGTGTGTTCTGCTCGCTCTTCAAAGACCAAAAGTGAAGGAACCACTTCAAGACTTCTTCGTGCTGCTGACTTGGCTTCCCTCGATGGTAACTATGAAGCTGTCTTGAAACTCGTTAGAGATGACCATGTTGCCAATGCTCAACTTGTTAAAGATGATACCCTTAGGGAACAGCTCATTAAGGACACGGAGTTTGAATGTGATCAAGTTCTTAAGCTTTTGCATGCTTCACAGATCATTGGTGAGATCAGTCCGAGAACACTTGATACCATTATGAGTGCTGGTGAGAAACTTGCCTGTCTCTTTATGGCTGCTCTTTTCAATGATCATGGTGTTAAGGCTAAATACATTGATCTTTCAAACATTATTGCTCCAGGTACTGATCTTTCCAAGACTGGATTTAATCAATCATTTTATCATGATCTTTCCAAGTCTCTTGCACAAAAAGTTATGGAACTTGAACAAGATGATATTGTTCCAGTGTTTACAGGTTATTTCGGTTTAGTACCAGGTGGTTTACTTAATGGTATTGGTCGTGGTTATACAGATCTTTGTGCCGCATTGATCGCTGTTGGTATTAACGCTGAAGAATTACAAGTTTGGAAAGAAGTTGATGGTATCTTTACAGCTGATCCACGTAAAGTGAAGACTGCTAGATTGTTACCATCTGTTACCCCAGAGGAAGCTGCTGAATTGACATATTACGGATCAGAAGTTATTCATCCTTTCACTATGGAACAAGTCATTAAGGCACGTATTCCAATCCGTATTAAGAATGTTGAAAACCCAAAGGGTGATGGTACAATCATTTATCCAGATGATATTGGTCGTAAAGGTGAATCAACTCCACCACATCCACCACAAGTTGTTATTAAGCCAAGTGTATCAAAGAAGAAAGCTGCTACTGCCATCACTACAAAGCATGATATCATTGTGATAAACGTACATTCTAATAAGAAGACTTTATCTCATGGTTTCCTTGCCGTGATCTTTACTACTCTTGACAAGTATAAACTTGTTGTTGATTTGATTTCAACATCTGAAGTCCATGTTTCTATGGCACTTCAACATTCTGATGATGAAGAATCAAATAGAGATCTTCGTAATGCCGTTGAAGAACTTAAGAAACTTGGTACCGTTGACGTTACACGCAAGATGGCTATTGTTTCACTTGTTGGAAAGCAAATGAAACAATTTATTGGTGTTGCATCTACAATGTTTTCGACATTGGCACAAGAAGGTATTAACATTGAGATGATTTCACAAGGTGCTAATGAGATTAATATCTCTGCTGTTATTGATGAAAAGGATTCTATTAGGGCATTACAAAGTATTCATGCTAAATTACTTAGTCAACCAGTTCAAGAATTGGGATTAGGTGGTGCTATTAATGAGAGAATTGCTCAAATTAAGTTGGGTGATTGAGCATAAAGAAGGAGAAAATTGAATAAGCATTAAAAAGGAAAATAAATCAATCATGAGTGTTCAAGATTGTAGTGGTACCTGTTGATGGTTGATGGTTGTTAGAGCCATTCTCATAGATGAATCCACAATTAGTCAGGTTTTCATATATAGATGTTATATGATTATGTTGATATTGATATAAGACTAAGATAATCTATAGTTAAGTTTTTGATATATTAATTCTATATAACATACTCATATAACATACTCATATAACACAGTCATATAACAGTCATATAACACTATATAGTATATGCCGGTCACTGCACAAATGCAGTTCGAGAACAATCAACGACAAAATAAGAACTAAATCAATAATAATGGTGCATTGTTTCATATTGAAATAGTTCCTACTTCATATTAACTATGTTATATATACACGTATACTACATGTACTCTGTTTGATTACAAAAGGTGCAAACTTTTTATAGCTGAAAGCTATACTTCTTTATAAATAACTCTCAAATTGAGACAACATCAACAAAAGATATGGATTAAGCCATAAGCAAAAAGTGTGTTATTTTGGGTGGGTCGTAGCAAGGTCGTTAGCGAGATATAATTATCTCTTTTTTAGTGATATGATGGTAAGGCCATATGATATGATGGTATGATGGTATAATGAAAGCAGATTACTGCTTAACATTCAACCATTTTCTGTAATAGTTCGAAGAAGCCGCCAGAAGATCAGAATGATGTTGATCAAGTTCTTTACCTGTTTCTCTTGGTACACAATCATCCAAGTCGAGTCCAGCAATTGAATTTTCATTCTTTAACGTGGATGATAAGAGCATGGGCGACTTAATAAGATATTCTTGTTGTTTAATCTCTTCTTCTTCTTCTTCATCAGATTGATCTGTTGATTGTTGAAGTGTAGAAACGATAGAATCTTGTCTTGGTTGAAGCATGGGCGAGATCAACTGAGGCGCATTATTAATGGTGAAATGAGTATGTGTATCTTGTAATTTACACTCCTCGGAACAGTAGGCTGAAGCGCCTGTACAGAGTTTTTCACAAACGATGCAGTAGTCGTCAAAGGCGGACATTTTGGTGTTGTGTTGTGTTGTGTTGTGTTGTGTTGTGTTGTGTTGTGTTGTGTTGTTTGTTGGTATAACTTTGTATTGACTTTGTATGCCTTTGTTATATGCAAAGTGGAATGATCTAGAAAGATATGTGTGATGCTGAGAGTAAACGATCGACTGTTCTCAAACAACAGTGTGTGGGTGTGTGGGTGCTTAGAGTATGGTTATATCGAATAGGTATAGGTGTAAGGACAAAGAGGATGCCCATCATATTTATACTAACACCCCCTCTTTCATTGCGGTGACCCGCCAAAGTGCGTGAGCTTGTTATGCAGCTAGTGACACCAGTGACGTGCGCCACAACTGCTGGGGAAAAATTTTCACATGCGCACGTGAGCATGATTCTATTACCATTTTGGGAATAATGGCGAAAAAATGTGTACACCTGTGTACAACTATTACAGGGCTTTGGGGTCAGATTCTCTGCCCACGTTCTGCCCACGGGTCTGCCTAGATCTTTCACCCCGTGGGGCTTACAATAACACGTTCAGGGCAGAGATATGATGTTAGTAGACTGATTGTCTATTGAGTTGTTGATGAGGGGATGATCTGTATAGTACTATAGTACTACAGTATGATATAAACCCCACTTATTTACTATTCTGCACTCCGCACACCCGTCATTCCCCTCTGTCTATGATTATTTATCTTCCGCCCAGCCTACCCCTCCAAAGAGTCTTCCCCCGATTAATCTGTTGAGAAAATCTCTGTCTAACAGCCTCGCCTCCGTGGCGCCCGGTAGGCCATCCGGTTGGAAAATTCCGGTAGGACCGCGTCCGTGGGAACACGCGTGGCTGAGTCGTGTCTAGCATTTTCTAGCATTTCGCGTTTTTTCGCCAATTTGTTTTTTTTTATAAATAATTTGCGCCATTATGCGTAAATATGCGAATATTCCTTGTTGACTTGTACTCAACGCGGGGTCAAAGAGTCAGAGCCTCATTAGCGAGAGATCTAGATGGGGCTATGGGGCTATGGGGCTATGAGGGATATAGTTAGTAAAGAGACCCATGTTATTCTATGAATACTGAGATAACTATAAGGTAAATAAAATAGCTTAAAACACTAAATTATAGGGGAACCTATAGGGGAACCTCCACCCCCCCGTAACAAACACCCGGGTGGGAATTTTTTTTTTTTTTTTTTGGGTCACATTAGTTTGCGGTGACGTAGCAGTCAGTGGGTCTCGGTTCCATAGAGTTCCACAATGACATTGGATAAAGTCAAATATAGTGTTTGTATAGGACACACTACTATATTATAGTACTATTATTATGAAATGGCCCCGGATAACTTACAACCGAATCCCGAGTTAACCAAGTGCTTATCCTCATATCATCATGTTCGTTTTTTAGATGCGCGTATACTGTGTGCTGTGTACACAGTACTGTGGCACACGGTACACGGTAAAGCCGGATAATACACCACGCAGCCCAAGAGTCATAAATTATCAAACTATAAAGTCATATAATCTTGATCAAATGCTATATGAGTTTATTGTCAAATGTTATATGAGTTTATTGTTACCCCACCCAAGTTTATCGCGCAAGCAATCTAAACCACTGGTAAGATTACAGTTAAGTGTACAGATGCATTCAATTGTTGGGGTATTTGGCAATAAAAGTATGGATCTAGACCCTTTTCTTAGCAATCAAGTTAAAGCGCGCGTAAATCAAACCCGAGGCCTTCAGTCAATTTAACATGGACACATATACTTAGAGTAGTAGCAAACATTTAATCATATATGTTTATATGATATACTGAATATATTTAGGGCTTGTTTTGTATCGTAATAAGTAGCCTATTATGCATCAAGATGCACGATTCATCGTTCTAGAAGCGCCAAACTCTGTTTCACTTGCAGCGAGAAAAATAAGACATTATGCATATGACATTTGACAATAGGGTAATAAAGACGAATCAATATAACCTACGATAAAAAATAGATTGTGTTCATCAATATATTGATATATCAATATATATATATATATATTGAGTTAAATATTAATCCATATCAGCCCAACTAAAAACACCAATATCCATATATATCTTTTCTTTCTTATTAGCATCAATATCTAAATATTCAATATTGACAAGTCGAAGTTTTTCTTGACGATATAAATCTAATGAAGTATCATCAGTTTCATCTTGTTGATCTAAATCATTGATGAATTGGTCAAAAGGTATTGAATCATAAATGATAAGTCTCCTACGTTCTTCAATTTCATTTGGATTTAATTTCACTTTAAGTGAAGATTGATGGATTGGATTATGATTGAGTTTAGTCGGAGAAGACATGAAGACAACTTGTTGTGAAAAATGAACACCATGAGATCTTGTGATCAATGAAAGATCTTGATCATCGGTAACATTGTCCAATCTTGTAGGTGTTATGTCATTATCATGAATACTAGACTGTTTATCAGGGTTGTCATATCATGTTGTTCGCTATAGTCATCTTCAAAAGACCAGGTATGAATACTTCAATTTAGCTTCATAAATCATATGCATTTTCTGTTCGGCTAAGAGAATACCTCTCATGAGTTCTCACTCATCATTAGCCTAACTAGTACAAAACCTATAAACTCTTCCATTCATATCATGAAGACTCTATATGAGCATGATTACTGCTCATATGGAATCTTCATATCAAATCTTTGCGTCATTGGCTCTTCTGTAAGATCATCACTTGTGTGTAAATTCCTTTCAATGTATGTAAGTTGACCATTCTTATCAAGAAGTATAACAGTTTGTGTTCTTGTTCCATAATACTTCCCAGCTAATGGATTACCTCTTGTATAATCTCTTACAAGTAATGGTGGAACAAATATGGTCTTTTCAATGTTATGGAAATTTGCCTCAAAATCATCAGTCATGTTATCAAGTGTATTTGTGCTTAAAAGTGATAAGAGATCTTCAATAACAGTCTCTTTATCCTCCTTAGCTTCATCAACGATAGCTTTAAGACCACGTTCACCAAGTTTAACTTTCTCCCAAGGTTCATCAAATTTGGAGTTACTTAACCCATGTACTTCCTTATCGATAAAACACTTAAAATCATCACCATTCTTATTAGATATGATATCAAATCGTTCACCAATGGTACCAAACATAAGACTAAACCCACCAATCTCTTCAAGAACATCAGAACCATATTTACCTCTAAGTTCATTAAGGAACTCAGTTCGACTTCTAGCCAATGATGTAACATACTCTAAGGGGAGAACACCACGAGACACTGGGTTAACTTCGAGTTTCATTCCCTCCCTATAGTTAACGAGAACGGCAAGTTTAGCCGTAGCAGGGTTTAGGGCAATCCATGTACCATGATCAACTCGTGCCATGTCTAAAGGTGAAAAGATTGTAGTTTGGGCATACTCGTGTAAATGAGCCGGAGCAGTGGCTCTTGAAAGATATTCATCTCTATTGGAACAGAGAACAAAGGGGAAGTGTGGATGGGCGTTTGTAGTAATGAGAATGCACATTATAACTTGTTGTTTGTAGTATTAGTTGTAGTTATAGAGAATATGAGGTGATTTTATCTAAAAGGTTTATGTCCTTTGCGGGGGGTGAAGAAGTCTGGTTGGGGACACACATTTTATTTTGCTTAGTCATCAACAACAATGAATCTATATATTGATATATTGATTTATATATTGATATATTGATTTATATATTCATATATATATATCGAAGTAGAGAGCTATATAGTTATTCATATAGTAACATAAGATTAATTAAGATCCATGACTAAACAAATGCTTAGCTTTACCCCAGATTCCATGTCCATTCTTAACCTTTTCTAATTCTTTCCTATTACGTTCGACTGCCTTGTTAAGTTTCTCTGCTGTTAATAGTGTTCCATGAGATACTTCATCTGAGTTGTGATTAGTTGGTTGGCCATGTGATCCCCCGGACTTACTCTTTGATGAGCCCTTTGCAGATACAATAGTAGAAGTCCTCACAAGTCCAGTCTCTGTTTCAAGTTGATATTCCTCGGGGAAAAATGCAACATTTGAAGGTGTTATAACGTCTTTAGATGGAACATTTTGATGTGTAAGTTCTTTCTTTAATGAATCAACTGTTTCAGATTCAGTGTTTTGTAATGGTGTTGTTCCCTCTGCTATTGAGTCGATATCAGCGAATTGATACTGTTCGAGAGGTGTTGTCATGTTGTCTGTCTGTTTGTACGTCCGTCTGTCTGTATGTCTCTCTATCATAAGACTTAGATACGAAGATAAACCACCTTTATATAGATCAGAGGTAAGATGTATGGCTGAAGGTTAAGTACTATGTCTTCCGGCCCGCGCGCTTTTATATTACCCTACCATGAGAACGGCACTGGACCTATAATAAACTGTTTTGATACTTGTAGTAGATCTATGATTCTATAAACAATCACATGATGTTAAACACCTTATCATCAAACTTTTTGAACTCTTCAGGTACTTTTTTACGACTCTTTCTTAACATCTTTTTCAAATCACTAATGATCTCCATATCATCCTTCTCTGATAAGAAGGTTATAGCAGTACCATAATTACCTGCTCTTCCAGTTCTTCCAACTCTATGAACGTAATCATCGATCTTCTTAGTCATTTGATAGTTGATAACTAGTGAGACGTTATTGACATCGATACCACGCGCAGCGACATTAGTACCGATAAGGATATCCGTATCACCATCTTTGAATGAACGAAGTGCAGCTTCTCTTTGATCTTGTGATTTGGATCCATGAATAAGTGAAACTCTGTGACCTTTTGCTAAGAGTTGTTTGTTAATGTATTCACCTGATTCTTTATAGTTGATAAACACAATGATTGGTGGTTGATATTGGCCACTCTCGAGGATCTTTACCAATCTCTTAATCTTCTTAGAATCATCATCAGTTGGGAAGAATTCAAACTTTTCATCAATCCTCTCGTTAACAGTCAGTTCTGTGGATGAAGTTGAACCAATGTTAACAATAACTGGGTTTTCAACATACTTTTTAGATAGTTGTTCAACATCATTTGTCATAGTTGCAGTAAACATCATATTTTGACGACGTTGTCCAATACCCATGAACTCCGTGATCTTAGCAACTTGTTCACCAAAGTTCATTTCAATCATCTTATCACATTCATCAAGAACAAGAAATTTCGTCTGGTTAAGAACGAGATAATGACGTTCAAGACAATCAATGAGACGACCTGGTGTTGCAATGATGATTTCAATATTCTTATTTTGAAGATCTAAGATGTTTCTTTCAATCAATTTACCACCAACAATTGATATAGTATCAATTTGTGGTAAATATCTTAAGAATTTGTTCAATTCAACTTCAATTTGTTGTGCCAATTCACGAGTCGGCACAAGGATCAAACCATATGGACCATCAACCTTGGTGTATGTGTTCAATCTCGGGAGATTTAACAGTTTACACAACATTGGAAGTAGATATGCTAATGTCTTACCAGAACCTGTTTCAGCGATACCAATAATGTCTCTTTTCTGTAGGGCAACTGGTATTGATGCCCTCTGGATCGGTGTTGGTTCTTCATAACCTAACCTCTTGGTAATGATATCTAACAACTGAGGATCCATGTCTGCTTGTTCATGCCAATATCTCAAAGGATTAGGAACATTAGAACCTCTTAATATGATTTCAAAATTCTCTTTCATGATTCTCCAATCACGAGGTTTCATATCTTCTAATCTCTTCTTTGTCCAATGAATATCATCTATAGTCTTTCGACCAGGAATACCAAACCCATCATATCGTGGCTTGACAATAGGATCTAATGAATACTTAGTCAGAAGGTCTTCATCATCTTCATCATCATTGACCTCATCCTCCCATCCAAAGTTAAACTTACGACCTCTTGAATTCTGTAAGATCTTTTTATAATTTCTTTGTACTTCCTCTTCTCTTTGACGTTTTCGTATAGATTCTATGTCCTCATCTTTATTTAGTCTCTTCTTAGATCCATTTGATTGATTGGTATGTGGTTCAACAACTTGTTCAACAACTTGTTGTCTTTGAAGTTGTTGTCGTTCTTTCTTTGAGAGAAACTTGGGCACTTGTTGAGTCTCGGCTCGTTTCTTAGCAATGAGTTCTTCAAGAGATGGGATATTTCGGCTCATTGGTTGTTATGTTATGTTATGATGTGATGTACTAAGTACTATGTACTAAGTATAAGGTAATTTGCTTTGATTTCTTTCGCGATGATTTGAGCAGAGTATTCATTAATGATGATTAGGTCATCCATATATACTACAATAAGATATTCATTAAGAGATGTTATAGATGTTATATGTTATATGTTATATGTTATATGTTATATGTTATAGATCTAAAGAAACATTAGGTCTAGCATAATGTTAAAAGCCCTGGTCCCAACGGATATATATTATGACCGGTTCAACCTTCCTAATTAGGTACGCTTATATCCTATCCAATTGACTCATCTATACTATTACTCTATATTGAATACTTTATGAAGTTGTATAACCAATTAAAGAAGAGAAGAGAAGAGCTTATAACCACATACACTACAACTCTACCAAAAGAAAAGACTAAGCAACCAATAGAACCAATAGAACCAATAGAACTCTCCCCCTCTCCACATATCAACTTAACCGAGGCTCATTTTATTTTTATTTTTATTTTTATTTATTTTAATTAAATAAAAGAAAATTGGTGTTCGGGTGTTCGATGACCCCAACCTTTTCCCAAATTCTCTCGTCCGCATTTCGTCGCCTCCACAATTTGATCTGATCTTTTACTATTACTCCTTTACAAGACAGGTCATATATCCCAAAGTATCATAATGTCACTCTTTGGTGGTGCTGAATGTTCAACTTCAAGAAATCCGCTTGCTCAGTTTACTAAGCATGCTGGAGAAGACCGGTCTCTTCAAAGACCTGGTTTCTCTAATCAGTCACAACAGCATGGTTTAAGAGAGGAACATCATATGAATCAACGTGATCAGCAGGTAAGTTAACTTTCCCTTGACTATCTTTATTACTATATGACTATCTTTCTTTGATCATAGAAGGATTTAGTCGAATAATGGACACGGCTGCCGTGTCCATTCATCCGCAGCCGATTACTAACACCTTATAGCATATGAACCAATTTATGAATCCACAGGATAACTTTAGTTTCCAACCAATGAATCATGAACTATCTCAGATTTCACATCATCATCAACCAAGTTTCCAAACAAGACTTTCACCAAATTCTGGTTGGTCTTCTGAGTTTAAGAATCCAGAGATCCGTTCTGCCCATGTTGGTAGATCAAACTGGTCTTCTGAGTTTAAAGGAGCACCTTCTATGCCACAACAGCAAAGTGTATCACATAGTGTTTCCCATGCTTCACCTGTAATGTCCCAACCTTTAATGAACTCCAGAATGTACCAACCAATGATTGGTCCAAGAATGAATATGATTCAACCTATACATGCTAGTTCCAAGATGGATCAAATGCAGGGTAACCAAGAACAATGGGATGATAAGTTTAAAGAGATTGATGCAGAGTTTGATAACTTATCAAAACATGAAGCTAAACAAGCAGAGACAGATGATATCAAACAAGATGAGACAAAAGATCCAGAGATTATCATTGATGATAAATATCAGGCAAATTTCGATGAAATTTGGGAATCTTTACATGATCAAGATGATTATGGTGTTAATGCCGAACCATCATGGGAAAAGGATTTTGCTACATATGCCCAAGCCAGGGCAAATTTCGGTCAGTATAAGTTTGAATCTCAAAATCAATTCCTTAATCAACCAAATGCTTATGAAATTGGGTTAATGCTTATGGAAAATGGTGCAAAGCTATCAGAAGCTGCCCTAGCATTTGAAGCTGCTATCCAAGAGAACCCAGAACATATCGAAGCATGGCTTAAACTTGGTGAAGTTCAAACACAAAATGAAAAAGAGATTGCTGGTTTAACTGCATTAGAGAAATGTTTATCATTGGATCCAAATAACTTGAGTGCATTGATGACCCTTGCAGTGTCATACACTAATGAAGGTTATGATAATGCTGCATTTGCCACATTGGAACGTTGGATCGAAACAAAATATCCTCAAATTAGTGAACGTGCAAGAACAACTAATCCAAAGATTAATGATGAAGATAGATATTCTCTTCATAAACGTGTTACGGAATTATATCTTCAAGCTGCTCAATTATCACCAACTGGTGCAAATATCGATGCTGATGTTCAAATGGGTTTAGGTGTCTTGTTTTACGCAAATGATGATTTCCCAAAGACAATTGATTGCTTTAAAGCTGCTTTAGCAGTTCGTCCAGATGATGCCTTGTTATGGAATAGACTTGGTGCTTCACTTGCTAATTCAAACAGATCCGAGGAGGCAATCGAGGCTTATCATCGTGCCTTACAACTTAAACCATCATTTGTGAGAGCAAGATACAACTTAGGTGTCTCCTCGATAAACATTGGTTGTTACAAAGAGGCTGCAGAACATTTACTTGGTGCTCTTGATATGCATAACGTTGAAGGTGTTGATCCTAGCTCCTTGTCTAATGGTGGTATTACAAACCAATCAACAAGTATCTTGGAAACTTTGAAAAGAGCATTCATCGCTATGGATCGTCGTGACTTATTGGAAAAAGTTAGACCTGGTATGGATTTAAACATCTTTAGGGGAGAATTTAACTTCTAGGATTATACATTTGGTTCCCTTGGTTCTAGTGGTAATTTATGGCGTCAACACTTGAAAGATGCCTGGGTTCCACATGATTTTTGATGTGCATAGAATGCATATGACGCAAATTTTGGTTTAAAGGTTGAGTGAATTAAGTAAATACATTCTTTTGTGACAGATACATGTAGTTGATCTATTATAGTTGAACCTAGGAGAGACGAGTATGATGTCACGTGACATCATGTGGTTAGCCGGCTGCGGAGGACAATTGATATCATAGTGATGTTCTCTTATTGACTTGGTTTTACTTCATCTGGTGTTCCACAGAGCTTTTGGACTCTAATATGAACTCTGTGTTAGGAGCTGATTGAAGAGTAGACGATTGCTTGTCGATAGAGATGGAGAGGGGAAGCTGACAACTAGGGGCTATGATATCACCTCTAGCAACATATGATATGGAATCTTTTGAAGCTCGCTGGAATGCTCCTCTGGTGATTCAACACCTGACTGTCTCTATTCTTTTTAGGTTACTCTATAATCCTAGAACCAAATCACCACTGTCCAAGTGTTCATTTCCCCATACCACATGTACACGCTTTCACACGGACGTACCAGGGTCCACAGTCATATCGATGAATCGATTGATTCCACGTCATGATCAAGCAACTAATAGATGGTCTACATTCACTTGCGTTTATATCGTGCGTACGATCATATCAGAAACGCAGCAGGGAAGGTGCATGCGTGGAATATGGAGAGTCACCATTACAGGGTTTGTGTAAGCTTATGACAACACCAACGAGAACTGGAAAACTTGGGCCCTGGATCTCTTTCCCTTGGCGATGGCAGCTGCTTGCTTAACCTGGCAGGTCAGGGTTAGATGAAAACTCTCTGGATCTGTGAAGTTGGGGAAGTTGATTATCGGTGGGGAGGCTGGGCTGGCTGCCCATTTTTCTGTTTTGTAAACTATGCCCGTGTGCGCCCCCGGGTACTTGACATCTGCAGCTGTCGGAGATAATTATGCACAACTAGGCGTTCTAATGCGTATCAACGCGCGAATCTGTGCAAGTGATGGGTCAGCTGCACAGCAGCGCGCCGCGCAGAGCTTCGGTCCTGCACTTTCCCCGAGACATGGATATGCATTTACTCACTCCTTTGCTCCTTTGAGCGATCTAGACATCCTGTTTGGTTCATGTCCAGCCTCCTGTACTTACGTATCCCCGATGCAGCCCGTTTGGTTTTTTTCCCCATCATGTGCAATAGCCCCCTTTATAAAACTGAATTGGTTTCTCACTTACCGTATGCTCTCTTTCTTGGACAGGCTCATTTTCCATTACTTTGTTCACCAACACGTCAAAGATAGTGCCTTTACACCGGAGAGACACCAGATACCCACAACTATAATATACCTTGTCTCCATACAAGATATCTCTCCTACAAGACACACATCCACACATAATGCTTACAAAGTCAGTGATAACACTCGGCGCCCTCGCCGCCCTCACACACGCGCAATCGGTATCACTCCTGACGGAGGTTGACTTCGATAACACACTCGACGCTTACTACTACTTCAGATACGGTACCGCTGGTATTGCTCTCTCTGAGGAAGGTATCACAGTCACTGGTGACTTCCCATCAGATTCAGCTGCTTGTGATGTCCTTGCTGGTGCTCAAATCGTATACTCCGCAGATGATGGTGAAGACGTGCTTCTCACTTCAAACTGTTATAACGTGTACCACCTCAACACCGAGGATGCTCAGGAAATTACATGGACATCATGTGTTGAGTTCCCATTCTATCAGGCCCTCTGTGAGTCTGGTCCAATTGACTCTGACACATCATCTGCTATTGCCGATACCACTACAACTGAGTCCACAACTGGAATTGTCTCATCAACCGAGATTTCCCTTGGTGAAACATCCACTTCATTTGAGACCACAGTTTCCGGTTCAGAGACATACGTTATCTCCACATACACTTCGTACCAAAGCAACATCGCTTACGAATATACCACTTACTGTCCACTTTCAGATGTCACTGCCGAGGTCTCTACTCCAATTGACACCGGTTCTGCTGACTTACCAGATTACCAGGTTGTTGAAGCCACTTTAACCACTATCGTCACCGTTGATGATGCTGGTGTTGAAACCACTTTGACAGAGTACATCCCAATTACTGAGGATTCTACTCCTTCCACAACTGTGGTCACAATCACTTCTTGTCATGAGAACAAGTGCACTATCATTCCAGTCACCACTGGTGTCACCGTTATCACTTCTATCGTTAACGATGTCATCACCGAATTCACCACTTACTGCCCATTGAGTGGTGAGGAGACATCTAAGGCTACTGGTGCTGCCACCGCTGCCGCTTCTACTGTCGCTACACCTGGTGCTGCTACAGTCGTCGAGACCGCTACTTCTACTGCTACTGCCGCTGCTGGCTCCTCCGCCGCTGCTGGCTCTACTGCCACTGGTGAAACCAACACCGGTGCTACAGTTGAGGCTCAGCACTCTTCTTCCTCTACCACTGGCGCCACCGCTGCTGCTATTTCCACTTTCCAGGATGCCGGTGTCAAGGTCATTGGCTCCATGTCTCTCGGTCTCATCATTGCCGCCTTTGGTTTGATGATCTAAGTTGTCTTGATACCTTTTACTGTTCGCCCTTTTCTAGTTTTAGCACGTGTAATCTAATGTTCGTTTGTTGTTAAGTCAAGGTGTAGTCTTTTCTCGGTCTTCATGCCAATGTGTGACCAAATTCCAAGATGACGTCTTCTCAGTTCCCGAGGCTCTTACCCGAGGCTCTTTGAATATGCTTGCTTGTTTGCTTGCCGACTTGATGGCTGGCTGGCTAGAGTTCGGGATAAACAGTTGTGCCCTACCGTTGTAGTAAGACCGGGCACTTGCATTGAGTAGCGCACTGACGTACTACTGGCCTCCGTCTTCTAACCTCATCATTGTGCTCCTTAACCTCATCTTCGCGCTCTGTGGCTAAACTCTGGGGTACAAGCTACTCCCCAAGGGACGCGTCTTTTGAGTGGACATCGTACCACAGTGCAAAGGCGAGAAAGGAACGGCGGGAGTATGAAAACCACATGATTACAATAACACATGATCCTCGAAGGAGTTTTTTGAAGGGGGTCATTAGGAGCGGAAATCAAACCATTAGTGAGTCAAGGTCTCCGCTCCGCCCGCGTAATGGAAGGAGGAGAAGAGAATCTGGAGGCTGGCTATCGTATCAATAAGATCGGCGGCGCGTAACGGTGCCGCATGAGCGCGTCGAACTCCGCGTCTCCTTGCAGGAATCATCAAGCCAGCCACCACTGTGTTACTGTTTGACAATAACAGTTACACCGATACCGGTGCGGTCATGGGTGCCTTGTTGGCTTTTCCTCTACAGAGTTGCTAATTTCATCGTTCTTGCAAACACCAAACTTTAAGATCTCAGAGTGCGTTGCGTTACATACGTCAGTGTCCTGTCATATGCCACGATCGGTCCATGGGTACTAACAGGCAACTGCAAATTGGTGTCTAAAGACCACATCATACACGAATAGATGACCATAAAACATGGTTACACACACGAAAAACACTACGTCAGACAAAAGACGAGTGGTGTGGGCAGACTTTGTTGGCCAGCAAGGTAGAACAACGTAGAGTAACGGCCATATCCCTTGCTGCTTGGTTTAACCTAGTACTAATTAAAGAAAGGCCGTGTTTAGGGCAATAGTGATAATCAAGATTAGATACTGACACATCTCCCGGCGCGTTAGATGGGCTGCGAAGTGGACAAGGTGCACCTTTACATAGAACACCTTGAAAGTACTGAACGCGGGGCAACTACTTTTGGTGTTTCAAAGATGTTCTCTCCCGTACACCTTTGAAGCTCAATAGTTGCCGTTCCTACGTGTGAAATCAATTTCTAATGCTTACTAAACTAGAAGTAAAATATCATAGTAGGGCAACGTGATAGACGCGACTCAAATGACCTTATAGCATGGTACCAACACTATCTTTCTTCTGTCATATGCATGTGTGAGACATATATACTAACGCGTACTTGTCTCCACCCGAACTTGGGTTTTGCTCTTACTGAGGCAAGCTTGCTGACATGATATGGCATGGAGTAAGTTACCCAAGCCAAGACCGGTAAATCCCGTTGGGCAAGGATAAGATTACAGTAATTATACACATGGGGGATTTGCAGATGACCCCACATCTTGGCCGTTGAATGCTCTACTGAAGATCTTCTATCAGCCACCCGCCTAACCCTCGTGGGCGATGATGGTAGACAAAAAGCCCCCATCAGCGGGAACCTTTTGAGATGACGTTTTGAGGTGACCGTCCATGCCCTATGCCCACCCATGCTCATGGGCGATGGCATGGAACCAGCCTCATCACCCCATCACCATAACAAACCAGCACTGGGTGTAGGCTTTGCTAAACCATATTGATTTGTTCCCCTTTGGGAAATCGTATCCAGTTCCCTTAGCAATAGAGCAATATCTTACCCGAGAACTGGGCTTAGAAAGGGCTGTCCACCTTCCGTTTGCGGAACAACCTCTATCTCCGGGGATCGCGTCTAATTGCAGCGCGTCGCACTGCATGCGCCTGCCGCGAGTCTGTATGGATGCCCATACAAACAGACACACTCACCGACGCGGTCCATCACTTCAAAGAACCCGAAGGAGTATCCTTCCAGTTTACCTCTTGTTGACCATATCCGTTGCCAGCCCCTCTCTCCTTCCCGTCATGCATCTTTGCTGCGGAGGCTAATGAACGCGCCGCAGAAATATCCCGCTCTTTATATAACTGGACTAATGCCCTCTTTCTACTAAGCTTCCGCTATCTAAACCGCGTTTGTAAGAATATCTTCTGTTACTAACAACCAAGGCCGATACCCCCACCCTACAAAGCCACGGGACAAAATGAAGACATTCACGCTCCCACTCTCAGTGCTTATGGCACTTGCGACATCCGTGTGTGCTCAGACAACTGAAGACTTTACCGGAACTGCCACTTACACTGGCTTTACAAAGACGCCATCTTCATCTTCTGAAATTGGTTTCTCTTCTTCACAGGATTTCCCAACCATAACACCATCTTCCTCTTCTTCATTGATATCTTCTAGCGCTTATGGATCTTCTTCTTCAAGTTCCTTTGGCGGTTATTACAACTCTTCATCTTCAGATGTCGAGTATTCTTCTTTCATTGAAGAGACTTCCCTCACATCTCTTACCAGTGAGGGATCGATAATTCCTACGTCTGCTTCTGCTCCAATCTTGAGCTCATCTTCTGATCCATCAACCACATCTGGTTTCGTGGAAAGTTCTATTTTACCATCTTCTGATACCTCCTCTCCAACTACAGCCGGTGCTACTTCTACAGGTGTGACTACATCAACAACTCCAACCTCTACCTCCACCTCTACAAGACCATCCACAACGACCACTTCTTCTTCTTCTTCAACTAGGGTCTCAACAACTTCTTCGTCCACCAGAGCTCCTACCACATCTTCTTCATCCACATCTACTAGGGCTTCTAGTACATCTTCCACTAGAGCCTCTACAACAAGCTCTTCCACAAGAGCCTCTACTACATCATCTTCTACCAGAACATCTTCCTCATCTACTAGAGCCTCTTCATCTTCAACCTCCACATCAGCTGCTGCTACTTCATCCGGTCTTACACCTGTTGAACAGGCTATCTTGGACCGTCATAACGAATACCGTGCTCGTCATGGTGTTCCAAACTTGACATGGAATTCTGAATTGTCTGCTTATGCTCAATCTTACATTGATGAACTCTCTACAACTTCTACCTCTGCTTGTTCTGGTACTCTTGTCCATTCTCCAAGAACAGGTCTTAACTATGGTGAGAACTTGGCTTATGGTAACATTTCTCCAACTCAGGGTGTTGATCTTTGGTATAACGAAAATGTTTACTACAATTATGATGATCCAGAAAACTCTAGTGGTGACTTTGAATCTTATGGTCATTTCACTCAACTTGTTTGGAAGGATACTACACAACTTGGATGTGTTGTTCAAAGTTGTCCTAGTAACAGAATTTATTTGATTTGTGAGTATTACACAGCTGGTAACATCTTCCTTGGTGGTAACAATGTTGACAGATGGTACTTCTTTAAGAGAAACGTCTTGGCCCCAGTTTCTTAAACCTCATGAACCATAAATTTGATTGTTTGTTGTTTTTAATTTAGTTGTTTTGTAATATACCTCTTTGTTTTAGCTATGCTCCCTATTGTAGTATCCATCTCCTTCCATATTAGGCAATTAATCCAGCCAACGCGTCAACTGAAATGGGGCGATTACAAGTTGCCGCATTAGGAAGGTACTTAGGGTATAAAATTGGTAAGCGCACGCAAATTTTCGTCGCCCGTTCGAATTTTGCCACCGTCAATTTTTGAAAGGGGCGTCCAAACAGAGACACCATTAACATAACATAACATAACAACAACAACAGTTCAACAGTTCTTGAGGGACGGTTATACATTAGGACTACGTACCCATAACATCAACCAGAGATCTTTTATACTTTGAAAGAGTTCCTCTCTGTTTCCCTTGTTACCTCCTTTGTTATTTCCTCGCAAACCCACACTTTCTCTCGAGTTCGGCACCCCACGATTTGTGCACCCAGAGGTTCACTAGCAACTCTGCGTAATGTCTGTGTTGTGAGCATCTACAACACTCACAAGAAACTTATAAAGACAACAAAGACACAAAGATCCACAGATAATAAAGCAGTGCACACATGACTACAGCCATGGCTAATCCAGTGATGCTTCAATCTCACGATATGCTTGGGAAGAAGCGCAAGCTTGACGCGCTCGAGGCATCATCAGCCCCACCAACATCATCAACTACAACTACAAATATCGATATGACTTTTACGAGAATGACTACTGAAACGAACACAACGAAGACAATGACAAATACAACAACACAACCAAATAAATTGAGAAGATTACAACGTCAACCTCTTGAGGAAAACTTTGATTACATTGCCCTGCAGTCGTCCCTGTCACTCCTACAGGCGCGTCTTGATCAAATTGGTAATGAGATAAAGGAGTTAAACGCATTCAAGAAATGTATTAAGGAGTCTTCAAGTGTTAAAGAGGCTGCTAATCTTGTTACTACGCATTCGGACTATCTCAAGGAGATTAACTATAAGGGAAGCTTTATCAAGTGCCCTGTTATAGCTTGGGAAAGGGAATATGGCATTGAAATGGATGTACTCTTGGAGGCATGTGCATCTCATGACTTTGTTGAGTGCTATGAACAAGTGAATGAACAATATGAGATTATCAAGAGAGATAAGCTGTTTGGTTGCTAAGATATACAATACAGATAATGCCGATGACGAGGGAGGAAACATCGATATTCTTGGCTGGATCCGAGAAGGTTTTGCACTTTACAAACATATTGCTACTCCTTTCTTTATCATTAGGCGCTAACATACGCTATACACACCAACATAGACCTCTCTGCTGGAGGTCATGACTACTACGTGATCAATCCACTTCGCATTCACCACAGACCAATACAATGAACAAGAATGAACAAGGACATTCACATTAACAATGCTTCAACATTATATCTCAATCAAATGAGAGGGAAAAGAAAACAAGAGACTCACACGATAATCAATTGATACAACCAATTTGCATCTTTCGCTCTATATTGCTGCTAATGCTGCAGCTGCAGCTGATACTGGATCTGGTCTGTCTTCTTCAAGACTAGGACTATTCCATGTGTACATAACAACAATCAACAATTAAATACTATTGTAATTAGTGCTGTATAAGTGTTTGCGCTGCGTCATGGGTGCTGTTGCACATACCAATGGATAATCACGAATGACTTAAACCCGGGAACAATTTACCCTCTTTTTTCGCCACCACTAGTTATAAGGTGAGCTTTAAAACCAATCATGTCAATTACAAGAACTATACTTCGTCCACAGATCCTTCGTCTTCGTAACACTGTTCCAACACAACTTCGTTTCCAAAGCACAGGTGGTATTCCGGAGATTTCCACTCTAAAGGAGTTTCTTCAACGTATCGATACTCCAAAGCTCACAGTTACTGATTTCCACGCACAATGGTGTGGTCCATGTAAGGCAATTGCTCCAGTTATTGAGAAATTCTCTGAAAAGTATACAAATGTTCAATTCTTAAAAGTTGATGTTGATGAAGCTGGTGATATTGCTCAGGAATATGGAATCACAGCTATGCCAACTTTTGTTCTTTATAAAGATGGTGAACCATTAGGTAAGATTGTTGGTGCTGCTCCTGATAATGTTAAGAAGGCAATTGAGAAGTATATGTGACAAGTCTTCTAATGTAATTTGCATTATGTCTATGGTTGTAGTCATTTGGTTGTCTATGTAGTTGGTATGGTTCGGATTACTCATCAGTTCTCATATAGAAGCATCGTCACTCGATCTCTAGCTACTGAACAAATGAATCAATCATCATATATGCAATTACTTAACACCATCTTTTAGACACAACACAACACCACATTAGAAGGCAAACACTTGATCACCAGCCTTAGAAACAGGCTTAGCCTTTGGGAAACCCAAGTTGACAAGAGCTTTCTTTGCACCATTAACCATTGGTGGTGGACCACAAAGTAAAACCATACTATCTGGTGTAGCTGCTGGCATAAATCTATTCAAGATCTCCTCAGTGACGTAACCAACACCACCTTTCCAACCAGCTGGTGGTTTATCAAGCATGTAGTAAACCTTAATGTTCTCATGCTCTTTACAAATCTTGTCAAGTTCTGGTCTAAGTAAGATATCAGCTTCTGTTTGATTTCCATAAACGAGTTGAACCTCTGTGTTATCCTCTGGGTTATTAGCAATAGCTTCAATGATTTGATACATTGGTGTGATACCAGTACCACCGGCAACCATACCAAATTGTTTAACCATGTTCGGTGTATACTCAAAGAAACCCTTTGGCCCTTTAACTTTGATCTTATCACCAATCTTAAGTTCAGCAATGTATTTGGAGATGTTACCCTGTGGGTAATCCTTAATGAGGAGATCAAAGTAACCCTTTTGAGCATCATTTGAAGTTGGTGTATATGATCTAACAATCTCCTTACCGTTGATAGTAGCTGCAATGGAGATATGCTGACCGATTGGGAGACCAAGGATATCAGTTTCACGTGGGAGGGCAAAACGGTAAACTCCTGAGTTATGAGATAGAACAGTCTTTTGAATCAATGGGAACTCTTGGAAGACATCTTTCTTGAGAACTTTACGCTCCTTGTTAGAGTTAGAAAGGAAGTATGCAACGGAGGCAGCGATGGCCAACAGGGCCACGGCAATGGCAATGAGGGTGTTGTTGTCCATCGTGGTGTATGTGTATCTGTATGACTTGTTAACTTGTTAGCTTATAAGAGTAGTGTTTACCTTTGGGCGGACAGAGAGCTTATATATAAGCACACAGAGAACACACTCGAAATCCTATTAACTAGATCTGATACCGTGGAAGAGACTGTCTTTGATCCACTCTCTCGTGTTTTTACCCAATTTGGATGTCTTTTGCTGAAGAGAAAAAAAATGGTTATGAGCTCGTGGTCCTTTGGACCCATTGGAATTAATCCCATCGGTCTTTGTCATTTATCCGTGGTGTGAACAGGAACTCTCCTGCTTTAACCTGCATATATATACTTCAACATCCAGATCACATCCAGATCACATCCAGATCATAACAGATACGAGAGATATAAGACATAGAGAACATGATAATGATAGCATAATAGGTATAACACCCCAACACCACAATCACATTAAGCGAAATACGCGAACGAACAAAAAAAAAAAAAAAAACACTCAGCTTATCGCAGCCAAACAGAACGGCTTTCTTTAGTGGAGGCAGCCATTAGGGCATCTCTCCTTGCATCTCGCCGTGGAGTTCCTTTAACCATCTTTTGTTGAGTATTTATAGGGAATCAGCAGTCGTTTGGTTCAACACATAACAACAGAAGAAAAATTTCCAGAAGAAACCGAAGCATTACACTACATTACCGAGATCATCTGAAATTACTCACTAGCAGACAACACTAGCTCTGCTTACGATCCACAATATCTACCCCATCACCTTATTCACCATCCCCTCCGCTTTTGGCGATGACAGATCCTAGACGTGTGAGGCAAAAGTCCCTTTCGGGAGCACTTAGTGTCTCCCTGGGTCTCTCGTCTTCTTATAAGGACACCACCAATAGTATGGGCAATTCGTCTTATCTCGCCCGCTCCTATTTGGGCTTTGGAAGCGGACAAGCAGCGGCCACACCACGATCTAATACTGGCTCTGGATCGATAGATGAAGTGAATAATGTCCTACGAAATGAAGGACATAAACAAGCTGTGTCCTTAGCTGCCGATGTTGACATGTTTGACGGCAATGCCGTATTTGATGATAACGACACAGACTTTTCACCAGGAATCACAGAGGAGATTGATGAAAATACTTCATTGATTGATCCAAACGTTGCTCAGGCATACTACGAATACAATGGCACAGACATTGAGTCACAGACACGGTTCAAGGCTAAAGTTCCAGAATTTCAATGGTCAGACCTTGCAATGAAGAAACTAGCTTCTTATGTCCCGGCAGTCATTCTCGGACTTCTTCTTAATATCCTTGATGGTTTATCCTATGGTATGATCATTTTCCCAATTGGTGAAGCTCCATTTGGTCCATTGGCATCTGCTGGTCTCTCAATGTTTTACGTCTCATGTGTTGTCTCACAACTCGTATACTCCCTCGGTGGCTCTGCTTTTAAAGCTGGTATCGGTTCAGAAATGATTGAAGTGACACCTTTCTTCCATGCAATGGCTGCTTCGATCACTGCCTCTATAGGTGATGACCACCCAGATGAGATCATTGCAACCACTATCACCACTTATGCAATCAGTTCAATCGTCACAGGGCTAGTGTTCCTAATCTTAGGTAAATACAAACTTGGTCGTTTTGTCGGGTTCTTCCCTCGTCATATCTTGATTGGATGCATTGGTGGTGTTGGTTACTTCCTTGTCATTACTGGTCTTGAAGTAAGCTCTAAACTTTCTGGATTTGAATATAACTTACACTATTTGTCTCAACTGTTTGCCGGATCAACATTCCTCAAATGGATCATCCCAGTCATTCTCACCGTGATCCTAATCATCCTCCAACAAGTTAACGAAAACTCTCTAGTTATCCCATCTTATTTCATCGGTGTCTTCATCATAACACACATAATCATCATTGTCGTTCCAACATGGGACCTTCGCTCAAGTCGTGATGCCGGATACATGTTTGACGCTGGTGGAAGCTCTAATGCCCCTTGGTATGAGTTCTACAGCCTATACCAATTCAGTAAAGTTGATTGGAGATGCATCCTTAACCAAGTACCATCAATGTTTGCCCTCACGTTCTTTGGTGTCCTTCATGTCCCAATCAATGTTCCTGCATTAGCAGTTTCGACTCAACAGGATGAAGTTGACGTTGATAGAGAATTGATTGCACATGGTATTTCAAATGTTATCTCAGGTGCCATTGGATCCATCCAAAATTACCTCGTTTATACAAATTCTCTATTGTTCATGCGTGCCGGTGCAGATTCTAGAGTCGCTGGTGTCATGTTGGCATTAGCAACTTTTGCAGTGATGCTTATAGGACCTGTTGTCATTGGATACATCCCAGTTTGTGTTGTTGGTTCATTGATCTTCTTATTAGGTTATGAATTGTTGAAAGAGGCATTATATGATACCATTGGAAGAGTCTCTACTGTCGAATATGCAACAATTGTGATTATCGTCTTGACTATGGGAGTTTATGATTTTGTCATTGGTATCATTGTCGGTATCCTTCTTGCAGCTTTCCACTTCTTGTTTGAAAATGCAAATACACCGGTGCTTATGGCTTCTTATACTGGTGAAGTTGCTAGATCCACTGTTGTGAGACATCCATTACAGCAACAGTTCTTGAAAAGAATCGGGAAGCAAATCGTTGTGCTTAAGTTACAAAGTTTCTTGTTCTTTGGTACTTCTGCAACCATTGAGAAATATATCAAGAGTCTCTTTGAAGATGATAGATTCTCTGAAACTCCTGTTCGTTACTTGATTCTGGATTTCAAACATGTGCTACATGTTGATTACTCTGCTGCTGAAGGGTTTGGTCGTATCAAGAACTTTATGAGAGATCATAAAGCTACATTGATCTTCTCCCTTGGTGGTAAAGACCGCAAATACCTTGCATCATTGGACAAAGTTGGTATCTTTGACGATAAAGAGAGTGATATCGAAATCCATAACAATTTGAACTCGTCTCTTGAATCATGTGAAAACAAGTTCTTGGCCAAGTATAGAGACTTCCAACGTTTCAAGAAGGATGTCACTATACCAACCATGGCCAAATCCAAGTTGCCAACCAAGAAGAGTCTACCAATCAACACACCAAGAAATACAAATTTCCTTGAACAAGCTCAAGCTACGTACAAGAAGGAAATGGAGACAACGAAGACCACACCAGAGACCAAGACTGATCCTGAACCACTCCCATTACTTAAATTCTCCCTCCAGGGACTCTCGAACAAGCCATCTCCATTCTGGACCCCACTTGTTCCGTTGTTCAAATCAATTCAAATGACAATAGACGATTCACTTGTTTTCCAACAGGGAAGTTCATTCTTCCTACTTGTTGAAGATGGTGTTATATCTCTCTCATACTATAAGAATGATACCCGTGAGATTCCAGAGACATTGTTACCACGTACAATGTGTGGTCGTTTCTCTGATGCTACGAATCGTTATGCAAACACCACAACGCTGAAGGTTAAACAGAATGCAAAGTGCTGGATCTTGGACACTCAAGCTTTAAACAAGTTGAAGGAAAAAGATGTGGAGGCCTACTGCGAGTTGATGCTTGTGGTGATGAAGTTGAATGAGGAAAGATTTGCTAATGTCACGAGTTATGCTCTCATTAGTACCTAGTTGGGGGGTTCTCTCTGTGGTAGAGTTTTACATAAAGTTAAATATTGATGATAGAGTCGGTGATTTATTAATGCCTACGTCTAGATAAATAAATAAGTAGCTGGGTATAGCTCAAGAACTAACCATTGTAGCAAATTTTCCGTCTGATCTACCTGCTTCATCAGATATAAAAACAGTACCATAAGCAGCTGATGAATTACCCAAAGTTGGATCTGGGTCAAACGAAAGACCAAACCTCTTAACAAACTGTCTCTCCTGACGACTAAGTTCATTAGCGGCCCTTGCTGGATCTTCACTCTTGAGTTCTTTCACTAATTTGCGATCCAATCGAAGCATATACTTTCTATGCTGTGCCTGAAGCTTTTGGAAGGGCACTTTGGTGAATTGTGGAGTGTTGACAAGTCTCAATAATACATGGAGTGTATAATATGCATCGTTCACTGATGGATGGAAAGGTTTCAACTCTGTGATACCCAAGCTTAACGCTAATTTCCTTAAATTGAGACCTTGTTGAAACATAGTCTCACGACATAAGACATCTGTATCAATCTTCGGAACATGACGTGGAACATTAATTCCTAAAGCTCTTAAACTCTTGAGATCTCTTTCCAAACTATGGCCCACCATGCAAACATCATGACCGGCACGACGCTGCTCCACAAGATAATACCAAAGTAACTTACTTGCAAACTCCATTGTCTGATTTTCATCAAGTTTCAAAGGTATAGCGAGTAAATTCGTCATGATTCCACTCTTTCGGGACAACTTTCTGCCGTTGATGTCGATCTGGATCATGTACACAGAGTTTCTAAGCTTGTCGTAGATGCAAAACCCAATATCACTGACACAAGTGGGACAGTGTCCACCTGTATCGATTGCCACGACAATGGCCTTCGAGGAAAGAGTCATAGCTAATGTCTGTGGAGACTCTGGTTGTGTATTACTCTTGAAGAACCCATCGTCTTGGGCATTAGTACGGAACTTGGCTAAGAGGCCCTCGAAATGGGTACTAGACGCAGAACGTGAGCTTTGTGTGCCATTGGAAGAACTGGCCACTCGAAAGGGGAACCGTATGAGATGATTCGAGACGTGAGAAGTCAATGTGAAAACCTGTGAAACGGCAGCAGCGTTCGGTGGAATCGTAGACACTGTGGTTAGCTTGCGACGCGTTCCCGTTATAAAAGGTGGGGCAGAAGATCTGAGACGGTTATACATGGCTGATCAAGATATTAGAAGAGCATAACCATGGATCCTTCGAAATCCAGGCACCACAAGATGGTTTAAGAAGCCACAGAGAGTGGAGCTATGATCTTCCAAAGACTTTGAATAGCTTAAACTCATCAAATATGTCAAATAAGCAAGTTCCTTATCAACGTGGAACGCGCACATGTCACTTAGCTGCCAAAACATCACGGGCAAATGATGACACTATCAGTCGATAGAAGACATAAGTTATACCATTATAAAGGATTATCTACATCTGTGTATGATAGACATTACTCATTAGATTTTGCAGGGTTTCATATGGTTACTCGTCATCACTGCTTTCGTATCCCGTGATGAGCGGGGCTGCAGTCTGCTTTGCAGGTTGTCTCTTGACATGCTTAAGGAACTCCAAGGATGATCCATTGAAGATACCCGTGTTTTTTGATGCTTCAATTTGCTTCACCTCTGTGTTTGTAGTTATCTGCTCATCATCCTCGTTATCAGGTACATCGACAACTGGTTCGTTATCATTTTGCGTTTCCAACTTTTGTTTCTTAGATGCTGCCTCACTCTTCTCCAACAAATTCTTAACAACTTGCTGAGTCTCAAGCTCCAATTCTCTTTTCCTTTGTTTCACAGCAGCTGGGTTAGGATCCTCATGAGCCCATTTCACATTTAAGATATCAGTACCGTAAAGACTCTGACCCATCATGGCCTCCTTAGCGAACTGTGCATTTGCCTCATCCTTAAACGTCACAAACCCACAATTTTTATTGGAAATGATGTTCATTTTGGCAATCTTGCCAAATTTTCTAAACTCATTACGTAGCAGTTCTTGAGTATCATCTTTCACCACTAGACCACCAATGTATAACGTCTTGTTAACGGTATTGAAAGATCCAACACCACTCATATCATCACGGAAATCTGCAAACTTCTCTCTTCCGAAACAGTCCACAGTCAGAGGAAACACATCCTCTTCAGTTGGAACACGATGCAAATATTCACATTTCTTCCCCTTACAACACATACCCTTAGCGAAGAAAAGACAGAAATAAGGACGATCAAGCTTGTCCGCCTTCGTATACCCGGTATCTCTTTCAACATTCAGTTTATATTTTGCCTTTACAAGCGTGAATTGTGAGCCACCACCAGACCATTTGTTATACCAGATGTTAAACACCGTTCCCGTTTGTGGTGGGAGGTCTTCTGTGAACTCATCGGGGTCCACTTGTACACGCGCAGGTTTGCGTTTAGGTGGTTGAGATACCAGCTCTGTCGACATTTTCTCGGTTTGATGTAGTTGGTGAGTCGCTGTAGTACAGAACCACTTATAATCCTGAAGGCAAAAGGTTTGATGAGCTAGGTAATACCATTCTGATGATCGAGTGCTAACGTTTGTTCTGTAGACATTACTTTTCAACATGGGCTTGGAAATGGTGTTTGGATGTTTTACATCAACTTTATCAAGCTCTACAACTAAATAACGTTAAAACAGATTATATATAAACATAAACTCCAATTATCATCCCAAATGAAAATCAATCCTCCTGCTCAGCCTGAGCCTCATCTAATCTCTTTTTCTTAACATCATCAATGGAACCCAGAACAGTTTCATTCTTTGTCAGCTCCGTGATTCTCTCCTGTCTAGTCATTGTTCTCTGACCAGTCTGAATCTCAAATTCTCTCTTCTTCTGTCTCTGTGTATCTTCCTCCTTAGCCTTCTCCTTAGCAGCAGCCAGCTCTTTCAAGTTGGCCTCGTGATCAGCCTTCAACTGTTCCAACTTAGTGTTGAACTCATCGAGAGTACCAAATGTCTTATTAGCATCATTGCAATACTCATCAAAGTCAAATTGGGTCTTCAGCTTGTTCGAGAGAGCCAGTTCAATTAATAATGGACGCTTCTTCTCCTCCAGGATAAATTTACTCTTAATTTGACGACGTGTTCTATAGGGGAACATTTGTGCAATCAAGGCAAAATCTGTACCCCACTGGCCCAATGCCTGATAAAACTTGGAAATCTCTTGCTTATCCCACTTATCGGTATACCTTTGCTTACCATACGTTGCAGAATTAACAATGTTTTCGTATGGGTTCTCATCATAACGTTCTCTAACAATATTCCCGGCATTCTTGTGACGATCAACAACTCTTGACTCTTCATCAACAACAAGTTGACCATCCTGACCAAGCTTCAGTTGGATAGCACTGTGCCCTGTGATTTGTTGGTCATTGAATTGTGCATCATCTAACAAATCTTCAGGCTTGACTCTCTTGTTATCTGACTTGTCATCTTCAAGAGACTCAAGTGAGCGACGTTCAAGACGAGCCTGACGACGAAGGTCTTGTCTCTTCTTACGTGCCTCAATTCTGTTCTTCTTGGCCTGTTGAACTTTCTCGTATTGAGAAGAGACACGACCAATTGGGAGTGTAGGTCTGCATAGATCCTTCATGGTGAATGTTTCATCATCGATCGTGACATTTGATAGTTTCTGGGGATCAAGAGAGTAAAGTGATTTAGAAAGTTGATTATATGTCGAAATGGTTGTGACGTCCTTTATAACGTAAGAATTTGAGTTAGGATCAGATGGGTCGTAAATGATCTTTCTCAGACAACCTTGGATTGGATCAAACATTAAACCTTCAGCTTGAATTGATCCATTTGGTGTGGCAGTCTCGGTATCGGTCTCAAGTTTCTTGACTCTTATCTCCTGATGTTTATCACCATCCTGAGTACCAACGCTGTTATCCTCTGGTTGCTTCGCCTGGGTCTTAGTCAATGGTGGTTCAGACTCGTTATGTTCCTGTTCTTCTTCTTGGATCTGAGTAGAAGCTGGCGTTATTGGAGTGATTGGTTGTGGTGTAGCGGTAATAGAACGAGATTCATCGTTTTCAAGACCAACACTTGAACGTTTTCTAAAGACAGCAGCTCTTGGTCCAGAAGCTACACTGCTTCTTCTCCTTCTCTTTCCCTGGGATAATTGTGCTGGTGGAGGTGGAACTGAAATGACATGACTTCTTGTTTCCGATGAGAAAGAAGGCTTTCTCAAGACATCACCACGAGAAGTGTTACTCAGTGTGGATAATCTTCTCTGTTTCGTTGCAGCGGGTGTTGGTTCCACTACACTTCCTCTTCTACTGGCGGCAACGGATCCAGAGACCGATTCACGCCGTGTCTGAAGACGAGATGCAAAGTTGTCATCTGTTGAGTCGGGAAGCTGTGTATCTGAATCATTTTCAACGTCAGAGCTCTGATGGAAGGTATCATCTTGTTCTTCTTCCTCTTGTTGTGATTGTTGTTGTTGCGTAGCGGCGGGTGTGAGTGGATCAACAGGCGGGGCAACGGATCCTCTTCTGCTCGCTATGGGCGTATTTGTAGCACCAGTGTTAGCACGACGCTGTTTCACCTTCGGTGTGAATCTGACACCACTCTTGTCTGGTTAATGACTGGTTAATATATGTCATTGGTTGTTGATACCCCCTCTAATGAGGTTAAAAAAACACGGCGGTTAGAGCAAAATAGAGGACTTACTGACAATGGAACTCATGTCGTTGAGCGATTTGCAAAAGTGTAAAAGTAAAAACTTCTTAAAGGTAGGTCTGTCTAATCAGAACTTTCAAAGATACTGTTAATGGGTTGTTATGATTAACCAGGTCTTTTTCCCCTACGCTACGCGTGCTGTGAGCAGAAAAGAAAAAAGAAAAAAAAAAATACTGTGTGTACTGCTTAGTCAGCTACACTTTTATACTCAAACTTGTCATTAGGGCATTTATTTTGTCAATCGTTTAAGCAATTGAGAACGTAATTTTTTGATATCATCAAGTCGAAGTCCAGCATTCTGATTGTTATTGTGTTAGTATGTTTTGGGTATCTGCCTTTGCGGAGAGGGTGAGACTTACCGGTAGAGGAAGTGCGAGTTTAGTGTCATCTGCAACGACACATGCGAGATAAAAGATAACTTGAAGTCCTTTGAATCCCTCTAGTATAACAACATCCAAAAGCCTTTGTGTAGGTATGAATCTGTGTTGATTGGGCTTTAAGGAAAACGGGTAAGTTGTTAACAGTTCGATTCCTAGCCCCTTGATGATGTTGACAGTTTCTCCTTTGATATTTGTTGTTAGTTACAGGGCTTCTTAATGGAGTGACATTAAGGGGACATACGTGTGCTTAGTGGTACCATTGTGAGAAGTATCATTAAAATCGCTAGGGATGCAAGCTGATACCACCTTTTCCAATCCGATGTATTAGATTCCCATAAGAGATACGATATGACTATAGATGACACCAAGTATGTCAATAATGATCCGAGTTTGCCATGGTGGTAGGTCAACTGATACTGTCGCTCTGTGTCGGCATCTGTAGATAATCGACTTTTCAGGGAGAGCATTCTATTGGTGAAAGGTTGGTTGAGATTATGTAATTGGAATAAGATGTCTAGAAAGGCTCTTTATTGAGTGGTGATTAATGGGTCTGATAAGATCCGAGGGTATAGCTGAGTTCCGAGCCCACCTAGACACCTCCTCAGCACGTGACCTATCCCTGTGCACAGCCAATACTATGTCTAGTGATGAGACATTAAGTATAAAGAACGAATATGTTAAAGCTCCGCGTTCAAATCTGATAAAAATCTTTTATTTTGACTCAATAGGGGCTGCCTGCGGCCGAGGTCAAAAAAATCGGGTGTCAAACTACGACGTGGAACGAATCACAGACGAGGAAGACACCTTATTTCCTGTGACTGTGCAGACAAAACGAGCGCTAATGTCCTGATGAATGTGTCATTGTGAACATATGTGCATTGATTGGACAGTGGGTTCTATTGTCAAGACAGAAGATCATACTCTATAGCTCAAGTGTATAGAACTACAAGAGATGCTCTCTAGATCCCGAGGTTCGGCCCAAGTCTGTGGGGTAGAAGGTTGCACCCTCGAACATAACCCCTGAACAACGGCTGCGCACACACATCAGCAGTGCTAATATCCGACCATGTGTTTCGTACGAAGCTGCTTGCTGTCTGTCGAACTGAGGGGACTTTACTGACATACAACTGCGTTGTGAGTGGTTGGACATCAAGGGGCAACTCTCTGAACGACTGATTGACCCCACGGAAATTAGAAGGGCCGAGACGCTCGGCGTGACAAGAACAATAACAAAAGATTGTCATCAAAAAGATCTAGTATCAACAGAGATGAAATGCAATTGCTTGATTGATATGCTCCTCCTTTATGATCGTTATAGACTTATACCCCGAGGCTTGACTGACGTTAAAGCTACGAACTGATGAATATAAGATGATATAAGATGAATAAAAATGATCCATTAATAAACTAGACCAATTAGTCTCCCCTCAGTAAACCTCAATCGCTAGGTCTTGCCAAGAGAGCTTCGGTTCTATAAGAGTCCGAGATCCATATTGCTTACATTGCTTACATCAGCAGTAAGAAAAAAGAAAGTCCAAGAGGTGGAGCTTACCATTTTCTGTGCTCTGATTGGTCAATACGGCTTCGCAGTGCTTCCTAATTCGGCAAAGCGGTCCAGACAACCGGTAGGAATAAGCCGATATAAAAAGCTTAGAAGTCGGCCCTTTAATACACGCGGGCTCTGCCCTTCTTAGATGATAAGAAAGGCTATCCATTGCACTTAAAAAGTTTCTACAAAGTACCCATTAAAGGAATTAATCCTTAAACAAACAACCAACACTTCTTACCCCGTCAAGTCTTCGCTACTGCACCTACCGATTGAGTTCTTTTTTTTAATTTTTTTTTTTTTCATTTTTAATCAGCCAATTCGAGCCAAGTGAAAAAAAGCAGAAAACCCGTTTTCCCATAAAACGACGAAACACATCTTATCAAGTAATTCAGTGTTCAGCTTCACTCTGAGTGTCTTTATTCTCTTCTGAAACCAGACCTCAGATTTGCTGCACTAAAGGTATTACCCGCCCCATATCATCTCTTGTTGCTTGCGTCGTTTGAACTTCCTTAGCCGCCGAGTTGTTTTAACCGCCAACAACAAACATATCAACAATAACAACTATATAAACAACAACAGCGCTAGCTTTAGCTCTGTCGTATTAGTTGAAATTTGATCATTGAATAGATCAATCTCACAGTTTCTTTTCCATTGCATCAATCTATTACCACAACAACAACACATTCGCCATGCTTTCATCACCATTACACTTGGATCCATCATCACAGCTACAACAACTCCACGGTCCACAGACAAGTTTGAAAAAGATGTCACTCAGTTCCACACCGAAGTCCACCTCCTCTAATAACACAAACTCTTCTGTCATCTTTGATGATGAAGTGTCCGAGCTTGACATCCAAAGAGCTAATGCCGTATCTGCCGATAACTTGGCCCTTGCCGCTAGACTTAACATGCCATACATCCCAGATCAAATCTTCATTGGTGGTCGTAAGTCTCTCTTGGCCGTTGCTCAGTCCCAAATCATCAAGGGTCTCATCAAGAAGACTTTTACCAACATGGCTTGTCCAATTCTTGCCCTAACAACACTTGGTGACCACGTTCAGAATAAGCCACTGTACTCCTTTGGTGGTAAGGCTTTGTGGACTAAAGAGCTGGAGATCCTTTTACTCCAGGATCTTGGTGAATACCATAAGTTGGATCTCGTTGTTCACTCATTGAAGGATATGCCAACAAATTTGCCAGAAGAATTTGAACTTGGTTGTATCGTTGAAAGAGAGGACCCATCCGACGCTGTTGTTATGAGTAAAAACTCTCCATACACATGTTTGGAAGAGTTGCCAGCTGGTTCCGTGGTTGGTACCTCTTCTGTTAGAAGATCTGCTCAATTGAAGAGAAACTTGCCACATTTGGTATTTGAGTCCGTTAGAGGTAACTTGCAGACAAGAATTAGAAAATTGGATGACCCAGAGACACCATTTGCCTGTATCATCCTCGCTACTGCAGGTTTGGTTAGAGTTGGTCTCGAGCACAGAATCACACAACGTTTGGATTCTAAATTGATGTACCACGCTGTTGGTCAAGGTGCATTGGGTATTGAAATTAGAAAAGGTGATGCCATCATGCAATCCATTCTCAGTACAATTGAAAACAAGAATGCCACCGTTTGCTGTTACGCCGAGAGAGCTCTCATGAGAACTCTTGAAGGTGGTTGTTCGGTTCCAATTGGTGTCTGGACAACTTTTGACGAAACCACTGGTATCTTGAACTTGAAGGGTATGGTTGTCTCCGTTGATGGTCAGAAATGCATCGAGGACGAAATCACCGTTCACATTGGCGATGACTACAAGGCTGATGCCGACCTCGCTGGTCAAAATCTTGCTGATCAGATGAAGGAGAAGGGCGCCAAGGAGATTCTCGATGAAATTGACTTCAACAAGATTAACGAGAAGGATGAGTAAACCTCTTCTTCATCACTTCATACCCCCACACCTTAAACACAAACTTGTCATGATTTACGGCTACGAACTTCTGCTTTCTTATTTATCCTCTTGATATCTTCATCATTTCATCCCTGTTCACTTCCACATCTTCACTGCTAATGATCAATTATTGAAGACATGAACACATCTACACATCCCACCGTCACCTCAACTTTTATGTCATGCACTCTCATATTATTCGTTTTCATTACTCCTATACTTGCCCACAACCTCGCCATCATCCTTATCAGTTCTTTTCCAGCTTCCTCAATAAACTCTTGGTGCTCCCACTTCTTGTACATAGCTGGCATATGCACCTTGAGACCTGAAATCTTGGATATACCACACTGAAAATTCATCCCAATTGGTGGTGAGTGGTTTGGGGCATCTGATTAAGGGCCATAGTATTCTGTACATTATCCCGACATAAAACGGAAATTATAAACGGTTTAACCTAATTTAAAGAATTGTATCCGCAGCGTAGTTTGGTGTTTTCTTGATGTCTAGTCCCGTGTGGTATTCGAAAGGGTCATAAAAAGGCCCAGCTACACGATAATCACAGGATTAGAAACGTTTATCTATAGTACCTCGACGTCTTTTCGAGCACTTTGCCGGTCCAATTATAAACACGTAGTAGAATCTTTACTGAAAGCATCGCACAAATGCATATCAAACGACAACGTGTTGTCCCTTCAACCATCTCTTGTATCTCTTAGAGCTGATTCTCTTTCTCCACACCTTCTTGAACTTTGGAGCAATGTAATGACATGCAGCCAAGTTCAATACACCAAATACCACAATGAGCCACTTGAATCCAGTTGAGATATCAGTCAATTGGAACAGATTGCCCCAGAATCCATCAGGGGAAACATTCATCAACAAGACACTCAACAAAAACGACACAATGACATTACTAATGAATGGGATGTTCTTAGCTGCTGATTCTCTGTATGGTGGGCCCACAGTCAACGTGATTGCACACAGGATGTATTGCATATTGGAGAAGTAGAACAAGACAGTGTTATCAGAGGACTGAACAGCGTCATCGCCACCTGGAACAGGTTTGATGTACCATGGCATCCCCTGAACATACTGCCATATAGCCACCTGGAAAATGAGCATGATGACGATGTTTATCACAAGAGGGATCAAAAGCTTTGGAGAAACCAAGTTCGCAGATGGTCTCTTTGGAACAATGGTATCATATGCATCAGACCAAGACATAAAGATCGCCAGTGGGAGGATAAGGAACAAGTCGATCCACAAGAACTGGAAGTCACCCAAGTTGGAACCTCTTTTATAAAGGATCGAGACAGAGATGAACTGGATAGCAGAGTACAAAGACATGTACTGGAAACAACTGAATGATGTCACGAGGGAAGCACGACCTTGCTTGATGACATCCAAAACACATGAGATCTCAAATGTACGAGATGTGAATGGAGCAGCAACAGAAGCTTCAGCTTCAGAAAGAGAAATACCAACATCTGCAGCCTTTAGTGCACCACAGTCATTAGCACCATCACCACAGAATCCAACCGTGTAATCCAGTTCTTGCAACTGCTCGACAAGCTCATGCTTCTCGTCAGGAGACATACGGGCAAAGATGTTGGTCTTGAGCAACAATGTGTTGATGTAATCCTCAGAATAGAGATCAACCTCATTTTTCAAGACATGTCTGAAGACATCACCAGAGACAGCAAGACCATAGGACTTGTATGTGTCATGAAGCTTGAGAGTATTGGAGTCCAACACCATCTCATCGTTATCAATTTCATGCCACTCAATACCAGATTCAGTGAAATGTGGGACAAAAATGAGATCTTCTTCGACAAGACCGCACTCACGACCGACGGAAATGGCAGTGAGGAGGTTATCACCAGTGCACATGACTGTTCTCAAGTTAGCTCTTCTCAACTCAGTGAGGACGCCAGTGGTGGATGGTTTGAGTCTGTTCTCAAAGACAATGAAACCTAAGAATTGCAAACCTGATTCAGCCTCATTTCTACTAATCTTCTGAGAGTAGAGCCAAGTGTTCTTCTTCAATGGTTTACCAGCACATGCGATGACTCTGTAACCATTGTGTGTATAGTGATGAAGTAACTCTTCGTAGTTTTGTGGGAATGTTCTCTCATCACAAATCTCCTTGATCACCTCTGGTGCTCCTTTAGTCAAGACATGGAAGTTGGACTCACATTTGACAACGACACTCATTCTTCTCAACTCAGAAACAAACTCAAAAGATTTCAAGATACCCAGCATCTTGCTCTTATCACCAGAAGGATAGACCACTGATGGAGAGATACCAGTGTTTTCAGGCAATATATCCTCATCGTTTCTGCTCTCATTTAACGAGCTGAACCCACCAAACTCCTCCTCATAGTTCCAACCAGTGAATTCAAACATCTTATAATCGAGCGGATCACCCATAAGTTCACCGTCAACAACTCTCAGAGAATGACAGGATACGAGGGCCTGGATCATCTTGGAATCCAACTCATTCACATTCTTGGTCAACTTATCAAAGTTTTTAGCAGAATGGACACCATAGACATCTAATCCATCTTCAGTGAGAGTACCAGTCTTGTCAAAGCACATGACATCAAGCTTACCACCGACATTGACTCTCGTTGGAGCGATACAGAAAATCTCCTTCTTTCTCAATCTGGACAGGGCAAAACTGGTACCGATTGTGAGTGTAGCTGGAAGCGCAGGAGGCACGACGATGGTGATGATGTCCAATGCCCTGAGGATGATAATTCTATAACTAAGGCCAAGCTTGATGAAGTTAATAGTGGAGAAAACGAAACCGAAACAGGCAATGAGAAACATGAATCCGATGTACTTGAATGAATCTTCGTAAAACTTGAAACCTGCAGGCTTTGGGAAGAGCATTGAACGGAGGAGTGCACCTTTAGTAGTGGAGAATCCTGTACGGGTAACGAGGGCAAGAGCTGGATCTGATGCTGTGTGGCGAACACGAATGATCTTTGTTCCATTAAACAAGTATGATTTGGCAAGGAGAGAGGACATATTGGAACCGCCTTCAAGAAGGTGCTCAAGAGTCTCTGAAGTTGCTGGAAGTTTTGACACTGGGACAGATTCACCGGTGAGCATGGATTCATTAAGGATGGCATCACCGGAAAGAAGTACCGAGTCACAAGGAACAGTGTTGAGAGATGGATCTGACACTTCGTACACATCACCTGGGACGAGGTCATGCGATGTTGTCTCCTTCCAGAAGCCATTTCTCCAAACACGCACTGTGCATTGGAAATGCGACAGTTCTGTGAGCCTCTTCATCGTAGACTTGGTCTCGATGAGAGTGTTGATGATGGATGCAATGGAGATGAGGAAGATACAAGCTGCATAGTAGTAATACTCGTCAAATGCCCAAAGAATAATGGAGAATACCTGAAACATGTAGAATGGGTGCAAAACTTCATCTACAAGAAGTTGACCCACTGTTTTCTCCTTAAGATCAAGAGAGTTCTGACTGAATACAAGATTTCTGTCTTCGTATGCATCAGTGGTGAGACCTTCCTTTGAGCGTGTATGCCATGAGTAGTCTACCCAATTAGTGTTGGTTTTGTAAATGTCTTCAACTGGAGAGTAGTAAAGTTTCAAGTATCTGTACTCGAATGAGATCAGGATTGGAATGATTGGATCCAAGTTGAGATTGAGTCCCGAAGAATTGGAGCCAGAACCACTTCCCTGTGTGCTTTCAATATCCAAATGTGGAACGTTCATGATCGTGGAAAGCGGTCTATTGTACCACTGTCTATGCACATCAACGACGCTGAGTTCACCATACTCGGTTTCAATGACAACCCATTCAGCTTTACCAAGCGGGGCAGCAGCACCATAGAATGCAAATTTATACTTTGGTAACCATCTTAGAATAAGATATCCGAGACCGAATGTAAGGATGCAAAAGAGATAATAAAGCTGAAGTCTCACCTTGTGTGTCTTGTAACCAGCAATGGCGAGCACAAGATCCTCCTCTGCAATGTAGAATCTCTGGAACTTGATACTGGTTGGATAATTAGGGAAGTAATGTTCGTGTAATGCCGGGTCAACTTCTTGTGGGAAAGTTTGTCCATTGGATGGAGTTGGTCCAATGTCACTTGTATCTTCATCTTCCCTATCGGTACTCATCTCATCATCATCGAGCAATGCTCTACTTGCATCACTTGGAACACGGTCTCTGTATGCATATGTTGAGTTTGTGCGTACTCTATCAATGGAACCATAATCCTGAACGCTCATACTTGTGACACTACCACGTCTGTATTCATCATCCCAATTGGTATCATAGTCAACATCTTCGTCCATAGTGGACGCACCTTGTGCAGCCTCAACGTCTTCTGGGTCAAAGAAGTTGAAATGATCAACGGATCTGGATCTAGATCTTGAACGAGAGTTCATTCTTGTTAGACTGTGCATCTCAGCTGGTGATTGTGAGAGATGAGGCCCCAGTCTACCACGACGCATTGAGGACGCCGCAGAGCTCGGCACGGACCCTACAGAATCCCTATGTCCAAAATGGTGAGCATGATGAAACGAAGATATGGATGAAGGAATGATCTCATTGGCTGCACCATCAAACATCTCTGTATTGTTCTCAGTTGGGTCATGTTGCTGGAGGATACTTGCCGGTCTGAGAATGGACGAAGAACGCCGTGAGCTCACGTGACTATTTGCAACACTGTTACGACCCGCCATGTTGGTGTCAACAGTCTTGATTACTGAAACTGTAGACCCTTCAAGAAGTTGTTGTTGAGCTAAGAGATGTTAAAAGATGCTAAAATTGTCGTTGGTCGTTATCTACCGCTAACAGCTTTCCGAGAAACAAAACGTTGCCCTAACCGGGTGTTAGAAACACCTGAACACCACTAAGTTTTTTATTTTTTTTGTTTTTTTTTTTTTTCTTCGCTCATTTTTATTCTCAGTTTTTTTATTCTCTTTCCTTCTCTTAGCACACATATCATCATCTTTCACAGTGTCAACCGATATTGACAACTACCGTGCTGTTGGAAGAGCTTCTGCAGTATCAGACGATGCTCTGCTTGCTCTTCCAACCACGGTTGGGAACTCTCTGAAGTGTATGTATTTACTACCATTAGCCACATCATCCTGGTCCTACTATATAGTGGACAGAGAACATATCTTGAACAAGACACATCCAGCTGATGAAAACCTTGACAACAACAACTTTGAATTTCTTCATCCTAGGACGCCATGCGGATTATATCATGCTTTTTAACCCTGATGGACTGTGCTTGATTGAGGTTCTCTTTATGAGGATGATGACCTGGTTAGATTTTGCAAGCGCAGAATAAGAGTACTAACATGTCTTGTTAATAGTAATGCTTTATAGTATCTAAATTATATGTCGTTCGTAATAATCTTGTCACTCTGTAGAATGTTCGTTAGATTGAATACACTTATTCGTCCCAAGAGAGAGAGAGAGAGAAAGCTCATCTCAAAAATTGAAAACAAAGTATTAACATACACTACGCCACCACTCTTGGACACAACTACGCACGCCCACCACAGCCCATCTGATCCAAGACAGACTCAAACACATCATATACATCTACACACATATCACAAAACGATGTCGACACAAGAAGAAGAAGTGCCCGCCGTTTGCGAGACATGTCTTGGACCGAATCCATACCTCCGCATGATACGAGAAACCTCGGGGCTCGAGTGTAAATTCTGTACAAGACCATTCACAGTGTTCAAATGGGCACCGGTACGCAATGGTCCTTTTAAGCATACAGTTATATGTCTTACGTGTGCCAAACAACGAAACTGTTGTCAATCTTGTCTCCTTGATCTGACTTATGGTATCCCAATCCAACTTCGAGATGCAGCACTTAGGATGGCTGGTATTCACGTTGAGGGGAGTGAAGGTCCGAAGAACGAAGTGAGTAAGTTGTTTGTGGCAAATAATAGTGATCGGTTTGAAAGTATTGGAGGTGCTGCTGTCACGAGTGATGCTGATAAGGCTAGAGAGATCTTGACCAAATTGGCAATGAGTCAAAATAAGGGTAAGAACTTGACAAAGAAAAGAGAGGAAAACAAGGCCCTGCCGGCACATATTGAAAAAGTTGATGTCACAAAGATTGTGAGTAAGCTTCCTTTTAATGGTTCGCTTAATGTTCCTGAGGATGTTGAGTTGAAGACGTTGTTTGTGTTTGGCATTGATGAGTCCTTGGCAGAATACAAGATAACGGATTACTTCGAGAAATTTGGACATGTCAAGTCTTTCAATTGCCAACAGAGAGCTAGATGTGGGTTTATCACTTTCACAAAGAGAAGTGATGCTGAGACAGCTGCTAAGACTATCTTAGAATCACAGAAGAAGGATACATCTGGTGCCGGTATAATTGTTATAGAGAACATCCCATTGAGGGTATGTTGGGGAAAGGAAAGGCCATTGGGATCTACCAATGCTGAGAAGTTGAAAATTGGATCGATTGTGTCTAAGGTAATGAAGAAGCTTTCGAGGGATGGTACTATCCAAAAGTCTGATAAGAAGAAAGCTATTGAAGCTCCAGCTTCAACAAGTGAGCAGTCTGAGCCTAAGTTAAGCGTGAGAAAGGAAACACCATCCAAGACTTCTTACAAATCAACCTCGAAGAACTTTGAGTTATAGTTATGAATTAATGTTATATCATTAAGAGGACTATAGCCACTAGACGTTAGTTAATAGTAATAACACATTAGCACAAGAGAGAGAGATATATATTGAGAGAGACACTCGAGCGCGGAAGATCTGAGGAGATTATGTAATGCTCTCTTTGTATCTCTCTCTCTCTCTCTCTCTCTCTCTAGCTCTCGACTCCATTCTCTCAATGTCCACTTACGAAGGTCAGTAGTTTCCCTCTTAGTCTCTGATACTGCAATCAACAAGTACTAATTTTCCCCTTCACAGACGAGCACAATATCCAGTCACAACACACGGAGCGAGCCCCGGATCATGAGCAGCATCGTCGGCCACACCAAACACTCGCCACCCTTCTTCAGGGATTCTTTGCGGAAACTGACAACTCTGCTGAGTTACACTTCTCCCCTTCTGGTGCTAATGTCCCTCTCGAGCAGTTCACGCGTGCGTTAGAGACGCTTGAGGGGCTTCCTATCCAAGAATCACTTTTAGAACAGCTCGAACAACAAAAGGAGGTTAAGGGAGTATCTCAAGAGTTTATCGATTCCCTCGAGCGTGTTAATAAGAAGTCACTCAAACCTGATATGACATGCTCCATTTGTACAGCTGATTTTGTCGATGATCCACATCCACTCGTTGTTAGACTCCCTTGTGATGGTAAACACAAGTTTGATCTTGAGTGTATCGCCCCATGGCTCAAAGTACATTCAACATGTCCCCTGTGTCGAAAGGATCTGCTTGAGAAGAAGAAGTTTGTGGACTTGCCCAAGGATGATGAAGAAGAAGATGAGGATTGGGATATGTATGGTTGAAAGAGCTACATTGATGTATATATATATGTACATGCATTCTTTAGATCAAAAAGACTTACTGTTCAACCTGCTTGTTCTCCTTTTGACCCTCCACATTCTCAGTCTTCAAATGTCTCTTAAACACAGGATCATTGAGCAACTCTTGAACTCTCTTAGCAATAGCGACGTTGTGTGAACCTTGACCACCCAAGGATTCATCCTCGATATTCAAATCTGTCAATTTAGACAAATCTGTCTTATCAAGCTCCTCAACAAGGTTAACAGACTCACGTTGGTACGTCGTCACTTTAATACCGACACCAGAATTACTGTGTTTGGCGAGGTATGACACCCATAGGTCAATAACTTCCGGTGTAGCATCATAAGCCTTAATGACTCTCTTATGTGTTAATCTCAAGAAATTCTCTTTAGATTTAGCATGAACGAACGGTGCTCTAATCACAGTCCATCTTTCTCTTTTCGTAGGAAGTGGAACGACTCCACTAGCTGGAATATCAAGGTAATAAGCTGCTCTCAATGCGAAATCACCAAAGAAGTCCAAGTTCTCATGATCGTACGCACGTAACTGGATTTCAGCAACGAGATCACCATAACGTTTCTTATGTCTCAAAGGGGCGTAGTAGTTTAATTCCACACTAATAGGCAATGGGGTTTTAGTGGTTTCAAGTACCTCTTCTGGAGTGAATACCTGTGGATCGTATTTAACTTGTGAAGCAGTCGCCGTGGTGGTAGTGGATGCGGATGGGGTGATTGGTGAAGAAGATGGCTTAATCGCCTCCTGGGAAACCCTTAGACTCGTAGAAAAACAGCGTGTGCTCACTCTTGTGACGTTTCTCAGCATTGTTAAATGACAGATACAAACTCTTCAAATGATCTTTATCTATAGCAAAAACAACTCTCAAAACCATCCACCAAGAGACAAAAGTGTCCGGAATTTTTCAGTAGCTTGAGCGTTAGAATTCCGAGGGCATCAAGGTGGATGTGACTTCCGAGGGTTCTTCTTTTTCCTCTTGGTTAAAAAAAGTTTGAGATGATCTCTTGAGGTATCAAATACTGGGGATAAAGTTGATTATATCTATTGTTAAGATGGGTAAAAGTAGTAAAGACAAGAGAGACTTGTACTATAGGTATGTGAGGATGTTTTTTTTTCGTTTTTATTTTGCTCTCTGGGACAATAAGTTAACACAGTGTACAGAAAGGCTAAGGAAGAAGGATGGAGAGCTAGATCTGCATTTAAGCTTCTACAACTGAATGATCAGTTCCAATTATTCAAAGGTGTTAACAGAGTAGTTGATCTCTGTGCAGCCCCAGGGTCATGGTCTCAAGTGTTATCCCGTGAACTATTTGAGAAGAGATCTTCAGAAGAAACTACCAACTCGGGTTCTGCACCAAAGATTGTCGCTGTTGACCTACAACCAATGGCTCCAATCAATGGAGTTACAACATTACAGGCAGATATCACACATCCAAAGACACTCTCGAAGATCCTTGATATATTTGGTGGTGAACCAGCGGATTTCGTGTGTAGTGATGGTGCGCCTGACGTTACCGGATTGCACGATCTTGATGAATACATTCAAGCACAACTGATCCTTGCTGCTCTTCAATTAACAACGTGTCTCTTAAGACCTGGTGGTTCATTTGTGGCTAAGATCTTTAGAGGTCGTGATATTGATTTGATGTATTCACAACTTGGATTCTTATTTGAGAAAGTTATTTGTGCAAAGCCAAGATCATCTAGAGGTACTTCCCTTGAGGCATTCATCGTTTGTCTTGGATATAAACCAAGTTCTACATGGAAACCGACATTGGATCTTAACGTCTCAACTGAAGATTTCTTTAAAGGTGCCAATATTGGTCGTTATGAATTGAAAGATGATTTGGAATATGAAGAAGAGCAAAGAGTCGTGGCACCATTTATCGCTTGTGGTGATCTTTCTAGTTATGATTCAGATGCTACTTATACGATAGATAGTGGTATCAAGAGAGTGAGTTTGGATCCAGTGCAAAGCCCCACAGCTCCAGCTTATAAAAAGGCATTGGAATTGAAAAGAGCTGGTGAGATTAGAAGATGAACCATTGAATTGATGAATGTAATATATCTTATGTAGAGCACTGTATAATAATTAGTGAACTAGAAATTTATAGCATATTGTATCTCCCTAAGTACTTCATCATCTTTCAATTCACTTAGCTGACGAGGGATGAAAAAAAATTATACCTGGTTGCAAATAAGATATATATTGATATATCACACCAGTGAAAGATTGAACACATAAAAGCAATACCAGTTCAAGATGATCTTTTAAGAGTGACCAACTTTAGAAATCAAACAAGATATACTCTATTATTACTAAAACACAGAGTTATATTGGAAGTAGTAATATGATTTGTTTTGGAAATTTAGATCGGGTTTAATTCAATTTAAGAAATCTACAATTTGCACACGACACTTTTATCACTAAAGAGAAGGGGTTTATATGGGAAGAATTTCCTGTTCTATTGATCTGACAGGTTATCTATAGCAAATGATCCATCAAGTGTCACCAAGTGTCATATAAAGTAAAGAATATAGAGACTAACATACAGTTCAATCTCCTCGCTTTTACTCCACATATATCTCGCGTTTTTTTTTATTTTTTATTATTTTTTTTTATTATTTTATTATTATTATTATTTTTTTTTATTTATTTTATTTTTTATTTTTTATTTATTTCATTTTTATTTATTTCATTTTTTATTATTTTTTATTTTATTTTTTATTTTATTTTTTTTAATTTTTTATTTTATTTGGGTCATGAAAAAAAAAATTGACCTAAACAGAAAAATGTCACCCATACATTGTTAAATTTTGCTCTTTTAACCAACCAAAGCACCCCATAACACCAAAAGAAACCAGTCCTTTCCCTGGTAAACACCTTTTACACCATCAAAACAAGCGACAAACGGACAAAAAATCACATGAACACTCCGTTCAAGACGCTTGCAAACTCCACTAGCAAGGACGCAGTTTCCCCATTTGCACAGTTGACACTCAAGCCAATAACAACAATGACACCGAAGAGCCGTCACGCCTCAACAAGCTCTTCGACATCTTCGATCGGTGCACACAGAGTCATTGGTTTGCAGACGTCGTATCAGTCCTATGTCAACTCTGCCGAGAATGCTATCATTGATGATGAGGAGTACGACGTGTCAACGAGGAACGATAGTACACCACTCGTATCTCCAAACCTTTTAGCCACTTCTATCGATGCGTCTTCGGGAAGACTTCTTCCTAGTCTTTCGACCATCTCACTTCTTTCTTTGAATCGTGACAACTTGGATCTCATGACTTCTCCAAATGAACTGAAGCGTAAGTCTATGTCCCGTCAAACGTCATTCTCATCTACTGCAAGAACTGCACCTTTCCAAATTCACCAACAACGTCATCAACAGTACTATAACAATAGTTCATATGCTCAATCTCGTCGTACATCACAACAATTCCCACAACAACCTATTCCAATCAATAATCATAATGGTATGACCCCTGATACCCCAACATTTGGACCAACATCACTTGCCAATTCTCCATCTGGTTTCTTCCTTTCACAACAACAATTACCTAATTCATTACAACAACAACGTCATGCATTCCCAAATATGCCGAGACATAACTCAAATACTGGTGTTCAACAGTTACAACAACAGTCACAACAACAACCATCACAACCGGCACCACTTGTTACGGGGAATATGAGTCCTTTCTTAACACCGATCCCTGGTGAACAAGTACCAATGACTCCATTGACGTTAAGTGGTACTCCATTAGAAGATGAAGAGGATATGACTCATTAAACATGTTGTTATGCTTGATGTTGATATGATTTTTGCATGTTTGGTTTAGTTGTTAATTGCTTCTTGTTATTTCATTATTGCTTAGTTCAAATTGGGTTGATTTTATCCTTATAATGTTTAGTTTGCATGGTTTTCAGAAGAAAAGAGAAAAGAGTTTATGAGATTTGCATGTTGTTTTGATCAATGATTCACAAAAGTTGTCTATTTCAGAGTGTTTTACATGTAGTCTAAACCATTTCCATACGTACATTTCATAAGTCGTTTACGTGAGTACAACTTGATTGATCAACAGCCCCGCTGCAAAAAGTGGAGGAGAGCTTAGATCTTACTGTCTAGAGTTGATAATGTCAACAAACTCTGGCTTGAGAGAGGCACCACCAACGAGGAAACCATCAACATCTGGCTTGTCTTTAAAAGTTGGAGCATTCTTACCGTTAGCGGAACCACCGTAAAGGATTCTAGTAGCCTCAGCAACTTCATCACCAAGTTCCTTCTTCAAGAAAGTTCTAATGTTCTTGTGAGTCTCCTGAGCATCCTCTGGAGTAGCAGCCAAACCGGTACCAATAGCCCAAACTGGCTCATAGGCAATGACAATGTTAGACCAGTCCTTAACGAGCTTAATCACAGCAGAGAGCTGTCTCTCATTAACCTTGTCAGTGACACCAGTCTTTCTCTCCTCCAAAGTTTCACCAATGGCAAGGATAACTTTCAAACCAGACTCAAGGGCAAGCTTAACCTTTTCAGCGACAAACTCGTCAGACTCATTGAACAAAGTACGTCTCTCAGAGTGACCAAGAAGCACCCAAGTGGCACCAACATCCTTGATCTGATCAACAGAGATCTCACCGGTGAAGGCACCAGAACCCTTTGTGTAGGCATTCTGAGCACAAACTTCAACCTGTGGGGTCTTAACAAGGGAAACAGTGTAGTCCAAGTAAGTAGATGGTGGGGAAATGACAACCTCAGTGTTTGGGTCGAGGGAAGAAGTGTTAAGACGCTCAACAATCTCCTTGATGGAGGTCTTGGATCCGTTAAGTTTGAAGTTACCACCGACGAAGAACTTTCTAGCCTATTGAGTTGTTAGTACCGGTGTTGAGGAAGGGCACCCGACAGGTACCAGAGGGACGCCTGAGAACTCAATTGAAAGAAGGCGTCCCTCTAGCATCTGAGAACTCAATTGAACTGGTAACATACCATTTTGTTCAGTTGTTTTGAAGTTAGTTTATGTTAAAAGAACAACTAGTAACCTGATTGCTCCTTATTTCTAAAAGTGGACGAGCACCTCTTTTTATACGCGCTCGCCCGGTGGTGAACCGAGACCACCACACCACGCGGGGGGTGATGCATCTCACGTGACTCTCTTTGTTTCGGATGCTTTTAGTTCTATATGGGCAGTTTTTAAATGGTATAAGGTTATTGTCTAACTTTTAATATGCTAATAAATAGTTTGTGTCGTTCACAGGATTCCAGTGGTAACTAATGATGACGATCATGATGATAATGATGATCATGACTACTGGTCATAACGTAACCTCCTCTATAAACTAATCAACCTTTCCCATCATTCAGGGTCTTTCTGAACAATTCTTTAAGCTTATTCTCTTTCTCTCTCTGTCGTCTTTGCGACTCAGCATCAATATCCGATTGGAAAGTCATATCCATATAACTGTTTGAGTTCTTCATCACTTCACTCTTGATCTCAGCACGATAGTTCGTCTCAGACTCTTCATTATCTTCATCCCATTTGTGCAATTTGGTCCTTAGATTATATTTTTGAGTCTCAGGGTCCTTTTCCATCATAATCAACTGACAATGTGGAACATTTTTTAATGATTCAAACTCTTCATATGTCCATCTGTACCACTTCATCAAGAAAACACGAGCCCAGATTCCATGTGTAACTAAAACTAGCACAGAGGGGAACTTATCACTATGGAACTGTCTGAAAAGGGTCTCGTTGAATCCAGCACATCTGTCATAGACATCAGCTGCACTTTCACCAAAGGGGATTCTGTAAAAGAAGTGTCCATAATGTGCACGTTCTTGCCAAATCTTCTCCATCTCCTCAGCAGAGCTTTGAAAATTACCAAAATCTTGTTCTCGCATTCTTGGCTCCTCATGAACTTTATAACTGACTCCACAATCTTTAATACCATCAATGAGCCCTTCAAGTGTCTGACGTGTTCGCTTATAGGGTGATGTATAAAACAGAACAGAATCATCCTCTTTCAAAAGACTCTTAAGCTTATCACCAGCTTCCTTGGCTTGACGATGACCTCGTTGGGTTAGACAAATCTTTTGGTTTGGAATGTATTGATTGACGGATTTATCACAATTTCCTTCACTTTCGCCATGTCTGACAAGGATGATGAGCTGATTAGATCATTGTTAGTATATCAGTTGAGATATCATCCCCGACCCACAACCCCTTTCCTCATAGACTCTCTGCACTTACCCTTGGTCTGACCATGATGTTCGTATTATAGAGTTGATCTACGACACTGGAGCAATACAGTATACAGCAATAAAGAGAATAAAGATGAACAAACAAAACAACTTGGGAAAGATTGTCGTCCGGGCAATAGATCAAAAAAAGATTACCCGGAAAACCGAATTGGGTATAATGCGAAAAGTGGTAGGAGCCACACATGCGCCACTGTGCTCCGGATCTTATATGAGGATTAACTTATCTTGATAGTTAAAGGTATACTTTGTATTTATGCTCTAATGATGACTTTCATGACTTTGATAGAGTCAATGTGTGTTCTTATATTCATGTCTAATCAACGATGGATCATTAAGTAGTCCAATAATCCAATGTACCACAGCATTGTGCCACAATCTTCATCATCTTCAAGACCTTTTCATCTTGTAACTTTCTACCAACAACCTGAACAGAAATAGCACCACCATGACACTTGTCAGCATCATAAGAATCGTAGCATAGTTGATCAGTGTCGTTTTTGGGCTTATAATCAACCTCTTTCAAGTCAATCTCCTTATCGGCCCTTGTCACTGGAACAGTACCAGCAGGCCAATCTAACCCATTAAACACACTAGTGTATCCACAGTATTGGTTCTTATTGAGTGGAGCACCAGAGTATGGAGAAGTTGGTAGTAATAACCCATCAATTGGCTTACCAGAGGATGTCAACTTTGCAGTACCGTCCCATCTCTTTATAAACTTCTTAACGATACCATTACGTTTAGACTGCATATCCCACAAGTCAGAGACGCTAATCTCCTTTGCATCTCTGTATATGTGCATGAATTCAAAAAATGGCTCACCCGTTGCTTCATGAAGCTTCTTAATCTTATTACCACCATCAGAAGTGAAAAAGGAATGGACTAATTGATCGAATTCACCTTGACCAGTTGGGTCCCATTCAATGATCTCATGTCCAGCAGACTTCAACTTCTCAATAACGATATCCATACCTCTCAAGATTGATGGATACGGATGAACCTTATCATCTTCTCTAGCAATGGCAAATGTCAATTTCTCAGGTAGATCAACATCCTGTCTCCATCCATATGGAACAAATTTGACATCAAGATTCTCCATATTTTTATCCAAATCAGTCATGATTTGACAATACTCTTCCACGATACAAAGTTCTCTAGCCATTGGACCTTGGACAGATGGAACACTTTCAAGACCAACAAGAGCAGCGCGACCACCACCAGGTAATCTACCCGATGTTGCTCTCAAAGTGAAAAGATTCTGAAATGCCGATGGGATACGCAAGGATCCACCAATGTCACCACCTATACCAAAGACTGAACCTTTCATGGCAACTAGGGCACCTTCACCACCGGAAGATCCACCACAGGTGAGGTTTCTGTTAAAAGGGTTTAAAGTGTATCCATACAAGTTGTTCATTGTCTCACCGATCATCATAGCTGTTGGTACGCTTGTCTTGACGTAGAATACAGCACCGAGACTTCTCAAAGTCTTAACATTTGGAGATTCATCCTCCTCAGTGAATGATGGTGGATCATAAGCAAGACATACAACACCGATGCTAGCTGGCTGACCACGGATGATCAAGTTGTCCTTCAAGGAAATTGGGATACCATGGTATGGACCAATCAGTTGACCGGTCTCCTCATAGTACTTGTCCAACGAGGCAGCCATCTCTAGACCAAGATCAAAGAAAACCTCAGTGAGACAGTTAACGAGCTGATGCGCAATGGTGGCTCTATGCATAAAAGCCTTTGCAATTGTTACTGCAGTCCACTTCTTGGACTTAATGTTGGCTCTGATGGTGGCTATTGGAGCCTCAGTGATCTCAATCTCAGAGGCTGAGAGGTATCCAGAACTGACTGGCCATTGCAAGACATCGAGAACTTCAGGTCCTGGAAGCTCTTCCTCTGGAACAAGCCATTCTGGCTTGAATTTGGAGTCACGCTCGGCTCTCTTCTTAGCTGAAATGTCCTTGTAGCTCATGGTGTGGTTGGTAATTGGGTGAGTTCAGAAGTAAGCTCATCAACACCTGCTTAAGAAAGAGCAGTGCAAGATCTTATAGCTCAAATTAAGGCCGTGAAGACCCCATCAAACGATTATGAAAGCGGTTAATGTCCATAAAGGGTCGGATATGCGATAGACGATTAGGACACATCTCCGAAGAAGATCATACTGTAACATATGTCCTCAGGGAGCACAACTAAACCAGAGCCAATCAACTTGATATTGTGTGGATCATTGAGAAAAAGGCTCGCTGTGAGGTTCCCCTTTGGGGCTGACCCCTGAGCTGTATGGCGATGTAGATATGTTTTGTTTCTATGGAAATGTGGGGACCAGAGTATCAAAGACCATCTGGAATCTGAGAGATACTGATACGCTTCACTGGCGGACGCTTACCGAAAAAAGAGAACACCCGCCAGAATCATACAGAATAGTAGAACAAGGCTTCAAGTTTATGTGATTCTATTGCTGAACAACGACAGTAGCAAAAGCCAATCAGATTGTATTCGAAGCAGCGAGCGTTAGGAGCTCTGGTACGAAACTGTGGGGGATACGCGATAAGAAAGGTCTTTGGGAGACCTTGGAAAGACTTTTAATACTTGATTATGTATTTCAAAGCAGTAGCTGTGTGAATATTCTCGTGTATTCATGCTTTCACCTCAAAGTGAACTAGTTGCTGGGGGTTGAGCGTAGATTACCACCCATAGTCTTGAGAGAGTGAACAACACACATCTCAAGCACTCTGTTGGTTACAGTTCAACCAGCAGATACTTTTGCACAAGGACCCCTGGACTCCACTGTGACGCTTGTGTCCCAAATCGTCAATCTTCAGCGAACAGATCTTTGACTAGATAAGGAAACCTCCGGCGTATCTGTTATCATACTGCATTGTCACTTCACAGCATCACCATCACCACCGACAACCTTTACTAGTGACTGTGAATACGCAACTATTGAAATTTAAGACCTAGACTACAGGTTTCAGCGACCCTTAATAACATGCAGATCAAATGAGAGGCTTCACAAGTCACCTAAGTATCCAGTCTTTGAAGTGTATAAAGTCTTACCATCTCGGCACATCTATTATATTTGACCACCTCATTAACACTATTCTCTACACCACAGTTACCTAACGTGACAGTATAGTAACCATGGGTGCTGTCCCAATCAACCATGAAGCCGTTCCGGGCACCACTACACTTGTTGATCTCGAGAAGAGAATCAAATCCCGTCACGCGAAGGGCCAGAGTGATATCGTCCTGATCCCAACGCCATCCGATGACCCAGATGATCCTCTGAACTGGAGCTTGAAGAGAAAGTACATTTCTCTGTTCTGTACAGTCGTGTACGTTTATGCCATCGGTGTTCCCTCTGCTGCTATATACTCGGTCTTGAGTAACGTCTCTGCTGAGACTGGCCTCACGTTAACACAGTTGAATAGAGGTACCGGCTACATGTTCTTGTTCTTAGGTCTTGGCTGTGCTTTCTTCCAACCACTTGCTTTGCAATATGGTAAGAGACCCGTGTATTTGCTCACCACGCTAGCCACCATGGCCATCTCCGTCTGGGCCCCATACACCCAATCCAACCCAGAGTGGATCGGCTCCAAGATCTTGCAAGGTTTCTTTGGCTCACCTGCAGAGTCTTTGTGTGAAACCTCCATCTCTGACATCTTCTTCGAGCACGAGAGGGCCACCATGATTGGTATCTACGGTATATCCCTCACGATGTCCAACTACCTGGCTTCGGTCATTGCCGGCTTCATTACACAGGGTATGGGGTGGCAGTGGGTCATGTGGTGGTGTGCTGTCTTTGATGCTGTTTGCTTCATCTTCTTGTTCCTCTTCCAAGAGGAAACCAATTACAACAGAAAACTGAACGTTGATAAGCTCGAAGTTATTGATGGTATTGCTATCCATTCTAATGATGGAAGAGTCCCTGCTGCTGGTGATGAAGAGCAAAAAATCGACTACGTGACAAATGAGAACAGCGAACAATCAGATGCTGATGGATCTCTCTCAGCTACTGACGAGAAGAAAGTCTCTACAAAGACTTTTGTGCAAAAGCTTTCTCTCACAAGTGGCCGTATTGACAAGTTTATCTTGCCATATCTCTTCATCGGTACTTTCAAGATGGCACAGTTCCCATCTGTGCTTTGGGCAGGTTTCATCAATGGATCATCGCTCGTGTGGTTTAATTTGCTAAATGCCACTGCATCCAAGATTCTCTCCGCTGAGCCTTACAACTTCTCTCCAAGTGCAAGGGGCCTAGCCTACTTGTCCCCAGTCATCTGTTCTCTTTGCTTCTACGTGTTTGCAGCTCCCCTCTCCGACTGGATCAAGGTTTGGTTTGCCCGTCGTCGTGGTGGCCTCTCTTATGCCGAGGATAGAATCTGGATCTTGTCTATTAGAATGGTCATCGGTCTCTTAGCTTCTATCGGGTGGGGTGTTGGTGCTTACTACGGTGTTCACTGGTTTGTCCTCATCTTATCAATGGGTGTTCTTGGTGGTTCTGGTATCTTCTCCTCCGTCACGTCTATTACGTATGCCACCGATTGTTATTATGACATGTCCACTGAGGCAATGGTCATTTTGATCCTTATCAGAAACTGTATGTCGTATGCTTGTTCATATGGTTTGACTGACTGGGTTGACAACTTGGGGCTTAAGAATGCTTTTATCAATTCCGGTTTTGCATTGTTTGGTTCCATGGGTACTTTTATCATCATGAGATACACTGGTCCGTGGTGGAGAAATAAGTTGAAATACAGATACTGGAACATTGTCGAGGATATGAGGGCCAAGAGAGGCTCTCTTCATTGACGACGCACAGCCTCATTTCACCTTGAACAGGGAGACACTGGTTGTCTTCCGTCCTATAATTCTTCTTTTATTTCTATAGCTGTAGACTTTTAATTACTTCGATATACTTCAAGATCATGGGGTGAACCATTCACCAGCTGTATATGCCTTTTGAATGGTAAGGTTAGATCGTAGGAGTCAAGAGAGTCGTACACAGCAACTACTAGCCATGGCTTCTTGGGATATACCTAAAATCACAATGAATTAAAAGAAAAGATGACTAGCTAACGAAATACAATTTACTTCTTCTCCTCAGCCTCCTTACCTGGGATGACGGTGTCATCTGGCTTCAAAGTTGGGAAGAGCAAAACCTCTCTAATGTTGTTAGAGTTCGTCAAGAACATGGCCAATCTGTCAATACCACAACCCCAGCCACCAGTTGGTGGAAGACCGTACTCCAAGGCATTACAGAAAGTCTCATCGATCAACTGAGCTTCATCATCACCTTGGTCCTTCTGTCTAGCCTGCTCCTCGAATCTCTGTCTCTGGTCAAATGGATCGTTCAACTCGGTGTAAGCGTTACAAATCTCCTTGGTGGCGACAAACACTTCGAAACGTTCACAAAGACCTGGGATCTTACGATCATACTTGGCCAATGGAGACATCATCTGTGGGTGACCAAAGATGAAAGTTGGGTTGATACATGTGTCCTCAAGCTCACCAACAAGCTTGTCCAACATTCTAGCGTTGGTCAATGGTGGAGAGCAATCGAGCTTGTGCTTAATCAAGATATTCTTCAAGAATTCACCAGTCTCCTTGGTGTGGAGCTGGTCACCAGGTGGGAAAGTGACATCGAATCTCTTCTCCAACTCTTCAATCATGTTGATTCTCTTCCATGGTCTAGAGAAGTCCAAAGTCAATTCCTCACCTTCTGGACCGTCTGGGTGGTATGAGATCTTGTAATCACCAGTGATTTCCTTGACCATCTCAGAGAACAAAATCTCAGTCATATCCATGAGGTCATAGACATCAGCATAGGCCTGATAGAACTCACATGTAGTGAACTCTGGGTTGTGAGTCATATCAATACCTTCGTTTCTAAATTGACGACCAATTTCATAAACACGCTCCATACCACCAACAACGAGCTCTTTCAAGAACAACTCTGGGGCAATACGCATGTACATGTCCAAATCCAATTCGTTGTGATGGGTAACAAATGGCTTAGCGGTAGCACCACCGGCAATGACATTCATCATTGGTGTTTCAACCTCAATGAAGTCTCTGTTATCCAAGAATTTTCTAATGTATGAGATGATCTTGGATCTGGTGACAAACTTATCTCTGGTGGTGTTGTTGACAATCAAATCCAAGTATCTCTTTCTGTATCTCTGCTCCTGGTCTTTGAAACCATAGTGGTCAGATGGCAACATGTGAAGACATGGGGTCAAGAGCTGAACAGAAGTGGCAAAGATGGAGAGTTCACCTTCACCACCTTTCTTTGGCTCAGTTCTACCTGGGTAACCGGTAACACCGATAATATCACCTCTTTTCAAGAGATCATGAGCAGCTTCGTAATCTTCAGTGGAATCCTGAGCTTGAGCCATGATTTGCACTTGGGTACCATCACCTCTAAGAACGTAAAATTTAAGCTTGGAACCAGATTCTCTCTTAGCAGTAACACGACCGGCAACGGAGACGGAAACATCCTTCAATGTCTCACCACGCTTCAAGTGAGCGTACTCACTCAAGAACTGCTTAATGGAGATGGAAACGTTAAACTTGTGTGGGTATGGGTTTGGGGACTTGGTCTGTCTCAACTCTTCAACCTGTCTGGATCTGATTTCAAAGAACTGGTTTGGAGTGAGATCCTGAAGAACGTCTTTCTTCTTAGATGGTTGAGCAGCCTGCTTAGTAGCTCTCTTGGCAGCCTTTTCAGCCTTCTCTGCATCTCTCTGTCTCATCTTCTGTCTCTTCTTCAATTCGGACTTGGAAACCTGCTCACCGGTGACATCGTCAAGGTAGAGCTTCTGCACGGCCTCTGCGACCTGGGCAACTTCTTCAGACATGGTGCAAATGCGTAGTGTATAAGACCGTTATCGCTGAGTTGTAGTAATGCCCATCTGCGTTTTATATCGTCGACAATTTTTAGTCGTGGTGTTTTTTTTTTTTTTTTTAATTTTATTTTATTTTATTTTTTTTAAATCGATGAGATGCGAGATCCGAGGGTTCGCGCTTTTCTTTGGGTCGAGTTCCGGCCTCACCATCTTCAAAAAAAAAAACTGATGAAAAAGCAGGCGAGTGGAGACGTATAGTTCTTGATTTATTCATATATTTGATAAGCTTATCTGTGTTTTTGGATTCAAAATGAGCTCGTAAGTGATGCTGAAGATTATTAAATGCTGTATGGCTGAAAAAATACTAACTCTTAACAGCTCAAAGGCCCACTATACCGCCCCAACTACGAAAGTTGTGCAGATCGAGTCTGCTGTAAGTTTTCCTATAGATATATTTCATCAAGTGGTAACATCATACTAACAGGTTCATAGGCTGCATTGAAGCTTGTTAAGCACGCTTCTGAGGTGTACCCACGCGCTGCAGCAGGTCCAATTATGGGATTTGATGTCCATGCTGACGTTGTTAAGATCACATCTGCTTATCCATTCCCATATATTACAGAAGAGTCTTCTCCATACCGTGCCAAGTCTAATGTCAAGTATCAGGACGATTTGATCTCTGAGTTGAAAGAGCTCAACAGCGCTGAACAGTTGTTGGGATGGTATCAATCTTCGATCTCTGGTAAATTTATCACTGATTCTTTACTTGAGGCTCTTGCCTATGGTCAATTGAGACAATCAGCTAATGCTATTGTCCTTGTCCATGATCAGGTTAAGGCCAAGTATGGTGTTCTCAGTTTGAGAGCTTTCAGATTGACAAAGAATTTCTTGGAAGCTTACATTGCTAATGATTTCTCTGTTGAGTCTCTCAATTCTCACCAACTTTCCTTTGATAAGATCTTTGAAGAATTGCCTGTGCAAATCCATAACAATCACCTTGTGAGTCTTTATTTGGCCCAAAAGGATGTTGATCATTTCACATCTACTACTACATTGGAATCTACACAACTTAAGACCCAAGCTACACTTGCAAATGTTGAATCATTGATTGAATCTATTGATGATCTTGGTCAATTTTATTACCAGCAACATAAGAAGAAGAGCGCTGGTACGCAAAAATCGGATAGCTCATTGCAAGAGTGGTTGCCATTGGCTGGTAGAGTTGGTTATACTTCTGATGATGTTGAGCAACAGGTGTTGAGTCAGTTTATTACTGATTCTGGTATTAAGCCATGAGTAAGTGTAATGTACATTATGAAGTGATAGATTGTAGGTATAGCTATGAAGCTATATATGAACTTAATATATAGTATCATATTATATAATATTCATGTTATATAATGTTTGCATATAAGACAATTGACTCAACTTATTTTTCTATATAACATACAACTGTAATATTATTTTGCTAAATCTGGTATATTTTACCTGTGGCGGTAATAAGCTAATGATTAAGCGATTACATAGAAAGCGCTTAAATGCCATAAACATTATAGAATACTGAATAAATAAAACCCAAACAAAAAAGTGTAACACCAAATAAAACCAAAAATCAACCATATAAATCACTTCTTCACAGTAGACCGACTTCTTGCACTTTTAACACTCTTATGAGTACGATAATGTTGCATACAATTATCTTGTCTTGCGAAACGAGCATCACAACCAGGATGTGGACATTGATGTTTTCTTTCACCTGTGTGGATACGGGAATGTCTAGCTAAATGTCCTGAAGTTGTAAATGATTTTTCACATGTTTTACATCTGTATTTTCTGTATTTCTTATCAGAGATTGTGGTTGTAGTATGATCTGTGGATGTTGATGTACGTGGTTCATGTGTATATGTGTTGTTTGTTGTTGTTGTTGTTGTTGTTGTTGGTGGTGGTGGTACTGTATTGTGTAGTTGTAAAGATGTAGAACCCGATAAAGATGGATTTGGGTTTGAATTTGTCATTTGTAATTGGGCATGAATAGCTGAGATGGATGCTAATGACGAAAGAGTAGAGTGAGTTTCAAAGAGTGGTGATTGGGATTGTATGGATGAGGCGCTGTTTGTGCGAGAAATCTCAGAGTGTGATGATTGCTGTGAGTCAAAGATACCCGTAGTGGAAGTGGTTGAAGTGGATGTGTTTGAAGATGGATAAGCTGAAACGTTATCGTGTGGGATCATGAGTGGGAACATGTGTCCTGTTCCCTGTTGAATTAAGAGCGTATCATGAGCTTGTAATGAACTAGGTCCATTTGTATCTTTGCTAAGGGCGTCAACTGGTCCGATTAAGGAGGAGATTGGTGGAAGAAGCACTGGTGAACGTGGCTTTGGAAGCACCTGCTGAATATGGAGGGACATCATTAGAGCATAAGCAGAGCAGGAGCAGGAGCAGGAGCAGGGGCAAAGCAAAGCAGAGCAGTACAGTCAAACCAAATCACCAAAAGCACAATACTAGTAGTTAGGTGTCCAAGAGTGCCAAGAGCGAAGTGGTTCTGTTTAAGTACGAGGCGGTGCAGGCGGGTGTGTAGTGCATGCTGATTGGCCAGATGAGCGGACAGGTGCTTCTCGGCCCGTCGATTTAAGCTACGCCGATGCGCCGGTGAGAGGCCCAGGGTCCATGCCGAGAAAGCCAAGACTTTTCACTTAGACCCTGCCGATTGTATAGGCTGCGCGTTGAAGGGACCCTGCCTGGCTTGGCACTGTGCTTGAAAAAGGTACCATATTGATATATTGTTTTGATAGTGATATATATATATATATGGTACTATGAGGGTGGATCCGTCCAACTTCCATATCCCTTCATCAGGACACTGTGTCTGAACCCAGCAGCGAGAGGAGCCACCAGCACTGCCTCCCCCACGAACGGCAGGAGCGCATGTCCGCGTCACCGCGCACGAGTCACCTGAGATGGAAGATCCCCGTGCGGTAGTTGCGGTCGTTACGGGTCGTTACGGACTTCGGGGGATCTTTCCGAGGGTGGGAAAAGGGGCTCTTTAAAGAGTGACCTGTTAAACCATATAGATATATAGATATATATGGTCTCGTTATGGAAGCATGGTTCCGGCCACGCATTCAAAACTCTTCTCTATATATCGGTTCCTTTTCTCCCTTCCGACCCGGGAAGGTGGTACACACTCCCCATATGGCATATCCCGCTTTCAAACCCGGTTCAAATGCGCTTCTAATCGGGTTTGACCCTAAAATAGAAAACCTTGTGCTATATCCCCTACAATAAACGACTCAGCCACCCAGGGAAAGAAACCCACTGGCCATTTCACGGGGTTCCATGGGGCTGTCTCTTTAAAACCCCTGTACCAAGAGCTAAAGCTAAAATACAGAGCAATATATGATCTTTCTACAAGTTATACAGTCACTAATACTGTATTTACCTAGCCGCTGCGCACCAAAGTTATCAATTACAAAACCAATATAATGGGAAGCCTGCAATATATATCGTCTTGTTCAGATGTTAAGCTGTTGTTAACCTGTCCCATTAATGCATATGCTTCAAAAGGTTAATATGAATCAATCAAGGCAGTGTGGGCGAAGCGTTGCACTGCTCTATATATAACTTATCAGCCCTGGTTATTGACTAAACTAAAGAAGTTACTCACAACAACATTGTAAATATAACACAAATCCGATCCCGATCCCCATATCATTTTAATCAATATATTGGAAAGGCGGATAATATATAGTAGAAATTCCCGCATCGGAAGGATCCAGAATGGTAAGGGCAGCATAAACAATTGCTTAGCTAAGCTCGTGGCTATTTGCTTACATAAGCGGTCGCGCTTTCTTCTCAAAACCGTCAACAAATGAAACCCCTAAACACATCAAACTCCATAAGAGTTATTCAATATACCAAAAACCAATAGTTCTTCTCAATACAAAATAAGATCAGTACCCCAACACTGATATTAATACCCACTTCCAAACAATACTACCGTCATGGCTGGAACTTTCCAATATTATCCAACAAATGAAGAACGTGATCGTGATTCTTACCGCGTTGTGAACTTCTTCCGTAATGGATTAACAAGACTTTATTGGATGTATTATATCCATCTGCCATACTATCTTATGGAGAATCAAGATGCGGCTCTACTTCATTGCTTCTTCCTCGTTCTTTTCTCTCTCATGGTGTACGCCGTGTTTGCATACCTCCCACATACCATGTTTCAACTCTTGACGAGAAGTTATTACTATTTAACAGGTGACGATTTTAGAAGATTGTTAGTGGAGTATGGTATTAAAGATCGTGCTAATTAAAGAAACTATTAATGATTTGCATTCAATTCAATGGTGAACAACACTTTTAATATTAACGTTATGACGAAGAAACTCAGTTGTAGCTATAGTTTTAGACATCTACAATCAAAACACTATGCAAAAGGATATCACCTACCCACCTATTCAAAACCCAAGAAATGATCTTCTCTTCTCTTCAGATTTTCTCCCACTTCGTCTTTGACCACTAGAACTTCTTCTAAGATTAATACTGCGTCTTGATCTACCATTCTCATTCTCAGTCTCATCATCATCATCATCATCATCATCATCATCGAAATCACCATCCAAATCTAACTCTTGCAAATCCAAATTTAACCGATTCATCTCACTAGAAGTACGCGAATGTGTACTCGTTGTACGAACTTTCATAACTTCAACTTTAAGATCATCACCCGTACTTTCCCCATCAGAATCAGTACTATCCTCCTTATTCACAGTTCTCATTGTGCTAGAATCACTAGGACCACTCTTATCCAATGAAACGGTACGCATATGAAGATCAAGCTTTGGACGATGTTCAGATGTTGAATCATCAATATCAACAAGTTTGTCCTCATGTGAACTTAATGTAATAGTTGGAGAAATGATCTTGTTGGATTTTGGTGCAATATTTGGTGTTGTCACTTGTTTAGTAGGTCTTGGTGGCTTCGCTGGTGCCTGCTCCTGTGTTACATGTTGCTGTTGTGGTTTCTGTTGTGATGGTACTGCTGCTGCTGCTGATGAGGAGATTGTGTTGTTCTGAGACGCAAGTCTTGGTTGAAGAGGCTGATGGTTTGGTGATGTCATTGGTTGTTGTGCAATATTGTATCCATCCTGTTGCGTGTATTGTGCCCATGGATTACCACCAGAGCGTTCCGGTATCAAAGTCTTCTTCACTTCTAATGATGCATTAGAAGCTCCAGGTGTAGTTGTTGGGAATGGATTCTTAGTCATTGGCCCACGGGAAGAAGTTGGGAATGGATTGCGTGACGAGGCCATCTGTTGTTGTTGATGCTGCTGCTGCTGCTGCTGCTGTGACTGGCCATCCACTTGCGGTGTATAATAAGTTGCACTTCTTGAATTTGGTTGTGAGATTGATGGATAAATTACTCCCTGTGAAGCTGTTCTTGAACCTGATTGTGTGTATGGTGAATTTCCCATGTGTGGTAAGGAAGTTGAGTTAGAATCGAAATCAAACAAGTTATCAAATGAGTTTTGCACTTTCACAACCTGATGAGGTGAAGTATCATCCAAAGACTCCTGTGCAACGTTGGTTTCATCTGCTGTCTCAGAGATAACACCATCAGCCTTATGGAAAACACCATCAATTTCAATTCCATTGACATCGTTATCGGGAGCAGCTGGAACAGTCCATGCCTCTGTCTTGGTAAACTTCAATCCCTTGTTTGGAACCTCATCTTCCCTCTCCTCCACACTGGTCTTAACAGATGGTGTTCGGGATACATCTCTAGATCTGTCAATGGACATTTTAGCTTGATCAACTCTTGGGGACCCAACGCTGCCAGAATTGACCTGTTCAATCTCAGGATACTTTTGTTGAGCAGCAGCTTCGATCTCATCCAAATCTGGGAATCTATTCTCAACATTGTTTAGATCATCATCAAATTCGTCATCATTGCGGTTCAATTCATCACCGAGGGATTTCAAATCACCAACACTCGACTTTGAAGATTTGGTCAATTCTTGTGGATGAATCGATTGTGATGTGGTAGATTTGCCTAATGGATACGTACCATCATCTGATCCTTGCGGCTGTGGAGAAGGTGAAGACGACTTAATATCTTGAGCTGGGGCAAGTGACGGTACAGGTTGTGGTACCTGGTGTGGTTGCTGTTGTTGTTGTTTTTGCTGCTGCTGCTGCTGCGCAAGAAGTGCTTGTTCTTGCTGCTTCTGGAGATAATATTGTTCTTGAAGATGTCTTTGTTGTTCCTGTTGCATCATAATTTGTTGCTGGTAGCGTTCATAGGCCTCAAAGTCATACTTGCCCAATCCATACGTGTCTTTGATTGGCACTGGTGTCTTCATGATGTCACAAATCTCATAAAGAACCTGGTAAACATTCGGACGAAGCATTGGATTAACTTGAAGCATAATGATCACGAGGTTTTTAAGACGAGATGTGTATCTTGGATGTGGTGGGAATTGAAACACTCCATGTAAGATGGCAAGTTCACCTTGTGTCTCGAATGGAGTAGTGTAATACATCAATTTGAACAGGAAGACACCAAGAGCCCAAATATCGGACTTGTCATCAATGGCGAGTCCCCTATACAGGTCAATCATCTCAGGTGCTCTATATTGTGGGGTTGTGTTGTGTATGATGTCATGAGCCACAAGCTGGAACTCCTCTTGGTTAGAAGGTGCCGCAATGTATGTTGAAGTAGAACCAAAATCCGCAAGCTTGAAGTCACCATCTGCATTGATAAGAACGTTTTCAATCTTGAGATCTCTATGAATGAGTTTCTGCGCGTGCATGTCTGCTACTGCCTGCGTGATCTCGTACATGATCTTGGTGATTTGATCGACATTGAGCTTAGTCTTAAGGTGCATGTTCATATAGTCAAGAAGAGACTTATTAGGACAGAATTCCATTAAGAGTAACACTTCATATGTTCCATCCTCCAATTTTTGTGCATTGGAGTCGTAATACGTTACAACGTACTTGGAATGTGCCAATCTCTTCATAGTGTCAACCTCCTTCCGCAGCAGGTTGAGCTCGGGCTTCGTCTTAACAATGACTCGTTTAAGAGCAGCCTCATCCTTGCCGTCCTCCACAGGGGAATATTTGACTCGGTAGATATGTGCAAAGCCTCCTGTCACGATATTGTTAGCGCATTCACTAGTCTTGCCACCTGGTACATCACCATAAACCTGGGGATACCGGAATTGAGAAGCGGACACATTTACTCACCTTCGGCGATATACTCCTCAATTTCGGCCTCGTGCGAGCCGACAACGACCTTGGTCCCTCGATCAAGCTTCTCCATGGCCAATGATCTCGACTTTGTACTCGTTGACGTGGTTGCGATCTCTGTTCTTAGGTGCCTTTTGTTAAAGCCACCGTGCCCAAATGCAACACATTAAACAGGAGGCGGCTGTACAGAGAACAAACCCGAACACCACGCGCTTAAAGTGGGACTTAATTTACCTTTCATTTAGTAGTTATAAGTGTGGTTCCCCATCATTCTATTGTTTGTAGGCTATGCAGATTAAACATTTTCTTGGTTTAGGTATACCCCATGAGCCTCTTAGAGTAGCTCTTCCTCCAATAGCTTCTGGATCTCCTCGAGTGAGAAGGGAATGAACACCATCTCTGTACCAGTGTGATCCTTTTGTAGACCAGCCATCTTGTGTTCGACAAACTCCATAAGCATGGTTCTAAAGTTGATCTCATTGGAGGAGATGAACTCCTCAGCACATAAATGGAAGAAACGGTTGAATTCAAGTCCATGTGTGATCTTTCCACGCAATGTCTCCCTTGGTTCGTCTTTCTTTGATGCAATCTCCTCCTCCATTATCTGGAGTTGATTTGATGCAAGAACACGATAAAGTGCCTTAGAATTTGAAGTAAGTGAGGATAACACGTACTTAGCACCTTTAGAACCGGCAGATTTTTGCGTCTGACCGAGAACAAGAGGATCACGGAACGAGGTCTCAGTGAGATAATCAGTGAATGTAGTTAAGTTATGCCAAACAAAATTGAAGTTGGCTAAACGGATGGAATCCCATAATAGTGGTGCATTGACATGGTCAACAGATGCAATGACGTTGAATTGTTTAATAGATGCAATTTTAGACATGTAATCCTGGATCTTTTCGTCACGCAGTGGTTCCGCATCGATGTTATGAAACAAGATGATGAGCTTTGTCGACTTGTTAGACATCTTGGCAAAATGTGACACGATGAAATCAACTGCCTCTCCAGCTCTCTTTGGAACGGATGTCAGTTTGAAGATGCTCACAATCTGTTTCAAAATTTCAGGGAATCCAATAATCGGGTTGTAACCATTGATGACAAGAGTTGGTACATCCACGTGATCAAGGAGACAATCTTGAACAAAAGACTGGAGGAATGATCTCTTAGAACCAATACCGAAGAACAACAAGTTGAAACCTTGACTAAGCTCAAAGAGCCACTGAGTGTACATCTCACGATAGCCAGCTAGAAGCTCAGATCTTTGCTTGTTATGAATGAATCCACTGAGCAAAACAAGAGAATTGAATTCATCATAATCAAGAGCTGGTGCCTGCACCATTGAATTGTGGGAAGTTCTAACCTTGTGTCTGTGTTGATCAAAGTAACCATCTGGCCCATCCAAGAACAACGCCTTGTCGTCATATCTTGCGTCCAAAAAGTCTTCATCATCTCGGATCGTTGGAAGTGGTGTTGGAACGAAATCGGGATTATGTGTTGGGATATCTGAGCGTTTGTTTGGTGTCTCTGCTAATGACTTAAGTGGTGAGGCAATCTCTTGATCTTCTTTACCATTGGCTTCCAATTTAGACTCACGAATGATCTGTTCTGCAACACGAACATCATCCTCGATAATCTCATTATCAAAGTTTTCAAACCCATCATCAAGGACTGCATACAATTTTTGATTCAACTTCTTTCTAGCAGATCTGTCTTGTCTCTCTTGTAATTCTTTTTTCAACTTTCTTGGAGAGCCAGCTCTACCGTTCGGTGTCTTTGATGGAGAAAGTAGGGAAAATGGCATGATACCTCTCTTTGAAGGCGACTTGTCAACTTCCTCGAGTTGCAATACACCGACACGTTGCTTCTTTGGACTGGCAAATGGATCCATCGAAATGATCTTTTCCCTGTGTTCCTCGAGGGTCTTCTTGCGTGGTTTCAATATTCTATGATCCTTGGTTCTGATGAAGATAAACTGAGAGCGAGCATCACTGTTTTCACCAGCTTCATCGAGCTCAATTATCTGATTGATTACATCAGGCTTTTTTTTCTCCTCTTTCTTGAGCTGTTTGAGTAACTTCTTCTGCACTTTTTCTTCAACTTTCTCCTTCGTTAATGCTTCTTTGCGTGCCTTACGAGCTCCTTTAGATAGCGACGCATTTGCCTTGGCTAACCTAGCTTGTGCTTTCTTCTTACGACGTAGTTCCTCCGCCACTGATAATCCACGGGAGCCTGGCTTCCATTCGAATAATTCATGAGCATCAATATCGATCTCGGAGTCTTCGTCTTCAGAATCACTTGAACTCTGACTTTCAGCTTCAAGTTTCACAGAAACACTTCTCTTTCGTTCCAACTTCACAGTAGTATCGGATTGTAGCTCAGCAGAAGCACTTCCTTCCCTTTTCTTCCTTGGCCTTCCTCTCTTTCGACGAGGCTGTTCTACCCCATCTTCTATCACCACAGGGGATGGTCTCTTTGGTTCTCTTGCACATCGACTCGAAACGTTATAACCTTCACTGATTACAGCATCTTGGTCATCGACAGGTGTCTCTGGCAAACGACACCGATACTTTGATTGAACTTTCCTTGGACGACCTCTCGATCTCTTCTCGGGACCCATTGGTCTCGTACCGTACAGGTCTGAAAAATCGGAAAAGGGGCGCCCAGCACCCGTCTTTGGCACAAGCATACTGATTAGTTCATCACGGGATGGCACATTGAAGACAACTGTAGGGTCCGGGGTCAGATCGAGTGTGGTATTGAGAGTACTAATGTCAGCCATCGATGCATCACCATCGGTATCGACATGTGCCAACTCCGTTACCACTGATCGCGACATATTCTCGATGAATTCTGAGATGAGCCTGTAGCAGTGATTGACTGTGACAGAATAGATCAAGTGATGAACAGAAAAATTGAGGAATTGGTAAACAACGCGTATCTAAACTAAAGAGAAACTCCCATCTTTACCGTATTAGGAAGTGCCATAGAATGTCTTTTTTACGCGAAGTGGTTTTTTATGGTTTGGGCCACATGTCCGAAAAGATTTGGAGGCATCGGACATGAGATGGGCCCTTTTATAAGTTTTAGTTTGATCTATTTAAGTGTCAAGTTTTGCCTTTGTGCTCCATAAAGATGCTCTCGTTTTGTCCGACATGCTCTAATATGTTACTGGTACGTCTTTTTCTGTGCTCATTAAAGTGAGCCCATGGATGACATCAAAAACATATACTAATGTTATCAATCACAGGTGAAGAAGAACGACATGGGCTGCAACTGCTTATCATGTCCCACATGCCCCTACGAATTCACCGTAGCAGGTGCTGAGATCTTTGACAGAAAAGAGCTACCGAGAAAGGAGATCGACGATGTCCTTGGTGGTGATGGTGCATGGGAGAACGTTGACCAGACAGCAGCACAGTGCCCAGTTGATGCCTGTGGTAACGACAAGGCATACTTCTTCCAGTTGCAAATTAGATCTGCTGATGAGCCTATGACAACGTTCTACAAGGTATGTTTTTCCTTTTAACCCTTGCTTTCAAACGTCAGATTACTAACATGCAAAACAGTGTACGAAGTGTGGTCACCAATGGAGAGAGAACTGATCCCAAACATATATCCCCTTAATGTCATAATTGTATCATAACGAATCATGCCAGTCCTTACGTTTTAATAAAGAAAGAAAAAAAAAACAGTTGTTCATGTAATTCATTAAACTCATTAGTTCATTTCAACTCTCTTTTATCCCCCAACACCGCGAGGTTTACATCGAAGAAGCCATGGCCGGTGTCATGTCTCACCAATCTGTCAATATGATCAATCGCTGGTGTCCTTGAATCCGTAGTGACATTTATGTTGAACTGGGATTGCACCAGTTGTTCAACTAGCTTATTCACCCTCATCGAGTGCGTAAGCTTGTTATCTTCATGTTCTGGAGTATTGACCTCATCTGAACTAGTGTCGGATTCGAAGGGCGTGTGTGCATCTTGAACATCATCCAAGACAGTGACATCAGGTTGTTCAGATAGATGCTGTAAAGAATCAGCAATGGTGGTAATTGATACCTCGATACCATCAACTCTGACATTGTTGTCAACCGTAGCAGTCGACGTAACAATACGTTTAGACATAGACACCTCGTCAACAGAACTATCAAGGCACACAGGATCATCACATGTACCACCACCCTGAAAGCTAATACTGTTTCTTCCGGCCAACTTTTCAAACTTGGTTTGCATCTTCTGCCTCTTGTTGTTTTCAATCTCACGCTGTTCACGATAAGCAGCGTCTGCACACTCGTACTCATCGGCGTCAGAGACGTTCTCTTCCTGATATTCAGCCTCTCTGAGTTCTCTAGTGGTTGGAAGAACACATCCGGCGGCACGATGGATCCTCTCTTTAGCTATAAATCTTTTCCTTCTTCTCTTGATCTCTCTATATCGGGCCTCAGCTTCTGGTGTGCGGAAAGACTCTTGTCCACGGATTATCGCATGATCAAAGTCGCCAGCTTTAAACTCTTCATGTGGTTTGTCATTTGTTTCAAGTTTAGAGGAGCTACTGGACTTATGGCTAAAGGATGTGGTGAAACTGTGGATTGGTGGAAGTTGGTAGCTGACGGTCCATGGCTTCTCATGTGGATTTGTTGGATTGGATGGTTTTCCTAGCAATTCCATACACTCCTTGTCATATCTGTGCTCACTGGATTGAAGTATATCTCCAAAGTGACGCTTGATGCTGAAACCACGCTCCAGCCATGACATGTTGTCTTCCACAATTGGGTAGATGTCATTGACTTTGAGCAGGGAAATCAATCTCCGAAGCTCAGAATATGCTGAGTGACGAGAAAAGAAGTACACTAACTCAGTACTAAGAAGCCTTTTACTACCCTTTGGTAATACATAAGCCCTGACTGAAAGATCTGGTCTAGTGAGGTTGTAAACTCTGTGACCCGCTTTGGTCTCTCGTTGAAATGTAAACCCAGTTGGAACAGAACCGTCCTCCTCGAGGTCATACGGAGCGCATGCTTCAAGCATCGCTTCAAACGACATATCAATAGCACCCCTCAACCTCACATTGACAAGTTCTTCATCATAACACTTATTCCTAACCCTTCTATGCTCGGTAACATCACCACATACGTGAAAGCATGAGTCCTCTCCACCTTCCAATAGTCCAACCAAGTGACGTCCATAATCATACCCTTCATTAGCATAGACTACTTCAGTCCTAGTCTTGGTTTCACCGGTACTATGGAATTTTTGATCAAACAATGTCGCCAGCTGTGCCCATGCCTCCTCGAAACCGAGTGTAGGATTCGTAAGATGGATCCTTATACTTCCATCCATTGGATACAACGCTAGCCAACTTGTCAATATTCTTAAACCTTCATGGTTCTGATTCATCTGGATATATGGTTCAGATCGATACTGATACGTAGTGTCTAGGTATACCGTATCAATAGTCCTTAGTTCAGTGGTGTAGGGAAACAGGAATGGGTTTCGAGGAAGGGAATCAACCCACCATTGCTCAGCTCTGATGTCACCTGTAAGTAATACAGCCTTAGTTTCAGATTCCAAGAGAAACATAACACTTCCTGGACAATGATTGGATGGTATGAGCGTCATATTCAAGCTCCCATCACCATATTTAATCGGGGTCTTCTTGTTAGGTTCGATGGCCTTGATATGGGCCTTATTCTTACGATATGCAGCCATCGTTCCCACAATCTCCTTTGTCAACGGCGAAGCATAGACAAAGCTACCTGTGAACAGTCCATTCTGAAAGCCGATCATGTGGTCTGTGTGTGCATGTGTAAGGAGATGAATCTTGACGTCTTTCCGCTTGAGTTTTGTTCGGGGACAGTCGTTGTTGTCGAAGCAGTCGACACGAACACCGGGGAACTCGGCGATGTACCCGGAGAAGGTATTACCCATAGCCTTGACCTCGGTCACCATCTTCGATTGCAGTACCGCTTTGTCGTTGTTGGGCTTCAGGACTAAAGACTTAACAAGAGGTTTTGCTCTGCATCACAACAACGCGCTATGCTAAAACGACGCGAAACTAACGCGAACCTGACGCGTAAAGAAGGTGATGCTCTACAAATGCCTATCTCATGAAGAGGTGGACATTAGATTCCCTATGGACTTCATGCCTCACTTATGTCTCCCTGGTAGACCCTTTCCCATATTCACGGTGTCGCTTGATGAAATGCGAGAAGTAGTTGAAATATAATCCGGCCTGGGTCTTTGCTACTGGCTGGTAAGGTACTTTAATTCGCTGGCTTAACCGAATCCAACGGTTGCAGATGGGGCACTCAATAGTCAAGTCACGAAACACACCCTGCTTGACTTCGAACATCGAAGTCGGATAGGGTAATAAGAAGGGTAACTTGTCCCCACGAGATTTGAGAATGCCATGACAGAGTGATAAGTGGGTCATGTACTGCTTCTTCGGGATCCAATTCATTCCACGACAAAAGCGACACAACACTTCCATTGAGGTATGTTCTTTCTTTGGATATCTCAAATAGTCAATCTCGAGGAAGCTTTCTAAGTTATCAGACTCTTCCCATGAAATTTGAACAACACCTTTGCTAATATGATGTTGTGGACCGCTTGAGAGACAGCATGGAGGTTCTGAGCATGATCTGTTTCTAAGATAAACATGATTAGCATCACGCCGAACGCTGTATTTGTTGATTTTATGGTGCTGGAAAGTTCGTGGGAGCCATGTTTTGTCTGGAATGTAGCGGAGTTCAGAGTAGTACGTTACAAGTGCGTCGTCATTGCATGTTAGCTCAGGACGCAAGAGGGTTGAATCTTCGGAAAAAGATGATGCTGATCTCAGATAGTAACCATGTGCTTTCTCTGGAATGTTGATTGGATCATTATTTACTGATTTACTAACTGGACCTTCGTCAACGCTGATGTCTTCTGTCATTGACGAAAGTTCATCTTCAAGCAGCACATCCAGTGAAATCTCAAACCCTGCATTCTCTTTCAACTCACCGATTAATAACCCACTCAACTCATCTATGATACTTCCACTGGCAACACGTTTACTAAGGGACTTGACATAGGAGGTGCTCATCAGTGTATTTGGGCGAGTTGTTGTGCCAATCGACGGCTCCTTGGGATTAAAGGGAACGTTATGTAAAGTGGATTCACCAAGATATACTTTACCGCTCCTAATGTGCTTGTCTTCGGGTACATTTGGTGTTGGCGATGGGATTTTAATAGATCTTGTGCTTGATGATTCATCACTGTGCAATTGGGAGCATGAGGGTCTGTCATTATCCTCATCAATACTAAATACGAGCTGGGGATTATCTTGTCTCTTGATTATAGCTGCAATTTGTGGGGTCTCTATAATGTGTTTAACCTGCTCTATGGAGAGATCAGCAATGGAGGCATATGTAGCCTCGATCCAGTCTTCAATGGCAACGTTGTTCATGATCGCTAAGTTGAAGGAAGCAAATGAGTGCAGTGCAAGGTACGTAGAGGCAGAGTATTGAGAAGCAAAAGATAGTAGTCCAGCACAGTCTGCTGCTAAGGCTAATAGTCAGTGGTATAGAAGATATGAAGAAGGAAACAACCACATTCGGTCGGTTCCCGATGGGACACAAAATGGGAGTGAGGATAGACAACAAGAGACAACGCAAGGGCAGGAGAAACTCGGATCAAAACAAGCCTACATGTAGACAATGTATCAGGGATAGAAATGTGTTCTACTTCATATGCGAAGTACTGTTGAATATGTAATGACGTTTCCAGTTTGTGAAATGCCTGGTGCTAATACCGTGTGAAATATATGATCCGAGCGTAACAATAATAGAACGTCAAATTCAATAACATACATTAAACCACTCATAAATCACTGCATTTGGTGCAATTCCCACTAAACATCAGGGATACCCATCAAGGGCAAAGACCGATATCATATCGGCATCTTCTTTTCTTCTCATCAAAAGCCTGCAGAGAAATTAAACATCTTACAGCTTGATGTCACAGTTGCAAAGAGAGATACTGCACTTGCAGTTCTCTGGAAGACACTTGCAAGTGGCAGAACCGCATGTTGTGCAGCCCTTAGAGGCAGCGGTGTTAACAATAGAGATCTGTGGCTTTGGGGCAGCAGCGGAGGCTGTGGTGTTCTTAGAGTTCTTGGAGCAGCAGGACATTGTTGTAAGTATAGTGATGTATAAGATAAAGTCAGCTCTCTCAGATGGAAAGAGAGACTACGTCCAAGAGAAGAGTGCCGTGCCCTTTTATATAAATTTACCGAGCCATTGGCGTCGAAATGGCGGCTAAGCGATAAGAGGCAATCGCTTTCGGCGTGGTTCCGCGTCGAGTGTCCTAATTAGGAAGGTTGGTACCCGCTGCCAAATCTAATGATTAATTTTTTTTTTTAATTTTTTTTTTTTTTATTTTTTATTTTTTTTTTTTTTCTGGGGTACTTACATTAGATAATGCTATGTCTTAGAAGCCACTTTAGTAATTGTTTGTAGTCTGCGCAAACGTACGGCTGGGAAGAAAGAATCAAAACGAATTCATGGGATCTTTAGATGATACGGATCAAATCGATCTTGGTGATGACAACAGAGATGTCCTATTCGATGTTCTCCCATCCTTTGAGATGCACCGTTCCATATATGACTCACGGGTGTCCCGTCCTTCCAGAGATCAACCACCAGTCTATGGCGATGAACTCGCAACTGCTGCTACTCCTGCAACGAGTGCAAATTCGGAGTTTCAATTGCCAAACACTACAACGGATGATCCCGAACCGGCTCCGTATACGTCAACTGTTCACACGTCTAGTCTCACAAGCGATACGCTCCAAAGCATAGGCTTAGATGACCCAGCCAATATCCACAGACTACGACATTTCCCACCAATACCATCACTTAAAGTCTCAATTCACTTCACTAAGGAACCACCAGCACAATTCAAAGAACCAATCCCAGAATCTTTCCTGAGAGAGTACACATCTGGCGATGTACTCCACGGTTACGTTATAGTCCAAAACTCTTCACCAAACGAAATCCCTTTCCACATGTTTTACCTGACGCTATCCGGTATGGTATCAGTAACAGACCAGAAGTCTAAGAAGCTGCATAATCGTCGCTTCCTCCACATGATTGACATGAATGCCTCCTGGACATATGGATTCATCACACCTTCTGCAAACATTGCATACAGCTTTGACAAGAAGGATACAGACGGCGCATGGATGGCACTTCCTACGGATAGAGTAATGAAACCTAACACCGCTTACAAGAAGTTCTTCTCTTTCAAGTTCCCTCATCGTCTACTGGATAACGCCTGTGCTCATGGTGTTGAGGCACATATGATGCTTCCACCAAGTCTTGGTGTCAATCGCTTCCATAAGAATGGCAAATATGCTAAGCTTGATGTCAATCCTGATCTGGGATATGGCACTACTGCTGAGAGGGGAAGTCCATTACTGCTAAATGACCTTTCCGGACATGATGTTAGTATCTCATACGTTGTTAATGCCACTTTCATCGGTCTCGATAGTAATGAGAAAGATTCCAATGGTGATGATGTCTCCAAGATCATAGCAGAGGATGAACACTACATCAGATTCGTACCTTTCGGATACAATGTCCCAAAGACAACTACCTCATTTGAACTGTCAACACTTGAAAAGTTAATCAAGTGTACAATTGCCAGCGCTGAAAGAAGAGTGTTGTTGGGTAATGACGGATCCGATGAACAGATTGCAAGATTGGATAATGAAATCAAGCAGCAGCAACTTCATCTTCGAGATGAGATGACAAGTTCTAAAGTTCTCACAGATTCATATGGACCTTCAGAAAGGTCTTTTTTTGAAGTTACGGGATTCTTGACTTCTGTTGGTCGTGCAAAGTTTGGTTCAAGAGATCGTAAATATGATGGAGTTATCAAAGCCCGTGCCAGGATTCCAATTAGTGGTCTTCCATATACCACGATTCAACAACTTCAAGTCAAGCCACACAAACATTCACCACATCCAATTCTCTCCGGTTACTCAAAAGAAGAACGTTCATCTTTATCTACACTCGACCTTGATCTTACCTTCAGACCTTCTGATCTATCTTCCTTGGGACAAGGCTCAAAAGCCGCTAAACCACCACCAATAGTATCTGTAAACTCTTCACTGGTCATTTCAAACGTCATTTCCAAGCACCCAATCCCAATCTCTTTTCCAACTAACATCCTTATGGATCAAGATGCCAAATCGTTCCAAAAGATGAAGCAAAACTTCCTTGAACTCCATCAAGCTCTTTCCACTACAAAGGAAAAGCTCACGACTGATGATATCAACCCGGCAGAATATATCCCACAATCACTCTTAAATGATTCCAAGGTGCTTTCCGATTTGAAAATGACAACATCAATTCGCCCACATGTTAAAGTGGATATTAATCCTGCCACTAGTGACTGGAATGAGAGTCCTAGTACAAAAGAATGGACCAGAAAGCTCATATTGGATCTTCACTTGGCAAAGAGCGTGAAAGAGACACTGATTCCAAGTTTCCAAACTTGTCTCATGACAAGATTCTACGCCATTGAACTCACAATCAAGTTTAAAGGATGTTCCGATAAATTGATCATTAGGGTACCAATCCGCGTGAGAAACATTCACGAATAATCAATTAATGAACTCTTGGATCATCACCAACTCTTCAAAATACTAGTAAATGAAACTCTAAGTTGGTTGGTGATGTATTAGTACTACTAAGACTAAGATTTTCAGGCTGGGGTATATAATTTTTCACCCAGCTGAAAATTAAACTCCGCTTATATCCGGCTAAGTGTCACGTGACTAGACCGTTTACTTTAAGTCTTTGTGTCACCAAACTTATCATTTTGATACTGAAAGCTGCCAACGTACATCTGTACTCTCTGTAGACACTTGTTACAAACTTCATGAATAGCTAAGTGCAGCTTGGAGATGGAGGACACCCTACCATTGATGATCCCTTGACCCCTTCGGAGAGGCCGTGCTTTCCTGCCTGTATTTCTGTGGGTATGTTCAGTTGTCGAGTCAGTTGGGTTGAAACTGGTGTCTTACCACGTATTTCATACGTGTGAACTTGCATTATAGGAGTGTTGCGGTACTCCTATCTATAGGTCGAGGGGAAGAGCTTAACAGCTCTTCATTCACTACTTTCACCTACTGACACAGGACTCTGAACTAACGATCCCCTTTCCTCCTCTCCGAACGTATGGGTCGATGGACACTGTGGACCTCCGGTGTTATGTCTGATGGGTTTACTGGTTTGACACATGTTTACATGTGTGTCCTTGCATGGTATGTCTTTGGCGTATCTATAAGTCAAGGCAGGTGAGCTAACTGCCTCCATTCCAGTATCTTATCTTGACGAAGCATTGTAGCTATGAGCCTTCACAGGCTCTCGGACCACGGTGACTGTTAAACGTTCTTGTGTTGACTCAGTTAAGTTGCTGGATGTGATGTCTAATCATGTGTCTTCACATGTGTCCTCGCTTGTCGAGGCTGATGAGCTAACTGCCTTCATTCATTACTACCGCGCTCTGACTCAATACTGAACACCCATGTCATAACTTCAGCTGTCAGTGACAGCCTCTCAGAGAGGTGGATTGGTCTCAGGGCAATCGTCCACATGTGACTTATACCATTTGTAGTTGGAGTTGAAGGATGCCCAGCCAAAGTAGAGCTGCGAGCAGGGAGGAGTCCGTTGCCTTATATCACACCCAGGCGTGTCAATTGTTATATGTCTAGGGTACCCTAAGGGCCAGTGCTTCTTCGGGGTCAGTGTCTGCATGGAGGTTGGTGTTATACCTCTTAGTTGAAGGACTCCGTACACCTCCCGCTGGCCCCATTTAACGAGGGAAGCCAGTATGGCCTCGGCACATGACGGTGGACTAGACCTACCACGACAGTCATCGGGGTGGAGCCTTCTTCTGGGACAGTGACATGGGGGCTCGTGTGCACTCAATAGTAGGCTCCGGATTCCTGTGCCTGGCAACCCGAACGGGGAAGCTCGGCAAACCCTAGGTGGTGTCCCTCGCAGACAGGTGGAGAAATCCTGGAGGGTCATCCCAGGATGTCGGACACTTCTCCCCCCCAGGTAAAGACTACGGAGATGGTCGTCATAGTGCCACCTAGGTTGGAAGAGGAAGGAATTGGTGGTCTCTGGACACGACTATCCCGAATAGTCCCTGGCAGTGGGATAAGCCTTACGCTGACCCAAAAGTAGATCCGCGGCCCCTGGGAAGAGGTACCAACGCTGAACATAGACAGGGTGGATGAACAGTAATAAATATTAATATTAAGTAATATAAATGATAATGAATTAAAAACAGTGATGGATGATACCCCGGTGGTGTTGTTCTTCCCCCAGGTGGGGGATACTCATGTGGCCATGAATCGTCATAGGCAGTGAGGTTGTGCCTCTCCATGTTGAGGCATCGGACAAATTCACTGGGGCCCAACACTCTGCACACAACCTGTAATGTCAGCATAGAGGCCACCATTAAAGCGAGAGGCCCTTCCTTGCTATATTAATGGTCCCAGTGGGGTCAAAAATGTTGGGTAATCATGGGAAAGCGGGGGCATGCCCGATTTTTCGTAGGTATAGGGTCATGTCTGGCTATGTTGTAGGAAGGCGCTGGGGATAGAAGGAGGGCAGGTATGCGTCTTTAGTGCTCCTTAAGGGATCTGCTAAGTTGATAGTACTAATATGAAGCTTGTTTTGTGCTTGTAGATGCTGCGTTGGCCGTGGTTAAGGCAAAATTGAGTATAAAACGGTGGTGTCATGACGCGTCAGGGAGACATGTAGTCCCCGAGTGATCCTTATATCCCCGATTACAAGACTTTACAGTAAATTCAAGTAGAAAATATATGCTAAATAGTGCGAAGGCATATGTGAGGGTGAACTTAGGCTGTTGTACGCAGGTATAGACCAGTTGATCAATGAGCTGTAACAGGATACACTTCACCATCGTGACAAAATATCATGACAAATCCTCAGTTGAAAGCTATCTGGGGCCAAATAAAGTGATATGAACCTGCAGGACGTGACTGAGAAGGCAGATAATGACACTGAAGGCAAGTACGCGCCGTTTCAGGCATGTTTCATGACATATGATCGATTTACAGATGTCAGAAATCTGCCCGATTTTGAAAATGAAACGCCGTACAGTTAGGACCATCATACACAATGGAATTAAGCCATCAAGAGGTTTCAAGTTGTTTTTATGATACCTGAGACCCCCATCTACAGTCTCTATGCGGTTTCTGGCGTTAATTCTCGTTCGTCATTGTGTATGATTGTAGTTCACTGACAAGAGACAACGTGATCTAGGAGGTCGTATCTGGTGAAAAGACGCATGGCCGCTATATCAGAGTAGCTTGGTTTACACCTCAAGGGCACTATGGTTCGAAACCCTGTGAGCTACACGTTATATTGATGGTGTTCTTAGGCTGTGAAAGGAAGGAACTCGTGTGTATGATCATTTTGTTAGTTTGATTAATTTCGTAGATTTTTCTGCATTTTTCTGCACTTTTCGCGAAGAGTATGCATGTCTGATCGTAAATATATGCATTCCAGCAAGGTTGCATTATAATGCATAACTATGCATTGATGAAAAATGCAACTTACTGTTTAAATACTTTATCGAGTTTGCTTATCCACCTAATGACCCCTATTATTGGTGAAGTAGTTCTTCGGTAACTGCGCCCTATTCCCATGCTCGTCACAATCACGTATTCGCCATTTGTCGTATGGGTTAGTTTTGGTGGAAAGTCTTTATATTTTTATTGTAGTATCTTGATAACATGGCCACTGAAGAGATATATAACAGCAAGCTGTGATCATTTCTTTCCTATTTACATTGTTGAAAACTGAACATTATATCAGGGGAGGTTAACTCCTTCTCTGTTGACAAGATCTAATGTTTGCAGTAGGGTTCGTGTTGATGACTAAGTTGAAGTTGATGCATGGCTGATTCATGGAGGGTTCATGACTTTTACATGTTTCAACGTGTGTGCTATCTACTTCTTTGCAAAAGGGTAATGTTTACACTCTAGTCCAGGTCCCTAGGTATCATTTAGAAGTATTCTGTAACCCTAACACTCGCTCGTCGTTGTGTATGATCGTAATGCGCTGCCACCATATACTAATTGCAACTCTTAACCATACCATAACTTACATTTGAGTAATCACATTATGTAGGGGATTCACGTCACTATCTCCACACTGTTACCATTCTGAATTGCACCGACTAAACATTGGGCTTAGCTCTTTTTAACTAGTTAAATCGAGTCTATATATATAGTCTTATTTACGCGTCATATGAATATAAAGCACTTTTTCATCGCGAAAACGACGCGTCGTCACCCACCACCAAAGACGCGCATTTCTTGTGTCTCTTCACTTCACACACTATCAATCAACAAACAGCCTCTACGAATGACAGCAATGGAAGAAGAAGATATTATCATCACGGGAGAGACCCCTGTCGAGGAGTCTGGTATTGATACGCAAACGCAGGAGACGTATCGGGCCTGGAAGGCCAACGCACCAGCGTTGTACGATTACCTCAACACCTACAACAACGTTTGGCCGAGCTTGACGGTTCAATTCTTCCCTGACAAAGATTGGTGAGTTTACTACATTCATGTGTGGCCAGTATGATATACTAACCGACAATAACTACAGCTCCAAGCAAAGGCGAACAACGTATCGTTTGCTCACATCAACATACACATCCTCGTCGCTACCACAACACATCCAACTTAACACATTCACTGTGAAGTCGGCAATCGAGGAGGCAAACATGTCTTCATATGACCCAGAAGTTAAAGAATTCACTTCTAGAGATCCCATCTCTGGGAGACTCACCACAACACAACGCATCGCACACCTAGGTGAGATCAATAGAGCTCGTGTACTCCCACAAAACCCTGATCTCATAGCTACCATTACATCTACTGGAACCGTTTATGTGTTTGACAAGACAAAGCATTCATCTCAAGAAAACGAGTTCAAGTGTGAGATTGAGTGTAAGGGCCACAGTGATGAAGGATTTGCCCTTGCATGGAATGGGAATAAAGAAGGTGAATTAGTAACTGGTGCAATGGATGGCATGATCAAGTTGTGGGATATTACAAAGTTTAACAAGGGTGAAAAGCTTGATTCTGAGAAGCAATGGGATAATTCCCAAGGTGTTAATGATCTGGATTGGTGTTCATTCCATGATTCAATGTTTGTTTCGGGTTCAGAGGATAATCTCGTTAAAGTATGGGATACGAGGTTGGATTCTAAAATTCAATCTAAGAAATCTACTATGGCACATAGTGCTGGTGTTAATGCCGTTTCTTGGAATAAGGGAAATATGTTTTGTGTTGCTTCAGGAGATGGTACTGGTAAAGTAAATCTATGGGACATTAGACAATTTGATTCACCAATCTTCACTATTGATGCTCATCAAGGTGGTATATCTGCTGTTGAATTTAATCCAAATATGCATAACATCGTTGCTACTTCTGGATTTGATGATAATTCTGTGAAATTATGGGATTTCTCAAGACAAGATCCACTTATTTTCCATCATGTTGGTCATTTATTAGGTGTTAATGACATTGCATGGAATCCACATGAACCATGGATGATTTCATCGGTATCAAATGATAATACCGTACACATCTGGCAACCATCTCAGGAGGCACTTTCATAATCATTCTCTTTACTGCATAAACATGAATAATTACTCTTTAAGATTATATGTCAACCTCATCATTAGCCTGTTTCAACTTCCTTATACGATCCTTAACTAATGCTTTTATAACTTCATCAGTTTTTTCATCCAACAATTCCATATCATTTTGCAAATCTCTTTCTAAATCCCAAGTGATCTTTTTCGGTTTAATAACATTAGCTCTTGTTTGTATTGTTGCCTCTTCACGGAACTGTGCTAAGATCTTATCCTGAATAGCTTGTGATACCGCCTCTACTGTCTCTGAGTTTTCATCAAGTGTAGTCGGTGGTGCTGAGACACCTTTTACCTGAGAACGAGACTCTGGGTCGAAATTACGACTGATTAAAGATGGTTGTTCCTTTGGAGATACGTCTTGTGTTGTTGATGTTGTTGTGTTTGATGATGGGTTGACTTTGTTCTTGTTGCGGAGTGCAGCAAGACGAGCTTTTCTATCAGCTGCCTGTGCTTCAAGTGACATGGTTCCTCTACTCGTGGTGTCTGGTAGTGTAGATAATGGTAGTAATAACGATGGTGATGATGATGATGATGATGATGATGATGATGATTATGATGGTGATGATGATGAGTTCATATTCGCGGGACTCTGAGTTGGTATAGTCAACAAACTACTCTATCAGTTCTTGAGTCTACAATACAGAGTAAAGTCTGTATACATAGTTACACATGCAATTAAACCTATCTTAAGTATACCTAACGCAATTTCGGCTGCGCAGGATCCCATGGACCTTGTAATTCATCCTTATACTTCTGTAAGACAATAAAGTATATAGGACACCCTAACACAACACAGATTTGAATGAAACCCCAAACGAGTAATACTTGAGAGCCCAAGATATTGAATATGAATGCACACACTACTATTGCGACAAGTGTATAGATTGGCCAATGTGTTCTTGGATGAGTTTGTCTCATCCATGTTTGCCATATGGGGAAGAGACCATGGATCTGTACTGCAAATAAGACGAAGCAAAATACTGCCGTTGACGAATCTAATCTTGAAGCTAAGACAGTGACATCTGCCAAGAGCATATTTGTAGCGAAGATTGGGTTGAATTTGTGATGAAGGTCAAAATGGTAATCCGTCGTTATGATATTCATGATGGTGAGCCATACCGAGAGGGACCAAATGGAATCTGATGAAGTTGATTCTGATAGAGACTTAAGCACGGGGGAAAGTGTTAATGTGAAGATGGTAATCACGAGTGAAGACCGTATGGCATTGGTGAAGAAGCGTTGTGTCGAAGTTGTTGTTAATGTATAAGCTGTATATAGAAGAGCTGTACCGAGGGAGCTTAACGACACGGGGATAGTTGGGTTCCATGATAAAGAATAGATACCGATGAAGACGATATGAGTTATTGCAAGGACATTAAGATGGAGTGAGATAAGAGAAAAATCTGTAGTCAGTTTATAGAAGGAGTGTCGTTGGACCGTTGTGTTACGCTTGAGTTGTGAGAGGAAAGACGAATCAGTGTAATTGTCCGGGTACGGTTGTCTAATATAGAGGAGTTTTCTCCAGGGAGGAAGAGATCCTCTTCGCTCATGGAAGTTCATATGAGCTGTTTATAGTACAATAGTACAATGAGTGTGGGTGGTCCTTGAATATGCGTTGATGAGTTGTTGATCAAAGAGTTATTCCAATGGGAAAAACAAATCAAAACATAACATCGCTACAACTTAACTCCACACACTCGTCAACGAAGACCCAGTGGAGGAAGAACCTACACAATGCTAAGCTCCCAGAAAGATATAGATGATACAGAGAAGACACAGTACACGGACGAACCTCAGGTGCCCAAACTTGCCATCACACGAAACTCAACAGGTACAACGGAGTCTAACTCTAATAGTCCATATGTTGCTTCAACACAGAGCTTCCCTCCACGACGTGTCGACAATATCGAGAACACAACCAATGATAATGGTAATAACAGCTTACTACGACCACCAAATACTCCACTTGGAATGACAAGTGGTAACAATGGTGATGGATTCCCCTTCCCTTACTCAACACGTACAGAGACAAATGGAGGAGTCTCATTGTATCCAACCACAACAGGTTATTCCCAATGGGAAGATACGACGAATGATGCTACAAGGGAAACAGGTGTACCGACTACTCCACCAGATAGGCTTAATGATAAGGTACCGAGGGCTAGACCAGCAGTTGATTACCAAGATATGTTATGGACCCAGATTGATATACTTGATGATGTACGGAGGATGGCTGATCAGACTTCTACAGATGGATCTTTCTTTAGTGCAGAACACGCAAGGGCACTTAATGAGCTACGAGATACTCAATATGCTTTGTTGAATGATTTGAAAGCGTGTGAAAAAGTTTTGGATAGTTCGGATGATCATAAGGTGATTTGGGACTCGACTGATATTGAAAGTGTTAGGGACAGACTATACAATAGGGAGTATTTTGATGGGGTAAAGACAGGATTAGAGAAAGTTAAAGCTCGTCTAGAAGATGTTGGTGAGAGTATGCGTAAGATTGATGATCGGAGGGAATGAGAGGTAAATAGATTATACTATAAAGAGGTTTAGAGTATGTCTGTATGTCTCCGTATTGTCTCCGTATAGCCCGTTTGAGTAGTTTATATGGGTATGTCTATTTCTTTGTCTCTCTCTCTTCAACACTGTGTAATGTATGAGTATATCTTACTAAAGACAGGTCTATATCTATATCTATGCCTATTCATGTGCATGTGCATGCTCGTTGGTGGAGAATGAATAATGAAGATTGGAGATCCCGTCTTAGGCGATGAGCTCCGCAGCAACAGCGAACAGCCCACGAGGCACCATTTCCAATACTAACACACCACCAACGCCAATTGACCAGGCAAACGATAAAGTCAATTACAACTACAATAACAATCAACATATAAACAATCCATCACCTAACGTAACAATAACCCTCTGCTTTGTAAGCTAATGAGCTGGGCCCTTCTCATAGTAAAGCAGGGCCTACTTCTCGCGTCTCGTGACGGGCCGCCACCTGCCGGCAGACTAATATAAACCACTTGCCATCGCCACACCTTTTGTCAACTTGTTACCAATTGACACATCTACACCTTCGCTACACCAAAGCAATTGCTCAATTAGCACATCGCAATAATGTCTCAGTCTTTCAGTGACTTCGCTCTCGCCTCGGAGCTTCCAGCTTTCAAAGCCCTTCAGCAGCTCTACGACACCCAGGGTAAGAACATCAAAGTTGTAGAGGAGTTCTCTAAGGATCCAGCTCGTTTCGATAAGTACTCTAAGGAGTTCACTAACTACGACGGTTCTAAGATCCTCTTTGATTTCTCCAAGAACATCTTCAACGATGAGATCTTTGCTAAGCTCGTGGCACTCGCTAAGGAGGCCGGTGTTGAAAAGCTCAGAGATGCCATGTTCAAAGGTGAACACATCAACACTACAGAAGACAGAGCAGTTTATCACGTTGCTCTTAGAAACAGAGCTAACAAGCCAATGTACGTTGACGGTAAGAACGTTGCCCCAGAGGTTGATGCCGTTCTTCAACACATCAAGGAGTTCTCCGAAGAGGTTCGTTCTGGTGCCTGGAAAGGTTACACTGGTAAGGCCATTACCGATGTTGTCAACATTGGTATTGGTGGTTCCGACTTGGGTCCAGTCATGGTCACTGAGGCCCTTAAGCATTACGCTAAGCCAGGTTTGAACGTTCATTTCGTCTCCAACATTGATGGTACTCACATGGCTGAGACTTTGAAGGTTTGCAACCCAGAGACAACTTTGTTCCTCGTTGCCTCAAAGACATTCACCACTGCAGAGACCATCACTAACGCCAATTCGGCCAAGACTTGGTTCCTCGAAGCTGCTAAGGACAAGGCTCACATCGCTAAGCACTTTGCTGCTCTTTCCACAAACGCTGAGGAAGTTGCCAAGTTTGGTATCGACACCAAGAACATGTTTGGCTTTGAGTCATGGGTTGGTGGTCGTTACTCTGTTTGGTCCGCCATTGGTACCTCCGTTGCCATCTACATCGGTTACGACAACTTTGAGGCCTTCCTCAAGGGTGCTGAAGCTGTTGATGACCACTTTACTTCTACCCCAATCGAGGATAACATCCCAATGATTGGTGGTTTGCTCTCTGTTTGGTACAACAACTTCTTTGACGCTCAGACCCATTTGGTTGCCCCATTCGACCAATACCTTCACCGTTTCCCAGCTTACCTCCAGCAATTGTCCATGGAGTCCAACGGTAAGTCTGTTACAAGAGGTAACGTCTTCACTAACTACTCCACCGGTTCTATCCTCTTTGGTGAACCAGCAACCAACGCTCAGCACTCTTTCTTCCAGCTCGTCCACCAGGGTACCAAGGTCATCCCAGCTGATTTCATCATTGCTGCTCAGTCCCACAACCCAATCGAGAACAACTTGCACCAAAAGATGCTCGCTTCAAACTACTTCGCTCAGGCTGAGGCCCTCCTCACCGGTAAGGATGAAGCTCAAGTCAAGTCTGAAGGTGCCACAGGTGGTCTTGTCCCACACAAGATCTTCTCAGGTAACAGACCAACCACTTCTATCTTGGCTCAAAAGATCACTCCTGCTGCCCTTGGTGCCTTGATTGCCTACTACGAACACGTCACTTTCACCGAAGGTGCCGTTTGGAACATTAACTCCTTCGACCAGTGGGGTGTTGAACTCGGTAAGGTCTTGGCTAAGGTTATCGGTAAGGAGCTCGATGATGCCACTCCTGTTGAGACTCATGACCCATCCACTAAGGGCTTGATCAACCAGTTCAAGAAGTGGATGTAGGAAAGAGCAGGGGTCAAACTTTGACCATTCCTCTTGATATTGTGATGATGAGGTGTTTATACAGCGTCGTGGGTTTAATGTTTGAAATTTTGTACATGATTATCTAGTTTTTAACCTCCAGTATTTGTAGTCTCTTGTTGCTATTATTACATTTCATTTGTTTTTGTCTAATCACAGTTCAACCTCTAAAAGCACCAGCGGCCAAAACAAGATTACCTCTTGTGAAATGAACTTTGTAAACCGGAGTTCTCTTTGTGAAGAATGAAGCCAAATGATCAGCAGTTGGAACAATCTCCTTACGTCTTCTTGCCTCCTCGATCTTTTCCTTAGAACCACCATTCAAAGATGTAGTAGGATCATCACTCGTTGGGAATGGATCTGGAACAGGACCAGCCTCAGTGGTACCCCTCTTAATGTCCCAAACACGCACTGAAGAATCAGCACCACCAGAAATAAGAACAGAGCCCTCTTGAGAGAAGGCAAGTGAATAAATGGATGATCTTCCATGACCTCTCATACTTTTCAAACGACGACCAGACCCAATATCCCAAATGTTAATCATGGTATCCTCACCAGCGGAAGCCAACCATCTTCCGTCGGGAGAAACTGCAATGGCATTAACAGCACCAGTGTGACCACTAAAGATACGGACACTGTTACCCTTCTGAACATCCCACATACGACATGACTTATCAGCGGAACCAGTAAACACATATGTGGAATTTGGATGGAATTCAACGGTATCAACATCTCCCAAATGTCCAGCAAAGATCCTTAGTGGATAAATGTGATCACAACTCCAAAGACGAGCAGTTTGATCATGGGATCCAGTGACGAAATAATGACCAAATGGTGAAAATTTAACATCCCAAACTGGATGATTATGACCTTTGTACGACACTAGAGCCGTGTATGTATCCATCGACCAAAGTCTTGTAGTCTTATCTTCAGAAGATGAAAGAAGATATCTGTTATCTGGAGAGAATGACAGTCCATAAACTGTACCACTGTGTCCAATCAATCTTCTTGAGTTATCATCATTGAACTTATCAGTCTTTAACACGGATTTCAAAGGGCCACCATCAAGCGACCAGAGCTTGATGTATGAATCTTGGAACCCTCCTGCAACCATTGTGGAATCATCATTGAATTCCAATGAGGTGAGATCATTGTTAGTGTTGTGAAAAGTGTACATGCATACACTTGGAGCTGCAGCTTGAATTGAATCAAGTTTAATCTTATCACGAGACTCTTTCACTATCTGCACTTCACGCTTTAAATCCAGTGCTGTCTTGGGTGGAAGTGGTAACACCTCCCTCGTTGGCGCATCATCGGATGTAGTCTGCATCTTGTGGAATTCATCAACAAGTGATGTACCTTGAACACCTTCTCTAGCATCTTTTTTCTTCAATTCCAATTCAACCTCTTTGGAAAAATCTGGATCCATTGGCATTTGTCCAAGTTTGACAGGTTGTGAATTAAATTTCTCCACTTCATCCGTCTTGGCAATACCCTTGATACCGTCATCAAGAGCACCTTCATCACCACTGCTTCCACTAACATTAGAGTTTGTAATGACTGGTTGGATATATCTGTTGATCAAACTGATCATGATAGATCCACCAACAGCCTCATTCTCATGAAGGAAGTAAAGAAGCAAATTCAAAGCAGTTCTTGAGATGTGAAGTACATAAGAATTGTTTCTAAATGTCTTGGCCAACTGGTTTTCCTCGAGATGCTCTGAGGTTCCAATACCAGCAAGCTTACTCACTTCAGATCCATGAAGGATCTCGTGGTCAGACATGAACTTGTTAAAGAAGGATCTTGCAGCAGTACCATCCTTCCCAACGAGATCCAAGAAACAATGCACAAACAGCGGATACAGCACTCTAAACAACTCAGGTCTATAAATGTCAAGCGAGCTTTCCACCCAAGCCTTGAGCATTGAGTATCCACGAACGTATCCTTCCGGCTCCATCTTCTCCACAGTTGCAACTGATGACTTATCGGTAATTGGTGTTCTGACAGCGCCAGAGGCAAAATTTTGAGGTGGTGGTGTCGGGACATGAGATGACTCCATACGTAGCATAGCTTCTGTCTTGTGATAACCTTTCTTATTAAGATACTCAAGCACAATTCTGTTCAAGTCTGCCTGGGAGAACTGACCACCGGTTTGACGACGTTGCTGTTGTTGTTGCGCCTGTTGAGGTTGTGCTTGACCCGGCTGGGCCTGTTGTGGGACACCAGCAGCAGCCTGACCGGCAGACTGTGCTCGCATGGCGGCATTCTGAGCGGCAGGGTCAACTTTCGGTGTATTTTGCGACATGATGAGTAGACGCGCTGATGTTGGGTGTGTTCAACAGCGATTGAATGTGGCGGCAAGTGCGAGTTTCTCAAGAACGTTAAGACAAAGAGCCGAGTAATTATATGGATACACTGGCCAGTTCTTCGTAAGAATCCGAGCAAACCACACCGTTTGTGTTGTTAATCAATACAAATTTGACTTAGTTGAGAGTCCGACGCTTTGTTGACGTCTTTTGTCCTGCTAACTTGTTTCGCGGGTGGATATATTATGATACAGTGTGATTACCTATAGCACTTCCTCTTTAGGAAGTCTAACCGGCCAATAGCGAGTCTCCGGGCAGCCGCCCCGCGAAATCGCCAAACAAATTTGCCCAAAAAACAGTGGGCGCCCCTGGGCGAAAAAACACCTCCGACTCGGATCTCTTCTTCACTGTTCCTTCAAGAGCACCAAAAAACAGAGCAAAGATGAGCTTCCGTCAATTGTCTTTGAGAGGTAAGTGCTGTTCGTTTTTGAACGGGTATATGAGCGTGCGCCAGCGTGGAGTGAACCCTTTTTTGATGACTCGGCGACGTGTTCCGAATGTTTGAAAGCGTCGATTATTGAACACTTGCGAGGGCCTCCAATTGTTTCCGGCAGTACCGCCCTGAATCATAATATCTGATATCAAAGAATTGAAAAACTAACATGATCGTTTAGCTATTCGCCCAGCCTCTTTTGCCTTGCGTTCCGCACCGTGAGTATCACACATTCAATGTCAAGTCTCAATGCCTCAAAGGTCCTAAACATTAGTGTCACAAGCCACCAATTGATCAATTGATAACTCTACAACCACGAATTGAGCTCATCTATCATTTCTTTATGAAACCAAAATGTTTATTGCCTTTCCTCCCATCCAGGTCATGACGCGTTGAATCACCCCGAGAGACATTATACCCGAGACGAATATCTACATACAAAAAGACCACATATACTAACAATTACCAGAATTGGTGTTCGTTCGCTTTCCTCCCAGGCTCCAACCCCAGAGCAGAAGAACGCTTCCTCTATCATTGATGCCCTCCCAGGTAACTCTCCACTCTCCAAGACTAGTATCCTCGCCACTGCCACCGCTGCCACCGTCTACGCCATCTCTAACGAGCTTTACGTTGTTAACGAGGAGTCCATTTTGCTTGTTACTTTCCTCTCCTTCACTGGTCTCGTTGCCAAGTACGTTGCCCCATTGTACAAGGACTGGGCTGATGAGAGAATCAAGTCCGTCTCTGAGATTTTGAACTCCTCCAGAGTTAAGCACGTTGAGGCTGTCAAGGAGAGAATTGACTCCGTTTCTGACTTGAAGGATGTTGTTGACACCACCAAGGTTCTCTTTGAGGTTTCCAAGGAGACCGTTGAGCTCGAGGCTCAGGCTTTCGAGTTGAAGCAGAAGGTGGACCTCGCCACTGAGGCCAAGTCTGTCTTGGACTCTTGGGTCAGATACGAGGCTTCTGTTCGTCAGTTGGAGCAGCAGCAGTTGGCTTCCTCCGTTATTGCCAAGGTTGAGAAGGAGCTTGCTAACCCAAAGTTCCAGGACAAGGTGTTGCAGGAGTCTGTTGCTGAGATTGAGAAGATCTTCGCCGCTGCTAAGTAAAGCGATTCAATTGATCCTTCTTGACTCTAAACACACATATTCATCCCCCAAACCCCTTTTCCCTTCTTTCTTTAAAAGATTAAAGGCTTGTCCCTGATCTTTACACACACACACAAAAAGAGAGTTGTGATAAGAATGACAGTTTTAGACACGTTTATGATTCTAGAAGTGTGTGATTTGACATAACGCATTTCTACAATTGCAATTCATGATATATGCAAAGTAAGTAAATTAGTCAATTTTCGTAGATTAAATTCAGTATCATTCATTCATCATGGTTGTTGTATTCAAACTTGGTCAATCTTGCGCTTAACAGCGGTTGGCATGAAAGACCGCACATCACGATCTTTGACAATAGCACTACCTTCAAAGATGGTCTTCACGGTGTCAAGTGGTTTGTAAAACTTTGGTTTCTCTTCAGTTGGTAGGGGTATGTTCACAGCTTCAGGATCTGGAGCATATGAAACGGGATCGGGGAGATTTGTGAGTGTGTAGTTCGTATATCCTTCTGGTGCACGTCCAAATGGGTTCCATTCGGGATCATAAAAGATACTGTTCTTACCCAGCGAAAGGTTCGCTTCAGGTGTCTCTTCTTCGGTTTGAGAAAGTCCCGGAAGTGGTGATTCTGGTGGCGAGTCCTGAATTCCTGTCGTCTTCTTTAGAAGTGCAAGATCCTTCCGAAGTCCTTCCAAAACTTTCTCCTCCTGGCCAAGATGACCACCTTGTTTAGTCTTCTTTTGTTCAAGTTCGTCAATACGCCGTTGAAGTCTCTGTGGATTCATATTCTTGATCCTCTCGAGCTTATGGGTCTGTCTCTGCTCCTTTAGCTTCTTGAGCTCCCTTGCCCTTTGGCGGCGTCCTGTTTCGCTTGTTAGTGCGCTGATCTTTTTGGAAACTTCCAAAGCAATGTATGACTTACTCTCGGCCTCAACGGGATCGATATTTCCACCCTTGGCCATCCTTTGTGAGTCGATGCTTGGCCGTTGTTGATAGTCCTTAGTTGTCGTTATGGCGATGAGCTCAGTTTGAACTTTCGAGATGTTGCGAAAAGCCAAACTCAGCATCAACATCAACCCAAATAAGCCATACACACCAACTAACGACACACACACAACAAAACCAATGCAGTCGCCCGTCGAGAATAAGGAACCGCCAGCAGACCACTCGGGTGTCCCCGTTGAGGCTCTCGAGGCCCTAAGACTGCGACTAACACAGTTAACGCACACGCTCTCCAAACTCCAGGCAGAGTTCAAGAACCCTCAACTCACACACTACGTTTCGCTACAGACGCAATTCAACATCGTTCTGACACAACTTGCCTCTCTCTCGGGCACATTGAGCGAGTATTCCAACGTGCTGGAAAGCACTGTGGCCTTCCCTTTGCCGCAATTCCCCACGACGGAACAAGAGGGCCTCCTCACAACACTGCTGAGAAAGAAGGCGGCGCCGGAAGTTGTCGAATGGATTGAGGAGTCCAAGGCAAAGAGCACAGATATTCTGCTACGAGATGACGAAGGACTGACAAAGTGGGCAGTGGAGACGATGCAGCGCGGGAAGCAGAACCATAACTTCACGGGATATCATACCAAGGAAGAGCTGGACAACGGTGCCCTTGATGAAAAGGAGGATGTCAAGATGGAGGAGGACGAAAAGATTAGGTACACTGTGGACCAGACGCTCAAGTTCATGTACCAGGGTGACATTCCAAGAGTATAGCAGGACTACAAATTGATGTCAAATCTATGACCTATATCGTGAAGTAGAAACGTATGTACAGTTTATAAAGTAGAAAAGAGTTTTATCAACATGATCATGAGCAGAGGGGAAAAGAAGTGGGGCATTATGCATGAAATGGGCCGTTGCAATGTCATTAAAAAGAAGGGAATCGAGTGGATTAAGAAAGAAGCTTGATGACAAGTTCCCAAGTTCCAAACATGATGATGGAATTTGGAACTGTTCTGAGTAAATGTGGGGTCAAACCACCGTACATGGAGGCGAGACCTTCCTCCTTGACAATCAAGCGGAAGCATTGCACCAATCCAGTGTACTTGGGCTTACCGTTCTCCAATGGAGCCTGTCTGAGACGGGTTCTGATGACTTCGTGTGGGTATGTGATCAAAGAGGCTACAAACTTGGCTGCACCAGCGGAACCTGAACGAGCACTCCATTCAACAAATGAGTCCCATGAGGTTCTCTCGTGTCCATCAGCCATGTTCTTGATGGCCTTTTCAGAGATGAGTCTCTTCATCTGCTCGTAAAGCACCCATTGAAGTGTACTCTCGACAGATCCCAAGTAAGACGCACTAAGACCCTTGTAGAGACCACGGATTCCCTCGGTCTTTACAACAGTCTTGAGGCAATCCCATGAGTTCTTGTACAGCTTAGAACCGGCTTTGTCCAACTGAAGACGGGTCTTCACAAGCCAGATAGGATTTGTGGCAGTAGAAGTGGCAATACCGGCAGCGGCAGCAGCACAGAGGTGAACCCAGGTGGCTTCCTGTCCATTGTTGAAGTTCTTCGATAGGAATTCCTTACCGACACCGTATGTAAAGAAGTTAATCGAACGAGCTGGAATAACACCAACAAGGTTAGGACCAAGACCTTTGAACAAGGCTCTAACACCTTCTGTCTTGTACACACTGCCAATGATGCCGAATGTCTCACGGAAATGCTGCAGAGCCTGAAGCAATGGATTGCTTGATGTCATCGCCTTACGATATGAAGCAGCATACACATCACTCTGAAGTCTTGTCTTGACAACATCGAAAGGAGATGTGAATATAGACCCTGTCATACCACCAACACCACCAGCGACAAAATGTACCCATGGCTTGACCTCCTTGTGCGTTTCTACTGCAGCTGATGAGTTTATCGTCGATGACTTCTCATCGGATGCGAGGTAGGCAGCGGATTCTCTCGCTTCGTCAGATATTGATTCAAACTTTCTTGACATTATATTATACTCCAAAGTTGCCGTTGGTGGATACAATGGCCCAGTGGTCTAGTGATTGTGGTTTGAGTGGGGGGTTTAACTCAGATGGTGATGAGTAACGTCCCAGATGCGATAGGCTAAAGTGAGATTGAGAGTCACACGGGAACTTTAAAGTTGGCTGTGGTAGATATAACTTCAGATTTTGAAAGGTTATCACCTTAGTAATCGTCTCGAAGGGGTATGTGAATCGATTTAATGTGAGTTCAAGGTTAAATGGCCAGATTTAAATGGTTTCATGATTGTTTCGAAGAGCCCCGGTGTGGAAAATTTTGACGTATTGTTGCAAATAAAACGGTTTCGCGAGATTGTGCCCGGGCCACGCTCCTCGTCGCATAATCTAATTCTACCAAGAGGTTAATCATATGTCTTCCTTGTTTTCCGTTAGGAACGCACCAAGTTCTGCTAATTTGTCTGAAGTCAACGATATGTTGCGTATGATTTTCAAGATATTCATCTTTTCATTTGGCCTCTGGGCACTCCTATCAACTACATTACCACATCTCTTCCCACAGGTTATCCTTCAAAGAGAACTTCCTCTTGATCTACAGAACAAAAGCATCCAGTTATTAATCGCTCATCCGGATGATGAGGTAATGTTTTTTGGTCCAACTATCATCGAGCTCCTGAAACCAGAGTATGAAAACAATCTGTCCGTAACATGCTTTTCAACAGGTAATGGTCAAGGTCTCGGTCCGATCAGAGCAGATGAGCTTAAAAGAAGTCTTGAGATTCTTGGTGTAGGCTCAAATTTTGAAGTTATTGACGATGAAAAGAACTTCAAAGACTCAATGTCGATACAGTGGGAATCCAATAAGATTCTCAAATATGTTTCCGCTGACACTGATATCATTCTCACATTTGACGATGCAGGCATCTCAAACCATCCAAACCATATCTCTCTCTACAAGGCGGCAATCCAATCTGGTAAAGTTGTGTATACCCTGAAGTCCTGGTCTTTTATTGAAAAGTACAGCAGTATGCTCTATACAAATGTTAGGCTCCTCATTGATCTTATTGAGCTGGCAGTCCGTATAAACTTTGAACAGGATAGTTGGTATCAGGACCTCAAACAAAAGTTCTCCAATCTCTGGACTGTTTCAGGAAATATAAATATCTATACTGACCTCCCTGGCTCTGTTCTTGTGGTTTCTGCTATGATGAACGCTCACAAATCGCAGATGGTGTGGTTCAGATACGGTTGGCTACTAACAAGCCGTTACCTGAATGCTAACGAGCTTGTGCGCATCCAGTAAGGATTTATCATCTTCAACGTGCTTGGTTTGATCGTTAGGATTGTATATTGCCCTTTCCGTATTGTATATGACGGGCAACATAGAATAAATACTGAATAAATAATGACGAATAAATAGCGACACTCAAAGGATGTCAATAAATAAACTGCTGGGACGGGAAACCATAATTAGTGATGGAAGTGGTGAGGAACGTTGTGCACCTTACCGTCCTTCACGGTGGCATTTGGCGACCAACCACCGTACTTGACATCGTGCTTAGAGTTGAACTGGGCAATTCTCTCCTCAATCAATGGTCTAAAGTTTTTGACCAAAGCCTGGATTGGCCAAGCAGATGCATCACCGAGACCACAGATGGAATGGCCCTCGATTCTCTTGGAGATTTCAATGAGCTGGTCAATCTCACGAACCTTGGCATCACCAATGACAAGTCTATCCATAGTCTTGGCCAACCATGTGGTTCCCTCTCTGCACGGTGTGCATTGACCACAAGACTCGTGACGGTAGAACTGTGCCAATCTTGCAATAGCAGCAATCATGTCAGTGGACTTGTCCATAACGATACATGCACCAGTACCAAGGGATGAACCAACCTCACGAAGACCATCGTAATCCATAAGCGCCTTCTCTGCACCTTCCTTGGTCAAACATGGGACAGAAGAACCACCTGGAATGACAGCTTGTAAGTTATCCCAGCCACCACGAACACCACCACAGTGTACATCAACCAGCTGCTTCAATGGGATACCCATCTCCTCTTCCACGACACATGGTTTATTAACATGACCAGAAATACCATACAACTTAACACCGGTATTCTTGTCTCTTCCGAGACCGGCAAACCATTCTGGTCCACGACGCAAGATCGTTGGAGACACGGCAAGAGTCTCAACGTTTGTAACTGTAGATGGTCTACCAAAGAGACCGACAGCAGCTGGGAATGGTGGTTTTAATCTTGGCTTACCTTGCTTACCTTCAAGAGATTCAATCAAGGCAGTTTCCTCACCACAAATGTAAGCACCCATACCTCTATGGATGTACACGTCAAATGCATAACCAGATCCACATGCATCTTTACCCAAGAGACCAGCCTTGTAAGCTTCATCAATGGCACCTTGCAAGATTCTAGCTTCGTCGTAAAATTCACCACGGATATAAATGTAAGCAGCTGTTGCGTTCATAGCTCTACCAGAGAGCAAACAACCTTCAATGAGCTTGTGTGGCTCCTTTCTCATAATTTCACGATCTTTACAAGTACCAGGTTCACCTTCATCGGCATTGACAACAACGTATCTTGGACCTGGGTTCTTTTCCCAGCCAGGAGGATTCATGAATGACCACTTCATACCTGATGGGAAACCTGCACCACCACGGCCACGCAATCCAGAGGCCTTTATCTGGTCAATGATCCAAGAGTCGCCCTTCAGCACAAGCTCCTTCGTCTTGTACCAATCACCACGCTTCATGGCACTCTTGAGATCATGACCGTAATATCCATGTAAGTTTTGAAAGATACGATCTTGGTCCTTAAGCATACCAAGGGGGCGGTTTGGATTAGCCTCGGCGACAGTAGCGAGTCCTCGAAGGGCAGAAAGGGCCCTTCTCGAACCTTGAGAGTGTATGGAATTCAGGGATAACATTAGTGTTATGATCGAAACCTGTATCCTTGCGAGTAGCCGAAGGTGTTTGTTGTGGATTAACCCCTTGGTGTGGGGTGACTTTCCTTCACTTTTGATTCGTTAACCCCACTTCACCAACTTTTCGCCAAATTTGCGGAGAGTGTGTCTCTTAACAAGAACCAGCATTACCTCATTGGGCCAAATGGCGAAGTTTTATCATTTTGGATAGGAATGCCATTTATATTTTGATTAAATTGAATCATTCAGCGATTTGCAATGCTATGTTCCTTTAAGCCCCAGTATTTAAGTACATATTCATGCTCACCTCAATCAATTTAATGTAATTTGCAAATATTGTAAATAGCTTCTTCCATTAGTGATAAACTCATCTAACCAACCAATATACTTCAGGCTAAAAAGACAATGAATACCCATTGAAAAAACCTTAAAGAGCTTAAACAACTATTATTTATTCCAACAGACTTTCAAAGTACTTGAAGAGTACTCTAAGCTTGCAAACATCACCCAATTGCCTTATTGATTAAATATACAGGCATCATACTCCTCTAGAGATGTCCGGATGTTTTATGAAGGCTTTTTTTCGATTCGCGTAGAGTTCTCTAGAAAGATGGGGGGCGCCACCGTTTAAATGGGTTGCTTATCTCTTTCTATAGATCGTTTCTTTACGCAAGAGAAGTTATAACTCACATATACATAAATATCAATTCGAACAATGGGACTCTTTACAGGATCTACGAGTGATAAGGAACATATTGAGAAGACAGCCACGGAGATTGCATCTGGGCCAACTTGTCTTTCTCCATCATTCCCAACATCCCTTCCAGGATTCAGTTCAATCGACCAGCGCGTCCAGGATATGGTTGACAAGGTGTTTGATTCAAAGATTTTCAGTTCCGATAACTGGAAATCTTGGGGTAGAGGATGGGATGAGACTCGTCCATACCTTGAGCTCTTTGGTAACTTCCACAAGGGAAGAGGCATCTCAGGTTTGAAGGCATATCCAGTTCCAAATACATCACAGTATGAGGAGTGTCAGAACAAGAAGGGACTTTCTGTATGGGATGAGAATGGTTGGTGGAGATGTTTGTTCCCAAGAGCCAATCTGCCTCAAGAGGGCGGCGTCAGCAGAGAAGATGTCGAAGGTGACAGAGATAATAAGTATGGTGTCTTCTTCAAAGAATACAACTCTTTACTTGATTGGAAAGTTCAAGTTGCCAAGTTGGTTAGAGAGAAGGAAGAGCAGAAGCGTATTCAGAGTGAGACCCAAACTTTGAACGATATCTATGCTGATTATGAGAAAGATCTTGACTGGGATGGCGTCACCGGTCAGGATGGCGTTGTTAGTACCAGTAAGGCTGTTCACTATAAGACTTTACCAAATGGTGATGCTGAAGAGGTTACGGAGATCCATAACACTTTCAGAGATGGAAGATCTGAGAATAAGAAGTTTAGAAAACTGATCCCAAGAGAGGGATCTCCTCTTATTGAGGATTTAAGTTCTGACAAGAAGGACTCCAAGTTGATTGATTGGATTTGGGACAACAAGAAGGACTGAAGTCCTTTCCTCCCGAAATACTTACGAAGATTTATGAATGGAATTGCTACGGGTGATTATATGAGATATATGAAATACTGACGTGTAAATAAGATTTGGATCCTCGTTGACTGTAGTGCAACGATCTACTAAGGTACAAGATATTATGTCATAGTAAGACCCTCTATGTTTTTGACGATAATATAAATACATAATTAATACCTGCAAGTTTTTGCAGATTACTGTTCTGGTTCGTAGTTCCAAGCTGCAACGAAATACATAATGGCAAAGACGAAGAAGGCAAAGGCACCACCAAGAGTAACAGTTCTCATGGAGATTCTGGAAGCAAGCATCTTACCACCAACAACAGCAGCGGCAGTACACAAACCATGTCCGATAACGGCACCCAAGATCACAGCCCAATAGTTGGAACCGGCAGCCATGGCGATGGTAGCGATCTGGGAGCGGTCACCCCATTCACCGAGGAAGATCATGACAAAGACTTGGACCCATAGTGGAGAGATCAACTGGGACGTAACTTGTTTGAGTTGGGTAAGGAGAGAAAGCACAGTATCGACAGTCTGGGCCATGAATGATGTCGGTCCAGTCTTAAGAGCCGAGGCACGACCAGATTCAACATCGTTCATCTCATAGTTCATATCAGATACAGTGAGTTCCTCTTCAACTTCAGCAAGTTCCTCATCAACACCCATGGATGAGGACATGGCAAGACCTTCCTGTGTGAGTTTGAAACCAAATACGACAAAGAGACCAGCTGCAAGGAATTGAGTGACGCGCTGGGATAGGAGAGTTGGAAGAGTGTGACCAACGATACCTGAAAGGATAGTCATAATGGCTAGAGATGCGAAGGATGCAGAGAAGACAAGGAAACGAGAATGACGCATGGCCATGAGTGCAGAGATGAGGAAAGTCTTATCACCAATTTCAGAGACCACAATCATGGAGATGGCCATAAGGAATGGATTACCACCAGCTTTTGATCCGGAACCATCGGTATCATCTTCCTCAGTGGTCACGGCGGCACCACCTGTGGATTTCTTCGTCTCTGGGGATCCGTTAGCATACGTCGATTTAACAGTGGACCCAGCAGTGGCACCAGCCGCGGTTGACGGCACTTTGATGGCAGATGCAAGTTTTGATGTGGTATCCTCAATAGGAACAGTGTTAGACTCTGGCACGTCGATATCAGCAGCGATGCCTCGTTTCGTTGGGACAACACGAGCATGTGGACCATTGAGGGAGCCCAGCTGTGATATATCAATGGCAATGGCCAGCTGGGCAATGGCAAAAAGATATGTATACTTCATGTTTTGGAGTTGTGATGTAGTGTTTTGTGATGAGCGCCTTGAGTGATGACTGTCAATGAAGCAGTTAAAAAGATGGTGTTTCCAGGGATGAATATGAACCGAATTGAGCAACTAAAGATGTACGTCAACCGGTAGTACCTCCTCGAACAGTCTACCAAACACAGAGAAGACCCTTAATGTGTAGATCAAAATTTTTAAAGAGTTTATGGAAAGCTTTGTCGAGCTCAAGAAATAGAATCATCGATAGCGCGCGTGTCCCCTTCGCGAAAAAAAGAAACGGAATGGCTCTAACCAATTAGGGGTAATAAGTAGATCAAACAATGTGGCCTGTTTATAGACTCTGCAGAGTCTTTAAAAGGTGAGGCTGTGACTTTGAGTGGTTTTTAGCAAATTATTGTGTAACAGTTCCCACTAAGGTATAAAAAAAGTGCACGGAATGCGCTATTTTGAGGAACATATTGTCCCGTTTGCATGCATGATTTAGTAGAAACACACTGAGATCTGATCTGGGCAGAGCATCAGCACCTATTGTGCAAAATTAGATACGTAGTAATGTATTAATAGGGTCTTTTCGATTCTGTTGACTATTTCTTAATATCAAGAAATTAATCATGTCGATGTCTTGTACAACTCCTCCTCAGAAGCGCAGTTAACTTTTCTCAATTCAGAGAAGAAGTCATAACGATCAAAATAGACACCACACATTCTTCTCTGTCCTGTAGTCTTTTTCATTCTAGCATGTAAGACTCTCCAATTGTCAAACACCAATGCCTCACCTGGGACAAGTTTCTTCCACACAACGTTATCCTCTCTGGAGATAACGGTATTCCAAGAACGCATGGCCTTGTACATTTTCTTCAACGTAGCATTGTCCATGTGATAATTGGAAGAACGATCACAATTATTCCAAGATACCTGAAGAAGCTCACCATCCTCGTCATGGATCAAGACCGGTTTCCTTTCAACCAAGTGTACATCACCAAGCGAGTGACATTCGATTGGGATCGTTGATAATGTCTCATAATCATCTGGGAATTCCCTCTTCAAATCCTGAGCACACTTGAAAGCATCAACTAAAGTAGTAAGTCCACCTTCACCATTGTGGAATAATAAATGGAACAATTGCAAATATGGTGTGTATTCCCAATAAGTTCCATCAGTGTGTGACTTGATCTCAATGTCGGAGTATGCAGTATCCTTCATTGCGAGATCTGTAGTAAAGTCCCAAAATCCACCATAGTGTGTGTGACGCAATGGGAGGATAAATTCACACATCTTCTCGGTGTCTTCAGCAGTATGTGGGATGTCATGGATGAAGGAGAATCCGTATTTGTGAATGTTGTTAAGGAGGGCCTTCTTGTTTCCCTTCATGACATCTGAGTAAGGAACGGTTGGCTTATTAGCCTCGATGTAGGCTTTGTTCCAGAAAATACGTTCTGGTTTGAGGAAATCCTTGTGTGGAGTTGGCTTGGTGTACTCAGAAGTGTGAATAATCAACCATTCAGTGGTGAAAGTTGAAATGTGGTTATCGGACCAATTGATAGTGAGTGACTCCGAGGTTGAGGAACATGAGACAGCCTTGACGTCTTCTGGGACCAAATAAGTGTCAAAGACACGCTGGTATGTCTGACTATCATAGCATTCATTACATTGACAGTTATCTCTGAGCCAGAAGTTGAGACTTTGAAAGCGGTCAGTGTTAGTGATCTAGTCCGGGGTAGAGAATCCGGGTGAGGTCTGCCGAGCCCTCCGGGTCAAAAGTACTCACTACTCGTGGGTCTTACCAGCCTCTGTTGTGACTATAACCGTTTCATTGTTATGAGAGACGTCCTTAATAGTGTAATCGTTAGTCATTCTGAGCTATGAATCTTTAAACAAGACCTTAAATTGGGTAAAGTGGTGAACTCCGGGCTCCGCTTTATCGATATTAAGGAGCGTGCCCGGAATAAAATGACAGACTGTGGGGGAAAGACCTTCCTTCCCCTCCCCTTGGTACAAGTTTACATTGGTGAGTCTAATGGGACGATTATGATAAGATACACAGTGATATCCTTCAACAAACCAACATATTTCGGCCCGGTGGAGATTGCCGCAGTTGTGTGCGGAAATATCGAAGGGTTCCGTGATCTGTCCCGTGTGTCCTTTAGAGCCGGTTTGATAGTGACTCACGGACAGAACCCCCGATGGATCCCGATGGATCGGGATAGACCTTGTGACTGATATGTACCTGGTATCCGGACTACTCTAGTAGTGCTCGAGGGGAGAGGACAGGGTCTAGTTCGGGGCAAGACGACTCACTAAGCACAGCTAGTACTAATTAGCTACGGGAACTAGCTATGGCCACCACCAGATACCGAGTCTATGAGAATAGAACAAAATGAAAACATAAGCATCTTTACACCAACCTCTAAATAAGACCACAAACCTAACGGTTTGAAGGAGACGGCACGATTGTTCCCCTTAGAGCCTCAAATACTGTACTAAGACTACTCCCTTCAAATGCCACAGAGGGCGCGAAACCCCGGATGTTAATATGCGGGGACAACAGAGACTCACCTGATCGCAACTAGTTTTAAAGTATACTTAAAGAAGTGGGAACGCCACTGAGAGTTTAGAGTAATAGACTTGTTATTAACCCCATTAATAATTCAAAGAACTATGTTACATCCACAACCAAAGCATTCAACACCACAGAACCTCACAGAGCCACCAGCTGCATCGCCAACTCCGATCCCAGGCTCCTCCCCTGTCTTTGCCTCTCTAGAGCATGAACAGCCACGACAGCAACCACAGGTACCACAAGAGTACGCTCACATCCCACACGGTTTACAAAGACGCCCTTCACTCAACTACAAGACAGCATTGAGCCAACATGGCTCCTTCTCGGGAAATCGACTCGAACAGGAGGCATCGGGGCATGTAGAGAAGCTCAGCATCTCCCCTGACTCTCAACCATCAGCGTCATCTAATAAAGAGGAAGAGGTTCCTACACTTCAAGTTCCAGAAGATAGTAAGCCATATCTTCAACACTCATCCATGGGTCTCGACTTTGTCAAATCAAACGAACAGTTTAACGTTGCATACCAGGGAACAAGACCAACATGCTACGAACTGCATCGTGAGCGTGATGAAGACCTTCAAAAGAACAATAACAACCACAATAATCTCCAGCGTCATAAAAAATCCTATATGGGATTAAACACTAAAGACACTGGTTCACACACATGCAAAAAGGGTTGGTGCTATCACAGCGATCAAACTGTTAGTAACGATCAGCTTTCTGACGATGATGCGCAACACACAAGGTATCATCAAAGTGCTGGTGATTACTATCCACAATGCTACGAGTACACTGAATTCAAGAGACGGATGAGCTATGATTGATGTTTAAGTTTATACCCATTAATGAAATTTTATACCATCTTTTTTTCTATTTTGATATGCAAATGAGTTATAAAGTTGTTAGACTTGTCTCCAAATGTAGCAGCTTATATCCTACTCCACGTCTAACATCATTAAAACCATTAAATTATCCGTAATATACAACCAGACTCAAACTCACTACAAAACAAAAAAGGAGTTAAGAAAAAACAAGAGTCAAGGACAAACTTTTATAACATCATTCAAGAAACAAAGTTGATTGTTTACTCCTCGTCCTCCTCCTCGGCAGCAGCCTCAGTCTCCTGACCCTGAGACTTTCTAGCAACACGACCAGCTCTACCACCACCGTATGGGGAGTTCTTAGCAAAGTCAATGTGCTTCTGGGAGTCCAATCTAACAACAAAGGATGGAATGTTGACAATCTGCTTACCAACAGCAATGTGTCTCTGAGAGATCAAAACTCTAGCGTGGTGAACAGACTTGGCCAAACCAAGCTTGTAAACCTGAGTCTGAAGACGTCTCTCAAGGAAATCCTCTGGCTTCAAAGCCAAGACGTAATCGAGCTTCTTCTTGTCCTCAGACAAGATACCAGCACGCACCAATCTTCTGATCAAAGCGTTACCCTCAAACAATCTCTTTGGGTCCTTCTCATCTCTGGTCAAAAGGTCACGAGCAGCTCTTCTGATCTTAGACAACTGGAAGTTGATTCTGTAGATCTCGTGCTTGTTCTTCAAACCGAACTCACCAGCGAGCTTCAACTCAGCATCCAAACGAGCAGACTCGTATGGTCTCTTTGGGACAGTGTAAGTCTTGGAGTAAGTTCTTGGAGCACCTAAAACATGTTAGCATTTTGATCAAATCGCCCAATGTGTGTTTTCTTTTTTGCTTTGCACATCACATTTGACACAAGTCTACATAAGAAGGTTTTTGCAAGGGTCTTTGTTTTTTGTTCCATTCACTTGACGCTATTTGAAATATAGGCAATCGAATCAAGGAGTGAAAAGTAATCAATAGAAAGGTGTATGGTTGCACTGGATCGAGCAGCTTGTTAAGATCATTCTGTACCTTCATCTGTCTCAAAGACAAATAGAAGGGCAAACAGTAGTCGAGACTGGCCATTATCCAGAACCTCAAACACGATCAAGCCAAACATGCAAATAAACCCAGTACAGTAATCCCATTAAAGGGATAAACCGTTGTGCAAAACCAAACCTTTCCTGAAAACTTTTCACATCCATTGACCAGAGCAGCAGCTGAAGTGTCGGGAATTCAGAAGTGACTCCTTTGATTAGCCCATTTCAGTGAAAGCAGTGTGTTAAGTAGTGGAAACAAAAGATACAACAGCAGTGGAATCCTCATCTTGATGAGGATTCTTGTCATGTTGTGTGTTTCGAGGACCCGAACCTCTTATGCGTAGGAAACTCAAGCGTTCAACTCACTTCACAACGAGGTAAAAGAGAAGAACAAACAAGAAGAAACCCAGTGGCAAATTTCATGGAAAGTATAGAAATACTCTTTGTGAACCATCTACTTACGTGGCATGTTGACTTAGTATGAGGATGAGGGTATCACAAGATTTTCTATTGATTAGTGGTGATGAAGCTTGAAAAACTTCCATTTTGTTGGTGTCAAACTGCGAGCGCGGAGGGGGGGCCAACCATTCGCGGAAACTCATCCAAAAGCATCCAGACATCTAATCTGCAGTTTATGTGTCGCGAACCGTACTCATTGTGACTGTGCAAACGATACACCTGGACATCTACTCAGGGCATATTTCTCAGCTGAGATTAGGGCTTGTGAGAGAGATATGATGATCAGATTGACGTTAGGGCACGTTATAACTTTTGATGGGATCATTTTAAGATATCCACCTTGGCAGATAGGTAAATGATTCTCTATAAATGCCATTGGATTAATTATAACCCCTGGGTATACGAGAGCTTTAAATGTTCGTGTTGGCATTGTCTTTTTAAGGCAAATTTCTCGAAGGCTGATCCTTATCGAATCGAGCGTCTGAGATCCATGTGACAAAGTGTACATTTGGTCAATCACTTAAAATTGTCAACCATTCGAGTTTCTCAGGGTCTCTGGTGGTTATTTGCTTACTGTTTATACACTCGGCCATCCTTGGACAAGCCACTGCACGCTATTTTTGTGCTTCGAGCTGCTTAGTCGACTCACATCCTAAAGTCAATCTTTGGTAGCCCTCGTGAGTAAGCAAGCACATCGATATGAAAGTAGAAACGATGAATCGGGAGTAAGCTCCGTGAACTTATGCTACATGTTCCATTCTCCGCTTCCAATCCAGGGCTGAATGACTGTAGACTACACTAAGGGCCCTCGTTGACGTTTGTAAAGGGGGTGGGGGTTTGCAGGAGTTCAACCACTCACGGCTGTTCTGTTTTGATGCCAACCAGACAGGGCAATCTACAAGAGCTCGTTTTTTGCAGACGTACGCGTCTGCCTGCCGTTGCGCATCTCGATCAGGACGCGTTCAAGAAGGGAAACCTTGTTGGAAAACAGCACAGATGATAAACACGGTCATCTATCAAACTTCAAGATTTTAATAATCTAGTGTTGAAGTTACTTCATCCGGGTGGCAAACCCCCTTTACAAGTCTATAGGTTGCCCCCGCGAGGTGCATATGCCTCTGCGTGGTGCGCCAAACCCGCAGTGCCCGCCTCGCCGTATAAAAACCAGCTCAATTTTCCTCGAATTGCAGTTAAGGTAAAAGCGCGAAAAATCTTATTTACCATCGCTCATAACCTATTATTAAAAAAAGTTTCGCCGGGGCTGCGTAACCATCAAAAAAGTCGTGCCCGATACCATACGCGTCGCCTCAACCCTTTATAACCAAAACAACTGGGGGAACGCTTTCATAAAAGGGGCTTCAATCAAGGATCCCCCAATTAAAACTGCATTTATTTCACAGGGCGGTTCACGTCTACGTTTACCAGAAGTACGCCTTTTCAATTGTTAAGGAGCCGCCATGTCGAGACTCGATCGATTGGTGGTGCTCTTGGACACGGGCTCTACGCCCTTCATCAGAAACACAGCTGCAGATCAGCTTAGTGACCTGGCCAAGGCCCATCCAGAGGAGGTGCTTAATCTTCTCAGTCGAGTCTACCCATATCTGAACTCACGAAAATGGGAAACAAGAACCGCTGCTGCCAGAGCCATTGGCGGTATCGCATCTCATGCCCCATGCTGGGATCCAAATGCCGATGGCGATGATGAAGCTGTCAAGGTTGAGGAACTCACAGATGCACAAGTGAAGATTGAGGAGAAAGAATTGAATTTCTTAAATGACAACTCCAATTTCTTATCGCTTGATCAATGGGACTTGCAGACTATCTTGAAGACAGGTAAGAAGCTCCTATCGAGCTCTGATGTTGACACGTCTGCTCACAAGTCGCTTGAGAACGTGAAGAAACAAAAAGTGTCTGTCAACAAGTCACTTGGACTCACCAATGAAATTGATGATGAATTGGAACGTGAAGAATCTGTTGATGTGAAACTAGAGGTCAAGTCTGAAGTCAAGACGGAAAAGGATATCCCAAGTGACAAGTCGAAATCAGGAAGCCCAGTCCCATCGGGCATCTCCAGTGCAAGACTCAAAGCAATGGCCAAGAGAAAGGCCAAGATGGAGGCCAAGACAGGTTCTTCAAAACCTAAACCTGTTGACCTTTCACAGAGTTCGCTATCAAGGCAGCTCGTTGACTCAGAGACTTCAACCAACTCCACCGTTAAGACAGAACCAAGCAACAACAACAATGTCGATGTCACCGATCAAGCAGGTGGTAACAAGATTGTCGTTGAGACAAGGGGTCCTGAGATCCCTCCTATTTTGAACGAGCATGCCAAGGTTGCCGGATTGATTTGGCCATTTCAAGGTGTCTATGAGTTGTTGATTCTCGATTTGTTCTCAGAGAAATGGGAAACTAGACACGGTGCCGTTCTTGGTCTCAGAGAATTGATCAAGAAGCATGGTAAGGGTGTTGGAAGAGTCAGAGGCAGGTCGTTACAGGAGAACGATCACAAGAACAGACAGACTTTGGAAGACCTTTGTGCTCGTCTTTTGACAGTGTTCGCTTTGGACAGATTTGGTGACTTCGTTTACGATACTGTTGTCGCCCCAGTCAGAGAGTCTGCAGCACAAACATTGGCCGCTTTGCTGATTCATTTGGATTCCGATATCGTTGTCAAAGTATTTAAGCACCTTGATGAGCTCGTATTACAGTCCACTACCACTTCGGATGCTACACCATGTTGGGAAGCTAGTCACGGTGGTATGCTTGGGCTTCGTTACCTCGTTAGTGTACGAACTGACATCCTCGCTGAGAGACCTGAGCTCTTGGACGATGTTATCAGAATGGTTTTACATGGATTGAACGAATCCGACGATGTTCAAGCTGTTGCCGCAGCTACACTCTCCCCAATCACTGACGAGTTCATCAAGTTTAGAAAGAACATTGTCAAGACTGTCATTGCCACTCTTTGGGATTGTCTCACTAAATTGAAAGATGACCTTTCCGCCTCCATTGGTGCTGTCATGGATCTCTTGTCCAAGCTCTGTGTTCATCCGGAGGTTTTGGAGGTCATCAACGAGGAAGCTTCCGAGAACGAGGACTACGCTCTCTACAACTTGGTTCCAAAGCTTTACCCATTCCTCAGACATTCAATCACTAACGTTAGAAAGTCTGTGCTCAGAACACTTCTTGCATTCCTTGGTATCCCAGATGCTTCAACTAAGAACTGGATTGATGGCCAAGCATTCAGACTCCTCTTCCAAAACTTGTTGTTGGAGCAGAGTCCTGAAGTCCTCAAGCTTTCACAGGATGTTTTCTTGAAACTGTTAATTGAAGTCTCATCACAGCCAGATGCCAAGCTTGTTGACATCATTCTGCCACATGTCCAGCCTATGGTTGCTCTCCTGATGACACCAATTGGTGTCTCCAGATTCAACTACCAAATGCCATCCCACCACTTGATGAAGGCCTCCGGCAAGGCATATGAGCCACCTGCTGCTCCAACTTATACAAATTCGGACACTCCTACTGACGTGTATGACGAAAATGGCTCCCCAGCTCCAGCTAAGCGTGGCAGAAAGCGTAAGACTCCTGCTAATCCAGAGCCAGCAATCCCCGTCCCTGAAACCGAAAGAGTAAACATTGATGGGCCTATGATCATTGGTGATATCACTCTGCTTGGTGTCGAGGTGTTTTACAGAACCAGGATTGCTGCTGCTACTGCTTTGGGTCAGATCATCTCATACCTGGACCCAGAGTCTGTTGGTATTCTTGTCAAGTTGCTCAAAAAGTACATTGCAGTTCCTCATTCCACACCTAGACTCTTGACTGCTATTGTACTGAAAGAGTACGGCTCTTCGTTGATCTCAAGAAACCTACAGCCACTCCCGGATGCTGTTGAGGCCTTCCATGGTGACTTTGTCAATGTCTTGTCTGATCCTTCACAGCTTCCATATTACAGAGAACTGGTTCCAACTCTCAAGGCCGTCAGAACCCAGTGTCAATCACTATTGAGAGTCTTTGTTGAGCAAGGTAACTTGCCTGTGAGCAAGATTCCAGATCTTCCTGTGATTGTTCAAGGTGAGAACGATGCAGGTCCAGGTGCCTTCAGTATTGAACTAGCTGAATCTGTGGTACAAGAGAAGTACCAAAAGTTGTATAACCAGTTGGCCAATGTCTACAAGATGGGTGCCCTTAAACCGCTGGAGGATGCAAAGGTCAGGGCAGAGGCTGCTATCGCTGAAGCCAAGGCTGTCAGATCTCAACGGTCCACGGCTATTCTTGCCAACTACGCCTCTGCTGCTATTGTTTTAAGTGATTTGCCAAAGAAGTTGAACCCATTCATCCGCTCTTTGATGGACAGTATCAAGTCCGAGGATCTTGAAGATTTGCAAATTCGCTCTGCTGTCTCTGTGTCTGACTTGATCCAAAAGCTTATTGCTAACGGAAAGTCCAATGTCTCGGATAAGATTGTGAAGAACTTGTGTGGTTTCCTTTGTGTTGACACTTCTGAGGTCCCAGAGTTCTCCTCGTCTATGAACATTACTGATTCCATCCTTTCCATCAAGAAGGAAGAAGCTGCTGCGGACCAACACGCATTTGAAAAGGCTCTCCACGAGGCCAGAATCAAGAGAAGAGGTGCCAAACTTGCCTTGGAGAATGTTTTGCTTGCCTTCCGCAGTGAAGTTTTCCAGAAGGTTCCACAGTTGAAGAAGATCATCTTCGACCCACTTGATGTTCTTGGTAGCGAGCCAGTGACCGAGATCGAGGCTGCTGCTGGTCAGCTTGTTGTTGATGCACTTGGTGTCGTCAAAGCTTTGGCTCCAACTTTGGATTCCAGCTTATACGATAAGCTCTTCGACTTGCTGCCATCCATCTTGAACGGTTTGAGATCCAAGTACTCAGTATTCAGATACTCAGCTGCCAAGACCCTTGCCATTCTTTCGAGACTTGTTCCATCCAGGGCCATCCCATTTATCGTCAAGGAGGTACTTCCTTTACTCAACAATGCTGGTAGTGTCACCGATCGTCAGGGTGGTGTTGAGGCTGTCTATCATCTCTCAAACACTATGGACTCTGACATCTTGCCATACGTGATCTTCCTCATCGTTCCTGTACTTGGTCGTATGAGTGATGCTGACAAGGACGTTCGTGTCTTAGCTACTACTACATTCGCCTCCATCATCAAGTTGGTTCCATTGGAAGCTGGTATTCCTGACCCAGAAGACGTCCCAAAGGAATTATTAGAAGGAAGGGAGAAGGAGCGTGACTTCATTCAACAGATGATGGATCCATCAAAGTCTAAGCCATTCGAACTTCCAGTTGCAATTGATGCTACTTTAAGAAAGTATCAGCAGGAAGGAGTCAACTGGTTGGCTTTCTTAAACAAATACCACTTGCACGGTATTCTTTGTGATGACATGGGTTTGGGTAAGACTTTGCAAACCATTTGTATTGTTGCCAGTGATCACCATTTGAGGGCTGAGGATTATAAGATTACCAAATCCATTGAGACCAGACCACTGTCTACATTGATCATCTGCCCACCGTCTTTGACTGGTCACTGGGAGCAAGAGTTCAACCAGTACTCTTCCTTCCTGAAGGTGTTAGTGTATGCTGGTGGTCCATCTGTGAGACAGAGTCTCCGCTCTAAGTTTGAAGGTGTTGATATTGTTGTGACTTCCTACGATGTTGCTCGTAACGATGTTGAGTTCTTGTCCAGTATGGATTACAATTACTGTGTCCTCGATGAGGGTCACATCATCAAGAATGCCAATTCCAAGCTTACAAAGTCTGTCAAGAGAATCAGGGCCAATCACAGATTGATTTTGTCTGGTACACCAATTCAGAACAACGTGCTTGAGTTGTGGTCCTTGTTTGACTTTTTGATGCCTGGCTTCTTGGGATCTGAGAAGTTATTCCAAGAGAGGTTTGCTAAACCAATTGCGGCTTCCAGAAACTCTAAAACTTCATCCAAGGAACAGGAGGCTGGAGCTCTTGCTTTGGAGGCTTTACACAAGCAGGTGTTACCATTCATGCTCCGTCGTTTGAAAGAGGAGGTGTTGTCGGACTTGCCACCAAAGATTATTCAGGATTACTACTGTCAGCTTGGTGATTTGCAAAAGCAGTTGTATAACGACTTTGCCAAGAAGCAGAAGACCATTGTTACAAGTGAAGTGGACACATCTGAGCTCGCTGAGAAGAAGACACATATCTTCCAGGCTTTGCAGTACATGAGAAAGCTCTGTAACCATCCATCTCTTGTATTGAACGAGTCTCATCCACAGTACAATGATGTTCAGAAATACCTTAGACAGACTGGTTTGGGATTGCATGACATCAAGCATGCTCCTAAGTTGATGGCATTGAAGAACTTGTTACTCGAATGTGGTATCGGTACTGCTGATGTTGAGACTAAGAAGGGTTCTGATCAAGGATTCGGCAATGTCATTTCTCAACATCGTGCTTTGATCTTCTGTCAGTTGAAGGATATGCTTGATATGGTTGAGGAAGACTTGTTGCGTAAGCACTTACCATCTGTCACATTTATGAGGTTGGATGGTTCTACTGATCCTAGAGATCGTCAAAAGATTGTTCAGAAGTTCAACCAGGATCCATCAATTGACGTCTTGTTGCTCACCACCAAGGTTGGTGGTTTAGGTTTGAACTTGACGGGTGCCGACACGGTTATCTTTGTTGAACATGACTGGAATCCAATGAATGACTTGCAGGCTATGGATAGAGCGCACAGATTGGGTCAGAAGAAGGTTGTCAATGTGTATAGATTGATCACGAAGGACACATTGGAGGAAAAGATTATGGGTTTGCAAAAGTTCAAGATGAACATTGCTTCCACCATTGTGAGTCAACAGAATGCTGGTTTGGCTTCTATGGACACTAACCAGTTGTTGGACTTGTTCGATGTTGAGCAGAGTGGTCAGCAGGAACCTTCTGAAGATGTTGAAGGTGATACGGGTAATGGTAAGGCTAAGGTGAAGGAGGATCTCATCAATGAATCTGGTTTGACAGGCAAGGCTGGTGCCGTCATTGGTGAGCTTGGTGAACTCTGGGATCAATCTCAGTACGATGAAGAGTACAATTTGGATAGCTTCATTAAGAGCTTGAAATGACGATTATGAAAGAGAAAACGTTGACGATTTTGTTGTTTTGATTTTGTTGCATGGTGGTCAGCCACATAGCATAAGTGCATGATAATGTTTGCATAATTTATTTAACTAATCTTGCTACTCGTAGTATAATTGATTCTTCGACCAACAACGTAACAGCTCTCTGCAGATGTCATGAGCCAATCATAGTGGCACACCGCCAAGGCCCTATCCCCAACCGCAGTTTCCCTTTAAACTAGTCGACTTTGCCCTTAGGATGTTTCAAAGTCTATGACACTAATCTATCTAGTTATGTTACACTTGACTAAGTATGTACATCAAAAACCGCACCCTCGATGAATGTTCCAAGATAGTACCCGGTCCGATACATCCCTCACACGGATACCCAACGCACTGCTTACGCATGTGTGATCATGCCACTCTTTATTACAGAACAATTTAATATGAATAACGCGCTATAGGCTGTATTTATACTGTACAAGGAGCTATTAAAAACCCTAATACTCAAGTCATGTGATGAATACAGCGACCCTTTAGGACAACCAGGCCAAGAAGTTTCTTGCGCGACCCCATGATGATGCAACCCCGCTTATCGAATGTTGGCACTACCACCGATCCCTGGTTCAGACAACAACCAGAAGGTTGCTGTAATTCTCGTCGACGAGATTAGAACTCCTGTTTTTTTTTCACTTCTTCGAATCCTCTGTTGTCGCTCAGAGCTAGTCATCACAGAGGCCCTACCTTAGACACACACTAATACAATATGGCTCACACGTACGTCTCATAATCATATCCACCGCATGCAGACTGACTGATATACTCCCCGTATACGTCATGTACCCGACTACTAGTGCCCAAGATAACTAACACACTGAATCCAGTCACGGTTACCGCAGACGTACTCGTTACAAATTCGCCAGGGACTTCAAGAAGCATGGAGCTCCAGGTCTCACCACCTACCTCCACACCTACAAGAAGGGTGACATTGTCGATATCAAGGCCAACGGTGCTATCCAGAAGGGTCTCCCACACTACTTCTACCACGGTCGTACCGGTGTCGTGTTTGATGTGACCCGTTCTGCTGTTGGTGTCCTTCTTTACAAGATTGTTGGTAACAGATACATTGAGAAGAGGATCCACGTTGGTGTCGAACACGTTAAGCACTCCGATTCCAGATTGGAGTTCTTGCGTCGTGTTAAGTCAAACAACCAGAAGCGTAAGGAGGCTAAGGAGAAGGGTATCACTGTTCAGTTGAAGCGTGAACCTGGTAACCCAAGACCTGCTCACGTTGTTGAGACTAAGAACAACCCGGTTATTACCTTGGCACCACAGCCATACGAGACCTTCATCTAAGGTTGATGTTGTCCTATTTGCCATAAAAACTGGTTTTTTCTTGCAATGGTTTCACGGTTGGGTTAAATAGCTTGGCTGGTTTAAGCTCTTGGTTACTTCATGTCTACTGTAGCATTCGCATTGCTAATGGCATTAGCATCGGCATTAGCATTCAAGTCGTTCTGTCCAGAGTCCTCTCATAAATCTTGGACAGCTCATAATGGAAACCCTCAATTTGCTGTTTCTCAAACATGTTGGCAACAGCTACTCTCGACCTCTCTGCAATAGCTGTGAGTCTAACAGACTCGGTCACACTCATTGTCTTTCCTCCAGGTATGGTACCGTCAAGCAGTCTTGCAAACTTCGAATCCAGGGAGTCAACTAGCTTCAGTAACTGTACTCCTGTCTCTGAATCATTGGTCTCTAAACGTTCAAGGTAATCCAGGAGGTCATTGGCAATTGTGATGAGGTAATCCACTTGTCCAAATAGTGGTGGTGAGAGTTCCTTGTATGAATCAAGCGTCAAGATTGGGGCATTCTGCGGCTCAATTGACAACCAAACAAAATCAACCAGCTGTTTCAAGTCTTCTAGAAGCTCACCAAGTGTCTGATATCCATGACCTTCGTTGAGTCCATGCGATTGCACAAATCGACGACGGATTTGTAAAAAGCGATCATCGAGGTAATTGATAAATTTGGACTGTTGTGCGTTGGAAAGCCTTCTGTGTCGAGTCCACACCCCATCACCTGAGCCTTGCATTGCTGGTGATGGTATAATCGTTGGTTCAAAATCCTCTCTCTTGTCGTAGATATGTGGTGTGGCGTTGCTCTCGTTGTCATCCACCTCCATTTTTCCAGGACTCACTTCCTCCACGATGAACCCACCAGGGGTCACTGAATTAGCTGAGAGATCTGGATTGAGCTCAAGGAAGTCAAGATCTTCAGCAGGGATATCACCCTTGGGTACTGAGACTTCGGTGTCTGGGGCAGGGAGTGGCGGGGAGCCCGGTGATTCAGGGTAGCTGTCCATTATGTGTGGGTGTGCGTGTGTGTCTCGCTGTATTATAACAGAGATTCAATTAAACTGGAATCAATTGGTCAAGATTTAGTCGAATAGGACAATTTCTTCAGAGATTGCCTCTTTGAACCAAGTGGTGTTGTGGAGAAAAAGATTCCGTTTGTATGCAAGGCCCCGGACATATTGTCATGTGTTGCGGCTCAACGACAATTTCTACTTTGGGAAATTACACGTTATGGGTAATTGGGAATTAATCAACTCTTTTATCAACTACATCATAGTCAGCTCCAACACTCTCATTTAACAAAACGAAGTGTCTATTGCAAAACTTTTTCTTTCTTCTTTACAGTTGTACGTTCACATCTTCTCATTAAACTATATCAGAGACAGAGATAGTAGTCATAAGACAACAAATTACCAACGGCCAGTGTAGTTCTGAGCGTACTCGTTACCATAAGCACCGTAGTAGCTCTGTGGCTGTTGTTGCTGCTGCTGTTGCTGCTGTTGCTGCTGGTAGTGTGGGTACTGAGAAGCAGCAGAGTTACCAGCAGCAGAGGCACCATCCTCAGACTGACCATTAGCCTGAGCAGTCTGAGCACCAGCCTGCTGTGGAGTAGCTGGAGCCTGACCGGCAGATGAAGCACCAGCGGAACCGGCAGAGGCACCAGTGGCACCAGCGTAACCGTAACCCTTTGGCTGTTGGCCGTAAGAGTTAGCGGCAGCGGCGGCCATGGATTGCTGGTAGTAGAACTGCTGGAGCTGCTGTGGGGTGTAGTACATGTATGGCATGTTCTGGTAGTATGGCTGGTAACCCATGTTTGGCTGTGGCTGAGAAGCATTTGGCTGGACGGAGGCAGAAACTGGGGAAGCAGTGTTCATGTCAGCACCAGCCATAGCTGGGGTAGCCTGTGGTGGAATACCGTATGGGGACTGCTGGAACTGCTGCTGAGCTGGCTGCTGAGACTGCAAGGACTGTGCCTCTCTCTGCTGGTTACCGAACTGGTTAGCACCCTGGAACTCCATACCGTAGTTGTAGCCTGGCATAGACTGGTAACCGTAGAACTGCTCGTAACCCTTTGGAATACCTGGAGCCTGCTGAACTGGCTGCTGGACTGGGAACTGCTGCTGTTGGTAGTTCTGGTAGTTCTGACGTGGCTGCTGAGCCTGGTTGTAGTTGTTCTGGTACTGCTGCTGCTGCTGCTGCTGTTGTTGTTGATGCTGCTGCTGCTGCTGTTGCTGTTGCTGTTGCTGCTCCTGGGTCTGAGCTGGAGCCTGCTGCTGAGCTGGAGCAGCCTGAGCCTCAGTCTGCTGAGCAACTGGCTTCTGTTCTTCAACGACAGAAGAACCGAAAGAGATACCAGAAACGTTACCGGCCTGGTTACCAGAAGATGGCAAGACAACTGGAGCCTCCTGCTGGAACTTTCTTCTTGGCTTAGCCTCCTCCTGAGCAGCTGGAGCGGTCTCAACTGGAGCCGAAGCATTCTCAACTGGGGTTTCCTCAAGGGTAACCTCCTTCACGGCCTCAACAACAACCTCAACTGGGGTCTCCTCAACGGCAGCTGGAGCAGACTCCTCAACTGTAGTCTCAATGGTAGCAGCAACCTCATCCTTTGGCTTAGGAGCTGGAGCCTTCTTCTTTGGTGCTGGCTTTGGTGCTGGTGGAGCGGCAATGGCAGCCCAAGACTTGCTTGATGTAGATGGTGTGACAGATGGCTTTGGTGCTGGGGCAGGAGCCTTCTCCTCAACGGCAGGTGTAGCAGTGTTCTCCTGTGGCTGTTCAGATGTGGCGGTCTCTTCCTCATTTGTCTCTGGCTTTGTCTCCTCCTCTTCTGTCTGTGTTGGGGCAGATGTTGGCTTTGGCTTACCACCAGAGAGAGCAGTGGCCCATGAACCACCTGCTGAGGCAGCGGCAGCAGTTGCTGCTGCGACTGCTGGAGTTGAAGCTTTTGTAGATGCTGTTGTTGGGGCAGACTTTGAAGTTGCTGGTTTTTCAGACTTCTTTGTCACTGGCTTTGCTGATCTTGGCTTGTGTTCTCTGTCGGCTCTGTCTCTTCTCTCTCTGTGTGGGATGGAACCGTTCTCCTTGATATTTACAGGCTGCTGAAGCTGTTGCTCCTGATTCAACTGCTGTTGGATCTTCTTCTTTTCCGATGGCTTCTTAACCTCGTCCCATTTTTGGACGGCACCAGTTGTGATTTTGTCAATAATCACCTCAAGTACATCGTACTCGTTAATCAAATCTGTGAGATCTTCTTTAGACCAGTCTGAAAAGAGTTCCTGAAGAAGAGAAAGTTTTTGCTTCAATTCACTGTTACCGGAATCTGAGGAACCATTAGATTTCTTTGACTGGTTTCTAAAGTTACCTCTTGGCCTTCTGTTAGCAGGCGTCTTCTGTGCTGCTGTCTCGGACATTGTGATGTGATGTGATGTGTGATGTGTATGTGTGTTTTTGGTGATGGTGAGAGATCAATTGACCGAAACTTATATATGAACAAGTTGGCTTGCGTGATTCTCTGAGGCGGAACGGAGTGTCTATAACAAAAAAAGAGAACAATCACTAATAGTGTAGTCTCGAGCTGTGTAAGGTATAGATCTCTGGTACCAGCGACAGTTTAGTTATCTGTTCGTGACGAGTTCGTTGCTGTTCTCTGGTGGCAAATGCGGAGAGGGCAGCGAGCTATGACACGTCGTGAAGGTAGACTGAGTGTGTGAGTTTTTTCGAGGTGTGAAAGGCTAAGTGTGCAGGAGCTGCGGGTTGCAAATGATTCGGGAAGTGGCTTATTGTCAACTTCAAGAGTGATGCAACGGATGGCAAGTAGCGCAAGTACACTTTTTGGTTGGTAGTTCTAAACTATTCCTTCGTCTTCCAAGCCAGCGTAGACCCGCTGGAAAATTTCATCGTCGACGAACTTCACGAGTCGCGAAATTGAACGCGGTGAACAGACTAATTTGCTTAATTAGGCAAGTTTCCTAATGCGGTAAACAAGCTACTGATCTTGAGGATCATCGTGGTAGCTATTTTATTGCTACGACGCAACTTGGTCATTGTTTTTTTTTTACAGGATAAAGACAAGTTCAATTGAAATGGAGTTGGTGCTCACGGAGCTATATAGTTGTGAGTGGAGGTGAATTTAGGGCACGGGGCAGGGATGAGTGAGTGGATGAGCAAGTGAGAAATACTTAGATCTGGTTCTTGGTGTGGAAGATGTCCAAGGCCTCAGAGATTCTAGCAGACATGGTCTTCTCACCTTCTCTAACCCAGACTCTTGGGTCAAAGTACTTCTTGTTTGGCTTGTCCTCACCGTCTGGGTTACCAACTGGGGACATGATGTAGTCCTTCTTGTTAAGAACGTAGTCTCTGATACCAGTAAGGTAGGCGTACTGACAGTCAGTGTCGAGGTTAACCTTGACAACACCGTTCTTGATGGCGGTGTCGAACTCCTCCTGACTAGAACCGGAACCACCGTGGAAAACGAGGTAGAGTGGGTGTCTAGCAGAAGAGTTCAACTCCTTCTTGGCGTAAGCCTGGTGCTCACCGAGAATAGATGGTCTCAACTGAACGTTACCTGGCTTGTAGACACCGTGAACGTTGCCGAAAGCGGCAGCGATGGAGAACTTGGCGTCAATTGGGGCAAGAGCCTCGTGAACCTTGAAGACGGTCTCTGGGGAAGTGTAAAGGGACTCCTTCTCAACGTGCTCGTTGTTAACACCATCTTCCTCACCACCGGTGATACCAATCTCCATCTCGAGCCACTGACCCATCTTGGCCATTCTAGTGAAGTACTTGACACAAGTACCAATGTTTTCCTCATCTGTCTCCTCGGACAAGTCAAGCATGTGGGAGGAGAACAATGGCTCACCGTGCTCCTTGAAGTAAGCCTCATCAGCCTCGAGCATACCGTCAAACCATGGAAGCAACTTCTTAGCACAGTGGTCAGTGTGCAAAACAACTGGGATACCATAGGTTGGGGCAATGGATCTAATGTAGTGGGCAGCGGCAACGGCACCGGCAATGGAGGCCTCCTGGTTACCGTTCTTGACACCCTTACCGGCAAAGTAGGCAGCACCACCCTGAGATGTCTGAAGGATGATTGGAGAACCATTGTCACGAGCAGCTTCAAGGGCAGCAACCACGGTAGAGGACGAGGTCACGTTGATAGCTGGAATGGCAAAGCCCTTCTCCTGAGCATAGTCAAAGAGAGCCTTAACGTCATCACCGACGATGACACCGCTCTTTCTCTTGAGAACTTCCTGAACACCCATTGTGATTGTTGTGATTTGTATGTGTATGTGTTTGTTGTATAAGAAGGAAGACAGATTGTATACCGGATCGACCGCAGAGGGCACGCCGGGGGGTTTTTATAACATTGCAACTTGGCGCTGGACGTGGGCGCGTGGTGGTGGCGACGTGCGCGTACCGGAGGAGTGCGCGGAGTCACGAGCTGGTTGAATTAAGTACTATTTGGTTGGTTTTTTGTAGGTTTGAAAGAGTGTGCTTTTATCTATAGTTCTACAAATGTGTATATGATACTCAATTGGTATATATCTTTCATATTTATGTTGTTTTAATCATGATAAGGTCCTTGATCCGGCTCCTCCACTAGCAGCCGGATCAAATCAGCTGCATCAGGCCAGAGCACAGAGCCATCAGCTATACGGAGACAATGACGAGAACAAGCATCACTATACACATTACACACACGACAAACATGTAGATCATCGTATCCCGGACCATCTGAATAAAATCAGGCTAATTGAGACCCTAGTGAACCGGTACGGGTGGAGCCATTCAAATGTCAAAAAACTCAGCTGATGAACCCAGGGGCTGCCTTGGTCATCAGCAGTCGTCCCCTTCCAAAAATTTCAACGTGACCACACTCACCACACACCACTCACACACCACCTGCGCCATCGCCTGTCGGAGTAAACCCCTTTGCCTGATCCGGAGAGTCCGAACATCATAAGCAACAAAATATAACAGCAACAGCAACAGAAGGACAAGCACAATTAAAAGAAGCAACGGGATGTACTACGTTACAGCTCCCCACTTCCAACTCCCCACTCCACAGTCTCCCCGGGCTCTCACATAACTTCCCCGGGCGGCTACTGTGAAGGCCGGGTTTTGGAGAGCGGCTAGGAGGCACCCGGTATATCCCGGGACAGGGACCCATGCACATCGAGCGAGTTCGAGGCTTTATCTATATAGCTATATATATAGATATATAGATATATATAGATAACTATAATTATCAAACTAGTTAAAGATACTTCTATTAGATACCTATAACATAAAAATGGTTTCGTCTGTCAATTCTTATCGTCATCATACCATCATGTGGATCCAGTCCAACTCGTAGTATTATGATTCTCAGCTGTAGATTCTGGAGTAGGTAATGTTGTATGCTCACCATCATCATATTGACCTTCCTTCTCCGGTGATCCAGCAATAATTGGCTCCTTATTATCATCATCACCATCATTATCATCATCATTAGCACTTGTCTTGTCAGATCCCTTTTTCAAATTACGAACAGCATCACGAACAATACGATCACCATGTTGACGCATCTTGGAAAAAGATCTCTCCTGTCTTAAAGATGATGGCTTTGTCACTTTACCCGGTGTTGCATGCTTAAGTTGTGTAACAGGTGAAGATGATGCTGATGATGATGGTGGTGGTGGTGGTGGTGCTGTCGCTTGGAACGATGGGAAAACACGACCAAATGGTGACATCTGAGGTGCCATCATAACTTGTTGTTGTGAATCATAGTACTCGTAATATCCTTCCGCACTGTCCCCTTCACCAAAGAGTGCAGATGATGGTTGTGGTGCCATTGGGTGCATAACGTGCGTCATGTGTTGTGGATACTCTCCATATTGGTAATATAATGGGTTCTGTGAAGAATAATAAGGCATATCATCATAATCGTACTGTCCATCTTCACCTTGTTGGTCATAAAATTGTCCATTGGTCATCTGAGTGCCGAAAGGTTGTTGTGGATAATAATATCCTCCCAATCCAACAACCAATTGGTTCGGTACCATGTGTGGCATTCCGGGATATGCAACCCCTGAAGTTGGAATCTGCGATACAGGAACAACTCCATCAGTGGCATCATCTTCTCTATAATCAGCTCCATCTACCTTGTCGTCCTCCTCCTTGATAACACTTGGTTCAAAAGCAGTCTGGTAAAATGGAGTCTTGGCATACGTTTGATCAATTAAAAATTGATCATCAAAGTGATCTGGAGGATTCATAAACACCGAGGGATCAACCATTAGATGCCCACGCTCCTCTGTACTAACTGGGAAGTAATCCAATGGGAAATCATCCTCTAATCTCCCCGGTGTAATAACAGGTGTGCCAGTTTCAGCCTCCTCTTTAATATAAAATGTATGTTGTTGCAATTGATCGTCTTCACCAGTTTCATCCTTCTGTGGGGCCTCCTCTGGTATCGTATCTGGAGTAAATCCGGTATTATTCGGTGTCAAGTCCTGCTCAACAATCTCCTCCTTCTTTTGCATTCCGACATAGGCAAGTAATTGATCATGAAGTGGAGAACTAGAGTTATATTGGAATGAAAGAGCCGGCTCTTGCTTTGCCCGCGTTGTGGCAGATTGATCAACTTGTTCCTTCTTCAAATCTCTCTCGAGGGCATCTGCAAATAGTTTATCATGCGGTACGCTAAACCAAAAGAACACTTTTTGCTTCTTTTGAGTTCTTAAACATGAATTCTTGTAAAGGAAATCGAGAAATGGGGATTTAGAAGCCTCGAGAACAGCATCACTACCACATTTCAACGATCTTAAATCTGAAAAGATACCTTCTTCAAACTTCTTTCGATCGACAATCTCTCGTCCAAACTGTTCAAATCTGTAAACTATGCACCTCACTATATCGGTACCAGTAATGAAGTAAAGATTGTTCCAATACACACAACTGACGAAACCTTCATCGTGATTGAGATAATATCTTCGTATGATCTGATTCTTTTGCCAATTAGCAGGCGCCGTTGCAAGGAAGAATTTGAGATCATCAATCAGACGCATGTTCTCCTCAACTTGTGCCGGCGTAAGGTGTGTGATCTGCAACGTATCACCAGTCGTTACAACTTGTGTCTTTCCCAGCATTGTCATAAGTTGAATTGTGTAAATGAATGCAAGGGAGTACGTAGGTGATTCCAAATGATTGTGTCCAAGGCCCTTGCCGCTGATGGAATGGAGTAGAGCTGTTTGTGGGGGGTAAGTGACGGATACGAAGTTGTTGTTCGTAAATGCGCTTAGTAGCTGCTGCGAGTGGCAGAATTGGCGGTATTGGCAGCAAGGGGAGGCGTGGGGAGGCAGAGGCAGTGAAGGGAGGGAATTTTTAACGAATGAATGTGCCAGTGCCCTGAGTTAATGGTGTTACAATGGCACTTGTAGTCCAGTGAGTTGTTCAATGTGGATCAATAGTCTTTGGGAATGATGGGTTTAGAGTGGGTTTCACCGCTCGTTTTATTTGTTTCACAATCCACAACATGAAACAAACCGGGGGCGCGCCTCAATCAAGGGCCCTCGGATCTGCAACGCATGTATATATATGTACACATATATTTTATGAGTTGAGGTTCCACGAGATGAGGCTCACAAGCAGCACAGTCACTACTGAGTAGTTTCAATGCACATGTGCGTCTCGTTTAGTGCATTGGTGCAGCTCTCCAATGGAATATGAAACTTATTTGCCTCTCTAAATTCTGCTTACACACACATCCATATCAGGATATCATTATGATAAGATAGATTCTATTTACCCGATCAGGAACAAGCCTTCACCACCGTTACTGCGTGCGTCTTCAATCCTGGATACTCATCCAGCGTCTCATGTAATGAGGTCCCCAACATGAACTTTTGTATCAATGTCACGTAACTAGCAAGCTTGATGTCTAGTAGGCCCGGTTTCTCATTAGCACTAAAGAACTGTGTTCCTTTACGAGACAGGATAGCATCAATGCTCTGTAGTGCGTGAGAAAACTCTCTGTAGTTTCTCTGCTTCTCAAACTCAACACCTCTGTCATTTTTACGTAGCACAGCATGGACAAGCACCGACGACACAGTACAGTCAAATGCACGAGCTATCTGTCTGTTTCTCAATGCAAAATTGTTTCTTGTAACCAGTTGTGAAAGCAACCCTGAAAGACCAGCTCTATTGACAAGGTTAAACTCTGATGACTGCTGGTACTGATAGATCTCGCTCTTAACAAAATCGTCAATGTCGAATAACACGGCAGTCATCCAAGCGTCATACACAACACTGTCAACTAATGTGATGAGCATGAGCTCAGAGCTTGAATCGACTCGTGAAACGAGTGTCTCCTGGACACTCACGCTATCCTTTGTGATTCTCCGTGACTTCCTCAGCGCATCCTCTTCAACATATAATGGTAAGTGACCCTCTGGGTGCGCATGATGAGAGGCAATGAACACAGCATTACGACTCTTGTCAGCATGGTCATGATTCACTTTTGGAAGCGAGTTGTTATTCCGTAGTGCAAGTGCAAGCTCTGCTGAGAGACATAATGGATCAGTCGCAAGATATGTTTGCTCTGGCGTCTGAAAAACGTTATAAACCACCAGTGTGAAGTGTGTACCGTCTTGTAATGAGCTTGCAGAGTACGAAAAGCGTCTCTCTTCGAATGCCTGTTTCTCAACGGCGGTGTGTTGGCGAATTGCAGGGTACTTGTGGCGTGGGAACGCGTCAAATAGCTCCCTCACTGGCTCGGGCACTTTCAAATATGACATCTTCAGCTACTGTATGCGATGGAACACTTTATCTTGCTTGTGTTTTATATCGACAGAAACTGAAAGATGATGATGATGATCAGAGGCCTCGCCAAATTTCCCTGGGGTTTTTGTTAAAAAACATCCTAAAGAGGAATATATCCCGACATAGTCGGTACGCGCAACATCTTTTGAGACTTTCTGGCCACCAAGAGATGAAAACAAACCAAGAACTACAACTACATACTGAAGACAAACTCAACCACTAGTTGCCAAATCTCTCTCTTCCTCTGTGTCATTAATAGTATACATCATGGACACCGCAGCGACTCTGGACCAGTACACGCAGGACGTCTCCAATCTGCCCGCAGAGCTCCAGCACCAACTGGCTGAGCTGGGCTCCAGTGATCAAGCACTCTACGAAATCCGCAAACGCATCTCTCAGAAGGACAGTACCATCCACAAGTTCATTAAACAACATGGTGCACTAACAAAGAATCCTAAAGAGAGCCAGTTATACCCAAAGATTAGAGAAGATTATAAGAAGGCCGAGGCGCTTCAACGAGAAAAGTGTATCACTGCAAATACCGCACTCTTTCTTACGGCTAAACATTTCTTAAAACTGGAAGCAGACCTTGAAAAACTACACAATGAGGGACTACTGGCCGTTGAAGATCTCGATATCGACTTATCTGAGGAACTTTTTTCAAGCAGAACCACAACAAGAGCAGGAACAGAAGCACCTTCAAGCAGTTTTGGTGCCGTTCCTGCCGTAGTATCTCAGACATCACAACCACTCGGTGGTCATACCATACCTAGTGCCGCTACCGTCGTTCAGCCTGCGCCTTCCATGATTCCTGAACAGAAGAAAGCTATCAGAAAAACAGGTATACAGAAGGCATCAACTCCCACAGTGGCTGCTGCTACTCGAACAGTTAAGAGACAAAGAACCGATGAAACTACACCCGGTGCAGTTGATGTCATTGAGATTCCTCAACCTGTAAAGAGAAACACACAGTCTCCAAAAGTTGAGCTTGATCCAAACACATCGAAGAACGGTGATGATGATCAGTTGTACTGTACTTGTCAACGTGTTTCGTTTGGTGAAATGGTGGGCTGTGACAATGACGATTGTAAGTTTGAGTGGTTCCACTATGAGTGTGTCGGTTTGAAAGAACCACCAAAGGGTAAGTGGTTCTGTGCTGATTGTCAGCAGCAGCTGAAGAATAAGAAGAAGAGAAAGCACTGAGTGTTTTCATTCTTCTCTTGTGAGCTTGCGTATGCTACTTATTTAATTACGACGTTATGAAATTAAGCTATGTCTGACTTGTAGTACCTACACTTTTCCTATCATGTGTAAAGTCATTAAGTTAATCCTTGTTATGAACGCCGGCAAAATTCAAACAGCTGAGTCATAGACTGGTCTCTTCTCTGGAAGCTTATACATCGTGTAGTAATTCACAACTTGACCGTTCAGAGTAGCTTCATCCTGAACAGGGAGCTTGTAGATGTTTCTGAAATCAAAATGATCATCGCCAGCAGCAACCCAAAAGTCCATGCAGTTTTGCTTAATACCATAATCAGTTGGAATCTCCATGAGCTGTGTACTATTCTTCAAGCCCAATGACTGCTTCACAGCAATGACAAATTGGTTCAACCCTGTCACTTGACAGTACAAGGATAGACAATTACCATGGGAATGACCACGAGTTGAGTTTTGGGTCCCTATATCGTTGATAGCATCATCACCTAGGAGTTCCTCTGGAGCACTTGAATAGTATTGGTTACCACCATTCTGACCACCATGTCTCGTAAGCACTGTCAACTCGAGTGTAGTCATACCCTTTGAGAGCTGGAATACTTGTGAGAAAAGGAGGAAAGTCACCCAAATGAGTTGGAAAGCTGTCCAGCCTGTCAAGATAAAGATGAATCTGGCATTGGTCCAACCTGCACACATCTCATCATCAAAGAGTTGGCATTTCAATCCGTCATCTTCCAATGTATCAAAGTACTCCATTACGAGTTTGAGAAATATGATGACAGCAAACTCGAGTGATATCACAAAGAAGAGGAACACTTTGTGGTTACGAAGGCCGATGTCGTTGTACACCCAAGGACATGTATGATCGAATCTAACAACGACACGTTCGAGGAATTGGGAGTATTTAGCACGGATTGGTCTGCGGACAAAAGTGTGGACACAGAAGTGGCGAGCATCATATTTCCCCAATTTGAGAAGATCAGTGATGGACTCTTTGATTGTATCATTGGACTCTGGTGGTTCAATTATACCAGGATTGCGGAACATGGAACGCTGGAACGTGTAAACGACACAGCAGGCGAGTACTGCAAAGACGAGATTAGAGAAGAAGGCCTCAAAGATTGTGGCTGGGAGGATTCTGGTGATCCAAGTAATAATGACCCAGAATGTACTGGCGGAGAAGACACCAGCCAGGAATGGAGAGCTGAGTAAAGCGTTATTATTTCTGATATAGCATGGGAAGAGAACCTTTGAGAGAATCTTTTGAGTGGAGAAGAAGAGAATAGCACCGCATAGCACAGAGAATAAGATGTGGGACTCTGCAAGAATTTTGATCATGACTCCGACTAGAACATACGGGATAAGGAATGTCATCAGTTTAGCATACTTCTCGTCAAGACGTTTGATAATTGGCTCACCTGTGGGCTGGTACCCTGCCTCATAAAGTGATTGTTGTAATGCGGCAGTACTATTCATGTCCTGTGCAATGTCGAAGCAGTTCTTCCCATCATTTGTGGTGGCCAAGATTTCTGATCCTTCTTCGATTAATCTCTTGAGACACTCTCTAGTACCACGGATCAAAGCCCAGTGGAGTGGTGTGAATCCTTGATCATCAAGTGTCTTGACACTCGCATTGAACTTGAGAAGAACATCGACTGAGAGTGAGTCACCCTGGTAGGCAGCCCAATGCAAAGCAGTTCGTCCATTTGGATCACTAGCATCGACATCTGCAGTATCCAAGAACACGAGAAGGTATATCACGAGCATCACATTGGAAGAGTGTGTAGCGAGATGAAGGGCATTGAAGCCCTGTGAGTCTGTCTTAGCCGGATCAGCGCCTGCTTTAAGCAGGAAGTCGACGATGTATACGAGACCATAACGGCAGGCCCAGTGGAGTGGTGTGGCATTGAGATCACCACCGATCTTATCAACCTCAGCACCCTGTTCCACGAGGTACTTGACGATGGAGAGTCTATTGTTGATGGAGGCCCAGTGGAGCCCAGACACGCCGTTGAGGTCAACATCCTCCCCCAATTCGATGGCACCAGACCCAATCAAGTCCTTGACGGTGGCAATGTCGCCAGATTGACACGCTTGGATATACTTAGTAATGAGTATATCCTGCTCCTCCTTGATAGCCTCACCAGCGGGTGCGAGTGATGAGTTGGAAGGGGCAGGGCTCGCCTGGGAGATGGGAGACGAGGGCTGTGCGGACTTGTCAGGTTCAGTCGATGGAGACGTCGGTGTCTTTGGCTCAGGATCTACCATTGTTCTCGTGTCTGCCTGTGTTCTGGATCAGAGATTAAAACACAAAAGAGGAAAGATTGTGAGACGTGTCCCAGCTTATTTTATGTGATCATCAGCACAGCCCGCGAAACGTGACTTTACTCACGATGAGGACCCTTCATTCTCCACATAAGTCTCTACTCATAAGTTTTTACGGGTTTAGGATCAGTTGTCGTTTATTTGATCATTTTGGTGATCTCTGAAGCCATCTCCTTCGCCTCGGTGTTCTGGTTTGTCTTGAGGACCTTGGCACAGCCCGAGATCAACTTCTCGCTATTGAACTCCCCCGCATCCCCGGCAGCGAAGAGCACGTTATATGTCACAAACAATACACGCTCCATAAGATCAGGCTCATTGGATTGTTCGTCAATCAAGTTCACCAGATTTTTGATCAATGTCTTGTTCTTGGCCAAGTCGGCGCCGATGAATGGGAAAGTCGCCGCAAAGGAAAGCGCAGCCACTGCAGAGCACTGAGACTTAATATCATCTAACGTCGTAAGCTTAACCACGAGCTCAAGTCGCTTTTGCGCCTTAGAGTTTGTTGGATCAAACAGATCTGGGAGATTGGATTTGTGCTGCATGAGATTGGAGATCAGTTCAAGTGTGGCCCTTCTCAAGAGGGTATTCTGTTGTGTCAAAAGGTCATCAATGGTATCCCATTGCAGTTCAGTCAAGCGGCCATTGTCAAGGATCGACAAATTAGTGAGTGACAACAATGACTGAAATTGATCCTTCAATGATGTGCTCTCAAATGTAATAAACTGGAACAGGAAGTGAACCGCGCTCTTCGGAGAGTATGTGTTGAAGACAAGTTGTGGATTAGCAGTGACTAGTAGAGCCGCTAGGGCCCTGTAAGCAAGCATCTTGGTGTCAGTAAGCTCAGGTTCACGACCAAGATAGTCAAGAAGTCTGAGTAAAGCACCCTGCTTGATGACCTCGGCATGATTATTCCGTTTCCTCGTGGAGTTAAAAATGATGGTAATGACCTGGTTCATTGAGGCCTTGGACATCTTCGACAGAGAGCAGATCTTGGCAATGACTTGACGCTCAATCAGATCAGACATAAACTCTTCTACCTCCTCGGGTGTCTCTTCAACATCATCATCGAGGCCCTTATTAGCCTGCTTCTTCAACTGATTGATCTCATTCTCTTCCTCGATGGACGTCATGTTTGCCAAAAGTACTAGGGTACCATACACATTGTTCCCCTGTGGATTGTCAAGCATCTTGGTCAGATCAAACACAAATTCATCATCACTCCTCATTCTGACCCTCACAGACTTTTTGATGGATAAATATGTAAGGCCCTCTATTGAACTCTCGTTCAATTCACTCAAGAAGATCTCCATCAACTCCTCAACACCTATGTTGCCCTTGTCCTTCAATTTGGCAAAATTCCAGGTCTTGACAACGACCAGAGCAGCTAAGGACTGAATCTCCTTATCATCGGCTTTACACCCAGCAATAAGCACCTCGAGGTATTTCTCCGATATCTCTTTTCTCATTGACTCATCGACACATGCAGCACTGAGTAGTGTAAGAGCTTCCTTGATCACAGACGATGACTTGGTTGGAACTTGGTATAGCAGCAGCTGCAGTGTATTCATGGAGAATATCTGAGCAGCCTCGGTATGATTGAGCTGGAAAATCAATGCCATCAGTTTGAAAGATGCGGTGTAGTCTTCTTCAATTGTGAGTACCTCGAGGCCATCAGAGAGGACAGGTATCGTGGAGTCTTTGAAGAGAGCATAAAACTTGATAAGAGACATTGTCACAATCTGGTATGCTGAGATAAACGGTAAGATGGATGACATGGTCGGTGTGAGCTCATCCAAGGTGTATTGAAAGTTATTGATGAAGGCATCGATCAGGGTCAGTGTGAACTCGGATGGAGATGTCTTTAACGACTGACGAAGATGTTGAAGATAAGGGAGCGATCGTTCTTTAGTAAGCTTCTTCATCAACAATTTTGAGTCCTCGGCCTTCTTTATGAGCTCAATAGTGGTCTTGATATCAGAATCAATGCGTTTGTTGAGTGTCTTCTGCTCATCTGGGGTTGTAGATTCGAAGACATGTTTGATCTGTGAAGGCGACGCATCAGCTGGCTTGGTATAAATAGCTGTCACTGGGTCTTGTGAGGCATCCGAGACCTTCAATTCATCAAACTTATGCTTAATCTCTTCAGTCATGGCCAAATTGGATAATTAGAACTCGAGTGGGTCAAGAAGATGGTAGTTGTTTAGGCGCGCCACCTTTTTCAGAGCTGAGAAACAAAAGGCATCTCCGCAGCTCTGTCTACACTAAACTTCATCAAAGAACAGCATAAGATTCCACTTCGATACCAGAGCTCATTTAACATCGTCATATCACATATTTTCAATCCTAACAATCACGTGGCCTATAAGATACCGCTTCCACACATCTCAAACCGCACATTGCCCTCATCACAATGTCCAAGGATCTAGCCTTCCTGAAGGAACATGACGTGGACATCTACTCTTTACTCACAGTACCACCGACAGCTGATGGCACCACCATTCGTAAAGCATACCGTCGACAGGCACTGCTATACCACCCGGACAAGAACCCAAGTGCCTCCGCTGCAGAGACGTTTCATCTACTAACACTTACACTAAACGTTCTCAATGATGCCACCCTCAAGGCAGATTACGACAGATGGCTACAAGCTAAAGAGATGGAAGCTCTCAGGACGCAGAAACTTGATGCAGAGAGAAGACGAATGAAAGATGAGCTTGAGCTAGCGGAAACCACTGCGTCACGATCTGCAAGTTCTAGTATGTGGGGAAAGAGACGTGCAAGGGAGAGTCAGGATGAATATGCAAAGGTGATAGAGAGGCTACGAAAAGAAGGTGCTGAGAAGAGACAGGCATTCGAGGAAAGATACAGAAAGAAACTTAAGACGAGCAGTCAAGATACACATCATTCTGTCGAGAAAGAGCATAGCGCACCAAAGAATACCGTGCGTGTGAAGTGGAAAGCTAAAGAAGGTATCTCGGAGCTATTTACCAGTGATGTTCTAGAAGGAATCATGTCGGTCTTTGGAAATATTGAGAGCTCGAAAGTATTCCCCAAAAGGGCATCTGGCAGCAGGTATGACACTGGCATTGTCACTTTCAAGTCATTCGCATCTGCAAATAACGCAGTGATTCATGATTACTCCAAAAAATCTAATATCTGGGACAGCACCTCATACAGAAAACTTTCTGGTTTATTGAGGGATTGTCAGTGGAACGATGGTGTGAATATATCCTCGACCGGCTCGAGAATCTTAGACAAGGAGAACATGTCTTTTGAAGAATACCTCACGGTAACTCTCTCAAAACTTCGCTCGCATGCTCAAAAGGTATGAATATTATGTTCAAAGACTTAATAGACTGAGTATATGAGGTATACAAACCTCAACTAGTTTGCAATTATGAGTTACTCGTTGCTTCTGGTTGAATCTCCATATGGGTTCGCCAAATCCAAATCAGGTTGATGGCGAGGGCAGACTGATAGATAACATATAGTGTCTCTCATAAACATTAGCATCTTCAGGATCTCATTTCACCCTCTTTTATAGTAATCGTATCAATTATCACCCTTGAATTATAGATTAGTGCATAACTCCAAGATCTCAATAGGGTAACTTTTGAGCCCATCAAAAAAAAAGATAAAAAATAAAGTGCTGCTTTTGTGGATCGAACACAAGACCTTATGAACTTCAGTCATACGCTCTCCCAACTGAGCTAAAGCAGCCACTTCGAGGTTCTAGTTCCAGATACTTTAACGGACGAGCACTGCGCTGCCGAGCCCTATAAAGGTAATTTACATTCTCCAATGCATTCTAAAAATACTAGTATCATGAAATTCTATCATTAAATTATTCATTCATATAAATACATCATTAAAAGATACTCTCAATGTGATCCTTGAGCAACTTCAAATCATAAAAGTCGGCAATCTGATCATGAACACCCACCTTCTCTTCAATTTCCTTCTTTGTCATCGTAGCTTGCCATGATCCAGAGCAAGAGCAGTATGCACTCATATCATCAGCCTTGACCTTACGACACTTCCCACACTTGACATCCTGAACATAGTAGTTCGTCACAAGCTTCTCTAAAGACTCAATTAAGGTTAACTCAAGATGGGCCTTGTTGTACTTCTTCTCACAGTTTTCACAAACCCAAAGATTCTTCTCATTATCACGGCAGAAGTCCAAATCTCTAATGTGGTGACAGTATTCACAAAGCACGGCTGGTGTGATCAGAGATGCACTTGGGTCACGGAAACGAGCCTCTTCAGAGAACTCCTTGACCTCCAACACCTCAAGCAGCTCTTTTTTCAAGAGTCTCATCTCCAAATCACGAGACTTTGAGAGTTCGAACACAGCACAAAGACTCTTAACAAGCTCCAAAAGAGGGTTCTTTGGGTTCAAGTGGAAACCTGGTGGTTTTGGGAACTCGTAGTGAGCCTTCATGTCCTCATCAAAGATAGCTTCCATCTGATTACGAAGCAACTGCTTGAATCTCTTGATCAATGGCTTTCTGAAATAGGATGTGATACCGTTCTCAATGTCCTCCTCAATGGCCTTGGTTGTACCTTCTTGCATCTTCAAGATGTGCTTGATCTGCGTCACTCTTGGTGTACCCTCAAGCGTACTACCATTGTTGGACTTCCACTTTTTCAAAGCATCCAAGAAGATCATTAACCAGTCAGTGAACTCTGGTTGGTAGATCGGTGGTAAGTACTCCTTGATCTGCCACTTGGAAATGGTAACAAGTTCTTGCTGTTCACTGTCAGATATCTCAAGACAAGCCTGGCCAGCGAAGTTGTATTGGTTCATCCAAACCAAAGAGTCCCAGTACTTGTCAATCCTCAAGTCCAAATAGTTGAAAAGTGGTCTGGATCTGACAGCCTTGACGATGTACTGAGAATACGCGTAGGAGTTCTCCACCGAGACCTTGGAGGTCCTCAAAATGATCTTGGATCTGTTGGCAAATATCACCGTGGCACCGAGCTTACCAAACTCACCAGCAAGTTGCAACAGAGCCTTCTTGGTCAAGTTGTGAACATGATACTTCAAATATGAGTCAAACAAGAACGATTCTCTCTTTTGAACCCAAGCAACAAATGTATGCACCATGGAGTCGGCATTCGTGTTGTTCTTCAAAACATCATCCCACCAATCCTTGACCATAGTTCTCAAGACGTTCAAACTTGGGCCCGAGAACGAGTCCTCAGCAAGAATGGCAGAACCACCATGAGCTTGACCATCAATAGTCTCGACATCGGCCATGTCGGTACCTTCCGCTTCGTTCAACAAAGCAGAAGTCAAAACGGTGTTGATCGTCAAGTTGTCAATTTCAACCTCAATAGAAGTAGTCTCATATATCTCAGGGTTGTTGATCACTGGGAACTCAAAGTTCTCAGCCTCAATGGAGAGCATATCCCTCTCAAGACCACCATAGTCTGGAGTTGGCTTAGGAGACCACCAGAGAACAATGTCGTTCTTCTTCAATCTTCTAGCGTACTCAATATCAATCAAATAACCAATATCATCAGTCTTCAAGTTGCAAATTGGGATGTTACCGTACTTAGCCAAGCTCTTCAGGTGATTAATCAGAGACGACAAAGAGAAGAAGTGACTGCAGACCCTCTGGAGTGCAACAGATTGCCATCCAAGAGCAGGGAGTTGAATCTCACGGGTACTCATGGAAATGGTAGGGAACTCAGACAGGTTCTTGAGAATCTTGGTGAGCTTCTTGGAAGAAGGAGACTGTAAGATGAACATTGGCTTGGATGGTGTTTCCTCGTTGATCTTGCTGATGAAACTGTTCAATCTTCTGTAAAGCTTTCCCAACTCGTCAAAATGATGAACCTCAAACTCCATCTCCTCCTTGTAGTCAATGATGTGACCCAGCTCAGCAAATTTCCCCTTCTTGATCTGGAACAAGTCCTTGTAGGTCTTATCGAAGCTACCAGACAATGGTTGTGCGTTTCTGCTTGGCTTCAGAACTAAAACAGTGGCCTTGTCACTCCAGGTATTGAACAAAGAGAAAATTTGATAGTCATTGGTAACCATGTGGAACAAGTAGGATATCTCCATGGAGAATCTGCTCAAGTAGTGGGAGGTGTCTGTAGTAGAGAGGGACTTCATATCGAAACCCTTCCTCAAGCACTTACCCAAAGCACCGACCTTCGTGCTGCTGAAGACAACCGAGTTACCAAGTTCCATGATAACTCTCTCAGTCGGTTCAACCTGTGACTCAAAGATACCATTGACACTTGGGTGATGGAGCAAACTGCCAGCTCTGTTCAGCTCAGCCTGGTAGATAGTCTCTGGCATGGTGACCTTGAAGAGATTAGTAGCCTTGACACCATTTGGTAATACACTATTGACCTTCTCAACCTCACAAGATGGAATGGAGTGGTCTGGAAGGACCTTAGATCTGAGGTTCAAGTAGAGCTTTCTTGGTACATGGAACACAAATGACTGAATTTTACCATCAATTAAGACGAAAGCTCTCACATCGCCCACGCTGGAGTCCAATTTATACTGGATGATCTCCCAAGTAGTACCAACCATGTTGTCAGCTTTGTTACGGGACATACTCACAACAGTGGATCTGTGTCCAGAATTAGCGGAGTCACCAAACAATTTTTTTCTTCTTTCTCTATCCTTCTGTTGAACCTTCCACTTCAGCTTCTGGTACTGCAAGAAACCAGTGTAGTCCTCCTCCATAGATGGGCATGGACCATTCAACAAGTTAGTCTCCTCTTCAGTTGGCTCGTCGGACTCTTTATGCATGGCCTTACGCTTCTTGGAAGTGACCTTACCACCAAGAGATTTGTTCGCAGTATCATCCTTACCGAAATCCTCTATATCCTTGAGAATGTTGACTGGGTTCTTGTCGGTCTTAGTGAAGAAATTGGATAATGATGACTGTTTCTTTTTGTCATTTTTGACAGCAATTCTCTTTTGAAGCCAGTCTGGATGGGCAACTCTTGGAACTGGGTTCTTAACGTCTTGCAGAGCAGCTGGAATGGTGATGATCTTCTGTACTACAGACTCAAGACGTTCTCTGTAGTAGTTCCAGTCAATGATACTTCTTGGATCAAAGTCATCCAAAGAAGAATCCAGCAACCATCTCCTCAGGAAGTTTCTCTTAACACTTAGTTCAGAAGAGAAGATCGAGACAGGAATGGCACGTTCTGTGACAGGTGCGTTTTTAGGTTTTTCAGAAATAATGTATTTCACCGCCAAACCCTTATCCTTAACCATTTCAGCACCGAGGAACTCACCCAATCTCTTAGCAGTGGTGATAGAAGTAGACTTTTGGCCCTCATACTCAGCCAAACTCTTTGACATACTCTTGTTCTCACAAATCAGCTCGAACAAATCGTCATCCTCAAGATTGCAACCCTTGGTATCAAGCACATCCAACCAACGGTTGGCAACGCTGGCAACAGCGCCGTAACATGTCTCAAGGGTGTCACCTTCCAAGAAGAGCTTGAAGATATCAGACTGGAAGTTCTTGATAAGCTGCAACTCACCACGTCTCTTCAACTCGAAACCCTTCAACTCAGCCAAGGATCCGTCGTCGTTGAAGACAGCGTAACGCTTCTTTAGACCCTTACCTTCCTCCTTGGACGTTGGCAAGATCATGGCCTTGTAAGGACCGTCAACCTCAAAGAAAATGGAGTTATCACTGTGGGTAGCGTACTTCTTCGCAATTGGGTCAACTAAGGTCTGGTACTGGTGGTTTGTGAATCTCTCGTGAACCAAGTAGTTGACCATGGAGCAGGGGTAAGACAAGAAGACCTTCTTACCATTTTTCAAGTTGAAAGTGTAGTTATCTGGGAAAGAAGATGGGATAATACACCAAATACCATCAGTGTCGAGCTCCAAAGGTCTTCCAAGCCTCTCAATCAAAGATCTGGCCATCTGAATGATAGTGGCACCAGTCAAACAAGTGATACCAGCCATCTCAATGGAGTACCATCTGGATCCTTTTCTCATGACGTAACCGTAGAACGAGTTCAAAATAACCTTGTAAGCTAACTGCAAAGAATCGTAGTAGACAGCTCTCTTCAAGGACTCCTCCTTCTCCTCGGCAACTTGGCCACCAGCCTTCTTTTTCCATACCTTAGCAAGACCCTTGAAATCGTATCTTTTATCTCTGAAATCTCTGACTGTGTTGACGTAGAACGGGTTCTCTCTCTGACAGACAATCGACTCTCTCTTGATGGTTTCGGTCTGTTTAACCTTGTGGTAATTCTTACGAGAGTAGTCAGACAGTCTCTTCTTGATGTGAGTCACCTGCTCGGCATATGGTAGGTCGTCGAACGTACGTCTGGCAAGGCCCTCTCTCTTTGGTGGGAAAGTCTCGTTTTGAAGAGATCTTTTCACTAACTGGTACTCATCCATCTTCGCTGGGTAAAAGTCACCTCTCCAAGCCCATGTCATTCTTCGGTCACATGTCTTACCAGGTCGGTTGAAATCACAAGCAGCACAATCTTTCTCAGTCTTCATGGAGTCTGGCTGAAGACGGTTGGAACACATGATATTTGGATACATGGACGCGACATCAACGTGATAGATCAATGGCTTCTCAAATCTCTTCGGATTCTCCTTGAGATCAATGAGTTGATTTCTGACAGCCTGATGTACTTCATCAAAGTTAGTAACATCATCGAGATTAGCTTTGCCCTCAACAACGATACTGAACTTCAATGCACCTTCCAAATCATTTAGGAGCTCGTCAATGACACCTGGATCAATCTTGAAGTCATACTTCAAGTCAGATCTGAAGACACCGGCTTCCAGAGACTCAACGTGACCACCAACATATGTTTCACCTTCTAGCAAATGGCCATCGTAAAATCTCTCTGGAGGGTCAACGTGTTTGTTCGGGAGTAAGATGTTGTTTGCATAAGCCTGGACCATCAACAACATTTCACAAAGAGTACCAGTACCCTTTCTCAAAAGCTCATCTGGATTCAACGGAAGAATGATACCGAGCGAGACAATGAAGTTGTTCACAATCTTCTTGAAGAGATAGTAGGTGGCAACAGCATCAGAAACAGAATACTCTGAGAGTAGTTGTGGCTTGCTGTAAGCATATGGAGTCATGAGTTCTGGGTCCAACTCGATCGGGTTGTAGCCCAATTTGGCTGTGGTGACGGCTTTCAAACCTTGGGAACCTTGTGGGAGGTAGGAGTCTCTCTTTACCCATCTGAAACAATCCATGTGCGAGCAGTATGTAGACTTGTATTCACCTTCAGAGTCCGGAGCGAACCCAATCTCATCGTACATGTTCATACCGTGCACCGAAGCTCTCGCTTCAACGAAAGGCCAATCGAAGAAGTCACCGTTGAATGTGGCAATGATCTGTGGCTTGCATTCTCTGATGTGCTCAAAGAATCTCTCGAGTGTGGCCCTCTCATCAGCCTCGTTGAATACAGTGAAAAGACCTGGGTACTCTTTCGTGGGCGTATACTCAAAGTCCTCGATGTCTTCCGAGATAATCTCTCTGTTGGTAATCAAGAAACCATCACCATCAATCATGTAAGAAATCATCATCACTTGATCTGTGGCAGAGTCTGGGAACTTCAACGGTCTCTTCGTTGTCTCAATATCGAAAGCCATAATCGTGGTGTCACCAAAATCAATTCTGTCAGGGATTTCATCACAGGAGATTTCTGTCTCTTCAGCGGAAACTTTGTACCACTTACCAACTCTAAGGTTCTTATCAATGGAAACACGTGTGCAGTATGGAACATCATGTTCACGAATGTCTTCGATGTACTCTGAAACGTCGCTCACACCGACGTTTGTCGTTGATAAATCACCGTTACGATTGCTGTTGTAACTCGTGTTCACTGCTGAGTAAATCTCCCTAGTTTCTTTCTTCGATTCGTTGTCCTTGACGATGGGTTGAAGAAACCTTTTGGCCTCCATAAGGTCATTCTGATTTGGAAAGCTGAGCTTGAGTAGTGATCTCTTTATACCGATCAAATGGTTCGGAATGGATAAATCCTCTTTACTGATTCTACTAACTGACTTGACAATTGTCTCGAGCTTCTTTTTGAGATATTCCTCCAGTTCTCCCTCGAAGCCTGCTGTGCAGCATACGAAGAAGTATGGATCGTATTGTATCGTAGCCTTAAACGAACCACCATCTTCATCCAGGAAGTAGTAGTCGACAGCAGAAACACCAGCGATGAAGTCTTTGCTCGGGAGCATGGTGGCATGCATATTTAGGAGCCAGCCTGTTCTTGGAGTACCACCTTCGAATCTCTCAAAGCCCATCATGGCGTCGATCTGATCGGTCTTCTTCACTGCATCAAGTTTCGATGCGGCGTTGAAGGCAGAGTTAAAGGCACCTTCATTGTTAGGTTTGTAGCCACTTCCAGCAGCTCCTCCTCCTCCTCCTGATTTGCTGTAACGCGTATTGAAACCGCCTTTCTTTGGCGGCATGGCAGTGTCTGTGATGTGTGTGGTCTTGTAGATGCGAGATGGGGGGATGTGATGAAGGGGTTGTGTAGAGGCTCACGCGTAGCCTTGTTTTTTGTGAGTATGAGACAGGAGATGCAAGTAAAGCAGGACGCGTGACTGCCGTATTAGTTATATGAGGGGGGGTCCTTGGTGGCCGTGTATGTTGAGCTTTTAAACAGATGAAGTATACTAAGTAATGACAGATCTAAAGAGTTAAAGTGTTAAAACAATTCGCAGGGGACGCGCGACGCGTCTAGTGAAAAGCTGACGCGTTTTATGAAGTCCCAAAACGGAAATTCTTGCTCACGTGAATTTCACGTGATCTATGAACCTCTTCAAAACCTGAACACCATCTTCGACTCGCTGGTCAGATCAACGAGGAAGGAACGGCAATTCAAACAAAGGAAGCTTTGCTTTCGGTCTGAACTGGAACGGCACTGACTCTCAAGAGTGGACTAATCAACCCTCAATCTCACACCATTCAGGATATCATCTAATCCACTCATCACAGCTGTTTACAAACGCAATGTCTTACAACCCCTACGCTGCGATGGCTGACAGCGAGAGCTCCCAGACCAACAGACTCCACCAGCCACAGCCTCATCGCTCGTTTGTGCCTCAACAACAGCAGCATCCACAACAACAGCAACAACACACATCACAGCAGTTCTCACAGCAGCAGTTTCAACCAGGAGTGCAACAACAGCATCCACAACAACAGCAACACAATCAATTCTTCAATCCTTCGGATCCAAACATGTACAATAACCTTTTGAATGATCCAAGGGCATCCATGACATTCCAAGCTGGTCAGAGTGCCATGCTAGCGGGAAGTCAGTATGTTGGTAACGAGATTCAGAGGCTTGTTCCAACAGGAAACTTGAAGGCATATTTCAAGGTTTCCAACAGCTATGTTCTCTCAAAAATACTGCTAATCATTTTCCCATTCAGAAACAACAACTGGATGAGAAAGCCACGACCATCCAGTTCCAATGACCAACAAACCACTCTGGAACAATATGCATTCCCATATGACGATAAAAACGCACCAGATTACTACATTCCAGTAATGGGTTTCGCCACATACGTGATCCTTTTTGCCATGATTGCTGGTGTCCAAGGCAACTTTCATCCAGAGGTGTTTGGTTTGGAGACAAGTTCTACGATCGCTTACTTAGTTGTTGATTACTTAGTCTTGAGAGGTGGCTTGTATATGCTTAGTATCTCTGCCAATGGCTACGACCTTGCGGCTTACACTTGTTACAAGTTTGTTCCAATCATTTTGATTCTACTGATCAAGAGTCTTTCCACATTCACCCTTTTCAATTGGGTTGCCTACGTTTACTTACTCGTTGCTTATGGATTCTTTGAATTGAGATCAATCAGATTCAACTTGTTTGGTGGTATCAACAACTCTACCCAGACTATGAGCTCCAAGACTATCAAGAAGTCCAACTACTTCCTCTTTGTCTACGCATTCGTTATCCAGGGTGCCCTCCTTTGGTTCCTCACTAGATAGAGAATTATTAATAACAGAATCTTCTGTATTATCTGTAGTGGTCGTAAGATTACAGTACTGAAACCCTTCATAGTGAAATTAAGCTTTGCTCATGAATATCTAAACACATCTAGTTAATCAATCTATCAATACACTTCCACGTTATCATGCAACTGGGAACTTTACAACATCACCGTCACCTTTCAAGTCGTACTCACTAATACCCACAGTAGCACCAAGAGTTTCGAATCTTTTGAGAAGATGTGCTCTCTTTTCCTGTGTGAGCTTTACAAGTGCTGGCCAGTACTCAGAATGCTTGTACTCAAAGTTGAGTCTTCCATTGTACTCCTTATCGAGCTGGTCTTCGTTAACAACAGTGGTGAAAGCGGCATCAAAGATAAGTTTCTCCTTAGTAAGCGGATCAATGAATGGATAGATAGCTTTGAGGAAAAGAGTGGCAACAAGAGGCTGATTCACAAACATTGCCTTACCAAGTCTTTCCGGGTAATGTGATTGTAAAATGTGTAGTACCTGCTTTCCTGTAGAGACGGCAGGCAGTTTTGAGGTCTCACCTTCAACCTTGTGGTGCTTGAAGTCAATCAGAAGAGCAAGAGTTTCCTGGCCAGCAGGCATCATGTCAATAACTCGCTCAAGGAACCAGACCGTTGATTGGATCTGTCTGAAAGAGGTCTTGGTGTTTTGTCTTCCTGGCTTAAAGTAAAGGATAGGTCTTGCATTCTTATCAAAGCCCAGTATGACTTGCTTTCCTGTAAAATTCTCAGGTTCAACGAGCTCTGGTGTGACTTTATCCTCCTGACCTGTGATTCCAAACTCTCTTCTCCATGCAATTGTCTGCTCTAGTCTTTGGATAGACTCCTCGGTCTTACCCTTTGTAGCTCTCAGATATCTCATAATGCACTCTCTGGTAAGCCAGAGCTTCTCCGACTTGATCAATGGTTTCTTCTCACCTTTACCATCCTCGGTGGTGGAAATTAGGAGCTCAGGGTCCTGGAAATGCTTAAGAATGGTAGTGTATTTGACCTGATCCTCCTCCGAGAGCTCGCGTGGAGCAGGTGCGGCGATGTTCTCCGGCTTGTCGTATGGCTCAGACACGTCAATCAAATCTGTACGCTCTTCTTTTGACTTGGACCTCTTGAACATGGCTGGATAAGGACTTTAATGCTCTGGAATATATGAAAGGTGGCACAAGAACACACTTTGGGAGAACAATTCGATGAATAGACGCGAGAATTTGCCAGCATGACGCGCATCTCTTTTTAACGCGACAGCATCACAAACTTGCCAAGGGTCCTTGTTGTTGCTATGGTGTCCTATAGTTGCTTCCTACTCTTTTTAGGTGCTCAATTGGACTTCAATGTGCTTCCACTGATCATTTGTGAACTATTTTGTTGACGTCTTGAGCTCTTAAAAGTTGGTGCTACATCTCAACAGTCAACTTCCGTATTTGTGCATTTTTTTAGGTTTTTTTTCGGCACTTCTAGGCGTAGTACTCGTACTACTCACACATCCATATGTACTACTCGATCACGTCATCATCCGACTTCTCATCCTTGCTCCTGATCCATCCAACGAACTTCCCGTAGCTGGGTCTCTGTCAATGGAGTGATGTTTCAAAGGGCTCAACTGAATGGACTCATCGCTGAGATCTTTCATCTGTGTGGGGTAACCAGATACGTCACTTCCATCAGTCTCATATGAGATTCCAAGTCGTTTTCTCTCAGTGTTGATACGGCCCTTCTCTTTCAAGTGTTTCTCGAGAACCAACGCATTTCGGGAGTTAGCCTTATACATAACTTCAACGAAATCACCGACAATAGGAACCAAACCGAGTAAAAAGTCAACGATAATGTTCAGGAGGAAGTAACCCTGAACGTCCCATGGAAGACCACCATCAACTTCTCTGGCTGTCTTGAATAAGAGAAGAGAAAAGACTATACCAGTCAAATCACCAATCACCGGCACCACACCCACAATTCCACTCCAACCAACTTTATACCCAAACACATTAAAGAGCATGTCCAGGTGATAAGCACGTCTCATGACACGCTTAAGGACTCTCTCATCATTATGAGAAAGACCCTCTGGGATTTGTCTTGGTCTCTTCATCTTCTTCTTTGTGACTGGACCACCAAAGAACGAATGTTGCTCAATTTCATACTGCCATTGTCCGTTAGTATGTTCACTCGAAGTGATCACTCACATATTAAAAAAAAAAAAAAAACGATAACTCACTTCTTCATAAAATGGATCCTCTGCTCCAAACTTGTTCCATTTGTTCTCTCTAAACACCTGAAATGTTGTGTTAGTACCGGACCATAAGTATCAGACACTCAAATCTCAAAGCCTCGATGTCACTTACTCTCTGAGAGATGTACTTGAAGCCCCATTTCAATACGAAAGACATCTTTTCCGTTGTTTAATCTTTCAATTGTCAAGTGTGTGTGATATCGGACACCTCAGGGGTTTGAGAAAACTGAGATCTGGGTTGCTTTTTATACAGGGTCTCGAGTTTAGCAAACTTGCTGTTGGGGGAGGAGACTCGCGTTTCAATTGGCAGTGATGTTCGGATGTTTGGCGACAGGTTCGTACGATCTGCTAATGAAGTGGGCTAAATGTAGTGTATTGTGATGCAATGTGTGGTGAGATAATAGTCAGTTGTACTCTAATATTGTTATTGGATAACTCAATCCCTGATGACTTTCATGTTGTGCTAATCGCCCCTAGATCTTGATGCAGCATAGCCCCAGACTTCTCTCCAATGCGCATAACTACTTCTCTACACAACTTCGACAAGCTGCAAAGACAATCAAAGTATTTTCTTAGTGTCTATATTCCATTTCTAAAATATCTGCAATCATTTTAACTGCTTTATCGCACCCATAAGCATCATTCAAATCACTAAACACTTGTCTGATACGTCAACACGATTACGCAGCCCTGCTCTTTTTTATCGCGCCCAAAACAGAGAAGTTGAGATGGCTTGAAGGCGATCTCCACACACAATATACACAGCTTAGCCGCCGACAACTTCGCACATTTACGCTCACAATCTGTCCTTAATCTCATACACTCCTCACTCATACTCACAATGGGTGCTCAGCTTTCGCTCATGGCGCCGACTGCGCCCTCAATTGCCGTCTCCGCCTATGTCGATGTCCTCGAAGAGATCCAGTACCGGCGGCAGATAGGCACCTCACGATTTCTCAAGACAGTCAAAGCTTATGACCCTGATGGTGCCGTCGTGATAAAAGTTTTCATCAAGCCAAACGAAGGCATGGATTTGGGTCCCTGGTATAAGGCCCTGCAGAAGTGTAAGACATCCCTAGCTGATGTGCCGTCCGTGCTACCTTACACCAAGATCATAGAAACGGAGAGAGCGGGTTATCTCATACGACAGTTCATCAATACGAATCTCTACGACAGGATAAGCACGCGGCCCTTTCTTGAAGACATTGAGAAGAAATGGATTGCATTTCAACTACTAAATACGCTGGTGGAGTGTCACGAGAGAGAAGTTACACATGGTGATATCAAGACGGAGAACATTTTAGTTACATCTTGGAACTGGGTGCTTTTGAGTGACTTTGCTCCATTCAAGCCAGTCTATCTCCCAGAGGATAACCCAGGAAGTTTCTCCTTCTACTTCGATACATCACAGAGAAGAACATGCTATCTTGCTCCTGAGAGATTTCTGAGCAGTGAAGAGACTGACGATTCACATCCAAAATTCAATAAGGCCACCAAGGAAATGGACATCTTCAGTATGGGCTGTGTCATAGCTGAAATATTTCTTGAAGGTTCTCCAATATTTACCCTCTCACAACTGTACAAGTACAAGAGAGGTGAGTACACAGCAGACCTTGAGGGCATCCAAGATCCGGCCATCAAGGAGTTGGTTGAAAGCATGATCAGCATCGATCCAAAAGACAGATTATCTGCATCTGAATACTTGGAGAGCTATAAAGAAAGCATATTTCCATCAAACTTCTACAACTTCCTTTATGAGTACTTCAAGAGTTTCAACCAGGATATTCCTTATAACTCATCTGGGAATGTCTATGAATGTGACACCAGAATCAACAGACTTTACAACGACTACGACAAAATCGCATACTTCCTTGGCTACACATACGATACGCCCAGTGAACTGAATCCAGAAGACGAAGAGAAGATCCAACGTGGCGAATTGATACCAATCCGCCTCTCATTACCAGGTATTCCAAAGCACTACAACCTCCAATCCACATCCAAAATCAAAGAAACCGACGATACAGCACTGATTCTTCTCAGCTTTGTCTTCACAGCTCTACGGAACGTCCGTCGAGAGACCTCCAAGATTCAGGCTCTTGAACTGATTCTTGCTCTTGCCGAGCGCATCCATGATGAAGGCAAGCTGGATAGATGTCTCCCATACATCACCGCCCTCCTCGATGATGCTTCTATCAACGTCCAGTCTACTGCTCTCAAGACGTTGACTCAGCTATTACTTCTTGTTGATGCCATTGGTCCTGTAAATGTGTCGCTTTTCCCCGAGTACATCATACCAAGACTCTCCTCTCTGTTGAACGCATCGACACCATTTGTCAGAATTGCATTTGCAACATGTCTTCCCTATCTTGCACACACTTCTTTGAGATTTTACAACATGGGTGTTATCTTGAAGGATAACGTTCTTGAAACATCGTTTGATCCAGAAACAGAGAATGGAGGGATCACACCATCTGGTATGTTTGATATCTCTAAGGAGAGTCTTTCTGCTGACTTTGAAACATTCACCATCTCCATGTTGACCGATGTTGACTCTTCCGTGAAGATTGCACTCTTGAAGAACATTCTCCCACTCTGCTCCTTCTTTGGCAAGGACAAAACGAACGATTTGATTTTAAGTCATCTGATCACATACCTTAACGACAGAAGTCCACAACTTAGAGCCGCCTTCGTTGAGTCTGTTGTTGGTCTGTCGATCTACGTTGGAACAACCAGTCTTGAGCACTACATTCTTCCACTCCTCGTCCAGACTCTGTCAGATCCAGAAGAGTCGGTCGTTATTCGTGTCCTTCACATCTTCGACGACATCGCAAAACTTGGCCTTATCAGAAGAGATTTCATCTGGGATCTACTCGGCACTGTCTCTCGGTTGCTCCTCCACCCGAATGAGTGGATCAAACAGGCAGCTCTTTCATTAATTGTAACTATTGCTGATACCTTGTCCCTGGCTGATCTTTATTGTATGCTATATCCAATCATCAGACCATATATTGAGTATGATGTGACAGATTTCAGTTGGGACTCGCTCTACCCGGTGTGTAAGAGATCCATTTCCCGTTCGGTGTACAATCTGGCTTCTACTTGGTCCCTGAGGGCTGAGAAGACCTTGTTCTGGCAACAAGTGAAGAGTACGGCGGTTGACGTGTTTGGTAACAGAGGTTTGGACTTTTTAAGTAATCCAGTGTCGAGTCTTAATGGGTCCAAAATTGCAACTTCCAACTCTATTGTATTTGGAAATATTGAGATTCCACTGTCCCCGGAGGATAGATCATGGGTTGACAGGCTAAAGACATCCGGCTTAACTGATCAGGAGCTTTGGAAGATTGCTGACCTTCGAGAGTATATCTTCAGAGTCTCGAGAATGACGACAAGAAGTACATCCAGTGAGTTTGAGGATAAGGGTGGCATCAACATCCAAAGACTTGGCGTCCTCCCAAGAAATGTTTTCTTCGATTCGAAGTTCCAGTACGAGAGCTTTAGTCAGTCCCTTGACGGTAATTTTGCCTCCATTGATGATCGTTTGAACATCCAAAGCTTTGCTGACCCAAGCCAGTCATCAGAGATCTCCAGAGAGGATGACAGAACACTGGTGATGAGCCCAAGCCCCGCCATTGACGATCTCTCCAGATCGCTTATATTCGGCGCACCAAAGGCTGCTCCATCAATTATGACAAATGAGGAAAACGCATTTGGTGAGCTTGACTCATCCACATCCCAGAAATCTCGCAGAAGACCGTCAACTCAAGCATACAAGCTCAACAATACCAACATCATGTCCTCTGTGATCACAAACAGCTACACTGGTAAGGATACATATGTTATTCGCTTTTTGAACACAGTGAAGATTGATCCAGGGCTCGAGGAATATACCGAGTTCAACCATCCAGTTAACGTCTCTGGTCTCACTTTCTCCAAGACATGGAGCCCCTGTGGTGATCTGGTATCACATGTCAAGGAACATAAATCTAGTATCAACACCATTGATGTTGCTCCTGACCATAGCTACTTTGTCACAGGCGGTGATGATGGTAGCTTGAAGGTTTGGGACACATCTAGGTTGGAGAGGAACGTTTCACACTCTTCAGTTATTTCTGTGGAACTGGATAAGCCAATTACTAAAGTCAAGTTCTTGTCAAACTACAACTGCTTCGCCGCAGCTACGAAAGATGGCTACATTAGGGTGCTTGCTGTGAACTTCTCGAAGACCAAGAAAAGTCAACAAATTGATGGATTGACTATTATTAGAGAAACCATCTTGACGGATCAGTACGCAGTTGATCTTGAGTTCGGTCACAGGGATCAAAAGACTACACTTTTCGCTGTGACTTCTTTGTCCCAGATTATTGGTATCGATGTCAGAAATATGCACACTGTCTTTACACTTCAAAACGACCCATCTCGTGGTGTCATCACCTCTTTTACTGTATCCTATGATGACAGCTGGGCTTTGGTTGGTACCTCCAAGGGCGTAATGAGTTTGTGGGATTTAAGATTCCAAGTTCATCTGAGGTCTTGGTTGTTTAAAAATGGGTTTCCAATTAGGAAATGTACTGCTTGTTCCAATGACTATCACCTCAACAGGAAGAAAGGTCGTTTCGTCACTGTTATTGGTGGATCTGGTGATTCTGATGCATACATATTTGATGTCAGTACTGGTCAATTCCGTGAGATATTTGCACGTTCCGGAGCATCGCTAAATCTTGACAAATTCGTCTTGACTGATCTCGAGGAGGACGAAAACACCATAACTGAGCTCACTTCGGACCTGAAAAATATGGATGTCAAGCTTAAGGATGACAAGTCAATGACTGCACTGAAGGTTGTTGAGCTTCAGACCGATGCTCGTCGCAAATTCTGGGCATTGACGGCATCTGCTACCTACGACTTGATCCTTTGGAACGTTTATGCCCCTGAGGACTCAAAGATCATCTTGAACTCGAATGCATCTAAGAACGGTTCCGACAACCCAGCCACACCACCATCTTTCACTGTCTCTCAAGTGACTCCACATTCCAGAATCGTAAGTGAGAAGTATCCAACAGAGACTGAGTCAACTAAGAGTGATACCAGAAAGAGAAGGAAGAATAGAGGCTTGGTAACAGAGGAGCAGGATGCCCTCATCAAGGGCCATCACGACGTTATTACAGATATTGCTGTACTTGCTAAACCATATGAGATGATTGTGAGTGTTGACAGGTCAGGGACCATCAACGTTTATAGATAAAAGAGAAAGACAGGATATCATGTGGTGTTCGGGTGTATTTGTCAGCCTCCGCGAAAGTTGTTGCTTTGTCAGAAATTACGGAACCAGTCTGTTGTTATTCCACCATCAACAACATCACTCTAGTTCATCTTTGCAGTAATAACCCGCGTTCAAGTGAGTGTGGTCTTTGTTTGTTTTGCTTCCCTTCCACTGATTCTGATTGTTCTGCTCGAAGATAAAGCGCTGACTGTTTTTCACCTTCTCCCCTTCTCCCCACACACACTTACTTAAGCAAGTGCGTGGTGCTTACGTACGTACAGGGTATCTCTATCTGCAAGATCCAGAAACTTTACCCCATTCTAGGACTCTGCAGAGTTCAAGGAAGTAGTACTCCTTGCCTGTGAAGCGACAACGGTGTTAACTGGCAGCTGATGCTTTGGGTCTATCTATTCTTGTCATGAGCCTACACCCGTTGTAAACACAGGACAACTGACCTTACAAGCATCAGAATCTGGGAACTCACTCATTCACCATTTTTGATCCACAACTAACATTCTATACAGTAATCTTTGACTACAATGAGCAACACACTGTGGGACGAAAACACCAAGAGAGGTATGTCTTTTTCCACTGATTTTCCCACTTGCGACCTTGTTGATATTAACCCCCTTTCTAGCCTCCCTTGAGGAACAAATCGATCCATCTTTCGATCGTCAGACAGACCCTCTTCAGAATCTTGCTCAAATCTCACAGCATGGCCAGATCAACACTCAAAATGAACCAAGTGCTGAGTCCTTCGATGTCGCAGCTGCCGCCGTTGCAGCCTCTAACGATCAGCATGACCAGCATCAACAACAACAGCAACAACAACACACACAACCTACCCAGTCCGATTCACCATTGCAGAAACCTGATCAGAATGATTCCGGATCCAGCAGTGATCAACTCCCACTGAGTCGCTCTGGAAGAGCGCTCACAAACACCAAGAGGGCTCATCAGAACAGAATGGCACAGAGAGCTTTCAGACAACGTAAGGATGCTTACATCAAAGAGTTAGAGGAAAGAGCTAAAGAGGTTGAACAATTGAAAAAGACCATTGATGAATTGAGATCTGAGAACATTCAACTTAGAGATTACTCTTTAGCCCTTCAGGCCAAGCTTATTGAACAGCCAGATGTTCCACCTCCACCTGTTATCTTCACCGGAAGATTGAAGAAATGATTAACCACGCAGATCGATCGTTAGTTATCTGTATTCTGTTCTCTTTGCTTTCGGTGTACTATATTTACTTCGTCCACACTGTATTGCTATGCTAAATGCTGTCCTATTTACCACCCTTTGTCCCACGATTGAGTTTCCTTTCGGGATATTTTCCTATTGTTTTGTATTCTTGTTTATTACATTCCTTTTACATCAACTACTTTCTTTGTTATCCATTTTATCCTTTTATAGTGTTTGTTACCGATAACAACTGATAAAAGAACCTCTTTCAGGGTGAGCGTATCTTCTTGCTAATATTATAAACATTGGTCCCTCTCACCTCACGTCTGAAAGACTGAACCTCCTCATGGAGTAAAAGTACAAAATCTTTCACTGTTACTGCCTGATTCTCAAAAGTGAAGTCGAATGTATCAGATGAAGACATTTCCTCGCTTTCATCCTTGACAGAGCTCAAGAAATTATGTCTAATGGCCTGATCCACTGTGAATCGGACATCTGCATCCCAGCACAAGAGACGAGATAAAAGATCAAGTGCTGCATCTGAAGCTCCTGGATATATATCGTGCCAGCGCATGGCTCTGAATTTCCTGCCATGGAGAAGGATGGTCAGTGCATGTTCGTTACCATATTTCATCGCAATGTCCCTGGATGGAGTCCCCATAATTTTCAAGATCTCGTATATCTGTGAGTTATGATGCTTGCCTGGGAAGAGTGGTTGTCTTCCATAAAGCTCACCGAGTATACATCCAACGGCCCACATGTCGATAGCCTTTGTATAATTCCTCTGGCTCATTAATAGTTCAGGGGCTCGGTACCACCTTGTCGCAACGTAATTTGTGATAGAATGGTGATTTGATGACATGAACTTAGGATTGATACCTCTTGCCAATCCAAAGTCGCCAATCTTGAGACATCCCTGGCCAGTAACCAAGATGTTTCCTGGCTTCAAGTCTCTATGAATGACATCTGCAGAATGGATATACTTCAAGCCGCACAAGATCTGATAGGTGAAGCTTTGAATGTGGAACTCAGAAAGCTGGACGTGAGCGTTTATTACCTTGGACAAGTCATAATTAGCCAACTCCTGGAAGCAGTAAAGACCTTCATAGGGCTTGATAGTGATCATATCCAAATCAAGAAGATTGATGATATTTCTGTGACCTCGGAAGAAGCGCATCAACTTTAACTCCCTGAGGGTTCTCTTCAGCAATATGTCCATCTTGAAGATATCAGTGATCTTCTTTACTGCAAGTGGAATTGGCTTACCCTTAACAGAGTGATCAGTCAAGGCACAAACAACACCGTATGAACCTTTCCCTAATTGACCATTGAAACGATAGCGTGATTGAATGTAGAGCCCTGCATCTTCGTAAGTTACGTAGTCGCTGTGCTTTGCCTGGTAGTGTCTGTAAAACTCCAGTTTTGGTGCATGCTCATTAAATGAGTTCGAGACGTTGACAATGTTCTGGTTATCTCCCAAGACGCGTGCCATGATGAAAGGACCTCACTGGTGCGCTGAGTGGTGTAACAGTAAGGATAGATGGACAGCGGATGAATCACCGGCAAATGAAACCAGCTGTAGTACCTATAATATCCTTTAGCATTTTCGTTAATGCCTTTTTCAAAGCTTTTAGAGCTAACTACGATCCCAATCTCCATGGCTTTGTGTCAGAGAAGAGAAACTAGAAGAGTACCTCAGTGCCCCTACCATACCTGAGATCCGAGGGTTTGTTAGGTCACCTGATATGTCCTCGGAATATGCAGGCACGTACGTCACCAAAGCCCGCATAGTGGCACACCTCAAACCCATTTTGATTTAACTATCTTAAGCAAACCAGAGCCCGATCCCCCAAATTTGCACTGTGAACAAATTCATTACACTTCTGGCTCGAAATAACTGTGGCTTCTACGTGTACCCGACAACTCCAAGATCCAAACGCCACAGCTTCCCTCATCCATGCCATCTGCCCCTACTATCAGGGCACTGCGGAGAACACCCCTTTCGCCTCTCTCAAAGACATTACCAACCTCTTTCACCAGACCTTATCTATCATCATCGATCATTTTGACACGTCGTCATGCATCATCGGTGCCACCTTTCGACAACGAAGGCCCACATTTCCACAAGGAGTGGCCTCAGCATCGCAATCCATCGCCTTACGACGTACTCAACATCAAGCCAAATGAGTTTGATAAGAAGCAACTCAAGAAGAAATACTTTGAAGTAGCCAAACTTTACCATCCGGACTTATCTACAAATAACGTCTTGAGCGATCATAAGGGTTCTATCCTCACAGATGATCACAAAGACGAGAGGTTCAAACTTGTGACGGAGGCGTATCAGTTGTTGAAAGATCCACGGAAAAAAAGCATGTATGACCAACACAAGGTCGGCTGGGGTAACAATCCATCAAACTTATTCAACGGTGGTGTAAGACCAACTTACAGCTCATCAACTATGGCTTACAACATGAATGATCACAGATATTGGAATGCAAGTGGCTGGGAGGATTACAGAGACTTGAAAGACATGAGTGATCCGGCTCTCAGACCAGATAAGATGAAGGCGCTGGCGCTTATTGTGTTATTCATGGTCTCTGGTGCAGCTGTCCAAGGTTGGTGGTTCTTGAATAACATGGAAGAGACGTTGATTGCTAGACAAAAGATGCATGATACATGTGAGGCCGATTTGGTGTCGGCTTATTTCAACTATGGGTTGGATGATTCTAGAATAAGCAGAATCAGAAGATTCTTATGGTTCAGAACTTTTGGATTGTATAGGGAGCAGCATGTACTTGACCGGAGTGCTCGTGAGAACGAAGCACTTGTAAAGGAAGTGATGGGTGCTGAACACTAAGATACCACACACAGAACCCACAGCAACTTTCAACGGTTGCTACGATAACGACCTCTTTTTCTGGGGGGATGGAATATGGATACGATTTACTCATGACTTAACAATAAACACATAATTTCCAAAGACTATATTCCCATTAGAAAGAAGCTAAGGGGATCCTTCATCGGTTAGCGACGGGACTAGGGACTTCGCGACGCCTTGTGACTCCAACGCGCGGACGAGAGTTTCTATCCTTCAACCTCCTCCTTATCCGTCTTCTCTTGTCCTGTCACCCACGTTTGCCCTCACTGTCATCCACATCTTTATCAAGTACATAATGGACTTCCTTAAGCCTGAGTCTGTACTGGACTTGCAAAACATTCGTGATGCCCTCGTGCGAATGGAGGACACCATCATCTTCAACTTCATTGAACGCTCACAGTTTTGTACTTGTCCCTCCGTTTACGAGCGCAACAAATTCAATATCCCAAACTTTGACGGTTCTTTCTTGGATTGGTCCCATGTTGAACTTGAGAAAGTGCATTCCCAAGTGCGTCGCTTTGAGTCCCCAGATGAAGTGCCGTTCTTCCCAGATCAGTTGAAAGAGCCACTCTTGCCATCAATCAATTACCCAAAGATTTTGGCCTCATACGCTGATGAGGTCAACATCAACTCCTTAATCAAGGAGGTCTACCTTGAACACATCGTTCCACTCATCTCCGCGGGTGAAGGTGAACAGCCAGAGAATTTGGGATCGTGTACCGTGTGTGACATTGATAACTTGCAAGCCCTCTCGAGAAGAATTCATTTTGGTAAGTTTGTCGCTGAGGCAAAATACCAAAATGAGAAAGAGCTTTTCACAGCGTTGATCAAGAAGAAAGACGTTGCTGGTATCGATGCTGCTATCACCAATTCCGCCGTTGAGGCCAAGATCTTGGAAAGACTTGTCACTAAGGCTCAAGTCTACGGTACTGATCCAACACTGAAGCTTGCAGAGAACCAGCAGGGTAAAGTAAATGCTGAATACTTGGCCAAGATTTACAAGGATTGGGTTATCCCTTTGACTAAGAAAGTTGAGGTTGACTATCTACTGAGAAGATTGGAGGATGAGCCTGAGCAGAGTTAGATGAACAGTATACGTATCGTTTAGTCGTGTCAAATGTAGTAAGAGAATCTATTAACCTGTAATACTACTACTGCAATATACAATACGTATTATAAAATCATGTCTTGTTCTGAATATGAACACTCTATTCTTGTCAATAAAAATTAACGTGGGCATCATCAAAGATCAAACGACTAGTGAGCTGATAATATGAGGATCATCATCGTAACGTTTATATTGGTGCTTTTTAGTGGAACATGAATGCAAGAGGAGAAAAATCAAAAACTGGAATAACAAGGAACATCTCATCGTCGTCAATCATCGTTAAAGGTCAAGGGGTGGGGGAACTGAAATATGTGTAATGTGGAAGTCAAAACTTAGGGCATCAACCCATGGCTCTGATTGCTAATTCAAAGGCGTAGAAAGTTGCCGCATTAGCTGGTGCAGCTCTCAACATTGTTGGAACGAAACCTTTAAAGAAGCCTCTGATACCTCTAGCGTTATAAACTGCAGAGATGACGTCCTTAATACCACGGTATTTTGGAGTATCAAGAGAATCTGTCTGAAGTTTTGTCTTGATGAAGTCAATTGGGTAAGAGGCAGCCCACATACAGTTACCGGCAATACCACCGTATAAGCACATTTTCCAACCTGGGATATCCTCTCTGAGGATGTTATTGTGTGAGATGTCAAACTGAACGAACTGCTCAAATGACATGAAATAGATACCAGTACCGAGGCCACGCATTAAAGTTGGTAGATAACCTCTCATGACACCATGTGCTAATCCAGCCTTTTGGTAAACAGCACGTAACATTGCTATTGCACTGGTGTTCCCTGTGATTTGCATCTGAAGCCTGGATCTGATGTGTTCAACTGGAGATGCCACTACTGCATTGGCAAAGCCTGCAGCTGTACCAGCGATGTAATACTGCCATGGCTTAAGTCTCTCTGTGTGGGATGTACCAAAGACAATACGTTTCATGTATTCGTTAACGGCGAATTGGATCGATGTGCAAATTCCAACACCAACGAGAGGTGCCATTGTACCCTTGTAGAAAGCTAGGGCTCCTTCTTCCTTGATAAGTGAGCGGGACACGTCCAGCATGCCGTTATACCGACCCACAGCATCGGATTGAAGCCTGACTTTTGCAGTATCGAAAGGTTGACCAACTAGGACTTGAGCGACACCTCCCATGACACCGGCAAACACGTCCTTTGCCACCCTGAGTGGGTCGCGTGTGCTGGCTTCATGTGCGTGCGGACTAATGAAGGTGAGCTCCTCAACAAACATAAGCTCCTCGGTCATCTTTTCGATAGATAGTTCGAGGAAAACTTTATGACTAGACAGATACAGGTGATAGAGTACCTTCTATAGCTACAGGAGAAGAAAGAGTGACAAGAGAGTGAGAGGACACGCCACGGTATAAAAAAAAAGTTGCAAAACACCTTCGCTGGTGTGCATCTCTGCTTGAGCCATCAACAAAACCGCAAGAAGCATCGCGGAGCGAGCGCCTTGGCCGCTGATCGGCTACACTTGCAGCTTGCTGACAGCTTTTGCGGCTCAACAGAAAAACCGCTCATGGTGGCCGGCTCGCGGATTGGGCGCATAGTAGGAACTCCCCTTGGTTATCCTCAGACATTTGCTGGCATTTGCCCGTATTTGTTGGCATTTGCTGTGGGCGTCTCCGGGTGGGATCTTTGGAAGATCCCGGTGAACCCTTATTTGTTGTTTGACACCTTTTTTTTTGTCTACTCGTAATCGCTTCTTATCGCCGACTAGATCTTGCGACAGAGGGAGGTATTCATCAGGTGACATAGATGTCTAGAGTATCAGGAGAGATTGTGTATTGCCTCTCTCCACGTGATAATATTCAAACGCAACTCCCCAATCTTTCCACCCGTCACCGGCCTGGGCAATGCCCTGTGCGATAAGAAACGACTGCGGGACGATCGTGTGTGTGCATGCGTGGTGCGGCCGCGTGTGTTGTGTGCCCAGTCCTTTTTTTGTTGCCCTTTGCCTATTCTTTTCTTTTTTTGTTTGGTTTTTGTTAGTAGAAATTAAAGTATCTTTCCAGGCTCGAACCAGAAACCCCTTGGCGATAAATGCCAACGGCAACGGTTGCCCCTGCGTCGCTAAACTCTAAAGCTCTAAAGGCACACGTAAGCGACCAACTTCCACTGATCAAGAGTCGCCATATATTCTTCTCTACGATCATCATAATAGCTATTACTTGATTGATATTATCTACCACAATGAATCCTCATCTTCCTCTTCATCGTACTGTCTCTGCAGAGTCGCAAACTCCTCACGACTCTTCTTAACCTTCGTCACGATTTCCTTTCTCGAATCAAGCAGCTCTTTCAAATGAACATTATCCACAGCGTGTTTAGTAAAGAAAGGCTTAACGAACTTAACAGCCTTCTCATATTCCATAGTCGAGTAAGCAGCCAATGCAACACCTTTAAGATATTTTGTGAGAACTTTCTGAATACGCAATTTGTGTGACACTTCACGAGCTTCCAATGCCTTCTCCTTCAGCAATGGGATATCCTGAGCCAAATCGCCCAACCTTTGAGCTGCTGAAAAGATGTTGAAACGTTTGTTATAAAGACCGATCGTGAAGCGGGCATTGAGAGAATTCATAAGATCCCACATCTTGTTAAACTCAGTGGCAAGTGTGGTAGGGTCAGACTGATGTTCGAGCTCAATCATACGGGCAAGAACTCTCCAGATATGCGTGTTGTCCTTAGTATCAATCTTGTAGTGGCTTGTGAAGTTAATAATATAGTTCATGGCTTCAGTTGAAGCCTTGTTATATCCAAAGACATTGGCAATCGTAGTAAGTAATTGAATATCTGGATATAGAGCAGACGTTGATGGAACAAGTCTCGTTGGAGTCGTAGAGTGTGATGTGATCCCCCACACTTGTTCAATATGTTTCCTAACCTGTGTGAGATCCCCTGACTGGCCAAAGCCTGCGATAATCTCCTTATGTGATTGAAGATTTGGTGTGAATTTTGCTGATGATTTGGAGAATGCAAAGAGAAGTTCAGAGAATGCGACACCGGATTTCAATGTTCCACGATATGCTGCTGGTGATAATGTCTTTTTGTTAACTTTCCATAGAGCAGGATCTGTATTTGAGAGGACTCTGAATTTGAGGTTGTGGTAAGTAACAGAATCGCAAGCACTCTTAGACTCGATAAAAGTAATGAGTCTAGAAGCCTCTCTGTAACGGTAATTCAAAGTCTCAAACTCTAAAAGACGTTCTAACTCAGATGGTGAAAACTCATATCCACTATGTCTCAGTTGTAATTGAAGTGATTCAATCACGTTAATGATTCTTTCGATCGACTTCTTGGCAGTCCTGATTGCATCCCTCTCCACAACGTTATTGAACGAGTTCAAAGTCTGCAACTCCTTCAGTTGTCCATCAATGAGTGTTCTTAGCAACAATGAAATCTCTGGACGTGCAAGCCCTTCTGTTACTGAGGTCCAATCACCAGTTTTGCGAATATCTGTGAGGTATGAGAACAACGTGTTGAAATCCTTATTCATGAGAGCTTCACGGATGGACTCCCCAGCAACCGCTTGTGTCTCGGTGATCCGTATTGAGCTTTGCTGTGGATACACTCTTTTGTTAGCCACATATGGTTTGTGAACAAGCCCCATGAACTTCTCAACTGATACAGTTTGCGGCGTTTCTTGAAGATCGGGTGTCTCCACGTTTGATGCTAATGATGCTAGTGACGCCGCGGGCGCAGACACCGCCACGGAAATGTGTCGTTTTGTGATGGCTTGAAGCTGACTTGTTCTCCTCATCAGATCACAATCGGAAAGCAATGAATGCGATGGTTTGCCAGTTCAAAACAAGCTCATCCTTAAATATGTCTCTGTTCGATTTTTCACGCCGTCGACGGGGAAAGCGCATTTGGCGCTTTCCATTATGCGCGACTGTGGTGTTTGGATGTTTGCAAAAAACCCGATCATCATTTAGCTTTATATTTTATTGGTAGTACTTTAATAACTCCACTTAGAGTACTTAAACTGCCTAATAAAAGTACTAAATTATCCACCAAATAATTAGGTTTTTTGAAGCTAATTTTTCACACCGGTTGGGGTATTATTACGGAATAAAAAGAGACTTTAAAAAACTTGGACAAAACTATCAGGATAAACTAACTACAGTTAAGTAAAACTTCCAAATGCTAGAGAGGATTGCACCAAGAACTTCAGGCCCTTTAACGATTGATATAAATAATTAAAGCAAAGAGGGTATTACTGAAGTATTAAACGCTAAAATCAAAATAGAGAAAAGGTGACTACTTAACCTCTACAGCGCAGAAACAGAGAGCCAAAATTGACCAATAACAATCCGGCATGGTGTAGTGGCTAGCACAGTTCGCTCTCACCGAGCAGACCGGGGTTCGATTCCCCGTACCGGAATATCTTTTTTTTTGTTAGAGTTTGATGGTTAAGGGTTTATATTATCATAGTGTGTTGTTGTTTATTAGTTTTTTTTTGTTATTCTACAACTGTCAGTCAACTCAAAAGGTGCTTATAATAATACATAAAACTTCATGAATCTCTGGATAGCCCCAGTTAGTTTTCATCTTGAACGGCATCATCCATCTTAACGTCCTCATCGGCATTGACTTCAGTCTCTTTCTCCTTCTCTTCCGACTTTTCTTCCTCTTTCACCTCTTCTTCCTTCCCTTCTTTCTTCTCCTCTGGCTTCTCCTCTTCCTTCTCCTTCTCTTCTTCTTCTTCTTCTTCTTCCTCCTCCTCTTCTTCCTCATCTTCCTCAGCATCGGCAAAGTGTGGCTTCCACACTTCAACAAGACCATCATCACCAACACTAATCATAGTGTTCTGGAGCCCCGGTAGCCAGTTGAACTCTGCAACCTTTGATGTGTGTCCACCGTGTACGAATTTGAGACATGGATCATCAATATCGTTCTTGATGTAATCATCAGCACTAAAGTCCTCATCGATATTTTGCAAATCCCACCAATGTACTCTTCTGTCACTTGATGACGATGCAAGCAAATTTGGCTCAACTGGGTTGAATTTCAACTGATTGATAGCACCGTTATGACCATAGAGAACTCTTAGTGGGGCCCCTGTGTTTCTGAGATCCCACACGTTGATCAAATTATCAGCGGACCCTGTGACAAACAAGTTTTCAAGTTTTGGGTTGAATTCAATAGCGTTGATAACATCTTTATGAGCATCCAATATCTCAATCAATGGCTTAGTGTCGGAAGTTCTAATATCGACAAATTGAATAGACATATCATCAGAGACAGAACCAAAGAGTGTTGGCACGCCAGCGTTCCAAGAGAAATCATTCACGATGGCACTATGGTTCTCGTACACTTTGAGTGGGGAAGATGGACTATTGACATCCCAAAGAGCAATCTTGGCATCCTCAGCACCGGTCAACAAATGAGATGAACCATCTTGGGCCCATTCAAGACCAAATCCATCCTTGGTGTGATACTTGAGTGTAGCAACAGCTTCATCGGAGTTGAACCCCCACAATTTTACATCACCAGAACTTGTGAAAGTGGCAAATTTCTCAATGTGTGCATTGTATCTGGCCTTGTTGACTTCACCTGGATGTTTCCATTTTTGCAAAGTGTCAAAGCGTGGTTTGAGAGATGGACCCGTTGGGATTGGCACGGATTGGGTCGTCTCGGTTGCAAGCGTCGCTGGGAGTGTAGCTTGACACAGTTGAACAAAATTGTCACCAGTAGTGGAGTATGTACCCATCAAGAACTTGGCTTGAACGTCATTACTGTCACTTGAGAACTCGAGATTTGGAAGTGGCTCAACAGTGAGAGACGGCGTTGGAAGAGCGAAAGACTGGATTGTGTCGTAGAGAAGTGGCACAGACTTCTTCCAAATCTTGAACTCCTCATTTATGAGCTTCTCATTCTCAATGTACTGCTTAACAGTTAGAGCCTCAGCCATTTTCAACGGATTGGACTTGTCTTATGCGATAGAGAGAGGATCTACTGATAAAAGGTGTGTTCAGAGAAATCGTATAATGTGCGTTTTGAAAGATCAATTGTGATTTTCGCGAAGTTTTTGTTAATGGGGAGGCGACGCGTATGAACTACTACTACTACTACTTTCTCTTATCTCAACCTTAACGAAGTTGAAGCTACTCTTCTGTTTTGAATCCAGTGTTTGTTCATTATGAGTTCTGAAGACACAGTGCGACAGTCTCACTTAGAGACAGAAACAGCCAAGGCTGAACCACAAGTCTCATCCCCACAACAGACTCCGACCCCAACGTTGTCATCAACGACGGTTCAACCAAAGAAACAAGCAACTAAGCGTCAAGTGAAGAAATCTACAGGCCCATCAAAATCATCAACACCATCAGGAACTATCAAGAAGGAGAAGTCATCATCTAAGTTGAAGGCTTCCCCAGCGAAGCAGCCGCAACATCCAAGAATCCCAAACTTACCCTTCCCACGATCTTTCATTAAATACAACGAGAACAGTGAGGAGCTGTTTTGTCTGTGTCGTAGACCAGACAATGGTGAGTTTATGATCGGGTGTGACGGATGTGATGATTGGTTTCATGCAAAATGTGTCAAAGTGGACATGAGATATAAAGATTTGATTGCAAGTTTCTATTGTCCATACTGTGAACTTGAAAATAAGGGAAAGACACTATGGAAGAGGAAATGTCGACTTGAAGGGTGTTGGACAGCGATATCCGGGCCAGAATCCAAGTTTTGCTCTAAGCAACATGGGTTGGAGTATATGAGAGAAGCTATGAGAGCTCTAGAGCTCCGTCAGGGTAATGAGAAGGATGAGAATAGTGAAGAGGATCGTAAAGAATTGACAAAGGCAGAACTTGTTCAATTGATAAGGCATTCGAGCACTTACGAGACACTTAAAAACATTGGAGCTACATTACCGGATGTATCTGTGGATTTAGAGAATCAACCAAGATTGAAGAAGATTGACGAGGATGTTGCAGATCTTGAAGAGAAGCTGAAGTTGGAATCCCTAAGAAAGCAACTATTAATCAAGACACGTGAGAACGTGAAACGGTTGAGTGAAGAGATCACTGCGGCAATGGATACTGGAACATCGAAGAAGAAGGTCAAGAAGGTTGAAGTATGCGGATTTGATCTTAGTTTCAACAATGAGGCAGATTTCTTCAAGGATATGACCGAGGACGATCTTGTCAGCAAACAAACGGAGCAGTTGAAAGAGAGATTCATTTCACTACAGTCATCTGACAAGGATACAGAAATGGAGGATCTCTACCCGAATATTTGTCTCACCGAGAAGAAAAAGTGCTTGAAACATAATGGCTGGCAAACTATGCTCACCGATGAAATTGATATGAACATTCAGAATCTTGAAATACAGGTGACGAAGCTGTTAGAAAGGAAGAAGAGCATTATCAAGGTTCTCAAAACGGACTTATTTGAGCAAAAGGCTCATGTGAATAACAGAAACAAATGTTATCATAATTCGGTGTAAGGCTGAACAATGAACGGCTAAACTCATGTACGGGGGGTTCTCGACGTCAAGTAGGTACTCTTGACGAGTAATTCCTCATTGGTATGTTAATAATGATAGATAGAGGACAGTGGTAGGCGTGAGAGCATGTTGTAATGTCCTTGGAATACAACTATTGATGTGTCTAAGGAGTTAAGCACAGTAGAAATGCAGGACCAACCAAGCATGGTTGGTCACAGATTATTTTGCAGATCACCAACAAAATGATAGCAAAGGGGACTGTAATTCAGATTCACTTGGTTCAAAGGATACGTATAGATAAGCTAATGTATAACTCCGCTAATCCTTGATCAATAAGGTTCTTCCACCTCCGAGACTTAGGGAGCTCCGCCATCAACGACACTGCCACCGGTGATCCCAAGCTAAGCCCCAGTATGTGCTGTGTACAGCTACCAACATGATTACGAATACCTACAATACGTTACCAAAAGCTAAGCTCACAAGTAAAACACTTCTGCGGCGGGGAAGATCCATCTGCATCTTAACTGTATGCGAATGGGCGAAGCAACTGTAGGCGGAGCAAAATTAACGGTGTTAAACGGGGTTAAAGAGACCAACTTTGGTCTTTCACATGTCTTCTATATTGTAAATTACCCATTGAGAGGCACTGTTGGAACTTAATAAGTCAAATTAAGTGACTCTTAGAAGATCATTTAGTCCGCAGTAACCGGCATCTCAGTGTCGGAAGTTGGTTATATAATGCCAAGACTTTCCCCTGTATAGACTGTGCTTTTACGAGCTTTGAGGTTCTTGTACCTACAGCCCCAGACACAATGGCACTCAGCATCAGCATTCACCCATGGAGGGTTATTGCCGCTATCAATGTGGCCTTCTTCTCCCTTTTCCTTGTTCTTGCTGCCTTCCCACTTGTTCATATTGCCCGTGTTGCCTTTAAGAGATTCACACGAATCGTTATCCTCATCACCTTACTCTACTGCACAAAGATTGCCAGTGGTGGCTTGCTTCTCTATCTCTTGGATCATTTGTCCGATTCCAATTCGAATAAGGAAATCAATATCTTCATAGCATCTATGGTGTTGGCAAGTCTTGCTCCAGCTTTCCTATTGATGTGTAACTTCAAGCTTGTTGGTTACATCAATCATCTGGAAAGAGGTGACAATGTTCCAAAGAAGCACGTCACTTTATTTGGACATATCTTTTCTTTGAGGAGAAATATTGTTACTTTGCACAGGGGAACCTCTGAGGAGCGACTTGATGCCACTGAGGGGATATACTGGACTCTTGTTATTGTGACCATTGCCCTTTCCTCTGCAGGTAACGGTGTTAGTAGCAGTAACTACACAGCTGCCAGAGGTTTGATCAGAGCTGCCGGTATCCTCTATCTCATTGAATGGATCATCCTCATTGGGCTCATTGTCTATGCCATTCGCACAGTGATTGTGATGAAGAGAGTTACGTACCAGAAATACGTTAACTTCCTCCTCATTCTTGCTGCAATTGCTGCCATTTTCGTTGGAGTCAGGGTCTGCGCTTATATTGCTCAGGCCTTCACCCTCAAGAAGGGTTATTACGGGTTTGGCCAAAGCAGATTCTCATACCTGACTGGCGAGTGGAAGCTGTATGCATTTGTCACGTTCATGCCTGAGTGTATCGCTTCCGGCATTTGGGTTGTGATTCTATGGTGTTTGTCTAAGCACTTGAAACATGAGAGATATGACATCGGCTCTGAGTCGCCATTTGTTCCAAAAGCTGACGACTCTGACTCCTGAGTGATTCCTTGATGGTATTTACCTCTAATAGAGAAAACCTGTGATATACCAAGGTGTACTCAAACAGTAGATTGTAGATGCATAGTGGCAATCACTAATTACTGCGTACTCCTCAAGTAGGCGAGCCCTTTGGTACGAGCAGTCCCAAACCTCCCTGCTGAAATTATTTCAAGTGCACCTGAAGTTAGACAACGCCACCATCTCAACGGAATTACACTTGTAAAAACCTCAATTGACGTTACAATGCCCGAAGCTTTCCAGCCCGAGGTAGTGTCTCCAATCTCCAACAACGCACCAAATGCTGAACCGGTACCCCTTACAACTGGTTCCCCGGTAGGCTTTGTCTCTCCTGAACCGACCTCCCTTGAACTAAACACCTCCACCATTATCTCATCAACTCTAGCACGCTTCGTCTTGTGGTATCCACTTCTTATCCTACTCATACCTTTGATCATCGTCATCCCACCAATTGTCGGAGCATCACTTGTGCTTCGCTATGATGAGTCTGCAGAGAGCAAGCTAATCCAACGCACAAGAAGCGTTTTGTTCTTGGCGGTTCTCATAACCGTGTTCTCAATCACAATGGTTACCACTTTCCCAGTTTGGAGTGTCTTGATTGCCGGCATTGCAGGTGTTGGTGCCATCGTTAGTATGACTGCTGCTCCGTTCATAGCATTGGCTACGGGTTTCTACGCGTACACTGTGCTTGTTTGAAATGGCCCGTACTCGTTTTGATACAAATAGAGCTATCTCCGATAAATAACTATACCTCAATTATAATCTCAGAGTGCTAATATAAGTGTGTCTCCCAATTTACAGCTATAGTTGCAAAAGGATAGTTAGCATAGGGGGCGGAATCAGGTCCACATCGGGAAAGGTTATGGTGCGATGGCTATTTATATTTCGCGGGAATCAACTGCCGCATTCGATATCTTCACTAAGGGAACTAAGATGATGATGATGATGTACCCAAGAACTTATAAAAGAAGGTGAGATCTCTCTCATTAATTAGTAACAAACACTCATTTATCATCAATACTACCATATACTAAATGTCCTGCGTATCGACAAGAATCTCGCTCCAGTGGATCCCAGAGCCACCACACGAGTACACCGATACCCTTGTACTCACCACCAAGGGCCTGCACTTTGTCGACATCAGAATCAAGACTCCACTCCCAGTAGACGCGAAGGGCACGGATGCCAACATTGATTGGGTCATCACTGGTGTTGAGCACCCTATTGAAGGCACGAGCAAAGTCGAGTTTAGACACGACATCAACTCGCACTTAAAGCTCAACCACGGTGAGGCGTACGACGTTGGTGATTTTAAAGAGATTGAGAATGGTGATAGATCCGAAACTGGAACCATGGAGAATTGGAACACCGGTGTTATGCAGAAGTATGAGGAGATCTGGAGAACCATTGATCCACTGGCCAGTAAACCGGATGATTACGTGAGAGATGTTAATGAGAATTTTGCGTCTGCTCCATGTATTGCTTATCATTTGGACCAGGATGGGTTCTTGGGTAAGTGTGTAAGAATCGGGAACTTTGCCCAAGGTGCTCTGTTGAACCATTCTACAAATAAGATAAGCTGTGTTCGCTGGTTCAAGAGCGAGAATGACTGGTCCGTTGTGTTCGAATCTGGTGATGAGGTGACCAAGATCCCAAGAGGCGAAGATAAGGAGGGTGAAGTTGTTGAAGTTGAGGGCTTGAAATGGAAAGTTGTTGAGAGCACGTTTTGAAAAAAGTGGAGGATAGATCCAGGCATTTAGTGTCTTAAGAAAATACATCAACTTACAAACTACAAGATACTTCAGTAGACTCGATGATTGTTAAAGTGGAAACTCGACGCGGGGACGTTTTGAGTTCCGAGCGAACAATAGGATAACCCCAGGCTTCCCCACACTACTTCTCAAGGCACAAAAGATTAACAACAGCGACTCCAAATGTGGCCATTTGATACTTCACAACTCTCTTCAGAGTTCCCACATGTAGAATGGGCCACCTACGTCCTCATCGATGCGCACGCGACGTATGAAACCAGGAAGACCTCCTTGGAAACGACCTCCTCAGAACTCACCAGCTCACAAAACCCTCAACAAGCACCACACGCTGACACTTTTATGGAGCAGCTTCTTGGTGGGGTTGAAAGTCATGCACGGTATGTTCTTACTAGTGAACCGATCCAATCGATTCAGGAAATCGTTGAAGATGCACTGTATGCCACCTCCGTGGTCTTTGCAACTATCACGCTCCTTATGGCAATTCCATCTAGTATCACGGTGTTTGTACTGCTAAGGTCTCTTGTACAGCCAATTCTCTGTGTAGTCACACTGATGACTCCAAGCTTATTGTTCCCTGTATTGGATATGTTGAAGATGTATCAAGTCTTATGTGCGTTGTTGGTGGATCTGATGCTGGAGGCAGCTAGTGAGGGACTCTTCCTCGTGATGGAGCCCTGGTGAGATGATCAGGGGACAAATGAGAATACAAAAAGAAATAGTGGTACTAATTCTGCATTAGATACGAGCGTATATGTAAATTCATGGCCATATCTAATTATATGGGTTACATCGCTAAGTTGAGCACTCCAACTGCAATAGCTAACTTCACTGCATTAGCTGGCTTCACTGTATCACGATTAGATCCCTCCATATTTACTAATATATGTACCCTGAATAGTTACTGTTGTATATATATATATGATGGACCATGTATGACCCTAAACTAACACAATAGAGCTTCTTAGCCAGAGACAATAGAACATTGTGGGGTGTCCGGATGTGCTATTTTGGGCCATAAATTACCAGCGCGCGTCCGAGGCCCTCGCGACGCGTCTCTCTCGAAGATTTCCAACTGTGGAGGAATTCCAAGCGGAAACAACAGCGATTCATCAGTTGAGAGGGTCCTTTGACAAGCTTCAAGAACAATCTCAAGACACTAAGGTTGATAAGTTTAAGGAAGATGGCACAGCTGCTAAGATACAAAAACGATGCTAAGCGTGGCATCAAGTACACCATCATGGTGACCGGTCCATCAGGTACTGGTAAGACTACATTCGTTAATTCTCTACTTGACATAAATCTTATCCCACATCGTTACCAGCCACTCGGATCGGTCTCTCAACAGCCACAAGTCATGTCCTTCGTTGGTGACTCCAATTACAGTTTTGATTCGAGAGAGTTCAACCCACACCAGGAATATTCCGAATCCACAATCGCCATCACCTCTTCTACCACAGAGATTCACGATGAGGATGGCACAAGAGTCGAGCTTACCGTCATTGACACACCAGGATTTGGTGACAACTTGGACAATGAGGTCTGTTATACCGAGATCGTCTCCTTCTTGGAACAACAATTCGACCATGTTCTCTCTGAAGAGACTAGAATCAAGAGAAATCCAAGATTTGTGGATACAAGAGTTCATCTCTGTCTTTACTTCATCGAGCCTACGGGCCATGGACTCAGAGAGCTGGATGTTGAGTGTATGAAGAAACTCTCCAAATACGTCAATGTGCTTCCAGTGATTGGTAAGGCTGATTCTTTCACTAGCTTTGAGCTCGAAGCATTCAAGAAGAACATCCTCTATGACATCTCCAAATACTCTGTACCAGTGTATCAATTCGGCTTTGATGAGGAAGAGGATGATTACGAAGTAATTGAGGAGAACAGAGCACTGAAGGCCGCACAGCCATTCGCCGTGATGGGCTCCAAGGAAAAGCATCAGATCAACGGTGAGACTAAGTACGCAAGATCTTACCCATGGGGTGTCATTGACATTGAAACCCAATCTGATTTCCTCAAATTGAAGAACGTCATCTTGGGTTCACATCTACAAGATTTCAAAGATCTCACAACGAACTTCCTTTATGAGAATTACAGATCTGAGAAACTATCCTCTGTCACAGAATCCGAATCTAAGGACATCGAAGCAGGGAATCCATCTCTTTCCAACTTGGCTGCCCTCACGCTTGAAAATGCTGATGACACTAAACTTGACAAGATCGAATCAAAACCAGAGTCTCATGTGTCAGTACCAAGCACACCAAAGACTAACGGTTCAGGATCTTCATTCAAGCCAGATATCGAAACATCACCAATCAAAGAGGTGTACAAGTCGATTAAGGCGGATAACGAATCGATCATCTCATCAATCAAGAATTCACCAAGGGCTCCATACTCACCTGATCCTTCTAGAAACAAGCTCAGAGTCATGTCCGAGACGGTGCCCTACGTTCTCAAACACGAAAGAATCATCTCAAGACAGCAGAGATTGCAGGAACTTGAAGAGAAGGCTGCCAGAGAGTTGGCAATTAGAGCAGCTGCCCTGGAGAAGAGAGCTGCTGAGTTGAAGAGAAGAGAGAAGTTGCTGAAATCTGGCTCGTTTACTTCGTTGAAGAAAGAGGAGACACTTACGGATCTCTCGTCAATTGTAAAGCAAGAGACCGAATGATCTGGCCGTCTCGTTGGAGTTAGTTTTCTTTTATAAGGTATGCAAAAAGACAATCTTCTTTGAATAGATCAATTGACGTACTTTTCTATTTGTATGAGTACGGTCTTCAATAAGACGACACCGTTGAGTACTTTGACATCTCCCGTGTTACCAGGTTGTTTACCAAAGCTCTACAGTATACACTTATGCCTTCGCCTTGCTCGTATCCTCAATGTCGATCAGGGAGTCGAGTTTTTGTTCCCATGTGATTCGCAGAATTGGTATTACTATGGGAGGCAAGCAGTGAAGAAGGCTGGTAAAGCTTGGCAATTCGAACGTACCAAAGGTTAGGAGAACTCATGAAGGCTATCTCTGATGCATCGCTGGAGCTCAATGGATATGGTACAGTACCGTCAAAACAGCACAGAAAACGCCCAAACCTTATTGCAAGAGTTGTAATTGAGTGAAAATCTTGAGAATCAAGGCTCTCAGGGGCTGAGATATATCTTCCTGTGCCTAAGGTAATAGTTAATGACAAGTTAAACTCCTCCTCTCGGAACTCCGTTACGCCGGCCTTCGGCTCGGCCGAGAGAAGCAAAATCGGCGGAGATAGACGTTGCCAACAGCCGTAAAGGAGAACGAACAGGGTCCACGAGCTTTAAGAAGTAAATTGTGATTACAAATGTGGAATGAGATCCCTTGGTACATAAGGATCACCAGCCCTAGCTTCAGGGGTTGATAGCTTGGAAGATGCGTTGTCTTGAGACTCACATTTGTCGCTATCACCGAACACTATAAACATACCGACGCGATGAACTCCCTGCATACACGTCTTCAAGAATTGGTCCCAGTATGGAGACGAAACAAGCATCTCTCGTTTTTTCTCGTTCTTCTTGGAGCTTCACTTGACAACATCAATGTTGGTGGATCTCTCGCCATTGCGTCCAGTGTTGAACGCCACTTCAATACGGACTCGCCCACAGCGTCATGGGCACTCTCGGCCTATGCCCTAACACTCGGATCCTTCATCATCCTTGCTGGCAAGTTGACGGATATTCTAGGGCCTAAGAGGGTATTTTTGATAGGGTGTCAGTGTTCGGCTATCCTGGCGCTGATCTGTGCGGTCATTGAGAATGAAATTATCGTGTTGATCGTGTTCAGAGCTTTACAAGGTACGTTGGCAAGTGTGCTGATTCCTTCAATGTTTGCGGTTGCACATGCATACTACGGTGGTACCGATAACATGAGGATCGCTTTGACCATGGTCATGGTGATGTTGACTTCCTCCAGTGGTGTTGGTCTGGTCATTGGTGGTGCCTTTTCCTTGACCAACGTTGGATACAAAGGTCTCTACTACTTCACATTTGCTCTTGGTACAGCTGTCGCTGTGACTCTATACTTCATTATGTATCCAGCTGACACGAATGTTAACAGCAAGAATATGCATCTCAAGAACTTAGACTTTCCTGGTACATTCATGATCATCGTTGGTGTGTTGCTTGTCATCTTGGGGCTCACTGAAGGTGGTGAGTCCTGGAAGAAGCCAGCTGCTTACGTTCCTATCCCAGTTGGCTTTGTGATCATTCTATTTGCACTTTACTTTGAGCTTGTCTATATCCAGAATTATAAGGACAAAGTGGATTCTCTGAGACAAGAGACGCTTCCAACTACCCAAACGGATGAGCGTTTGGTGACCACACATGAACAACCTGACTGGAGATACGATATCTTGATGATCCTACCAAGAGAGGCTTTCAAAATCACCAACTTTATTGTGTTTGTATTATCTATGAGCTTACTTTATGTTTCATTCATCATCAGTTTTGCTCTTGAAGTGCAATATTCCCAGATAATCGTTGGTGACAATAACTTGATCGCTGCTCTCAAGAGTCTTCCACTTACTTTGGGGCTAACCACTGGTGCTCTGTTGAATAAAGAGAGATTGATTTACAAAGTTGGGATGAAAAGGGTTATCGTGGGTGCCATGGCTGCTAATGTCGGCTTTGCGGTATGGACTTCTTATCGTGACTACACCGTAAAGAACAACTTTTGGAAGTTTTCTCTTGTTCCTATGTTCCTCTTTGGGTTCTTCATAAACACATTCTTTGGTATCTACATAAACGCCTTGATGAGAAGAACTCCCGGTCATCTTCAAGGTACCGTATCTGGGTTTCTCCAGACTTGTGGTCAGGTCGGTATCTGTGTGGGAAATGCTCTTGTTGCGACCGTGTTGGGTGTTATTACACCAGCGACCACTGAGACCATTAGGGAACAATACAATCAGAGATTTAAGCATGCTTTTATCATGATGTACAGTGTTCAAGCTGCTGTTGTTGCAGTGTTGCTCTTTGTCAAGGACCAGAAGTCAGCAGAGGCTCCAACTGAGGAAGAGAGTTCTGAGAAGGAAGCTGAGGAAGAACAAACTTCAAGTGAAGCTGTAGCATAGTTTGTTATATTTATTCCGTATTTTGAAAGAAAGAAAAATAAACCAATATTTATTGAGGTCCAGCTTGTAAGTAACTCCTATCAGCAGCTAGATGACAGATCTCTTGCGAATGTAGCGAGTCATAGCACCAGCATGCAGCACCCTTCTCTGCCTCACTTGCAGGTGTGAAGGCATCACAGTTCATCCACTATAGAATAATCACAGTAGCGATACAGGAACCAGGAAGGTTACCACCTTGAATGGATCTACGAGAAAGTAACTTTCTATTTGGATGAATATTCGTATAACGTCGCATTAGGGTAAGTAAGGTATCAACCCACATTGGTCTGGATGTTGAACGACACCGTTGGGTATTTTGAGATCTCTGGTGTTACCAAGCTGTTTACACCAAAGCTCTTTAATACACCTCTAATGATACCACTTGGGATCCACAAGTATGCCTTCGCCTTCTTGATCGTATCCTCGTTATCGATTGGGGAGTCAAGTCTCTGCAAGATCTTGAACGCGTTATCAATCAGCACAAAGGTTCCCCTGTGATTCGTACGGAGGTTGTCCATTTGCTTACCATACATCATCTTCCATACATCACGACAGATGAACTTCATGATGTTTAGCAATTCCAAGTTCTTGAGTATGTCGTTCTGAGGATTGTGATAAATCATGAGTTCTGTGAGCCTGAGACCTATGCTGTATCCATAGTTCTCCACGCGGTAGTTCACATCTTCAGAGTTGAAGAATTCGCTATTGAATATCTTCACATCTCCTGTGTCATCGTCTTTAAGCGAGATATCAGCAATGGCGGATTCAACACCGTCTCGTTGTTGTTTCGTTGTCTCGGTAGTTCTGATTGCGAGAGGGACAATCTCGTTCAAGAGAAGGTCGAGACACGTAGCGTTGATCTGTGATGAGAAGTCTGTCATTGGTGAGTTTGTGGAAGAGGAAGGAGGGTTCAATGAGTGAAAGAAGATGTGTGGTTGTGTGACTTCTCTGATGAACCTGAGGTTAAGTGTGAGTTGGTCGTCGCGTTCGATTTTGATTTCTTGGAGGGCGCGATTGGGATGATCTCTCTCTCTTCTCTTCTCTCTCTCTACAATAGTATAAACCCAAATGAGAATGCCATTAAATAACTAGTATACAAAACATTAAGATCATGCAAAACAATATATGTGTGGAGTGTTGGTCTGTGTGTGTCGAAGCTCAGCAAATCAGAATTTCTTGCGGGCTTTCATCTTTTGCTTTGGTTTACTCACCTTACTTCCCTTACCAGCCTGGACTCTTTCCTTTCTAGCTGGCTTAGCCAACTCATCATCGTCATCACCATCATCATCATTACCAGCTCTGGCACCTCTCTTGAACTTGAACTTGTTCTTCTGACCCTTGACAGGACCAGACTTGATGGCGTCAACGTAGGCATTGATACCGGAGGTGATGCTCTTCAATGGATCCTCATCGGCATCGCCCTTCTTGTCACCAAACACCAACTTACCATCCTTCTCAAACTGAGAGGCATCGATCTTTCTGCCCTTCTTGTTTGGCTTGGAGGAGGAGATGTGAGACAATGCCTGACGATCAAGCAAATCAAGTGGATCATCCTTGCCCTCCATGATGAACTGTTTGTTCTGACCCTTCTTACCCTTCTTTGGTTCGTCATCGTCAATGTCATCAGCATTCTCATCTTCGGACTCAGACTCGTACAAGACGTCATCAAAGGCATTACCGTATTTGCTCTTAGACTTGGACTCACCTTCTTCATCACCAGCTTCAGCGGCTCTTCTCTTGGCTCTAGCCTTTGTCTTTCTAATGTTTGTCAACAACTTCTTGTCCTCTTCTGGGAAGTTGGCCTCAATGGTATCGAAACCGAATCTTCTGATGAGTCTTTCAACAATGTGTCTAACTCTGGACTTGAAGTGACCAACATGCTCATGGGACCAACGCATCAAATGTTGCAACAACTCCTTCAACTGCGGTCTAACAGTCTCCTCAGGCAAAGACACAGTAGAAACCTTGACAAAGCCAATAGTGGATCTGACAATCTCCTTAGAGTTTGAAGTCAAGAATAAGTTGACAGTGGAGGCCAACTCAACGAGCAAATCCATATCGACAGTTTCTCTAAACTCAAACACGATACAGGAAATGGCAGTAATAGTAGCACTAACCATGTGTTGGTTACCACCAGCAAGACCAGCACTCACCATTGTGAAGTACTCAGAGAGAGAAGCTTCAGAGTCTGGCATACTCTCATCAAAGCCTGGAATCAAAGAGTTTTTAATGACACCACCCTTCTGCATAACGTTACCCATCTCGATCAAGACAGCAAAGGCCAATTGTCTGGACTTCTCGTTGTTGTCCTTGGTGGCGAGAATGATCTCAGACAGGATAGCTGGGATGAAGTACAAGTGGTCCTGTGGGAGGATCTTGAGCATCGTAGAGATGGCTTGGAGTCTTGTAGCTCTAGCTGACAAGTTAACAGATTCAGTGGTGGTGATCAAGACACGCTCGATGTCAGAGGCAAAGTTTTTGAGAGCAGCTGTACCGGTTGGTGTCTCAATCAACTTGGAGATGATTCTGTAAGCTCTCTTCTGCAGAAGTGGGTCCTGGGAGGAAACTGTTTGGGCGAAGATGGTGAAAAGTGGATTGTAAGAAGACTCTGGGACGTACTTGGCCATGGCAACAATGAGATCCATCATGGTGACACTGAGCTTAGCAACACCCTTCTTCTGTTGAGCTGGCTGCTGTTTAGCCTCTTCATCGAAGGCGTTTTTCAAGAGAACAGACACTTTGTTGAAAGTAGCCTGCAAGTCCTCCTGGCTGGAGATAGACAAGTATGAGTCAATGGTTTCAAGGACAAATCCTCTAGCATCCGGAACTGTCTGAGAGAAGACATTGAACAGAACAGCAAGTAAGTTGGCAGATTTTGTAGACAGGTACTCCACGTTGGACTTGGCCTTCTCGATAGAGAGCTCCTGGGAGAGAAGTCTATCCTCAGCAAGAGCACCACTAGCAAAAGTGACATTACTCTCAACAAGCAATCTCAGAGCGTGACAGATATTAACTCTCAATTCTGGGTTTGAGTACAACAGAGAAGCTAGCTGTTGGGCAAACTCATCGGTGAATGCCTCCTGCAAATCAGATGGCAAGTCAGCAAAGTGTGGCAAGAGAGACCAAGCTTGGTCAACAATGGTCTCAAAGATCTTAGCGTGAACAGAGTTCTTTTCCAAGCCTTCAATGCTCTTCTGGAACTGCTCAATAAGTGGGACAAATTCCTCAGTGAAATAGCCCAATCTTGCAAAACGAACATTGTCTCTGAGCAATGGCAACAACCAAGCTCTACCTTCCTTCTTTGAATCGAGCAAGTTCAATGGCAAAACACCAAGAACAGTCTCAGGACCAAGCTCAGTGATAGCAGCGGCAACAACAGCCTCTGCTTCTTCTTTGAACTGGAAGTCCTCATTAGTTCTCCACTCACCAACGATTTCCAATGGCTTCAAAAAGTCTGGGTTTGCTCTAGATCTGAGCTTTGTGATCGAGGAAGCGATAACGTCGAGGATGTCCTTGATAGCAGAACCGTACTTGACGTTAAGCAACCCGGTCATGATCTCAGCGAGCTCAGTGACAACCTCGTCAAATTCTTCATAGATCTCAGGAGTGACATCGTCATTGTTTGGCAAGAGCAAGAAGTAGTCTGGGATAGCTTCGGAGATGATGGAGATGAAGCACTGTGCAGTTGATACATAGATATCGGAAACCTCAGATGAGAAGAATGGTGTAAGAATCTTGAACACCTGTGGGATCTTCTTGACAGCGGCGAGTGGCTCAACCTTAGCATATGAGGTGACACCTTTAGCAACGACGGCGATCCATGGGGCAGCGAGGTGTGTATCATTGAGGGATGGCTTAAGATCAAAGATGATGTTAAGAACCTTGAGGAATTTGTCACTGTCAATCTCATCAGTCATAGAGTTGAACAAACCTTCAAACCCACTAAAGGCAGCAGAGACCAAATATTGATCGTTTGTCTTAGAGAACTCGAGGAGCAAATCACACAGAGGTTCAATCTTGGATGCAGGCCATGTGTTGGCGGATGTGATGGAGGAGATAAGTTGAAGCGTATGGATGAGCTTTGCTGTATGTTCATTATTCGTTTTTTGGTTTGTCTTGGTGTTGAGAAGCTCGACAATCTCTTTGATAGCATAATCAGCAGCCATGCCACTGGCAACATGTTCAACAGCTGGACCTGGTGGTGGGTGTGCGAGAACATTGTGAACAGCCTCTTGAGCTCTCTTACGGACTTTTGGTCTTGGATCAAGGGAATACTCGAGCAAACCACCGAAACCTCTTCTTGGGTTGACGCTTGATGAGCTATTCCAAGAGTTGATATCTTGGGCAATGAGAAGTGTCTCAAGGGCACCAAGGGCGGATTTGATGAGTGGAGCATCTGCCTCAGTGTTTGTGATAGCCGGAGCAAGCTTTGTAAGGATCTCTGGGAATTTGGACTTTAAGAGTGGCTTTGGGATGTATGGCAAGACGAGATCCAAAAGATTGGAAGCAGAGATTGCGAGGGTATGATCGTTGATCTCATCGGTGTCTGCATTGATGGACTGTTCAATGAGTGCAAGGAAGGAGACAAAATAGGCAACGGCAGATTTCGAGTTGTTTTGAGCAGAGATGTTCTCCTCCACAGCGGAGAGAACCAAAGCGAGATGCTTTTGATTCTCAAGCTTAGAGTTCACCTGCTGGCGGATCTTCTGGAGTTTAAACTCGAACTCGAGCAAATCAATCTCCCTATCCGTCTCAGACATAGTTGTTAATATGTAGAAACCGGAGTCTGTTGAGGAATCTTAGGAGTTTAAGAAAACTAAAGGTTTATTATGACTTTATTCTTTCTTCCCCCTCAGAAATTTTTCTTGCAGCTCATCGCGTGCGCCTAATCGGGCAAAATCCGACCAGCGCGAAAAAAGTGGAAATTCCGGCTCGACAAAGTCAAACTTCTTCTGAACTAAAGTGATGAAGAGATGCTGATGAGGTCTTTTGTCTTGACCTTGAATCACAAGAGAGAAGAAAAGAACATTACACAATGACAAAGGGACTTGTCAGAATAAGACTTGCCAGATTTGGTAGAACGAATCAGCCCGTTTACAACATCGTTGTCGCCAAGAAGAAACTTGGTCGTGATCAGAAACCTATTGAGGTGTTGGGAACGTATAACCCAATAGCTCCACCTTTGAAACCATGGGAGAAGAAGCAAAAGCCTGAGAAGCACGTGGAGCTTGATTTTGACAGAACGAAGTACTGGTTGTCCGTCGGTGCTCAACCAACGGAGACGGTGACGAAGCTCTTGAAGAAGGCTGAGCTTTGGTACTGAGATGGAGGATCCTTGACGATACAAAATATGATTGGGATTGGGTTGATCGGTTAACCCAAATGATGTACGGTACATTGTAAATAGTTCATGAAAAATTTCCACTTGCATTAATGTCAAGATGTCTGAATTTGTAGAAGGATGATTGTGAGGGAGAGCCTTATGACGTGACGCGACCAATATATATATATATATATATTGCTACGCTGGAAATTATCAGAAACGACATGTAAATGTGTATGGCAGTAAGCAAATAAGCATAAACGACAATGAGTGAAGAAAACCAAAACATAGAAGTCATCAGGATAAGTTGTGTAGGCGGTTGGAGTAGGGTGTTCAAGATGTTGGGAGAAGAGGCAAGCCAAATAAGAGAGTGTATGCGAATTCACATGACAATACATTTTTCATTTGTTGGATCAATCTTCTCACCTTCAATCTGTTCAAGCAAACCAAGGAAGATCTTTCCGATATCTTGTTCACCTTGACTCATCTTAGCGGACACCTCGATGAAAGGGATGTTGCCAAATTCTCTTGCGAGTTTGGCACCTTCATCCTTACTCACTTTACGCTCGAGATCGAGCTTATTTCCAACTAGGATCATAGGCACTTTATCTGTTCCCGTAGAATCGAGAATCTTATCTCTGATAACGGGGAGCAGATCGAAGGATGACCGTGAGTTGATGGCGTAGACAAGCAAGTAGCCATGCACTATCGTGGAATCGTTCATGATGGTGAACTCATCCTGGCCCGCCGTGTCAAGGATCTCAACTTCGTAGGTCTGGTCACGGAACTTGACAGACTTGTTAAACTGATTCTGGATAGTTGGGTAGTAGGACTCGACAAAGTAGTTGTCGACGTACTGCACTACGAGTGTGGACTTTCCAACGCCACGGGCGCCGCACACAGAGATCTTGCGTGTTCGGGAGGCCATCGTGTCTGGGAGGCGGGCGTTCTCGTCGTAGTTGAAGTGTATGGTGGGCGAGCAGGTAGCTGAAAACTTTGGAAGGGCTTTCGAGATGGGAAACGTAAGCAGCGATGCTAGCTCTTTCTGTTGGCTAGCTGAGACTTGGTGATGGATGTTGAATGATGGATAGCTCGTGGTATCTCCAGAGGTGATTTGGTGTTGGTGGAATTGCGAAAAAAGGCGGTACGCGCCACACACACATATATACACTTAGACACACTGGGGGCCTTAGGACGCTCAATCTTTTCAACCGTGGTTTGTTGGTATGTGAGTGTTAGTCTGTATGTGTATGTGGTGTGGTCTGAGATGCTTTTAGTTGTGGTTGTCTGTGGAGATGGCAGCAAGCCATTACAGCGGGGCCACTAATGGGAGTGGTGTTCTACAATTGACGGGGGTAACCGGCGGGGGACCAGACAGTACAGCTTTGAGGAAGAGACCTATATTATAAACATAGGATAGCATGTCCAAGAGGCCTTTTGAAATTCTCTGGTATTGGTCAAGATGTAGTGGCTACTTTCGTATGACAGGTTGAAGTGCTTGATGAGAATCGTTTGCTGGGCTTAGCAAGGGTTCTCTAAGATCAATAGTATTGAGACCAACTACTCTTATCTACTGTAATCCAAGCATCGTTTTTGATTCAAATCATTCCAATTGGATTCAAATCAATATCTATAACCGATGTATAGTAGTATGACAGTAAGAGTATAGCTGTGAAGCTTAACAGTTGAATTCAGGATGCATGGACAGACTGTTCTTGTTTGCAGTAAATACTTTCTTATCGAACATTATGATAGAGTGTGCGTATGACTTGATATATAACTCTCTGAAAAATCACTGCAACTGAGTTATCTTCTTGATATGTCTTAAAATGAGACTGATGATCCACATAGAGTCCGATGTGCATTTAGTCTTGAAGTTGAAAAGACAAAACCTTGTGTTGCTCTATCTCCACAAATAACGCCAATTCATAACAATTACCCAAGCACAAAGACAATCATCTATAGGAAAGATCTTAGTCTATAGTGTAATAGACAGCTCGTTATCAACGGTGAGTTCGGCTTTTACGGAGATAACACCGAAACCCTTGAAATTCGGTCAACGGTCAACGACACGTCAAAAGCTCTTTTAGATCCCCAATCACTACTGGGCTCTTATCCACCGTACACTACCACTATGACAAACAAAGACACAAACACTAAACATAATGGGATATCCAGAGCCTCTCAACCCAAATCTCAGACGCCTCAACCCTGGTGTGTTCCTCGCCTCGACGGCGTTTAGTATCAGGGACACGCTACATCTCGGAAATCGTATGGCTGTGATGAACATCCCAGACTCCAAGAAGCTCATCGTTTGGTCTGCCCTCCCAATGTGTGATGCCGTTGAGAACGCTTTGAACGAGGCAGCTAATGGTAAGCTCGAGGAGCACGAGGTCACCGCAGCTGTCGTTCCAAATAGGGAACACTCAATGGCTGCCATGTCTATGAAGGAAAGATTCCCTAACTTAATGCTTATCGGTCCACCAAATATCAAGAACTCGAAGCCTGTTTTGCTTGATTACGAATTCAAATGGGAGGACGGTGACAGAATCATGAACGGTACCGAGCTTAATCCTGCGCTTAAGGGTTATGATTTCCTCTTCCTTAAGGGACACAAGAATAATGAGATTGTGGTTCTTGATAAGGCAAACAAGACCCTATTTGTGAGTGATTTGATCATGAACATCCCATTCAATGGTAAGAATCAGGATCAATACCCTGGAATAGAACAGAATAAGGGATTGGCTGGATACTTGACGCAACGTCTCAACTCTGATAGCTGGTTTGGAAGATATATCTTTAGCAATAGACTCTTCCCCTACACACCTGAGAACAGCGCTGCACTCAAGACGTTAATGACCATGGATTTTGACACTATCGTCCTTTCCCACGGTAATGTCATCCAGAAAGACGCTAAGGAGCACATCAAGAAGGTTTATGCTCAACATCTCAAGTGATTATTCTCTATTATATATATATATATAACCATTGGCTTATGCAGCTCAAGTAGAGACCGCGGTCGTGCCACTTATGCACGCGGGGTCCACTCCGCTTAATGTGCCCATTTATCATGAGAGCTTCCCACTTTTTAGCTTTAGGAACATACGACTTGTGTACAATAAAAAAGTGTCAACAGTTTGCTCATAATTCAACTTCTGTACTCCTCAGATAGTCCCAAGTAGCAACACACAAACTCAGTAACAATCAACGATCACACACAATGGGATACCCTACTCCGTTCCACGCAATCCATAGACGTCTCAACCCAACCACAGTCATTGCCTCGGTTCCATTCTCACGTGGAGACAAGTTCGAATTTGGTAACCGTATGGCAGTTATCAATATCCCACAGACTAAGAAGTTGATTGTTTGGGGTTCCTTACCATTGGGATCAGAGTTCCAAAAGGCAATCGATAATGCTACCAATGACGAATCAAGTAATTATGAAATTGCATATGGTATTGTCCCAGATAGAGAACATACCCTTGCTGCCATTGATCTCAAGAAGCAATTCCCTAATGTGTTTTTGATTGGACCAGATGGTATCGCTGGCAAACCGGATTTGAAGCTCGACTACACGTTTAAGGATGATGAGGCTAATAAGATTGTCAAGGGTGAATCCATATCTGAGTCATTAAAGGGATTTGAATTCCTTTATTTCAATAATCATACCAATGGTGAAGTTGTAATGCTTGATAAGTCGACAAAGACCTTGTTTGAGGCTGACTTACTCTTCAACATTCCATATGATGGTGTTAATCACGATCAGTATCCACACTATAACCAAAACCGTGGTGTCTTTGGTTATTTGACTTGTTTCCTTAATGGTTACAATACATTCGGTAGAATCATTCACAGAAGACTTCTAAAGGATACCCCTGGTACCAGAGCCGGTGTCGCTGCTCTCTTATCATGGGATTTTGACTCCATTGTTATGTCTCATGGTAAATGCTGCGAAGAAGGTGGTAAGGAGTTGATAAAGAAGGTTTTTGACCCCTATGTCTAAGCCGACAGATGATGATGATGATGATGATGATGATGATGATGATGATGATGATGATGCAACCTGTTATTTCTATGTACAAGCTCACTACACGTATGTCTATGTTATGAATCAAAATATGAACACTGTAATAAACCAGATTTACTCAACTTAAAGTCAACACATCAAGCGTTAACATATGCACCTCTTTAGAAATTATCCCACTTCTCCTCCTCTTTTGCCCAATTCTTATTAGACATACCTTGATACTTTGTCTTTTGCTTTGGACGTTCCAAACCAAAAGCTGGCTTAATTTCATCCTCGGACTCACCAAGACCATCAAACAATTTACCATATTTCCCACCGTCTTGACCATCCTGTTGAGCCAAATTCTTGTTCAATTTACTAATAGCATCGAAACCATACTCAGAAGTCTCTTGGAATTTATGACTAAATTGCGCAGCGGCACGTTTAGCTTCATTTGTCAAATCACCAGATGCAATTTGTTGAATACCTGGTTTAACCACTGTTTCATTCATCTCTTCTAAAGATTTGGTCACTGTTGAAGAGAAAAGAGACCAACCTTTAGAAAAAGTACCTAATGGATCCGCTTGGAATTTATCCATCGTGAATCCGGCAAGGGATCCACCTTGTTGCTTAGTTGGCTGTGGTGTATTACCGAATCCCTGATACTTACCACCTTGTGATGGTGGAACATTATCTGGTCTTGATTCATTTGTAGCACCAAGCTCAGCAAAGTACTTCTCATTCTTGGATTTTTGCAAACCTTGAACAGTTGGCTGTGGTGTCCCCTTACGAGAGGCAAGTGGTGTGTTATTACCTAGGGATCCGGCATGTGATGGAGCAGCACTCGAGGCAGCAGATGCAGATGCGGCACTAGATGTTGATAGATTGAGATTGGTATAGTCTCTTGGAGTGAAATCAGTGCCCTCAACGGAAGCCATAAGCTTAAGCTTGTAATCTTCAGCGACAATGTTGTCATATTTCACCTTTGGAGGAAGTGATAGATCGACACCATTAGCCTCAAAATACTCAGCACACTTATCGTTACCACCAAGCTCCATACATTGGACTTCAACCGGTTTGAACTGGTCCATGGTAATGGATCTCACGAAGGAGATGTGAACACCAAGACCTCTATGAACACCAGCACATTCAAGACAGATAAAGATACCAAACTTTGGTGATGCCCATTGAGGATTCGGAGCATTGCAATCGAAGCAGCGTTTGTTGGAGCCACTTTTCTGAAGCTTAACCAACTTGCGTCTGATATCAGGATCGACAGTCCATTCAGACATCGTAAACAAGAAAATAAACCTTATACGAGGAAAGTGTAAAAGCACAACCCCCCACTTTCCTTCAATAGACACGTCGTTTGTCGTGTTTTGATCTCCGACGCTCGCGCTGGACCGGCTTTTGGGGTGTCCGGGTGTGTTTTTTTTATTTCATTTTTTTTTTTTTTTTTTTTTTAATTTAGGCAGCGAAACATCAAAAGGGGAAGCGAAGCCTTTGGCTATTAAGAATATATGTGTGGAGAATATGTATGTAGGTGTATGTATGTAGAGTCCCCGGGCTCGGCATTTGCTATAATTTCAAGTGTCTGGATCAAAGGGTTGATACCTTCCCCGCAACCCAACAGATCAAAAAGATTGGATATATCAAAGTGCCGACTAGGTCCGTCTCTTTTAAGCTGTCAGTGCTCAATTGAACCGACGCGAATAAACTGCCGAGGTAAATTCCCCACACAGGGTTCCCCACAAATCCTGACACATAAAAAGGGCACTATCCCACACCTTTAGTCGGCACAAGTGATTCTCTTGAGCCGGTGTTTTCCACAGTACCACTCAAAGCAATGCCAAATACACTCGATAAATCTTTCCTTAAGACGACAATTTATAAGCCAGACACCTTCAAGGGTAAAGTGGTGTTTATCACCGGTGGTGCCGGTTCCATCTGTCGTGTCCAGGCTGAGGCTATGGTTCTCCTTGGTGCTAATGCTGCTATCCTAGGTCGTAACAAGGAGAAGACTGACAAATGTGCTAAGGAGATTGAGTCCTTGAGACCGGGATCACGCGTGTTGTCATTGCCAAACGTTGACGTGCGTGATGTCCAATCTATCAAGACTGCAGTTGACAAGACCGTGGCAGAGTTGGGAAGAATTGACTTTGTCGTTGCAGGTGCTGCTGGTAATTTCCTTTCAGATTTCAACAATTTGTCAACTAATGCATTCAAATCTGTTGTGTCTATTGATTTGCTTGGTTCATACAATACCGTTAAGGCCACTTATGAGCAACTCGTTAAGAACAAGGGTTCCATCATCTTCATCTCCACTACTCTTCATTACTATGGTGTTCCATACCAAATCCACGTTGGTGCCGCTAAGGCTGGTGTTGATGCCCTCTCACAGGCCCTTGCCGTGGAATTGGGACCTCTCGGTATCAGATCAAACTGTATTGCTCCAGGTATGATCAAGGACACTGAAGGATATGACAGACTCTCCGCTGGTGCTAGTATTGAGCAAATCTCTAAACAGGTTCCATTGCAAAGACCAGGAACTAAAGAGGACATTGCAAATGCTACAATCTTTTTGTTCAGTGATGCTGCAAGTTATGTCTCTGGTGACATTATAGTTGTCGATGGTGCCGCTTGGCACTTGGGTCAGAGTCAAGCTGCACAGAAGGAGTACCCTGACATTTTGAAGAAGAGACTTCTTGGCCCTGCCAAGCTGTAAATTGCTCATGCAATAGATTATATAACAACAATTACATAAGAAATGGAATTTGAATTGAACTATAAAATTGTAGTATATTTGTATCGTATTAGCAAGCTCGATCCAGCGAGCAGCGAAGAATCAATATTAGGCAAAGTGGGTTTAGCAATGAATCAATAGTTCAGATTAATCAAGTATATCATCACCATCAGCATCATGTGCCTCGTCAAACTCCAACGCTGGAGGAAGAAGTAAACGAGCATCTGGTTGAGGTGGTAAGACCCTATTACGGTAAAATATGGTCTTCATAGTTGATAGTCCTGAACTATCAACAATACAAGACGGTGGCCCTGAAGTTGAAGTCGTTTCATCATCAGAAGTATCAGTATCTTCTTGGATTGGAGCATTTGGTGCATATGTCGTAGAAGCACGGCGAACAATCTTTACACCACGTATCTCAAAAGTCCCAGTGGCGTATACAAGTGTGTTTCTCTGGATATGAGATCTTTGCGACAGACTTAAATAACGAAGGGATAATGGGATACCATTGATTCTGATGGTTTGGTTCTTGGAGTCATCTGGAGTACTCTGAAATTCAATTTCAAGGGTCTCAAGCTTTGTCAATTTGGTTTCGAGTACTTCACCTAGTAAGAATCTGGTGCCGACTTTGAAACCCCAAACGTATAAATGTTTCAAACTCTTCATGGAATCAGAGGATGGGACTTCTGGAACATCAAGGTAACGTTCTGGATACTGAACGGGATCAATATCGGCTTGTAAGGATGCTTGCTCCAGATTCGTCTTTCTCATGATACCATTGATGTCGCTCCCTGGTGCCCATGTGATGAAGGTGAAGTTCTTGATTCCTGGGTTGTGATCTCTTGCAAGTGTAAACTTTGCATCAGGAACAGTATTCATAATCTCAAGGGATTGAGCTTTGTCACCAACCCTAATTTCAAGTGGTAATGATCCATCTATTCTTTCATGTGGCCTAATGCAGTTACCCCATACAAGGGCCCTAACATTGTCAAGTCTCAAGAGAGACATCACCTCGATTGGAAGTCCTGTAATCTCAATGTGCAAGCAGGAAGATGTAAATCTTAAATCAATCTGCTTTTTAAGAATCATATCCCTTGTGGAGGCATCACACTCGATCGGTTCATTGCAAAACCCTTCTTGCAACCAACGACGGTCTTGAACTTCGAGTGAGTTGAGCTTCGGGAATTGGTTATCACTTAGCACTGGGAACTTACTTTCAAAGACAATGGCAAGCTTTTCCAGTTTGGGTGCAGACAAGCTTATCACTTTTGAGTGACCTTCTTTTTTCACAAAGGTCAACATCATTGTCTTCACGTTGGCCAACACTACATCCTTAAGCACCTTTACATTCTCCAAATGCAGATGTTTCAAGTTGTGTTCAAATACTGTAGGCAGGGCAAACGGCCAAGTTCTGACATTCCCCAATGGATTGTTATCAACGAGATATTCCGCCTCAGTTGCAGAGAGGAAGAGAAGTAGTCTTTGATTATTCAGGCTCGCATCGACAAGTGCCCTCTCGGTACCACTCATACGGACATACACCAAGTTCCCGGGTTTCATCCACTTGAAAGGTTGACAGGGACTATTGTAAGAGATTCTGCGAGTAACTTTGATCATTTGGTCAACGTGATCAGCGAATTCAAATAGGCGCATCATGGTTCTGCGGTTCCCCTTTGGCAACCCCTTAGAGACGAATTCAGAGTATGTGAGGATATGACGCTGTATTCCTGGGAAGTCAAAGGCGTATGGTGTTCTTTTGTGATCTGTTATGAGTACGAAATGGTACTGAAGCCCAGGAAACGCTTTTAAGAGGGCAACCACATCGTAACAGGTTAAACGAATAGACACCTTATAGAAGAGTTCGGGAGGCAGAAGCTCAAGGATGGTGGATGCCCGTTTGCTCACCATGTTGTCCATCTGGAGTGGGAGAACCTTAAAGAAAGTTCTCTCTGCAGAGGAGAAGCAATGGCTAAGCTTGAAAGAGTAGTGAGCGTGTCTCTAATGAATAGAAGTGAGAAGAGAGAGAGAAGCTGTGTGTGAGGAAATGTGATAAAATAGGTGCTGCCTAAATTGCGCGGGGAACCCGGGGTAGATCAGATAGGCAGCCAGAAACACGTTGGTGTCCGAGGACCTTTAGGTAGGATTGATGTTCAATGGCAGAAGAGGGGGTTACAAAGAATGATACTATCAACAGATTCCGAGTCTTAAGGACTCAGAACTTACTAGTTGGGCGCACCATCCCCGTTATCTGTCCAGGTGGTGTATGGCCGGTAGGGTGACAGTTTTCCGCGCGATGTGTCAAAAGTGACACATATATCTGAATATATGTTGTCTTAACTAAGGGGATGCTACATAAGTGAGTATCTTTAGCATGTGGTTAAAGCTTGAGATATATATTTCATGTTACCAGGTTGTTTGACACTATTTAAGCATCTTAGGATGTCTCCCAGAGGAGTACGAGTTATATGTTGCAGATCATTACACACCTCAACGTGCAGATCCAATAACAAATAGCATCAAGACTAAAGTCAGTGCAATTGGGAAGCAAGCATATCATTCGCTTAATTGGTAGTCATGTAAACGTAACTCAAATGAAATCATATTTACAACTTCAACACCTGGTCATAGCCCTTGTACTGATACAGATCAATACCGTACTTCTCAGCGAAGGCTCTACCAACAAATCTTCCTCCAACGTAGTGCTGCGTCTTAGTTGTATCAATACAGTTGGCAACCGGTTTAGGTGCAGTTAAGCTGACCAGAACTGCTGGTTCACGAATACCACCTTCAAGGAAGCCATTATCAACGTCCCATCCTGATGGTATATCTACCGAGAGAATCGGAATCTGTGTAGCTTTATTGACTGTGTCAATGACACTTTTGAACGGTTCACGAATGTTTCCAGCTTTGAAAGAGAACCCAAAGATTGCATCAATGATGAGTTGATAATTCGAAATGGTGTTTAGGTCGTTGATAAATTCGATCTCAAGGTTCTTCAACTGCGTTTCGAGACCAACGAATAATGGCTTTGAGGACGGTTTCGGATAGTAGACTGATGGCTGGTATCCCCATAGCTTAAGGTGTCTTGCCGCAACAAGACCATCGCCACCTTTAAGGATAATGTTAATATGCCTGCTTAGCAAAAGGTATTGTGTGGGGTATATCTCATATAAACGTACCGTTGTTACCGGGCCCGACGAGGACAAGAACTTTCTTCTCTTTAGGGAAAGACTTGAAGGCTGCTTCTGCAACTGACAGACCAGCAAGTTCCATCTTATTCATAGTCAATACATATGTTCAAACTGATAGTATGATTGTTGGACTCACTAGCTGGTCTATGGAAAACCCACCGGTACTCATAAGCTCCTGGTCCACTTGAGCTGCAACCTTGGCAGATAGCGTCTTAAAGGACATTGTAATTTGAGGATGAGAGGTTGTACTCAATGAAATACTGAAGAGAAGAATCAACCATATTAAGATTGCTTTGTGGGACATCTTACAAATCTGTCGCCTGATTCCGCCCCTGGGGGAAGTTCTACGGAGCGTGGTCCTACCAGATGTCGCGAAACCGTTTGATAACCCCGCGCTACTTTTCTCTTACGCGTAGGAAGTCGCTTGACAAGCACCAACACGTCAGCATCGCAAGCGAAACAAAGATCAACAGAAGCGGCACAATTAGCGCAGCGGTACACATCAAAGTACCAGCCGACTTCCCATTCAATACCGCCCTTCTGGTCACTTTCTATTATACGGTAACCGCCCGCTCTTTACTCCTACCGCCGGCGCGACTTGTTCAACTATAGCCTTCATCAGGGAGAAGAGCACGGAGAAAGACCACAACAATAAAGATTATACATCTCTGAGCTCCCGATTTGGCCTGTCAAATTTCCGCTTTCGAACAGAATATTAACGGCCTGTACATATTCCAGATTATCACATTGTCTATATCATCACTGGGCTATCATCGCCATCGTACTCACCTCCTACCACCCCAATCATCATAATCTACACGCCTGCACACATGACAAAAACAGAGAACAGACTCAATCGAGTGAAAGTGTATCTCCTGGGTGACGCATGGATTGACAAGGGTACCGGGTATTGCTTCGGAGAAGTAGAAAATGAGAAATCGCCCTTTCTCGTTGTACACAATGAGGTTGATGATACAGAACAGTTACTCAAGGCTGTGATTGAAGGTCCAATACAATTTCAGAGGCAGCAAGATACGCTCATTGTGTGGACCGATGCTGACGGACAGAGTATTGCACTCTCCTTCCAGGAGAAAGAGGGGTGTTCCTCGATGTGCGACTTCCTCATACATATCTTCGAGACGCATGTCGCCCCTCAAATATCTGTTGTTAGCGTTATTTCAAACGATATGGAGGGAGACATAACGGAGTTGATTGTTGGCCCAATAGATTTTCCAGCCGATGAACCAACTGCAAAAGATCTACAACACATCCTTTCATCGTTCAACAACCACACTAACTCGCTCTACTATAGACGGTCACTTTTCAACTTCATCGAGACACAGGATTACATCCAAAAACTCATCAAACTCTTTGAGCAATCGGAAACGAATCATGACATCAAGAGCCTTCACATGCTCTGCTTTATTATCAAGGCGCTGATCACACATGATGAATCATATGTCATTCGCCTCATTGAAGATGAAAGATACATGCTCGGTATTGCAGGTATGCTCGAATACGATCCAGACTTCCCACAATACAAAGCCAATCATCGCAAGATGCTCAAGGATGAGTCGAGCTTCAAAGAGCTCATTCCTGTGAAAGATGAAGAACTGACTTCCTTGGTCAAAAAGACTTTTAAGCTTCAGTATTTAAAGGATGTGGTGCTTGTGCGATTGTTGGAGGATCCAACGTATAACAATCTCACAAGCCACATAAATGATAACCAGGAACATATTATCACGTTATTGGAGAAGAGTGATTTTATTACGGAGTTATTTGGGATGTACACGGAAAATGCTGAGGTTAATGGTGAAGTGGTGACTGTTGAACAGAGACGAGAAGGTATCAAGCTTTTGCATCAGTTTGTTCTTTCAACAAAAAATATTTCATCGGGATTGAAGACCAAGTTCTTCAAAAGCTTGGTTAAGAAAGGATTGTTGAGGACTGTGGAGCTTGTGCTGGATGACGATTGTAATGAAACTAAGGTGCTTGCTTTGGAATTGATCGTGTCGATCATCGGACATGACATGCTTTTGATCAGCAGTACTATGGGTACCAGTTCTGAGAGTGACGCTGAGAAAATTACCTCATCGGAGAAATCCAACAATGTCAAATCTAGTGATAATGTTCCCTTTAATGGCGATGAGTACGAGAGAGACGAAGAAGATGATTCTTCACTGTTCGACGGTGACAAATGTGTTCGACTCTCGGATGACATGACTGTGTTGCTGATCTTGACTAGATTTCTTCTTGAAGGTAAAGAATTTGGTCTTCGCATACAGGCATACGAGGCATTGAAGGCATTATTGGACCCCGTATCAAATATCAATGCACCAGAATTCATGAGTGAGGAAGCTAGAGCTGAGAGACTGAATACTCAGGTGTATTTCAAGGCATTTTACGAGAAAGTGGCACCAAAATTATTTGCTCCATTAATTGAACTGAAGGAGACGGACTGCAAAGTTGACTTTGAAAGAGATGATTTGTTTATGTCATTGTCTGAGCTGGTCACATTTTGCTCATCTGATCGTACAGCGTCTCGTTCTTTCTTTATGGAGAATCAAATCTTGAGAGGTGTCGCAATGCTCATCAGACCACATCATAAGCTTCAACTTCGTCTTACTGCTATCAGGTCTCTCAAAGCCCTGATCGTGTTGAACGACGACTATTACACACGATCGATTATTTCCGGTGATTTGTTCAAGGAGGTATTTGCCTTGTTGGATTCATTGAACAACATTCCAGAATTGAGTTACTCTACAGTGTTGGATCTTCTTGAGCTCATTTTAATTGGTATTGAGAAAGGTGAGAATAGAAAGAACTTCAAGTTGTTGGCTGCATATATTGTGTCAAACTATCGCAAAAGTTTGGAGAAGCTCGAGAATGTTAACTCTGGAAAAGACCTAATTAGGAGTGTTGAGATTGAAAATCGTAAGGTTACCAACGGGAAGCATGAGGGCAATGACGACGACGAGCATCGCGAGGATGATGATGATGATGACGATGATGACGATGAGGGCAATCAGGATATCTTGACGGAGCCATTACACGAAGAGGATTTAATGCTATATGGTGAAGCTTTCAAAGAGGATGTTTCTATGGTAATGAACAACACACCAGAAAAACGTTTGAGAGAAGTTGATGAAAATGATCGTCGTGAAGAAGAATCTGCACCGCATCAGAAGAAGAAGAGTACACTAAAGGAGAAACTGTCTCATGCTAAGAGCAAGTTCACTTCGAAGTTCAACAACTCTTCTAAATAATGAAGTACGACGTTATGTTATCTTTTAAGCCCGGGGGCACAACTGAATGCATGCGTAGATAACGGAGTTTCTAATTACTTTTGTTCACTAAGTTTGTGCCTTAAGTAGGACAAATCCTCCTTTAGCATAGTTTTCAAGAATGCAATTTCTGTATCCTTATGACCGTGACCTTCTTCTAACCTAGCAATCTCTTTATCCTTTGATTCTAATCTTTCCTCCAATATGGCAATTTTGCGTTTAAGGTTCTCAACAACGACAGCCTGCTGTGTTGATGGTGGTGCAGATGCTGATCCATCATAACCTGCCAATTTTAACAGTTCATCCTCGGGATCTGCCTCTTCATTATGTGATGTCTCTGCTTCATCTTCATCATCGTAAAGATCTGGTAATGGTGGCTTAAGGTTTGTCGTAGTGTACCCGAGTACTTGACTGACAGCTTCTTCAAGTTTAGGGAATTTTATGTAAGCCAACACTTCATCATCCTCTGCTTGTGAGAAGTCAGGTATCCAATCTTTCGAGTTATGCTTGTTAGCTCTGAAGTATTTGGCGAATTCTGTTTCACCATGACTGAGACCATGTTGGATTCTTTTGTATTTTTGATATAGTTGATCGGGAGTTCTGTCCTTGAATCCTTGACGACGACCTTCTTCATTGAACATGGTGGAGACGATCTTGAAAAGGTCAATCAGTACCAAGTTTGGATGTTTCTCGGACAGGGTTTTGTATGCCTTGATGATGTATAGCGTCTCATAACGAGAATAGAGCGGTTTCTTTACACCAACTCCTTGAAGCTTCCTTGATCTCTTTGGCTTTGGTGTCGAATCGTCCAATGGTGTCTCACTGCTATGTCTCTTTGTTACGGATTCTGATTGTTCTGTATCCTCCTTCTGCGGTGATTCCGGAGCCATTGATCTCTCTTCATCAAGTTGTGAGTCCCTTGTAGAAGATTCAGGGGTTGGAATCGTATCAGGAGATGGCTCCTTCTTAGGGTCAGCTTGATGTGAAGCTGCTTGTTCTTCAAGCAGTGAGCCAATGGCCATCTTCTTGGGCTCTTGCACGGTCATTGGTTCTTGCGAAGTGGATTGTATAGTCGTGTTGTCACTCATGATCTGTGTATTAGAGGGCACGAGGAAGCTTATGAGAGTGAGAGCTTCTCTGGATATGTTGTTGTTGTTCTTCTTCTTGTTGGACGCGTTGTGAAGACAAGTGGAAATCCGGGGCGAGTACGTAAGTTTATATCGGAACGGGGTGTTTTGCCTCTGCTGATCAGATTGAAAGATCTATGATCCGAGTGGTATCCGCAAACTGGTGTGTGTGTGTGCTCAGAGGCTGTGTTTTGTTGTTGTTGTTGGTGGTGGTGGTGGTGGTGGTGGTGGAGTCACGAGTTGCGTGTTTGTTTAGTTGGTCTCTGGTGATGACATGGGTGAGGCTTTGGGCTAAGAACTCTATGCGCTCAGGACTACGGGGTGCGTTGTGACTACGGGTTTTTACTCATTACATGCGTTTAGCAATGTCTTTCTAGGAGTCATACGGTGTACGGCTTTGCCACCTTTTCTGTATCTATGTGCCTATGTCGTTTATCTCCCGACTCAACCACTCAGGAGACATTGTATTGGTCATCGCGTGGTGGTGCACCACATCTAAAGTAGTAGTCTTGCGTTGCGGGAGCCCTTTCAACATTGAAATTGAGTATGCATACACTATCTTATCTCCTGATCACTAACACCTAACCATTACAACACCCCCATCCACTTAATCACTGTTACTAAAAAGTTATTCAAAATGATTGGGACTGCTCATCAAGGACCCTTAACTATTGGAAAGCGAGTTCCGAGGGTCCTATTGAAGGAACATACACATAAAAACTACCGATGCCCTCGGGTATTACCTCATTAGGATACATCGGCGCGGTCGCGTTCCTGTTCAAACACTTGGCCAAACCTTCAGAAACGAAAACATCAATTTGATCTGGTAACTAGTGCAGAGGTGTCTTTGGTGTCTTCTTTGGAGAGGTTATCAACTCGGCATAACGCAGCTAATCAGATCCCATCCTTGTTACAGCTGCCTCTGTGCCAAATCTTTGTTAGAGAATTCGCATTAAGTCCCCCGGGGATCACGAAGCATCAAGTCTTTTTATAAACTCTTTCCTCTTTGTTTTTTCTTCATCAACTCTTCAAGGGGTCCAATCTCTTGATCCCTATTACTATACAACAAGCATCATGGTGTACGTGGATAAGGACATTGAATCGAACCTTAAGGACCAAAAGTCCCGCTTCTCAACAGGTTCTCGAACCAACAAGATCATTCAAGTCCTCAACCATCATAAGAAGATTGTCTTTGGTCTATTAACACTTCTCTTCCTTTCCCTCTTCACATCAATCCCACTTGTGCCGCATTTTAAACTCACAGGACCAAAAGTCGTCATCATCCTCGCTGCAAATGAAGGTGGTGGTGTCTTAAAATGGAAAGGTGCCCAGGAATGGTCCATCGAAAGATCATCCATCGCCAACAAACGTGATTATGCTCGTCGTCATGGTTATGGTCTTGCCATCAAGGATATGACAATGAAGAAACGTTACTCTCATGAATGGAGAGAGAGCTGGGAGAAAGTTGATATTCTCAAACAGACTTTTAGACAATACCCTAATGCCGAATGGTTCTGGTGGTTGGATTTACATACCTATATCATGGAACCTCAAATTTCTCTCGAAGATCATATCTTTAACAGAATGGACAACATCACTACAAGACAGCTCACCGATTTCAACCCATTGAAACTCAAGACTGACGCACCATTTGTCGATTATAACAAACCAGTTGAACTCTTGATCACACAGGACTGTGGTGGTTTCAACTTGGGTTCTTTCCTCATCCACAAGTCCAAATGGTCAGAAGCACTTCTTGATATTTGGTGGGATCCAGTGTTTTACGAACAGATGCATATGGCATGGGAACACAAGGAACAAGATGCCCTTGAAACCCTTTACAATGCTCATCCATGGATAAGAGAAAGTACCGCATTCCTCCCACTGCGATCCATTAATGCCTTCCCACCAGGTGCCTGTTCAGAACAGGCAAATGATCCAAGATACTTCTACAACGAACGTGAAAGGGACTTTGTCGTCAATATGGCTGGTTGTGATTGGGGTAGAGACTGTTGGAACGAGATGGAGTATTACAAAGCTTTGAGTAAGAAGTTGCAAAAACCATGGTACAAGTTTTGGTGAATAACTATCCATATCACATCCACCATCCTTAATCTAAAGCCATCTGAAGTCCTTTATAAATACTCCTTCATTATGACCCACTTTGTGGTCCTTTGTTAGACTTGTGTTCACGAATGACTATATTATTCACGTCTTCCGGCTCTTAGGTCTCATGCTTCCCTTGCATTCACGTTGGCAACAACTACTATATATTAAGTACAGATGGTCAAGTTATGAAGTGAATCAACATATTCCCTTTTTGTCTTGTTTATTCATTTATTACAATGCGTAATCGTCGTTATATGGCTTCCATTGCTGGAGCTCAATCAAGTGTCTCATAGTTGGTCTTCCATGTGGACAATTCCATGGCTTATCCAATGTCCCCAAATTCTTCACCAATCTCTTCATAGTCTTGTGCGAAAGATGTTTCCCGACCATGATAGATTTACGACATGCCCTCATCGCAAACATTGATCTTATCTTTGAACAACGAACAGATGATGTGTTTCCCTGATTTTGACTCACAAGGTGAACCAACTCGTTGAAATCTGATACATCAAATGCCTTGCGTTTGGAAATTGGAAGAGAAATGAGCTTAATCCGTTCACCTGGTGTACCTTCTTCATCGAGTTTGATTTGGAATCCATTCTTCTCAAATACTTCCTTATTTTGCATCACTAAAAGCTCATCAAGAACGTTCAACTCCAATGTCTGAGGAATAACCAATCTTTGACTATCAAAGACAGTGTTTTTTTGTAAGTCCTCAAAGTTAAACTTCTCATCACTAGCATGTTGATCAACGATGAACAAATCCTTCTTACCATTTTTCTCTCTAATCACCAAGATGAACCCAAGATTGAACTGACCAATGACCTTCATATCATTGAAGTCAGACTTGGAAACGGTCAGAGTCAAGTAGTTCTCAGATTCTTCCTGATTATCAATATCATCAATTTCAACTTTTGTCTTCTCATCAGTGTCATTAGCAATGGTACAACATTGTGCAAACTCTAAGGGAACCGTTGTAGTGGTCTCGTAAAATAAACCAGTCTTCTCCTTTTTCACTTCAACCTTGGTGACTTGAACTTCTTCACCTTCATTATCATCATCCCCAGCACTACCATCAGATCCAATCTGAGTGTCTGGAGTGCCATCCAGGTTGTTCACAAGAGTACTGTTCATGTTTCCTTCATCTTCTTCATCCTCCTCCTCCTCTTCTTCTTCACTCTCATGGCTGCAGTGACAATTATCCTTACGTTGATCAGTAGTAATCGCTGTCTTCGTTGATTTGAGATTGAAAGGTGCGCGTGAGGAATGCTTTGTGGATGGGGTGGTGGGACCATTTCGGAACGATGATATCTGTGAAAGATCGATGACTTTATATCTAACCGCTGGTCTTTGAGTGATCACTGGTTTGTCCCTTTCCTGCTCAGTTACCGGCTTTTCGTTAACATCCATGAAACCTTCGGTATCTTCTGGTCCAGAATCGGATTCTTCAACAAATAGTGGTTCATTGCTTTGTTCTGGAACGTCTTCCGACTCATTGAGCAACACCAACTCGTCCAGTTCCTGCTGTGTCAAGCCATCCAATTGTTCAGTACTACTATCTTCATCTATATCGTTGTTGTCATCAAGTTGAGGTTCAGCTAGGAAGTCTTTAGCTCTCTTCTGTGCAGCTTCAATTAATTGAGTATCTGATGGTCTCTTTCTCTCTAGTGCATCTTCACTTTGCCCCAGAGAATCATGATGCCCACTTTCAAGTATAGCATTAGAGCTATCATTTGAAACATCATCGTTTGCAATTTGTTCAATTTCAGCCGCAGGAACATCTTCATCAGCTTGAGACTCGGCGTCACTCTGAGCAGGTGCCTGAGAAGCAGTCTCTTGAGTAAATGCAAATCCACCCATTTTCAACCCCAGCGATGGCTTCTTTTCAATTTCCTCATCCTTCTCAGTCTTGAAATTTCTCAACTCTTCAATAGATCTCTGACCCTCCATGTTTCTCGGAATACTGATATCCAAACTATCCCAAAACTCAATCAACTTTGTTCTCAACTCCTCAATGACATACATCTCATTATGGATCAAGATTGTTCTCTTATTAGGTGTAACGTTAACATCCAGATAATGTGTATCCATCTCAAAGTCAAGAATTATCACAGGACACTGAACATTGTTGTAAGTTTTGTACACTTCATTGATCATTTTGGTGAATGGTTTGAGCTCAACGGGACGTTTGTTGATATAGAGACACTGTCTGTCCGTCGCTGAACGGCCATATCCGAAGGAAGTCTTGGATATGAGTCCCGTAATGTTAATAGTATAGTCATTATTAGTGTCAATGACCTTGAGTTTGGATTTGTACTGATTCAAATCAAGTCTTAGTGAGATGGGTACAAGACCGTGCATGCCATTAGAACCATAGACGCTGATGACGTTGTTCTTCATGATGCCAGAACCTTGGGAGCTCAGGACTAGAGTCTTCTTACCCTTTGGAGTTGTGTTGTAAACAGTAAATTTCACATTGGTGTTGATTAATGTATAATCTTGAAGAAGGGATAGACATTTGTTAAACTCTCGCTTATGGTTCTTGATCATATCCTTCTTTCTCACGGGCAAGTTCTTGAAGAGCTCAGAGACACTAACTGTGGTACCCTTGTTCCTCGTACATATCTTCTTATCTTGAATAGCACCAGACGTGGCAAACGTGAGTTGAGTAGCCTTAGGTCCTTTCCTTGTAGTGATTATCTTCAAACTTGCAATACCACATAACGAACTAAGCGCTTCACCTCTAAACCCCAAAGTGTTCACTCGCTCCAAATCCTGGAAGCTCGAAAGCTTAGACGTATGATGCTTCAGTGCGATTCCTTCAAAATCATCTTCTGAGATACCATCGCCATTATCAGTGATCTCTAATGAGTCCATTCCATAGTTCTTGAAATGGCACTCAACTTGCGTAGCATGTGCATCAAGACTATTTTCAACGAGCTCTTTCACGGCGGTTGAAAGGTCAACAATGACCTGGCCAGATGTGAGGCGGTGAACGTCCTCCTGACTGATTGTTCGTATGCTCATGGCGGTTAACAGTTGATTTCACTATGATGGGTTGTGGAGGTGATTGGGGTAAACAGAAAGACGTGACGCGTCTTGTACGTGTATATCATTTCGCGCCACCCGTCTCTCCATACTAGACATATTTCAGCTGTTTTAAAGACTAATGAACACCTTAGATATAAGGTCTAAAGGTGGGGTTGAGCTAATGGTCAGAATATCACTACCAAGGATGATACCTACTTCTTGTTAAATCAAAACTTTTATATCATTTCAATGTGAGTTGTAAAACCCTATGTACAGATTCATTCATAAAACCCATGGCCCGTAAACTTGATCAATCCAACCAACAGCACCATTTCTCATTAATGTACACTTTTTCATCCACTCTTATCTCTTATGCAATCTTTTTTTCTTTAAACACTATAGTTAGAAAAAAGGTCTGAACAAGTTCTTCACTGCAGCAAGAACACCAGTAGCACTCTCCTGTGACTGTCTCGCACTTGTGGCAAAACCTCTTCTCTCGATTCTGTTCAGACGTCTAGCAGTCTTTGCATTTGTTCTTGTCTTTTGACCATGCACTGGCAAACCAAGAGCATGTCTCATACCCTGGTAGGAACCAATAGTTCTCTTCAAAGCGATATTCGAACGGATAACGGCACGTGCATCACCTTCTATCGTTAACTCAGAAAGTTCCTTTGTGATACCAAGAATTTGCTGCTCTGATAACTGATGCATTCTCATCATTGGGTAAAGACCAAGCTTAGAGCAGATCTTTTCAATCTCATGAGTCGAGAGTCCATAGAACTTGGACTTGAGACCAATGCGCACAAGTTCCTTAGCGCGGAAACCCTTTCCCATGATTGTTGTCACCATTGTGTCCTATGTTTTGTAGAGAGTGTATCTGGTTGGTCGATTCACGCAGAAACTGCAAAAGGATTCACAAGAGACAAAGCTGATGAGTTTGATATGTTACATAGGCTGTTGGCCAATGGCCGTTTTTTTCGAGGTTCTATAAATGGTGTCTGGGTGTTTTTTATCTGTCACGTGACTTGGTATATCTGAGAAGACGAACAGAATGTTATGTGGTGGCCTTTAGTTTACAAACGATAGATTTTTAAGTGTTGTGATCATGAAGTGTCATTAAAAGAGTCATACCTTATAAACAGGGGCCAATAAGTTGGTAAATGTTCCTTCCATAATGTCCTTACCACCAATATCCAATCTGATAAACAACAATGCTCTCAAGAGCACAATCATGGAAACAAAGCTGGCCACACCAACGGGGACAACAGCAAACACAGCAATGCTGTAATAGTCAATCGTCCTCTTACGGTTTCCATCCTTGAGGTCTAAGTTACTCGTAACAAAAGTCTGTAAGATGTACGCACCTGTCAACACCACCGACACGAGGATCCAAGTATGTAGTGCATATGACCCATCGGGACTAAATAACGATAGTGCCACCTGTTCAATCATGATTAAGAACATCGACATTGACAATACTCTCAAGATAGCAGCCGATGTCTGATAGGTGACGATCCATCTGACCATGAGTCCATCAATTACGGAAAAGGATAAATATGCGGCAACTATGCACCAGATCCCAGTAGTTAAAAACTCTGCAGGAGACGCTGTTGTGAGCATAGTGAAATATTCTTGATCTTCCGGTTCCTGGGCCCAAAACATGTCAAAGCCATGCTTGAAAGATTTGAACGCATGCACCAAGGGGAGGATTAGGACAATGTCTCGACACATGGCAAGTGCGAGATGCTGTCTTGCATTTAAAACGTTGAGTCCCAGAGCTTTAAGATTCTGCTTTCGTGTGAATGCAGCTGCTCGATCAGCAATATACTGCGCCGTTGACACACCGGGACGCGATCTTCGTGTCGAGGGTACTGACGCTGGTGTCGAAGATGCTGGTGTTACAGTTGTGTCCTGTGGTGTTGAAGGCGCAGAGGGTGTTGCAGCTAGGGCGTGTGAGCGACGTCTCGGAGTGATGGTGGACTCCGATGAGCTTCTATTCATGCTCTCGGCATAAGATGGGATGGATTCGTCATTGACTGGTGGATGTGTAAAATAAGGCACTTGATTGTGAAGTGTATTTTGCGAGACGAGATTCACAGTAGAGCTTCTTTGGGAAATCGAGAGACGCTGCTGCTGTTGAAAATCCTCATACTCTGAATCCTCAGGAGCAGGAGTCGGCGGTGGTATATCAGCATAGTCGGGCCTCGAGGAGTATTGTCTTGACCTTTGTCTGCTCATAGCGAGCAGGAGTGGAGTGGAGGGAGTAAATAGAGATGAGATGGAGAAACACACACACAATAGAGGTCAATGGATAGGTCGGAAGTGGTAGATTCAGCGCGTATGAAAACTCTTTGTGCTGGTATCAGTAGAACCAGAGATAAATGAAAGGAGAACTAATCAAAACAAGGACTCGTCTGGTCTTGTTTAAGAGGTTTCAAGTCGGTATCAACAACAAAGCTTAAGCCCCTTTCGCACCAAAACTTATTTTCCTCTTTCCGCGACTGGTCCGAGTCCGAACAGAGAGTGACTCCACTCCATTGTCTGGTATTAATCTCGTCTCCCCTTCAGGAGAGCAAGCTATCTGTGTCCTATTGGTTTATTTCATATTGGGCAATAGTGCAATATCTGTCTGAGATTCGCCTGTCTTTCTCCCCCGTGTCCCTACAACGCTGCACGCGTCATCATGTCTCTCCTTATCAGATTGACATGTCATAGCTCGTTCTGCAGTCCACCACATAATCATCAGGGACCCTTACTTTGACACATGCCTATTCAATCAGCCGTTCATTAAACATGCAAACATGAACACTTCAGTGCCTTCACACTGTTCTATTGTATTATTGCGGCCACAAATGCTCCCCCCTACTAAGCACACTCGTACCGGGACCATATGAGTCAAAAGACGAGTCAAATGTGGGCCATGGCTGTCTATATAACGTACTCTCTGATGAGCGTGCTGTCAAAACCATCGCTCTTCTTGACCCACACTCTCATTCTCGTCATCAATGAGTTCCTGGATGCTCGAAGGCTCGCTAGTATCATTTCAGGCAAGGACTTAGCTGCTACTCCAAAAGTTGTTTCTAGCCAGTGACTTAACTGAAATATCTATTATATATGTACATGTTCATAAGATTAATTCAAAGATCTCAGTGTCATTTCAAATGCACAGAAAGTTGCAGCGTTGGCTGGGGCAGCTCTGAGGATCGTTGGAGCGAACCCTTTGAAGAAACCTTTGATACCTTGTGTCTTGTAAACTTTTTTGATAACGTCTCTGATGCTCTTGTACTCTGGGTTTTCCAGACTGTCCGTCTGCAATCTTGATTTCACAAAATCCACAGGGTACGCTGTCAACCACATCGAGTAACCAGATGCACCACCATACATACACAACTTCCATCCTGGGATCTCTTTTCTCTCAACTTTGTTCTTGATCATATCTCTTTGCACCAATGCTTCGAATGTGAGGAAGTAGATACCCATACCATGACCTTCTCTGATAGCAGTTGGTAGGAAACCTTTCATAAGACCACGGAAACCGGCCCTCTGATAAATGTTCTTGATCATGTCGAGTGGACCCAAATTTCCAGAGATTTGTGTTTGCAATCTGGAACGGATATGTTCAATCGGTGAAGCCAGCACCGAGTTGGCCACACCAGCGGCCATACCAGATAAGTAAAACTGTTTAGAGGACAATTGACTCACTTCACCAAAGACACTTCTTTTCATGTATTCATTAACAGCGAATTGAATAGAGACACATGCACCAACACCGATCAACGGGGTTAGTGTACCCTTATAGAAAGCACGTGGACCTTCCTCCTTAATGAGCTTCTTTACCACATCAATAGGACCATTGTATCGTCCCGTTACATCACTCTGTAGTCGCACTTTTGTTGTATCGAAGGGCTGACCCACAAGCACCTGTGCGATACCACCAACGGTTCCTGCAAAGAGATCCTTCGCAACGCGGAACTGGTCCGGCTGTTCGACCTCGTCAATGCCAATGAATGATGTCTCCTCTGTCATTCTTGACTGTGAGTTACTGTGAGTTTCTAGAGACATCAGGAGAAATGGAAAGGTCTTCTTGGGAAGAAATTTTATCACCGAATGCCCCCCCCACTAAAGATTACAGCCGCGCGAAATCGGTGGGCTGCCAGAGTCAGAGTCTGTGTTCGTGAACGGAGTCAGTAAGCGATGCGACGAGTTTGGACAACCTTTTGGGCATTGTCTTGATTGTCTTTATTACTAAAGTGATAAAGTTGCTTAAGGTGTCTCTGTCTAATATTACGATTCAAGGAATCAATGCTGTGGCCCTTCCTTGGCTTTGCGCCTTTGGTGCCCAGGGACTCGCGGTGTCCTTTTTGGTGAAAGAACCTTGTCTCTACAGCCATTACATCACTTGATCTATTACTCTATTTTTGACGAATATCAACTATATCCAAAGAGTCTCTATCAAACCCGCCACCGGGGCGGGTACTCTTTCCATATTGTCAGACGAATTGTGTGGCTCTTTTATAACTCTCCAAGATTCAAGCAGATCTGTAGATGTGAGATGCTGAAGCCTGGTTGGAGGCAAACACCAAAGTCTCAGCAACAACGGTGTTCTCTCTTCTTGTGGTGGCAAACAAGATGAGGTCTGAAATGTCCTTAGCAACCAAAGGTTCAGTGCCCTTGTAGACAGACTTAGCTCTTTCGGTGTCACCTTTAAATCTAGTGTTGGAGAATTCTGTCTCAACATTACCTGGATCAATCTCAATGATTCTAATCTTTGTATCGATGAGTTCTTTTCTCATGGCATGCGTGAAAGCTCTGAGAGCTGCCTTAGTGGCACAGTAGATACCACCACCTGGATAAGGGTCTCTACCAGCGATGGAACCCAATTGAACAATGTCACCTCTGTTTCTAGATTTCATTCCTGGCAAAACGCTCTGTGTGACTTTAATCATACCGAGAACGTTTGTGTCAAACATGGTGTTGATATCAGTCTCGTCAATCTCACCAACTTTGTCCAAGCCTTGAGCCAAACCGGCATTGTTAACGAGGACATCGATCTCAGAGTAATCAGATGGGAGAGTCTTGAAGAAGTTGTCAATATCTTCAGATTTGGACACATCGAGCTTCTTGATGAGAACACCAATCTTTGGATATTTCTCCTCAAGTGTGTTCTTCAACGATGCAAGCTTTTCTTCTCTTCTAGCGGTCAAGATGAGTTTGATCTCACCATTAGAAGCCTCGGCGTAATCAAGAGCTGTCTGTTCACCGATACCAGCACTGGCACCAGTGATGAGGACAATCTTGCCCTGAAGTCTCTTAGCAGCGTCTGCACCGTATGACATTGTGATAGTCTGTGTGTAGCTAATTGATGGAGTGTGGTAAACGGTCACAAGTTGTACTAGTCGCTGTTTATATGTGTAAAACTTTCTTATCTGAACAAAAGAGCTCTTCCCGGAGATCGGAAAGCGAGCGCCGACGGGGGTATCATATATTTTATTTTTGTATTACGTAAGCTCGGCGAATTGTGGAGTCATGATGTGACTCAGGTCCTATGTATTTGGTGATTTTTATATCTGTGTGTGTATTGTTGTATTGTTATTCATCTTAACAACTTTAAGCTTTTTCTCTATCTTGAGAAGCCTGCGCTTCCATTGACTATGTTAAGCTCCCCCGGCGAAAGTCGGATAGATCACCATCTCGCTAAAGACCAGCCAGTGAGAAAGGCTGAAATGGCCATTACAGATGCGGTAGGGGCACTCCAAGATGATTAGAAACGATCAGACAAGGGGAATAATCCAACATAATCTTAATGGTATAACATCAGAGTACTATATGAATAAAGGTCAATCATGAATGATAGAACCACATTAAAGGTTCCCCCCTCGCTAGGAGCTTAAGCCCGGATGTTCCTTTGATGGCCAATGAGAAGTTCGCGCTTTCGACAATGGCGCGAGAACAATGTGATGGCAGTCGCATCAACTACATCATTTAGACAGTAATTTCTCTGCTTAAAAAGAGATTTAAAGTACAGTTTAATGTGCTATCGGATGAGGTTTGTCTCAGTGGTCAATCGAGTTCCCGCGCGCCTATAAAGTATCATTGTGTGTGCCATCAGCTCAAGTCCATGTTTTCGAAGCTTACGCGCCATGAGCCGAGAGAAGAAAAAAAAAAATGTAAACAGGCACTGAAAAGAAATTCAACGCTCTACACCCGTAGCGATTGCTCAATCCATTAACTCACATCAAACCATTTGCATAGAAGACGATCTTCTGACTCTTATAATACACTCACTCAGCCGCATCATTCACATTCTCAGCCACATCCACATCCACATCCACATCCATTATGTCTAAAGAGGACGATGACCAGAGCCTCGAAAAGCTTTACGCTAAAATCGATATACACAATACAGGCAAAGTGGATCTGCCCACACTCATTAAGGCTTTTGAAATAACAGATCATCCTCTTAAAAACTCTCATAATGCCATCGCCACATTATTTAAGTCACTAGATTCTAATCAGGACGATGTGATTGACTTTAACGAGTTTAAAGAATATATCCAAAAGGCAGAGACACAGATCAAGGAGGGATTCCGCAAACTTGATGCTGACAAGGATGGAAAGATCATTACATCTGAAATGAAGAAATATCTTCAAATTGGAGATAAGGATTTAGATGATTTCAAACATTTCTCTAAATTCCTCAAGACTAAAAACTCAGAATACATCACTTATGACAATTGGAGAGAGTTCTTACTCTTTGTCCCGCGTATAAACGGCTCTCGTCTACGCACAGCATATGAATTCCTCAATAATAACGAGGCTGACCTTAACTCTGAAGGTGATGTCACTGTCGTCAATGAATTCCTTAAAGGTGTCGGCTTCTTCCTAGCTGGTGGTCTCAGTGGTGTTGTGTCAAGAACATGTACAGCACCATTTGATCGTATCAAAGTTTTCCTCATTGCACGTACAGATTTATCTTCAACATTACTTCATAAGAAGGCAGAACTCGCTCAACAACATGGTAAAGTACCCCTGGAAAAAATTCGTTCACCAATTATAAAAGCCGCTACAACTCTTTACAGACAAGGTGGTCTTAGGGCTTTTTACGTTGGTAATGGTCTCAATGTTATGAAAGTTTTCCCTGAATCAGCAATGAAGTTTGGTACATTTGAGCTCATGAAGCGTACATTGGCTAAAATTGAAGGTGTAGATGATTCATCAAAACTTTCAAAATTATCAACATATTTTGCAGGTGGTATGGGTGGTGTTGTATCACAATTCTCCGTTTATCCAATCGATACACTCAAGTATCGTGTACAATGTGCCCAATTGGATGCCAATTTGAGAGGTAATCAACTTCTCATTGCCACTGCTAAACAAATGTACAAAGAAGGTGGTTTGAAGTTGTTCTATCGTGGTGTGTTTGTCGGTGTCGCTGGTATTTTCCCATACGCTGCACTTGATCTAGGAACTTTCTCTGCCATGAAGAAATGGATGATCAATAGAGAAGCCAAGAAGACAGGATGCTCTCCTGATGATGTTGTCTTATCAAACTTGATTGTGTTACCAATGGGTGCCTTTTCAGGTAGTGTTGGTGCCACGGTTGTTTATCCAATCAATTTGCTAAGAACGAGATTACAGGCCCAAGGAACATATGCTCATCCACATACATATGATGGATTTAGAGATGTTTTGGTAAAGACTGTGCAGAAGGAGGGATATTATGGTTTGTTCAAAGGTTTGGTTCCAAACTTGGCAAAAGTCGCACCTGCTGTGTCACTCAGTTATCTGATGTACGAGAACTTGAAGAGATTAATGGGTTTGGAGTGAAGGCCTCAAAAATTCATACAACATATACAAAGTCATGGGTATCTTGAGCTACGATTCAGTTATTATGGGATACCTAAAAAAGGATTACATATTCACAACAAACGGTGGTGATTGAGATACCCCACAATTAATTTTTCATTCAATAATCATCGGGAACTAGTAGCTGCTGTATGTCAGGTTCTATATATCAACGTTGGCGAGTCTCAATGGAAGAGTAAAAGACAATAGGACCAACATCGACAAATTGCAATGGTGTCATAAGAGTCTTGCCATCATCATTAACATCGTCTTGATCACCATTTGAATTAGCTGATGAGCTCACTGAAGTATCACTCTTTGGCAAGATATTTGCTTCAGATGGCTTATCAAGTACCCAATTAGTGTTCATCGACACATTCTGAGTTTCCAACACGATATTGTAAGCCCAGGGTCTTGATCTTGTTGAATTATCAGATGTCAATGTCGAGTTCCCAGTGTTACTCAACGGTTTCAACCGACGAATCTCAGTAATGAGGGTATACAAATTCGCCCTAAATTCATTATAAACCATTATCCAATCCGTTTTGAGGTCCTTAATCTCCTTGTCATAATAATCACGTGACACATGAAGAAACTCTTGAAGATGAATTGTATATGTCTCTTCTATCTCACCGGTCTGTTCGTCATATATTACCATCTTGATTTTCCTAGTGTTTTTAAACACGAGATCATCCATAACATCACTTATTAGTTGAGTTTGCCATTTTTGGACTCGTGGGTGGCGATTGTAGGGCACTCGGATATTGAAAGAGTTGCGGTGTTCAAATGCCTCGGTTGGGTATAAATGACGTTCATATGTGATGATATTGAGCCAAGTTATAACAAATTCTTGAAATGTGAAGTAAAAATTGTTCGGTGTAAGCGGTAGATCACCACGTATGTTCTTGGAGGGTTTGAGAAGCATGCGTGTTCTTGTTTGGAGTATTAGAGAGGTAGAAAGGTGATTTGTTGTGACATCTCTGTGAGGCTATCCAATTCGGGATAGAAGATGGAGACTATTCAAGAAGAGAAAGAGTCGTTGTTACATTATGGAGATGTCATGAAGAGAGATCAATGATGAGGATGATTTAGTGAGAACCCATCGTGCATAAGTGTCATAACAGCGGTGTACAGAAAGGATTACATAAGCTATGGGATACTGTCTCTTGATATATCTAAATCGATAAGTTTACAAACCGTAAAGGTGTTTTATTCTAGACTCTGTTATCACTTCATGAGCATGATATGTTATCTTATTGGTTTGTAATTACACGAGGAGTTGTAACACTAGTGACATGTTGTTTGTGAAAGGGTCTTCATCCCTCTCATCCCATAAGTTCTGATACTTGCACATGTCGAATAATAAACAAGCCGCATTAGATAAGGAAACATATAGGCTAAGACAACGGAAACATGTACATACATATTGGTCGAGATGCACTTTATGGGCAAGCGTAATGCTACTGATCATATAAGGGTTCTCGGGGAAGTCGGTGATGGGTGCATCAACGCTTCTACAGTGGGGAGATGTCGGAGCTAATGAAGCGTTCATAGGGTTGGCTCGGAATGAACCGATAAGCCATCAATCACGGAATTGAACAAACTCAGCCACATCATCAACTCATGGCTTCCATGCTTCTCCTCGAAGCTTCTACGCTGATATCGGACGTGGGTCTGGGTCTTGAGTCTTATGCGCGAAAGCTCCGAGTGTGTACTGAAAACAAAACAATAATGCGTCATTTAGTAGAGGGGCGTGTGTGTGTATGTTTACAACGTGAGACCGATAGGATCTGTGGTATAGAGGTAGATTCAGATGTAATAGAGTATGGTAATCAAGGGGAAGTTTTCTAGAAGGGCGCCACCTCCACAGATTAAGCTTCCTAGGCTTATGAATCCATTTATTGGATCCATCGCTGCGTTGAAGAAGAGACCTCGTCAACAAGAGGCGATTGATCTGTTGTATGAGGTTGCTAATCAGGTTGCTCCGCTAATGCAATATTATGGGTTAAAAGTGAAAATGCTTCAGGAGATGTATCCAAAGAATGATAATTTGCTTGGGTTGAATATAAATCATGGATCTAAGATTCAACTAAGGTTGAGACGTGCTGGAGAGGAAAATTCCTTCTTGTCAATGGATGAATTGATAGGCACGATGCTTCATGAATTAGTTCATAACACTCGAGGTCCACATGACCAAGTGTTCTTTGCCAAGTTGGATGAATATTTTGACAAGAAGATGGAGTTGGAATCTAAGGGTATCACCACGATCTGGGGTAAAGGTGAGAAATTGGGTGGTGATAGATTGACTCCAGCACAGATTAGGCAAGCAAGACTTACGAAATTGGATAAAAAGTTCCAAGGTGGTGTTCATAGACTTGGTGGGAATGACGATCCTAGTATGAAGGGCAAGACATTACAAGAGCTTGTGAGGGAGGCCACCATAAGGAGAATCGAGGTGCAAAAGTGGTGTCATGATCCCGATGTTGGTGACGTTCCAAATGATGATGAATTGGAGGTTGTGATGAAGCAGGACTACGATAGAGCATTGAATAAGAAAAGATCACAGTCTGCTGAACCTTTGAGAGAGGAAGACCACAAGAGACCCGAGAAAGGTGTTAAGCGCCAGGAGAGCGAAAGCTCACAACAGGGTGGCAAGACACCCGAGATTGAAGTGATAGATCTAACGAGCGACGACTAGTCTTGACTGATGAAATGTAATGACTTTACGATTGACAATCTATCTGTGTAGTAGATACCCAAGTGGCCACTTAGAGAGCACCAATTGCACATCTGACACCCTTTACCCTCAAATCCCACACACCCTCTCCATATCGGTGATAACAGATAGGCTACCCCGGGGGCACAAAGGCTAGTGGGTGGTCAGCATCCTCTGTGCGTCCTCTCATTGGACGCAGCATGTGGGGTCACCTGCACACAACGTCCAATGAAATCCCTTAGCTGCACACTCTTACACCCGCAAACACCCATTTTACACCCTAGTTTTTTTTGTATGGGAGCACTGATCGTTAACTATGGCACCTGCACTCTGTGCGTGGCGCGCGTTGTGGTGGGCCAAAGTGTCAAGTGCGCGGGTGGCGCAGGTTCCCGCAGCGTCCGCTCAGCCAATCAGAGCGCCGTCTTAGTAATTTCGGGGTGTTTTCGCTGGCACTAGGTTGGCTCTAGGTGTGCGCCATTGTGTGGGAAAAGGTTGGAGCGTCTACCCCTGTCACAAGGCCACGCTGTCATTAAAGTAAGGTGGATTTAAGGTCATTGCACGGATCGTCACTGGCTAGAGCCAGGTGTCAAAGGCTTATCAGACTTTCCACCTTTGACATGTGGGGTGTTGTTTGCCCTTGTGATAGCGACGGCCACACCCTCTTCTACACGTCATCACTCTTCAGTGTTCACACACACTTAACCACTATATACACTCCGCCCTGATCAGCGGCAGACAATGCTCCTCCCACTGCTAACAGTCTCAAAAAGATGTAGAGTGTCCAATTTGTGCCACGTCGTACTCCCTTCTGGCCCGAACTCTCAAGTCCGCGCTACCGTTCGTTAACTGCACCATCTCCGAAATCCGCCCGAATGCCGAGGCCGAGGCCCGCGTCACCTTCTTCTTGTGCGCTGGATAGTTGGATAGCTGGGAGCATCTTAAGGCTCTTTCGAGCTAACGGTGATTCCGCATGCTCTACAAAAACTGTAAACTGTAGTATAGCCTTCCCCAAAAGAGATGGCTGAAGATCTACACAACTGCTAGAGGCCCCAGAAGTGGCAACTGGTTTACTGGGGGGCTCTATTGGTCAATATGCAAAGGGCAATAAGCACACGATGGTCCAATCAGTGCAGCTATCCATAGCGTAAAAAGCTTTCACGTCTCAGTGCACCGAGGTAATGGACAACAATGCAATAGTCCTTACGTTAGACCACTAAACCATAGAAACAGAGCTGAAAATTCTAGCTATCCCGCGCCCGTCGCCACCCTTCGGTGCGTTAACTAACGTCTGAAAACGTCTGAAAACGTTTGAAAACTCCGCACTTTTACCCGGTAAGCGCCACATCTCCCCTTTATGTGCTGACGATTGGCCTCGCTCTTATTGGTCCGGTGCCCATGCCAATCCCCCATCCGCCAGGGCACTGAACCAGATTACCTCAGCAACCCGCATTAGCTTACCTCAGCACGTGTTTATTGATAGGCAAAAACTACAGCATCTAGCCCTCTACAGCACTTGGGGCGAAATTAGGAACAAGTATCACCACTTTTTTTTTCTTTTCCTCAAAAACTTGGCCTAAATCAAGCTCAGAGATACCTCAGTTGAAGGCCAATTCTAGCCAACCGTTGCTCCACAGAGTAAATCGAACCTCAGAGTCATTGTCGTAAGGACCAAGCAGACTATCTCGTTTGGATCAAGAGCATTCACACCCGCTTTGTTCACACGATCCCTTGGCCTCTTGTACGACAACTTGCACGCGGCACTGTCAACTCCCATTTCTTCATATACCAAAATAAACCTTGAGGTATACATAAGTGTTCCACGCTCTTGACACCCATCAAGATCACACGATTACCCATCAAGACAGTATCACATCTGATCTATACTTGATTTACTATTCCAAAAGGCTCAAGAGATCATACCACATACACCAAAAGACTTCAGCATATACACACATACCATACCTACATACACTCACACTACCGTCACGTTGTCCATCCAAATCCACCCGCCTAGCGTGCTAGCCACCTCATTGACACATACACTTGCAAAGATGTCATCACCGACGCCCACAGCCGCTGCGTCAACGAGTGCCCTATCACCATCCACCGCTACCGCCGTGTCACTGGGAAGCTCCTCCACCCAGGGACAACAATGTTCCAACTGCTCCACTACAAAGACACCTCTCTGGAGACGTGCCCCTGATGGCTCTCTAATATGTAACGCCTGTGGTCTTTACTATAGAGCCAACAATTGCCACAGACCAATCAACTTGAAAAGACCTCCACACGTTGTCACTGTCGACTCTAAGGAATTACACAAGGGAACTTGTAAAGGTGATGGTCGTTGTAACGGTACAGGTGGCTCCGCTGCATGTGAAGGCTGCCCAGCTTTCAATAACAGAGTTGTCATCAGTTCGGCTACTATGAAGAAGGAACCAAATGTCGATACCACCGAGGAGACAAAACAAAGGGTAGCACCTGTCATTGCTAAAGGTATAGAACATCTATCAACGGGATCTACTACGTCAACTCCAAGATCTGGTTCACCAGTCGAGGTTAGTGATGTCATTGGATCAGAACAGTTGGAAAATGTCGCTATTGCCTGTACAAATTGTGGAACCACTGTGACTCCACTTTGGAGAAGAGATGACAATGGTGATACAATTTGTAACGCTTGTGGATTGTATTACAGGCTTCATGGTTCTCACAGACCAAACAAGATGAAAAGATCTGTTATCAAGAGAAGGAAAAGAGTCGCTCCAGGTAATGGTGATTCCTCAAAGAAGATTAAAAAATCACCATCCACTTCACCAAAACAACTTGAAAAACCAACCTCGCAAGAACCATCCACCAATAATGTCTCACCTTCCTCGACAATCTCCCCACCAACATCCACCATTGGCCATCTTGCCAGAGGTGCCTCAGATCAATCTGATAATGAGCACATTCAACTCCCTCCTATTCGCATGCTCCCACTCCCGGGCAAATCCACATACCCACCAGCTGTCGATTTCACTGCCATGTTTGCTAAACCATTCTCATCAATGGCAAGACCAAGAGATGCCCCGCAACAAGGTCAAACTCCACCTCATCTCGAACCAACGAGGAAATATACCCCACCACCAACTTCCACTTCTCCACTCCCTTACTCACGTCCATCGGACGCATCCCCAACTCTCCCACCAATGCATAACATCAGTGTCGACTCCCTCTTGAACTCGAACGAGTCCAATTATAAAGCTGATAGGGCCCATTCAAGTTCAACAGAGGTATCGAAGAATGGAGAAGAAGAGACCAAGTCTGATGAAACAAAGAAAACTGATGACACTTCAAAAACAGTCCTTGTTTGAGCAGGCATATTTATCATTCATCCGTCCATCCTTTCATTCATCCATTCATCCATCCATCCACATACACCTACATATATTCGCATTTGCATCAAAAGTGATGAAGACATGACATCGTCTACATCACAATTATTTATTAGTTTGGTTTTATTGCTATAGCTTTGTTGTTCCACCCACGGTATTCTCTTTTTTTTCCTATTGCTAATTCGTCTAGCCACGCCACCTCTATCAACTCATTAGCAAAATGTGAACGATGCTGAGTATAGTTTCTTGGTCAATTTCCCCCATGATTGTGTTTTCGGGCTCTACTATTTACATGATGATCGTCCTTATAATGAAATTTTATTTGGGGATTTCCAATAGACTGTAGTTATATACTGTTCAACCTTTCTATTTCTGCTTCTTCGACTCTTTCTTACCGCTGAGCTTCTTGGTTGATGTAACTGCTGCAGTCTTCTCTTCAGACGTTTCCTCTTCCTCTTCATCTGCATCACCACCCTGACCAAACTCATTAATTCTGGAATAGTCAACTCTGTAGATCCAAGTCTGGTACAAGTAGATAAAGAAGATAACATCGTCTCTCAACGTGGCCAATCTATGCAGCCAAGGCATCTTGACAACAAAGGCAAACAGATCATCAATAAAAGTGTTGACAACCTTGTATGCCATTGCCTTCTTCGGAACATGAGCAACCGACTTGAGTCTATAGTTGATGTAAACAGATGGAACAAGCGTCAAAAATCCATATGTGTACACGAATCCAACAAGCGTTGAGACGACAAATGAATACCATGATTTATGTTCTTTGTACATCACAGAGTATGCTGCATATGCAATCAAGAGTGGTGCAGCAACCATGTAAAGATACTTGAATGCAATCGAGTCATACTCTTTAGTCTTCTCCTCGGTCTCTGAAAGCTCATACTTGTCTGTGATGTTCAAGCTTGGGATGATTCCATTCCAAACAACCTCAATATTCACCACAGTGGTGATCTTCCAAGCTTCAACGAGGATACCCATTCCTTGGGAGAATAAGATCATGTACGAAGTTCCATCACTATTATCGATCAAATAGAGCAATGTGATGACTTGCTGAACGACATTAGCCACAATGGAACGGACACTGACACCAACATTGTTCTTTTTGTTCTTCCAGTGGGAAATGTCACTCTTGAAAGCCAAAAATTCCAAAAGAGTGTGCAGCAGGGTCACAATCATTGTGATACCGAGTAGATATGGGTTAGTATCAAGCAAGATCTTCTTGATACCATCAATCTCTGAACCATCAGTCATTGCCATTGGATTGTTCTGTTGTTGTTGCAGTCCGTCACTAAAGATCACAAGGGTTTGAATCTTCCAAAAGGCTGCAAAATCGAGGTGCAAGTTGAAGTCAAGTGTTTCGGTAGTGCCGTTGATCTCATTCATGTGGTCCTTAAGCTGCCAGAATTTGTTCTGGTATATCAATGGGAAGTACTGTGTCACGAGACCAGTGGAGTTGTCACGACGATCAAGTGGGTCAAGTGGGAAGACATTGATGAGTGGTGGTGGGAGAGATCTTGTGTCGATGATACCTGGTGGCTTTGCAATGGATACAGTGACGTTCGGGTGCCAGTATGCGACAATTGGCATCTCCTTGGTGGATTGCGTCTCGGGTTCTTCCGTCTCATCAGTGTCATCACCTCCAATGAGCTTGTGGAGCTTCACTTCTTTTCTCTTTGGCATGTATGTGCTGAGCTCGAGACGCTTATAACCAGCCTCAGAAGCATTGTTCGGGTTAGCAACGAAGGCATGTAAGTACAACGAACCGTTGTGATATTTAACAGAGTCTGGGACGGTGAGTGTGAAGTGCTCAGTGTGGTCGTTCTTGGAGTTCAGCTCAACATCCTCGACGGTCCACAATGGCTCGTCGTTCACATCAACACTCTCCTTGTCATTAACGAAAAACTTGAGGTCCACAGTGTATCCCTCCTGCTCCCATATTGGGTAGTAGTAGACAGCTGGCTTCTGAGAGTTCTCAAAGATGACTTGCTCCATGGTCTTGATCTCATGGGTCTCAACGGTACCATCCTCTTTGGTGACGGAGTCGATGGTGAAGGCTGTCTCAGGCTTGGAAATATATGTAAAGAAGGAGCTCTTCACGTTGGGAGTAAGTGTCATCTGGCCCTTGGAGTCCGTCGTGGCCACAGGACCAGCCTTGTCCTTGGAGGACTCCTGATTACCTCCGATAAACCTCATCACAAGGTTCATACCGATCCAGATGATGGCCATTCGCTTAAGCGAGGAGAACAAAGGGTTCTCCTCCTGTTGCTCATCATCTGCTGGGGCAGCAGGCTGTATTGGACGGTCAGCCATTGTCGTGGTCCGCTTATTGTCCCGTTTAAAAGCTGTGTGTTTGGAGATGTGGAGAACCTTCGATTAGTCCCATGTTTTTCCGACGCCAACGTTTCGGCCGAGAGCGCGCGATACGCGATGGATTGATAGATCATATACGATACAGATTGTGCTTTAAACATGCCAATGCCTCATTAATTAGTGGTTTTTAATATCTATGTCCACATAGGGACTCTATAAAGCGTCATTATTTAACCATGCGCGAGACCAAATAGTAGACCGTACCGCACAGCCTGAAAGCGGCCATAAATGCAACAATCCACAAGATCACCGTTAAGAAAACATCAGATCTGGAGCTTAGACCACCAGTATCATTTGTATTATGACCAGCTAGCTCATTCACACCACCAGTCTCTAACACGAGGGCAATAATCACAAAATTGGAGGTGATCCAGGTGAGAACGACCATCGATCTGATGAATGCATAGTAGTCCTTAGTACGTTCATCATCCTTTTCCTTCTGCTTAGCCTCCTCCATCTTTCTCATCTCATCGGTCATCATTGGCTTTGGTTTTGGAACATGAGCCAGAATATCCATCTGCTTCTCATACAAGCTATTGATCTCCTCCGTCGTGATAGGGGCATCAACAAACTCAACCTTACCATCTTCGGTGATCTTAGCATCACCCAAACTCTGAGCAGTTGCACCCTTAGTACCCCAAGAGATATCATGCAAATTACAGAATGCATAGATGTTGAGCACATTCACGTATGATGGGGAAAGAAGAAGATACTGGATGAAAGAAGTGAACATATGCATCGGCTTCAAATGCAAGAAAGAAGCAATGAAGTAAAGAGCATATGTAGATGCAGTCGACACAATCAAGTCACGGAAGACTCTGTTTTTGATCAGCATAACAGCAGTCACATTACCTTCCTCAAAGATTCCTTGAACTGCCTTCACAGCCATGACAATTGCAGCAGCAAGCATGTAAGCCATTAAAATGGCAAAGAATACCATAATGACGAGATAAAACTTTGGTGTACCTCTTGGTGTATTACCAAAAGACAAAATGAATGTGGTGACCACAGAGAGAAGATATAGCCAAAGGAAAACCACAGAGAGGTACTTACATGGGTTGTAAAGTTCACCAAGACCCGTTGTCAAGATTCTGAACACCAAAAAGTAGGAAGCCAGTGAGAACCAAGACACAAGAAGTGAAACAAACTGGTAAACAAACTCGATGCATAATGCAATTTTTCTACCGAGAGAGTGAGAACTTTGTGTCATCAACTTATGGAAACAGACAATGGAGTAGATGGCAGCAAAGAAGGAACCATTTAACCAACGTCTTCTTTGAGAGACAAAGTCATGAACCTCTTCAGGAACATCAGTCTCGGCGGAAGCACTTCTGCAATACTTCAACAACCAACTGCAACCTCTCTTTGCAACGAGCTCGAAACACAAGATTCTGTCCTCAGCTAGATACATGTTGGCCTTGAAAACACCAGCTCCCTTATCATGCAGAGTTTCACCCTCAAAGTATTTCGCCATTGGACCATCACCATTTGGAGCATTCTTTAGAGCTTCATATCTATAGGCGGAAAATGCACCAGGCAACACAGAGATGAAACCGAACGCTGATTCCATTGGCTTGTCAAGAATGTTGGACATCTTGTACTCAAAGTTTTGCGCAGCAATAAGTGGATTCAACAGTTTTTTGTAGTTTGGACCAAGCATGGCCTTGATCTCACCACATGTTCCAGCAACATGTGGATCCTTGTCGAATTCCTTCCATAAGTGATATAAAGAATCCTTACCCGGCTGAGTACCAGCATCCAAGAGCACGACAACTTTTGGATCTAGCACCTTACCGAAAGCCTGAAGGGCCCATCTATGTGAGTTGATTTTCTTCTTGTTCTCTTCCTTGAGACAAAAGATGAGCTGAGCTGGAACAGCAGCAGATGTCAACTTGACAGTTTGCTTTTCAATAGAGGAAATACCAATCATGGAACTGTATTCGTAGATATGAGAAACCACTTTTTGATCGTTGACTGCATTTCTGGCGAATCCCTCCTGATAGACGCCGAGACCAGCAAGTAGAGCCTGTGCACTTTCATTAATCTTTGAACGACCATCGGCAACAATGACCACGACAATCTTCTTCCAAGCATCCTGTCCCCATGTAGACGATCTTTTACGTCCCTCCATATGTTTGATGTTATCAAAGACACCTTTCAATGTTCTGGCAAGCAAAACATCCTCTTCGTTGTAGATAGTGATGACAACCATCATCTCACATTCCCTTGGTCTCTTGTAGTATCTCTGTCTAAGAGAGAAATTCTGATCCATGAATTCATTTGGATCACAAGTGGCTGCTTGGTATCTCATAAACTTGAACTCTCTAGAGTCATCAATGTTCTTCCCAGAGTAACGTTCCAAGATTCTGTCCGGGACAGGACAATCCAAGATCAAATTACCATTCAAGAGACCAACCTCAATCTTTCTTCTTTGTTGTTCCTGTGGGATATCTTCGTCGTAACTCTCATCACCGAATGAATAATCATCATACGCCTCCTTGGCAAAAGTATTCAACTCATAATCTTCACCAGCAATGTGATGGTCGAACCCAATATCCTCCTCTTGGCTCTGGAATCTATCCTGGAGTTCAACACCATCTTGAAGATATGGAGCCGGTGGTGCAGTTAATGGCATATGCTGTTGTTCATGAGCACCATAGTACGTTGTATCTTGAACAAGAGGAGGCGGGAGTGGAGCTGTGAGTCTTTCATCACTTCTGTCGTCTGTAGGGAATGCATTAAATGACGAGGCTGTTAGAGCTTCATGCGCATAAAAATCATCATCGTTGTATAGATTGTTATTTGGTGTCTGTGGGGCACCGTAATCGTTCAGGGCAATTGATGGAAGTTGAGTGCGATCCTGTATAGGAGAGAATTGTTGTGGGATGCCACCAGAATATGACGGTGTTTGCATACTATTGTAACCACCATATGCTATATCCTGGTTTGTAGTCTGTGGATGATATGAGAGACGATCAGGTGTGCCCATGGCATCGACACCATAGTTATCATATGCACCAGACATATGTCTGCGTGGAGAGGGTTCTCTTGGATGCAATGGAGCCATCGCAGCTAGTCTGTCGGAGCTTGAGCTTTGATGCTGTGGATTTTGGAAGGGATCACTCGGTTGGTGATATTGTCCAGCGTAATGATTACCATTATAATCATCTTCCTCGTCGTAGTAGCCGTAAGGACCATACTGGCCAGCACCGGGACCGGTACCGTTGTTGTTATTGTTATTGTAACTCATGCGGGAGTCAATACCTGTGATTGATAACTAGTGGAAAGGAATGAGAGAAGGACAATAAAAGGAACAGACAGCCGACCTGCGGGGACTTCTCGTTGATTTATTCAAGTACTAACGCGTCATTCCTCTTGTTTACACTGCGCCTATAATTTCGCGATCAGATCTGGTAAGAGCACGCACAGGACCTACTGCCTAGCCCTAGGCAGGACTGTGGGGAGCTCCGGGCAGAGCCCCGGGCAGAGCCTCGGAGCAGCCAGGGGTTAAACACAGCCTAGAGCTATTTTTGGTTCAGGCCAGTGTAGGCTGATGCAGTGTCGAAACAGTTATGTTACATGAAGGGCGCCCTTATTTAGCATCCAGTGTGTTTCATTAGAGGGTTTTCTCATACGGTGATTAGTGGATATTTGGCTTTCTTCACCATACTAAAGCAGTGCTTCTGGTTATATGATTCTCTTCTCTGAGACAACTAACTATGGCCTTACCGTTGTATAATTATATGAATCCAAACGTCTTTTTTTTACCTGAAATAAATCTACAGTAGCCATATGATGTCACAGGGTTCTTTCTTTAGCCCTGGATACTCCTGTATAAGTTTTATCAAAGCCTCTTTTCGAAGTCTGCAATGTTAACTGCGCCACATAAGAGTGACCTGAAAAAGGACCTAAGAACTACATGACAAACAAAACCCGGACATCCTAATACAGTAACATCCGTACATCTCGAGTAGTTTCTAAATTGAAACCGAATAGATAAGTTACATTTAAGCTGTGATATATTTGATTGTTGTATGTATTAATGGTATTTATTTATTGAATATAATAATTCTCTTACATTTCGAAAATTCCGTTAGATTAAGTTGTTTTTTCTGCAAATTATTGTGAAGAGACTATGCTGAACAAAGTAGATAGTTAACTTAAATTTATAGTGAGGGTAGATAACTCTACATTTGTATTGAGGGTATAAGATACGGATTCAGAAATCTAGCAGATATGCACTTAAATCTAACCTCTGGTCCACCTCGATGCTCATTCACATGCAAACAGCTTAATTCAAGAACTACTACATTGGGAAGAATTGCGCACGTCACGGAGAAACGGATTTACTAAAGAAAGATAGAGTCGAGGCCGAAAGAAGTCAATGACCGCCAGACAACTGATAGTGGCCGTCTTATAATCAAAACTTAGTTTCTGAGAGCGCGTGCTATAGAAGTCATGTGCATTCAATCACAGAAGTTGAGATGGAGATAAAGGAAGAGAATAGAGATGCTGATAATTGCCACCTAACTCCGTCTTTGATGGTACTGATACTTAGTGGTCTCCAGCCGCGTACAGATTATAAGAAAACAATGGGCGAGACAAGCGTTTCAAGTTTTCAGATCAAGAGAGAGAGTCTCTATGTAATCTATGGAGCTACAAGTGCCTAAAGTAGACATTATGAGTCTGCCCCGCGCTGTCATTCCCAAAGCGGTAAAAAGGTCCCTGCGCCTGTCAAATTTTTGCCCTGGGAAAAAGCAAAGGCCAATGTTAGAGACTGAAGATTGAGATCTGGGGACAGAATTGTGCTTTATTGATGGATTTTTATATCAGATTGTTCTTTGTTAAAGTGTCAGAAGGGGTAATATTGAAACCTTTCATATTTTGTATGGATCAAAACAGTGGTAGATTCTTAAAGCGTTGAAGCGTGAGTTTGCGTTTGCTGGGACGCGCTCGCTTATCAACTGATAAGACCGACATCAGAAGCAGCACTTGTGACTTTGTCTAGAACAATCGGCCCGATCCGGGTGTAAACCGACAAAAAAAGGTTCTCTGGATTAGACTCTATAGTTTAGGATATGTCAAAGATATGGCGATCTCGGCTGGCGGGCATCTTCCACAAACTGTTAAAGCCGAGCGGCCGAGCAGCAAGGGTCCATCTTGTTGATTGGTGATTTGTGCGATCAAAGATAGCAGCCGGACTAGCATGAAAAGCACTCTAACAGAGACTCAATGTTGCACAAGTTGCAACATTTACTTAGACTTATCGAACTTGTAATGACTGAACCATTTGTGTTCGCTCAAAGTGTGCGCAGTCTTTTCATCTGTGGCGGTGGTTTCCCGAAAAGATCTTATCAACCCCATGCCTCTGACTCCCCGAAGCCAATGATGGTCGTCGCCATGCATGCAGAGTCCGACAAACACAATCATACATACTGCAGAGTGCCAAGGCAAATTATTTATAAGTCCAACGAGCCCACGTCTTAAGTTTCGTCCAGTCTACAGTCCCAATTGTCCAACCAAGACAAGACATTCAACCTCATTCCGTCCCACACACAATGTCTACAGAGTGGGAAACTCAAGTCAGGTAAGTCACACACTTCATTTCAATACACAATATCGTTACTAACTCCGTTAAAAGCACTCTTGAGCCGGCTGATATGGCCTATGTGGCTTGTGCCACTATTGGTATCTTGCTTATCACACCAGGTATCGCTCTCTTCTACGGTGGTTCTATGCGGGGTAAGAACTTACTTACATTGTGCATTCAATCTTACCTCGTCACTGCAATTGTCACTATTCAGTGGTTCCTCTTTGGATTTTCATTAGCTTGCTCCGAAACTTCCCCATCTGCCATTTATGGTAACTTCAGATATGGTGGTTTGAGAAACATCACAGCCGGTCCATTGTACGAAGGTGGTACCGTCCCAGCTATTTTATACTTTGCCTTCTCTGACTTCTTCGCCATCTGTACCGTTCAGATCTTCCTCGGTGGTATTGCTGAAAGAGGTAGATTGCTTCCATCCCTCGTTCTTGCCTTCTTATGGTGTACCCTTTGTTACTGTCCATTCGCTTACTGGGTCTGGGATCCAAATGGATGGCTTTACAACCTTGGTGACTTGGATTTCGCCGGTGGTGGTCCAGTTCATATCGCTTCTGGTGTTGCATCTCTTTGCTTCTCATGGTTCCTCGGTCCAAGAAAAGGTTGGAAAGAAGGTACTCTCAAGTACAAGCCATACAACCCTGTTCTTACATTCCTTGGATCCTTGTTGATTTACTGCCCATGGTTGTTCTTTAACTCTGGTACTTTGACCACCATCACAACTCCTAGAACCGCATACATTCTTTCAAACACACAGATTGCTGCCTCTTTCGCCACGTTCACCTTCACCGTGCTGGACTATTGTATCACCAAGAAGTGGTCAATCCAGATCGCTGCTGAAGGTATCATTGTTGGTCTTGTCTTTGTCACTCCAGCTTGTGGTTTCCTTGAGCCTTGGGCCGTCGCCGTGGGATCTATCTTTACTGCTATCTGCTGCCGTCTTACCTATGGTTGTGCCAAGTGGATGGGTATTGATGACAGCACACACTCTTTCAACGTTCACGGTGTCGGTGGTATTATCGGTGGTATCCTTGTTGGTGTCTTTGGATCTCCAAGAATTGCTGGTATGGATGGTGCCACCGAGATTGAAGGTGGTTGGATCTTCCACCACTGGGTCCAGATGGGATACCAGCTCGCTGCTATCTGTGCCATTGTCGGCTGGACCGTGGTGGGTACCATTTCACTCTGTTACATCGTTAACTACATTCCAGGTTTGAAGATGAGAGTCTCTGAGGAAGCAGAGGAGATGGGATTGGATGTGTATGATATGGCTGAGTGTGCCGATGCCATGATTTCCTCCGGTTATTCTGATTCTTCAAATATCCAGTTCCTTTCCGGTCACAGAGGATCCTCTCAGAGCATCACTGATGTTGAGATGAAGGCTTACGACAAGAAAGGTGCCGAGGAGGCCAACAGTTCCTCTGTTATGTCGTCCGAAAGGGCTTAATGATTTTAATGCTGGTTCATAGTCGTTAACAACTTTAATTTAACAAACATTCTGCTTAATCAATATCATTGTAGTAGACAATAGACTAATGAGGTGCTAATTGTCCCCTCATTGTCTTGATCTAGAACCCTAGTCCCCAGTAACTTTATACTCAGTTTGTCCCTTTTGCTCTTGGCACCCTTATCTACAGTGAGAATGGCCAAGTCGGACTTTGGTGGGGAACACATGAGGGACACAAGAACAGATTTTATTCTGACACTACCAAGGACATAAACTAAGAGATGCTAGACACTCCCTGCCACTTCTTGAGAGCAACGATTAGAGCCTCAAAATGTGAAGCCCCGCACATTATGCTAAGGGTCCTTTAAACCCGATGCGCCTGTTCGTAAAATTTCAGGTTGCGGGCAGAGCCGTGACGCAACAAATTACTTATAACACTCTTAAAAACGTTTATATGTACACTAAATCGGACAAGTATGTCCCAGTTTTGACATATGGACCCACTGTAGTGTTCTTAAAGCTTCATTCAGAGAGGACACAAGACAATCTAGTCCCATCTGTCCGCCCCTCCTAGACCTCTAGCAATGCCGAGACTCTTCTTATCACTCATGTCGTCCTGCATCAGTGTTAAGCTTGGCCAAGAAACTCACTGATAACTCGAGATTCATGGAATCCTGAGTACAAAAGCGTGCTACCTTCCGGGGTTCCAATTGCTTTGGCCCGTCAAGCACTAGATGGATTTGAACTAACTCTGCGTTACTTTAGACAAATGTCAACAGAATACGAAGAACAAATCAGGTAAGTCAATGTCTCTCAATAGATCATATGGGCCCCAAACAGAGTCTAACGAGCAACCAGCACCCTCGAGCCGGCCGATATGGCCTACGTGGCTTGTGCCACTATTGGTATCTTGCTGATCACACCAGGTATCGCTCTCTTCTACGGTGGTTCAATGCGTGGTAAGAACTTACTCACACTCTGTATCCAAGCCTACCTCGTCACATCTGTTATCACGATCCAGTGGTTCCTCTTTGGCTTCTCACTAGCGTCATCAGAGACCTCGAGCTCAGTCATGTACGGAAACTTCAAGTACGGTGGTTTGAGAAACATCACAGCCGGTCCATTGTATGAAGGTTATTCCATCCCAGCTATTCTACACTTTGCCTTCACTGCCTTCTTTGCCATCTGTACCGTTCAGATTTTCCTCGGTGGTATCGCTGAAAGAGGTAGACTGCTTCCATCCCTCGTTCTTGCCTTCTTGTGGTGTACTCTCTGTTACTGTCCATTCGCTTACTGGGTCTGGGATCCAAATGGATGGCTCTACAATCTTGGTGACTTGGATTTCGCAGGTGGTGGTCCAGTTCATATCGCTTCTGGTGTTGCATCTCTTTGTTACTCATGGTTCCTTGGGCCAAGAAAAGGTTGGAAAGAGGGCACTCTCAAGTATAAGCCATACAACCCTGTTCTTACATTCCTTGGATCCTTGTTGATTTACTGCCCATGGTTGTTCTTTAACTCTGCTACCATGACCACCATCACCACTCCAAAAACAGCATACATTTTGGCTAACACACAGATTGCTGCCTCATTCGCCATGCTTACTTTCACTGTGGTGGACTACTGTATCACCAAGAAGTGGTCAATCCAGATCGCTGCTGAAGGTATTATTGTTGGTCTTGTCTTTGTCACTCCAGCTTGTGGTTACCTCGAGCCTTGGGCCATTGCCGTCGGAGCTATCTTCACTGCCATTTGCTGTCGATTGACCTATGACTGCGCCAAGTGGATGGGCATCGACGATACTACCCACTCATTCAATGTTCACGGTGTTGGTGGTATGATTGGTGGTATCCTTGTTGGTGTCTTTGGATCTCCAAGAATTGCTGGTATGGATGGTGCTACCGAGATTGAAGGTGGCTGGATCTTCCACCACTGGGTCCAGATGGGATACCAGCTTGCTGCTATCTGTGCCATTGTCGGCTGGACCGTTGTGGGTACCATTTCACTCTGTTACATCATCAACTTCATTCCAGGTTTAAAGATGAGAGTCTCTGAGGAAGCGGAGGAGATGGGATTGGATCTGTATGATATGGCCGAAGCTGCTGACCCATTGCTCGCTTCTGGATATTCTGATAGCTCTGATGTTCAGTTCTTATCCGGCCATGACGGCTCCTCTGGTCAAAGCGTTACGGATCTCGAGATGAGAGGCACGTCCAAAAAAGCTGCTGAGGCCAACACAGCACAGAGTTAAGTGGTTAATGCTGGCCCATTTACCCGTTTTTTAGTTCTTAGGTTCTAGTCTTTCGCTTTATGCTAATATACGTAGTAAAGCTTTAAGTCTATCACTTCATATCTTAGCGTCTATATTGTATTACACCTCAACTTCCCACTTGAAGTAACCGGCATCCTCCAACTCCTTGATCGAGCTTGCAAGCTTACCGGTATCCTTCTTGTATTTGATGTACCCTTCTTTCAAAGGCTTAATGTTCGCTCTGATACGACACTGATCTTTATCCCAAAAGACTGAATTGTATCCATAATCACCTTCAACAGCTTCTGACTCCTTGTAGAGCATGTTCTTATACTCGACATCCTTTGGATACATGAGATCATGATGCGTTCTCTCAGAACCTTCAGCACTCTCAGCATCTGCTTTCATTTCTTCAGTGGATGGAAGTGTAAGTCTCCCACTCCATACACGAGCCAGCCAGCAGCCCTGAGTCTCGGAGAGTCTTGTTGGGAGAACGAAACGAGGAAGACCAACGATCGCAAGGGATGGATTTGGATACCAGACCATGTGTCTATAGAGATTATGGACCTTTTGGCCGTCAGTGATGAGTGGTGGGTCAGTGTTCATGAAAGGGATCGACTTGAGGTATCCTGTACAGAAGATGATGGAGTCGACATCGGTGATGGATGATCCGTCTTTGAAATAAACAGTCTTAGTGGATGATTCAAAGTGATCGAGGTCTGCAACGTCTTCAATACGATCGTCTTTTCCTGAAGGCAGAGAGTTTTCGGATCTGATGGACTTGTAGATCTTTCTGTCTAGCATTGTAGCAAGCTGGTATGCAATGTCGGCACCAGATGCAGAGTTACCAACAACGAGGATGTTTCTCGAGTCCTTAAACTGTGATGGTTGGTCGTATGATTTGGCATGAATAACAGATCCACGATGGTCTTCACCCCACTGCTTGATACCCGGGACATCAGGAATGAAAGGCTGGTCATATGATCCAACAGCAACTGCGACAGCATCATAGTATTCGGTAGTGCCATTACTCACACTGTCATCTGTCTCCAAACTCCGAGACACAACCTCCCACTGTTTCTTATCATTTACCCAAGTGACAGAGACAACCTCTGTGTTGAATCTTACGTAGTCTTGAACACTCTTAGAGTAGTTCTCAATGTAACTCAAAATTTGTGACTGGAGCGGGAAAAGTGGCACATCATCAGGGAAGGGGAAGTCCTTATAGGCCATGAGGTCCTTTGGGACGTTAGCATCAAGGTACTTGTAGACAGGTGACTCATAGAAACTCTCGCCTTCGGCCTCGATCTTTGTGATCTTTCTTCTCGGATTAACAGATGGAACCGGTGTAGTGGCAGGGACGAGTGATTTGGCACCTGTGTAATTCCAAAGGCCTCCAAACTTGTGACGACGCTCGAAAACGGTGATGTTGGAGAATGCACCTTCTCCCACGAGAGCACGTGTGAGACCGGCACCGCACGGGCCGGCACCAATTACAGCGACAGATTTGATACTCATTTGCTTCCGTCTGCCAGCAGAGTTGGAAGAGATCATTGAAGGGCTTAACGCCTGGTTTTTTCCAAGTAATGATCCGAGTCTACTTTTTGTATATCCGCCAAATGGCGTTATTTTCACTCCGCCAACGGACGCATTTCGACGCGAGCGCGCCACAGTACTATATATTCCATTCTGCAGGAAAGAAGGACGACAGGTTGCCAAAAGCCGGTCATTGATCAAGGGACCGAATGTTGTTTGTAGACAAAATTGACCCCTTATCTACTCGAACTCTCGGCCATTAATCGAATTGAGGTGCAAGAGATGCGGAGAAGTACTAAAGGAGTTAAGAGCGATAAAAACCGGGGCGGGCTACTTGTGCGACAACGGATATCGACGATAAGATATTATAATATGACGCAAGACAATCTCTAGGGGACAAAGTTGCAAATTATTGAGGTGTATTAGGCTCTAGTGATTTAACAGACGACTCCAGAGTGCCATGAACTCATTGAAAAAGAGGTCAAAAGCTTTCTCAGATGTCGTTTCAGGCGAACATCCTACACTTGATGGAGGCACTGATAAAGAGGAACTTAAGACCGCGCCACAGGCTGTCGGCTGAATGTCTGGAAATCTAGCACTAATATATTCATATCCCATAATATTAGCTTGGAAACCGTCTAGTTACCAAAACCCAGCCTTTTGGCCCTGATTTCGAAAATATATTTGTATCAGCTAATACTGAGTAGGTGTGTCTCAGTCGGGCCAACTCCCATCAGATTCTTGCCCGTTTAGCTTAGTGGTAGAGCGTTGCACTTGTAATGCAAAGGTCGCTAGTTCAATCCTGGCAGGGGGCAATTTTTTTTGCTCTCGACTCAAAAGAACAATAAAGAAGGCATTTTCCGCAAATTTCCGTGCAAAAAGGACCAACTTTTCACGCTAAAAACATGAATATCTCGACAACTACAAAGTATCATAACTTTTCAAGAGAAGGATATCTATCCTATATAGGAAACCGAGCGTTTTTGCCGTGCCGTTCGTAGCGTTGGAGTAAAGGCGCCTGCGGTTGACGTTAGTGGACTTGTTTGTTAAATCTTCGCGCCACCACCTTCCGTCAACTTCACGTTTTGTTCAAAACGCGGAGATGACACTGTTCTCGGTTCTCTCGCATTGGGCATATAAAAAGTCAGGCTTGCCACGCCGCCCCTGACTCTTCGTTGACTGGAATTATAATTCAATTTACTGCCGCGTTCACATTCACATTTGATCATCAGCACCGGTTGAATTGTGAATTTGCAAGACGTCCGCTTGTCGAATCATCTCTGCATCAATCTAGTCCGCAGACGTACATCACTCTCCACATTAGCCGCCATGACAAAACACAACAGCTTGGTGTTGGAACTCAACACAGACCCGGAGATCATCAGATTCACCCATTTCCAGAATTCCGCTGCTTGGAAGTCGAAATTGACCGTTGAACAGTATGCTGAAAGAGAATGGCACATTGGATGTGAGTCCAAGATTGGAAAGAGGGACACGGCTAATAACTTGGGACTCTTCCATTTCACTCTTAGAGACCTCTCGTTGCCTTCAGATACCAAAACATCTAACATTGTTGCGTCTTGTGAGACTCTTAACAGATTGGGATGGAGGATTGCACCAGACTCTGAGCTCAAGGAGATTGTCGCTCCTTGCATTGGTGGTGTCTACACGATCCCAGAACATAGAGGTAAGGGGTATGCTGGTCAGATGATTACTTTGTTAAACGAATACTGGAACGAAAGACTTGACAAAGATGGCTTCATGTTCCTTTACAGTGAGGTTGGCTCTTATTATGAAAAGTTTGGTTACAAAGATCTGGAGGTTCCTGTTCATGAGATCACGATCCCGCATGATTACACGCCATCAGTGGAGAACAGTGCATTCCACTATTTGAAATACGAGGAATACCAAAAGCTTGTGGATCACAGATATGCTTCTGTAAAGGAATCATTGATTGCTAAGGCTAAGAAAGAGAATAAAGTGCTTTACTCTCTCATCCCATCCATGGACATTTACTCTTGGTTCCACGACAGAGATTTGTTCATCTCTCAGAAACTTCACCCAGAGCTTAAGGTGGATCACTTTGGTGTTGCTGCTGGCGATGACACGTATGACCACATTTCCTGGCTTCATGATTGGAATGATCATCATTTGACCATTCTTAGTGTCTCCGCTTCATCACACGAGCGCTTCAAAGAGTTGTTTAACTATGCTATCAAAGAGGCCCAGACTTATAACATGCACTCTATTGTTATGTGGGACACAAGTTTGGGCAATGAACAAGCCTATACTGATGCCTTGAAGTACATTGAATCGTTTGAAGGAACTAAAACCTTCCAGAAAAATGGTTCTATCTCATCTATTAGAGCCCTGGATGGTACTACTCCAGATAAGTTTTCCTGGGAGAACAACGAGAAATGGTGCTGGTTCTAAAAAAGCTTAAAATAATATATGTTGCTCAATATTCTTCCAAGATTTATCAGGATTTGGGATAACGCTCTGTAAAATCCGATAATACTAAAGGAGAGTTAGACGCTTATGTCAAAGCGACTGACTGAGTTATTAGTATGACATATCCCCTACCACTTGACGATATCATTGCAGAAATGCAACATAGAGCATTAATAAAACGTTGAATACACATTAACAAGTACAAAAAGAAATATGAGAACATTAAAAGAGCAAAAAAATAACGACATCTGCAGGATTCGAACCTGCGCGGGTAAACCCAAAAGATTTCTAATCTTTCGCCTTAACCACTCGGCCAAGATGCCTTTGTTGAGAAAATATAAAAGGAACAAGATCCGGACCGTATGGAAGATACCTTACGTAGAAGCTTTTGATTTGGGGCACTCCATGTTTCCAAAAATTACCCTTTTCGGTGGGAACATGTTAGGAAAGATGCACCTTCAAGGACAGCTTGAACCAGCTAACCACTTGAGAAGATATTGCGATTGGTGGAAGCTAGGTACTGCTGGGTATTGTGCATGGATAATCGCTAATCATTGGGTGTGCTGAGCCATTTTGAAACAGACCTTACACTAAGGTTGCGCATAGTTCTGCCAGGGGTACTTTCTCCCTATTACGATCTTACATCACACGGTTTGGTATAAGTAATTCAGGGGTCCCAGATGTTTCTTGCTTCAGATATGATGTCCTCCTTCCCAAGAGGAACATCTACGAGTATTTGGAAGATGTTCTTGCTCACTCATTTGTTCGTCACAATTGTGGCTTGTTCGCAACAAGTGATTGCCTCATATGACAACTCAACTACTTCTGGCGATGATGATGGCAAAAAAATTGCAGTGATTGGTGCTGGTGCCGGTGGCTCAGCATTCTCATATTATCTTCAGAGATACACATCTCATGCTTTCAACATCACTGTGTTTGAGTCCAATGGTTACATTGGAGGAAGATCAACTACTATAGGGAACTATGTAAGCTCTCTCGGTAATGTCACTGATGAGTATTTGTTGAACTGTGACATTGAGCTTGGAGGATCTGTCTTTGTTGAAGCTAATGCTATCATGGTCAATGGTGCTGAGATGTTCGACCTTAGTACTGCTGACAATGGGCTCTCTGATACCGATAAGCTTACGCAGACCGTTGGCATGTGGACTGGGTCCAAGTTCAATGTTTGGCTTGATGCAAGTTCAACTATTACGAGCTTGTTAGGTGACTTGAAACTTATCATCAAGTACAATTTTTCCATCTTTAGGTTGTTTCTTGACCTTCAAAGCTACGTCAACAACTTTGTTGGCTACTTCTACCATGAGGCATTCCCTTATGACATGCAAACTGTTGTTGCAGATGCTGGATTATCTGATACAACTGGATCTTATGCCTCCAAATTCTTGAAAACGATTAAGCACTGGTATGCTGACAACTTCTTGTATGATATTGTTGGTCCTGCTACAAGGGTCAACTATCTTTCAGACTTGGATGACATCCATGCCTTTGGTGCCTACATCAGTATGGCAGCCTCAAATGCCAACGCTATCAAAGGTGGAAACTTTCAGATCTTTGAAAGGTTCCTTGAAGAGTCTGAAGCTCAAATATTGCTAAATACCAAAGTTACCAAGATTTCCCAAAACGGTGATGGTAAATGGACAGTGTCTTATGGGGATGGTGATTCTGCCAAGTTTGATCAGGTTGTTATTGCTGCTCCCTTGCAACTGACTGGAATTGTATTTGAAGGTGCTGATATGAGTAAGTTGCAAAATGTTGAGTATAGAATTGTTCATGCCACATACATTCAGACACCAATTGATCACCTGATGGACAAGCCTCAGTTTGGTTCAAAAGGTGTTCCACAGACAATGTTCACTACAGCCAATGATTCTATCCCGTTCAAGAGTACCAACATTGTACACTATGATAACTCCACCAACAAAGTCACCTACAAGGTGTTCACCGATGAAGCCATTGATAAAGACTTTGTCGCTGAGCAGTTTTTCTCAAATATGACTGATGTTGAAATTCTATTTGCCCACGAGTGGAAGGCCTATCCTATTCTCAAGCCGACTACTATCTTTGATAAGTTTGAAGTTCATGAGGGTCTTTGGTACTTGAACTCTATGGAGCGCTTCATCAGCACAATGGAGACTGCTGCTCTCGCTGGTGCCGCTGTTGCCGGCCACATTGCACAGGGAATTAATACCGAGCCTATCGTTGTGCCATGATTGTGCCCTCTCAATACTGATACGTTTACATCTAATACACTTTTTTTTTTTTACCCTGAACATGTTTATCTCTAGAAAAGCAGCTTGTTATGCGTGACACTTACTACAGCTTCCCCACATCTTGGGATGGCCAGACCTGTGTCTCGACCAACAGGTTTGAGTCAGGTGTTGTAATGCCAAGCTGCAATAGTTTATAAGTCACCAAGGACCAATGCTGTGGCCAGGCAAACGTTGCTATCTATAACAAATTATATAATTATGTTATGGTATTAGTGCCTCTCCGTCATAACCTGCTGATCTACAGATGCCTGTGGGTGCCCCTTCGATTACCTTCGTAATGGATGAGTTCCACGCGAGTGATTACTGCACTAGGGGTGGCCGATCACCGATCACGTTTGTTCGATAAAGCCGGTGCACCGTAAAGCTACATCGCACTTACCGCATGCGGTTATCTCCTTATCGGACTTACTCAACGTGTGCTGATTGGTTCCAGGATCGGTCCACTGTTAGTGCCAGCTTTTTCGTGATGCCTACCGGATTGGGCTCTACTGAGATTTCTTGGCCGGAGATAGATGTCGAGTTATAGAAGGTGTACTGATAGCCGGCCAGCCAACAGCCAATGAATATCTTTGTGTGGCCGAACCAATGCATTTTTCACTGATAAGAGTTTTTTTTATTATTTTCTTAGTGTTTCTAAGGTTACGACATGGAAATAGGAACCCTGCTCAAGATCAGTAAAAGTTGCACGCTTTCTCGGAGTGATATGTTAGTTCTGGGTCTGAGCAAGGATTCAAAACCTATAGGAATTGATTTCATTAACACCAGGTGTTGCTGATGTCCCCCACCGGGGCCGCGCTGGTGGGCAAACTCCGGTGGTTGAACATGCTATGCTCACTCGCGCATGTATACAGGACGCACCAGCACTAGATAAGCGCCCCAAAGCACAAAGGACCCCCACTATTCGGAGCGCTGGTTTATTCGTCCGATTGAGAATTTTCGTGTCTGGCATGCTGCAGAAGTTTTTCGACTTTTATGCACATGACGCATATTTGTGTGCTGACCGTATCACATCTGGGCCGTCAATCCCCCCGACCCGGTGACCTGTGTTTATATAAAGGACGCCTGTCCGCTCCGACACGCCACTTCGTAGATACTCGCAAACTTCTTCTGTTGTTTCTTCTACATACACACAGAACAGTACATCTCAGCACAAATGTCTGACGCTGCCGAAGAAACAGGACTCACCGGTGTTGGTACCGGTGGTGACTCCCTCACAGTCGACTTGAACTCTCAGTTCGAGCTTGCCAACATGGCTTGGGTTGGTGTCGCTGCTATCCTTGTCTGGATCATGGTGCCAGGTATTGGTCTTCTCTACTCCGGTCTCTCTAGAAAGAAGCACGCATTGTCCCTTCTTTGGGCTTCCATGATGGCTGTTTCGCTCATCTCATTCCAGTGGTTCTTCTGGGGTTACTCACTCGTCTTTTCTCACAACGTTTACTCCGAGTTTATCGGTTCTCTCCAGTTCATTGGTTTGAGAAACGTTCTTGGTAACCCATCTGTCGTCTCTGTTTTGCCAGACACCGTTTTCTGCTTCTTCCAGGGTATGTTTGCCTGTGTTACTGGTTGTTTGATGGTTGGTGGTGCTTGCGAGAGAGCTAGACTCGGACCAATGATGGTGTTCCTCTTTATCTGGGTCACCATTGTCTACTGCCCAATTGCCTGCTGGACATGGAACCCAGAGGGATGGCTCGCTAAGCTCGGTGGTCTTGACTATGCCGGTGGTGGTCCAGTTCATATCACCTCCGGTCACGGTGCTCTTATCTACGCTTTGATTCTCGGTAAGAGAAACGACCCAGTCGCTGGTAAGGGTCTTCCAAAGTACAAGCCACACTCTGTTACATCCGTTGTCCTTGGTACTGTCTTCCTTTGGTTCGGTTGGTTCGGTTTCAACGGTGGTTCCGCTGGTACTTCCACCATCAGAGCTTGGTTCTCTAACATTAACACCAACGTTGCCGCCGCCACTGGTGCTTTGACTTGGATGTTTGTCGATTACTTCAGATCTGGTGGTAAGTGGACTACCGTTGGTCTCTGTTCTGGTGCCATTGCCGGTCTTGTTGGTGTCACACCAGCTGCCGGTTTCGTTCCAATTTGGGCCTCCTTTATCATTGGTGTCGTTACTGCTATTGGTTGTAACTTCGCTGTTGATGTCAAGAACCTCATTGGAATTGATGACGGTTTGGATGTCTGGGCCCTCCACGGTGTTGGTGGCTCCATCGGTTCTGTTTTGACTGGTATCTTTGCCGCCGACTACGTTGCGGCTCTTGACGGTACTGAAATCGATGGTGGTTGGATCAACCACAACTACGTCCAGGTTGGTTACCAGCTTGCTGGTATGATGGCCATCATTGGTTGGACTTGTGTTGTCACTGCCATTATCTTGCTCATTCAGGACAGAATTCCATTCCTCAGACTCAGATTGAGACCAGAGGAGGAGGAGATGGGTACTGACCACGTTCAGATTGGTGAGTTTACCTACGAGGAAGACATGTCTTACATCCCAGAGCCCGTCAGATCTAATGCCTCTAAGATGCCACCAGCTCAGCCAGCCCTCATTGATGACCAGATCAACACTGATGGTACCTCTGTTGAGAAGGAAGAGAAGAAGACCGAGGGTGCCTGAATGCGTTACGATTCCCTTCTTATGAATCTTCAGTCGCTTTAATTAATTGTCTTTCCTGTTTCATTTCGAACTGGAATCGATGTATGAACTCTACGAATTTATGCCTTCGATTAGGTTACAACTGATTTAATAATTTTAATACCTTTTTCTAAAAGTTCGGTCTTGTAGACATTCCAACCTGCTTGTATGAGTCACTCTTGCAGGCTACAGCAGCATTTTCAAACCAAATATCATGACGTTAATGGACCATTACCCTCTCCGGGAGACAGTTCTATATTAGTATACAATGCATAATTACCATACAATAGGGTTAGTTGCCAACCCACTTTCTGGCGTTCTTGAAAAGTCTGACCCATGGACCACACTTCTCCCACAATTCACCTTCAGTTGGGTACCAAGAGTTGGACTCCAATCTGACACATCTCTCTGGGTGAGGCATCATGGCCAAAACTCTACCGTTTGGAGTTCTGATACCAGTGATACCATTTGGAGAACCGTTAGGGTTGAATGGATACTTCTCAGTAGCGTTACCGTAGTTGTCAACAAATCTAACAGAGACGAGACCCTTGGACTGCATCTCCTCAAGGTCCTTCTCAGACTTGAAGGTAGCCTGACCTTCACCATGAGCAACAGCGATTGGGAACTTAGAACCCTTCATACCATCCAAGAAGACACTTGGTGCACCCTCAGCCTCCTCAGTAACCTCAACCATGACGAATCTGGCCTCATATTGCTCAGAGTTGTTCTTCTCGAAAGTTGGCCAGTTCTCAGTACCTGGAATCAACTCAGCAATTCTGGACAAGAACTGACAACCGTTACAAGCACCGAAGGCGAATGTGTCGTCACGCTCATTGAAGAACTTGTAGAACTCCTTTCTGGCCCTCTCGTTGTAAAGGACAGACTTCGCCCAACCGTTGGCAGCACCCAAAACATCACCGTAGGAGAAACCACCACATGCAGCGAAACCGACAAAGTCATCCAATGTGACACGACCAGACAAGATATCAGTCATGTGAACATCAACAGCAGTGAAGCCTGCCTGTTCGAAAGACCAAGCCATCTCCATCTGACCATTAACACCCTGTTCTCTGAGAATGGCAACCTTTGGCTTGTTCTCAGAAGTGTAGACCTGCTCAGTTGGGTTGAAGGTCAACTTGTAGGAAAGACCAGGGTCCTGGTTGTCGAGAATGGCCTGGAACTCCTGGTCGGCAGACTTTGGATTGTCTCTGAGTCTCTGCATCTTGTACGAAGTCTCGGACCAAGCCTGCTGCAATGGGGCTCTGGTGGTGTTGATAACCTCTTCACCGTTGAAGACAACCTTGATTGGCTGCTCCTTGCTGAATACTGGCTCACCGACAATGGAGACGTACTCGGAGGAGACACCATTCTTGGATAAGATGGAGCTAAACTCATCGAACTTGGCCTGAGGGATTTGGAAGACAGCACCAAGCTCCTCGTTGAACAAAGTGGTCAAGGCATCCTCAGACTCGTTGGTGAAGTTAACGTTCAAACCGGATCTACCGGCGAAGGCCATCTCCAACAAAGTGACAATCAAACCACCATCAGATCTGTCGTGGTAGGCAAGAACCAAGTCCTTAATCTGATGCAACTCAGTGACGGCGTTCAAGAATCCCTTGAACACAGATGAGTCATGGACGTTTGGAGCAGAGTCACCAACCTGCTGATAGACTTGAGCAAGAGCAGAACCACCCAACGACTTGAGAATCTTAGCGGCAAAGTCAACGAGAACCAAAATGGTTGGCTCCTGAGTCTTGACAAGCTGTGGAGTCCAGGTCTTGGAAGTATTGTTGACTGGGGCAAAGGCGGTGATCACCAAAGAAAGAGGAGCAGTGACCTCCTTACCGTCCCAGCTCATCTTCATGGACATGGAGTCCTTACCGACAGGAATACCGACACCCAACTCTGGGCAGAGTTCAAGACCGATGGCCTGAACAGCCTCGTAGAGCTTGGCACCTTCACCCAAGTGAGAGGCTGGGGACATCCAGTTAGCGGAAAGCTTGACAGAGTCGAGAGACTTGACATCAGCAGCAAAGACGTTCATCAAGGACTCAGCAACACACATCTTAGCTGAAGCAGCAGCGGAGATCAAAGCAAGAGTTGGCTTCTCACCCATGGCCAAAGCCTCACCAGTGGAGACGATGTTGTCACCGTGGGAAGTACCAGTGACACCTACATCGGCGACAGGAACCTGCCATGGACCAACCATCTGGTCACGATCAATCAAACCAGTAACGGTACGGTCACCAATGGTAATCAAGAAACTCTTGGAACCGACAGCTGGCAAATGTAAGACTCTGTCCAATGCGTCGGCAACCTTGACATCAGTGAACTTGGTTGGGGTCAACTTCAATGGAGCAGACTTGGCCGTTCTGGACATCTTTGGTGGCTTACCGAACAAGATAGACATCTCGAGGTCAATTGGAGTGGAGTTCAAGAGGGAATCGGTCAAGATCAAACGTTCCTCAGAAGTGGCGTTACCAACAACAGCGTATGGGGCTCTCTCTCTCTCACAAATCTCCTTGAAGATAGCAAGATCCTGTGGTGCCACACCGAGAACGTAACGTTCCTGGGACTCGTTACACCAGATTTCCATTGGGGACATACCTGGCTCCAAGGACAAGATGTCTCTCAATTCGAACTTGGCACCAAGACCATTGTCGTGGACCAACTCTGGCAAGGCGTTGGACAAACCACCAGCACCGACATCGTGGATGGACTGGATTGGGTTGTTAGCACCAAGAGCGACACATGCATCGATGACTTGCTGAGCACGACGCTGCATCTCTGGGTTACCTCTCTGAACAGAGGCAAAGTCCAAGTCAGCGGAACCCTCACCAGATGCGATGGAGGAAGCAGCACCACCACCAAGACCAATCAACATGGATTGACCACCAAGGACAATCAAAGCGGAACCTGGGGTAATCTTGTGGTTCTTGAGGGCAAACTGTGGTCTGATGGCACCCATACCACCAGCAATCATGATTGGCTTGTGGAAACCTCTAATCTCTTCCTTGTCCTCAGCGTTAGTGACAGTGGTGGTCAATGTTCTGAAGTAACCGTTGATACATGGGCGACCGAACTCGTTGTTGAAAGCGGCTGAACCAAGTGGAGCCTCAATCATGATATCCAAAGAGGAAGCAATGTGGTTTGGCTTACCAACGTTCATCTCCCATGGCTGCTCAAAGTCTGGAATGAGCAAGTCGGAGACAGAGAAACCGGAAAGACCACACTTAGACTTGGAACCTCTTCCGACAGCACCCTCATCTCTGATCTCACCACCAGAACCAGTAGCAGCACCAGCGAATGGAGAAACGGCAGTTGGGTGGTTGTGGGTCTCAACCTTGACAAGAGTCTGGACCTTCTCCTTCTTAGCGGACCAGACCTTGGTCTTGGAGTTTGGAGTGTAGAAGTAAGCATCTGGACCATCGAAGACAGCAGCGTTATCACTGTAGGCAGAAATGGTGTACTGTGGAGAGACCTTTTCTGTGTTTCTGATCATCTTGAACAAAGACAAGTCCTTCTTTTCACCATCGATTTCCCAGTCAGCGTTGAAAATCTTGTGACGACAGTGCTCAGAGTTGACCTGAGCAAACATGAAGAGCTCGACATCAGTTGGGTTTCTACCAATCTGGTTGACGAAGGCGTTGACGAGATAGTCAATCTCACCCTGGTCCAAGGCAAGACCGAGGGCCCTGTTGGCAGTCTCAAGCTTAGCCTGGGCATTCTGGGACAAGTCGACCTCAACCAATGGCTTTGGAGAGTGGATAGCGAACAAGTCATCTCTGACTGGGGCCTTGTCAATGTACAAAGACTGTGTCATTCTGTCAAAGACAGAGGCCAATGGAGAGCCATCGCCAATGAAGTTGTCCAATGGAAAACCTGGACGGACCTTGACCAAGAGAGCCAAACCTCTCTCGACACGCTCGATGTCGGTATCGAGACCACAGACAGCGGTGATGTTGGTGGCCTTGGAGGACCATGGAGAGATGGTACCTGGTCTTGGAAGGATTCTGATAACGGAGGAACCCTCATCGGATGGGGAAACAGTCTCCTCAGTGGTGGAGACCTTGATGAGCTCTTGGGTTAATGAATCCTCCAAATCAAGCTTGCTGTCATACTGAAGCAAGAGCTCGAGAAGCTTGACCTTCTCTGGGTCCTCAGCGAACTTAGAACCCTCCTTGAGATGAACATAATGGATGTATGCGGAACGAACTGCGGTGACGACAGAAGAGTTAACCGCGGTGTTGATGTCGTTGGTCAACGTGGCGACTCTGAAGGAAGAGAGTGCCTGTGGACCAGCCAGAATCAACATAGACATTGTAGTAGCTGTTAAGAAGCGGTTAGTAAAGAGATCGGTTAGCGTGATGAGCCCAAACCAGACGCAGAGGTGCAAGATCTTAAATGTGACTCTGGGACAGGCGTGGGCATCGGTGAACACGGTGTACACCGCAACGGGGGGACCACATACCAGCTGTGGGCAAAAGGGGTGACTGTGTCAGCTCCAAAGCGCTTTGCTGGAGTACGAACGAGACGTTAGCTGGCGGCTAGAAAACTTGTGTAGGTAGAAGGGTTTTTTGCAATTTGCCAATTCTCGAGATGACTCTGGATTTCGGAAATGGCTAAATAAGGAAAGTAACCTAATCCGGAGGTGACAGAAAAAAAATCTAACGCGCACATACGGGATTATAGAATATTTCTTTATCTAAGCACCGACCCCAATAGGTCCTTGTTAGACAAGAGTCCACACCAAACACACATATATACAGACATACAAGATGGCACAGCAAGCACTCAAAGTCAAGAGCAAAGTCAAACCAAGAGAGAGGGTCACCAAGAAGCAGATGAACCCTAAGAAGGCCGCCCCAAAGCAGATCAAGCCAAAGAATCAGCAACTCGCACAGATGGCCAAGCTCAGCAAAACTCACTCCGTTACAGCATCTACTGAGAAGCTTATTGCTTCTCGTGTTGGTCACTTGGAGCTTTTGAAGGGTTCTAGAAGAGAGATTGAGAAGGCCGAGAAGCTCAAGAAGCAGAAGGCAGCTGCTAAGGGTAAGTAAAAAAGTTGTGTTCCAAAGGATGAGCCAGTGTTATTACAAGACACAAATTGTGGATGACCTGGATAAATGGAATGCCTGTGGTGAAGAAGAATGAACGAATGAATGAACTGATGTCCCATCATTACCCCGATCAAGCGTGGGCGCATTGAAGAGATGAGGACGATGCTCTCAATTGCAATTTTTACGGCTACGACTATTTGATGACCATATTTGATAAATTCTTTGAAGAAGACGTAGTCTGGAAGGGTGGAATGCTCAAAAGCTCAACTGTTCCATCAACCAGTGATCTACTGAAAGTCATGCACGGGATACCAGATTACTGATGGAGATCTGATCAAGGCTTACCAAGAGTCTTTTTACTCCTCCCTGGCGCTAAAAAACTCTTTCAATTAGCAACGTTTTTGGTTTCAAAGGACTGTACATTTTAGGATCTTTATGTATTCGGAACCACGCAGAGGGAAATGAGTAGAGAGTAGAGAAGCCCCGGAGTTAGCGAATGCTCAACATTACAGCAAACTAGCTAGGTATACTAAGAGTAGTCATCAATACTCTCCCACCTTTGAAGAAATAGGTGTTTTTCAAGACTTGATGGTGTGTTATTGCCAGATCAACTAGGCGGCTATAGGGGAACCGAAGGAGCCTGTGTCAAGCTCTGGCCCCAATCAACACTAATACGGGCATGGATTCGCGTATTGCTCAAACAACATTATAACGATATCTCTCAGGATATTGAGTTAAGGTGACGAATACAAGGACATTTCAAATGAAACACCTAGACAGATAAAAATATCAAATAGATAGACGTTCTTTGTTCCTAGAGAGGACAGGTGAGAGAATGCAAGTTCACGCTGGATGGGGTATTTCGGAGAACAATTTCTCCTGGCTACTAATAAGGAAGTCCGTGGGGTGATATATAATCGGATGCGATGAGGTGACCCCACAGCCCAAAGTTCACATATTGGTGGCCGTATCAAGGGGCAAATCTGATTCAACAGTCCAACAGTTCGTGTCAGGAGAGAACCACAAACAAGGTACATACCTCGGCTGAGATCTTAGACGTAAAGGCTGTTGGGCCAGACCCATTGGATTATGGTACGTCTGGAAGTAGGATGGGCCTAGAGGCTATGTGAGCTCATCGAATCGAAGACCCTTCCGCGCATACAACCTTGCCATAGTCTGTCCTAATGAAGCAAACTAACCATCACACTCACTACAGTTGAGAGATCTGGGGCTGTCACTCGCTTTGCGGCTGGATCCTCCCACGGCTGAGTCCGCAGATTGGTCCTTTCTCAACAGAAGTTGGATTGTTGGGTCGCAAATTTCAGTGGTAGGCGCCACATACGCCGCTGCCCCTTTTGCAATATATATCATTAGTCGGACTTTTTTCTTTCTGTCATACGGTTATAAGAGGTCCTGAATCCTCTCTACTGTTGCTTGAGACCTTTCCCTCCCAAAGATCAAGAATCAGCCGCCATGACAACCCTCGAGAACGTGGACGTGCTCCAGGCAAACATCATTGCCGCTGGTACCAACAAGAAGGCCAAGCGTGTCGTCAATAGATTTGGTACCCTCATGGGATCCAGGGATTACAAAGAAGCTCATGATGAAGATTCAGCAGGAGTCCAGGACATCCTTGCTAGGGACCAGGCTGAGATGGCCAAGTGGGCTAACAAGAAGCACATTTCTGAACAGCCATGGACCTTGCAGAACTGGCATCAGCACATTAACTGGCTTAACGTTATTCTCGTTATGGTCATACCAGCGATCGGTCTTTACATGACCAGATTCACCCCACTCAAGTGGCAAACAGCTGCTACCGCAATCGTTCAGTATTTCTTATCTGGTCTCTCAATCACTGCGGGTTACCACAGATTATGGGCGCACAAGGCTTACGACGCCAGATTGCCACTCAGACTCTTCTTTGCTCTCTTTGGTGCCGCCTCCGTTGAAGGTTCCATCAAGTGGTGGGGACACTCTCACAGAATCCACCACAGATACACAGATACCCCAAGAGACCCGTACGATGCTAGACAAGGTTTCTGGTACTCTCACATGGGTTGGATGCTTGTGCAGCCAAACCCAAAGCACAAGGCCCGTGCCGATATCTCTGACTTGATTGATGACTGGGTCGTTCGTGTCCAGCACAAGCACTACATGCTCATCATGACCCTTGTCGGTTTCGTTCTTCCAACTGTGTTCTGTGGTTACTTCTTTAACGACTACAAGGGTGGTTTCGTCTACGCTGGTATCTGCAGAGTTTTCTTCATCCAGCAGGCCACTTTCTGTGTTAACTCTCTTGCCCACTGGATTGGTGTTCAACCATTTGATGACAGAAGAACTCCAAGAGATCACTGGATCACTGCCCTTGTCACTTTTGGTGAGGGTTACCACAACTTCCACCACGAGTTCCCATCTGATTACAGAAACGCCATCAAGTGGTACCAGTATGACCCAACCAAGGTTCTTATCTGGGCCTCCTCTAAAGTTGGCCTTGCTTACAACTTGAAGACTTTCTCCCAAAATGCTATTGAGCAGGGTCTTGTTCAGCAACAGCAGAAGAAGATTGATAAGATGAGACGCAATTTGAACTGGGGTACTCCACTCTCCGAGCTCCCAGTGTGGGATAAGGAGGAGTTTGTCGAAAAGTGTAAGGGTGATAATGCCAAGGGTCTTGTCATCATCAACGGTATTGTCCACGATGTTAGTGGATACATCTCCGAGCACCCAGGTGGTGAGCCACTCCTCATGGCCTCGATTGGAAAGGATGCCTCCAAGGCTTTCAACGGTGGTGTTTATTTGCACTCCAACGCTGCTCACAACTTGCTCGCTACAATGAGAGTTGCTGTCATCAGAGACTCATTCGCTGCCAGAAGACAGGAGAATGAGTTGAAGAAGGAGCAATGATTCAACTATATGTATATGTTTTCAGTTCTAGGTTTATTAAAAAGGGTTATTTATTTATTTGAGATTCGACGTGATTAGCTGTAGAGTGGCACAATAGATCTAATCTGATGCGGATCGGCCCACCTCGGGATGCGTGTCTGTACTGCATGTGCCTTATTCATTGACAAATTTGTCTGCGCATGCTAGAAAATTTAGCTGTACAATAAATTGACAAACCTGATGCTACCATCCACTCTTAAGATGCTGCTTGGTGAAGCTGGCTCTTAGTTTTATGGTACCACTAGGGAGATACATGCACAAGATGGGTGTTATACTGTCAGCAGCGCATCTGTAGCTGCAGGGTGTTTTGTGGGGTGTGGGTTGATGACGCGTCAAAGAATCTCCCAATTGTTCATTGGATGGAGTCTTACTCACTACTTGGGGGTTTCTATGAGAAGCTGAGGTGTGTCCTTAGATTCTAGGTTGTCATCATAAGCTTGGTTATGTGTCGTAAAAGATCAACCGAGCGACGCGCGCACGAGCCCTTGTAACATACTTATAATAAAAACACTGATAAACCTTAGAAATTTGCCACTCTTAGTTTAATCCGTAGTGAAAGCAGGTAGAACACTATTGCAATGGGGACTGAACTTAGAATGCAAACTCCAAAACCAGTTTCAGGCCCGATGGGCTCCAGCATTGAGGAGGAGTCCGTGAAACTCTCTCACCAACAGCCGCCTTCCCATACACCGTCTTCTACGGTTGAAGAGAATGTCGTTACTGCTGAGGAGACTTTGCCCTTTCCTAAGAGAGCTCGTCTCTTTGCGACACCTCCAATCCTCTCGTACATCTACCACACTTACATGGCCCTCCCTTGGTATGGTCCACTCCTTGCCCCAATGCTTGCCGCTGAAACGGAGATCGTGCAGTTTTACTGCACTTATCCAGCCAACTACGTCTTGATGATCTGCACATACATCATGACTGGTGCTCAATTGTGCGGTTTAGCGTCTCTTCATTACATGATTAAGAATGTCAATACCCCTGTTTCACAATACGTGTTCCATTGGCCTTGGGTGAAGTACTACTTGGTCACCAACTACCCGAACTATGGTTGGATCCCATGGTGGTGTCTTGTTTGTGCGTTCTATATTGGAAGTGCCCCAATAGTCTTTATTGAATGGCTCCTTGGCGCAGTTCTATCTGCAACGTTCAACTTCTTCTGGCTTCCAATTGTTAGCCCTTTCGTATTACAGGTGATCCCCTTGATATTCATGTTTATTGTCGCCTCCTGGGCGGTGCGCATGCTCGTCAGTGCTTCAATCTTATTAGTAAACTCGAGCATATCCCTCTGGAACTTTACATATTCAGACCATGATGACCAGGTTGGGTATATTTCTGCCCCACAGTACTTTGTCATGTTCTGAGATGCTCTTGGCATGAACTCTATCTCCTATTTGCTAATGATGTTGAAGCATTCGTAATGCTACAAGGAAAATTGTATTAAACGTTTTTGCTACAACCACTATAGTCATATCAAAACTCAACTGTTTTCACAAAACCTGAAACGGTATCTCTGAACATACTTTCAAGCTTTGACAGCCTCCAGGGCTGGGTCGTTCAAGTCCTCAATGATTGTAACACCACTCTTTTTGAAGTACTCATCAATCTCACCAATCTTATCTGCAGCAATAGCCTTGGAAAGTGGTTTAACAACGTAGGTCTTGAAACCCAGCTTTGCAGCAGATTCAGAACTGAACTTGACACAATAGTCATAAGCCAATCCAACAACAAACACATCAGTGACACCCTTTTCCTTCAAGAATGGACCCAGCTCAGTGAAGTCATCTTCCCAGATATCGTTAAATGCACTATAGTAATCCCTGTCTTGTAATTGCCCCTTCTGTACAATCGTCTTTGGAACGGGAATCTCCTTGAATTTGTCAATCAACGATTGAGGGAAATTGGCACCACTTGTGTGCTGAACGCAGTGATCTGGCCACACAGTTTCTAGGGATTTGACAGATGGATCTTTTGTTGATGTCATCTCAATCTGTTCAAATGGTTTAGTGTCGGCATGATTGGAGGCAAATGAAGTGTGGTCCTTTGGGTGCCAGTCTTGGGAGTACACGATGGTGCTCCAGTGATACTTGTTGCAATCTAGGAGATCGAGAACTCCTGGGATAATCTTATCACCATCTGCAACAGCGAGACATCCACCTGGAAGGAAATCATGCTGGATATCAATAACAAGAAGAGCTGGCTTGGATGTCATGATTGATTTTTTAGTTGCGATGCTTGTATCGATACTCGGGTATCTTCAAGTAGATTCGGGGCAGGGCTGGGGAGGCACTGTAGTAGCGTGAGTAGTAGCTGGGGGGCGTTACGTCTCAGCTGATCCAGTGGCAAGAGAGAATCATAGAAGGTTTCAGAGCAGTTGAAAGATGGCACGATGATTTTGAGCAACTGTGTCCCCGTCCAGGGGAGAAGTGATGACCGTTGTGCAGGTAGCTGTAAGGGTGCCTGGAGCAAGGGTGGTGGGGTGTGTGTTCAATTCGCGAAATGGAGTTTTCAAAATGTCCTAAAGGGGAAAGTAACTGGTAGAGGAAATTACAGAGATACATCACGAGATTTTTCAGGCACAAATCACAGCTCGCTAAACGATACATGATGTAATGGGATCACATTCATGATCCCAGTTGAAGTGTAATCGTGGTAACCGTCTGTATTACACCCACTTATAACATTAAAATGCCCCAATCACAATGAATGCTTGAGATCGAAGCCATGAGAGATGTTCCGAAACGAGATATGCGCGGACAGAGTCCCTCAGTTTCAGACTCGTAACGGAAACAGAGAAGCTTTGTTGCCCAGTTTGCTTGACCAAGCTGACTGTTGTTTTCTTCTCCAACTTTAGACACTCATTATACTGGACTCTGGAACAGCTAATACCCCTAACTGCCATCTGAGAGCAGGCAGACGCTCAAAACTACTATACACCACCACTTTCACACCCTTGGTCATCACCATCTTTGAAGGCTCGCCACCCTTTCAGGTACACCGTCTAGAGGCTGCGTACTATCATGATTGAAAACATCATCTCCCATCTGAGCATTCAGGACAATGGTGTGGACAAGAACGAAGACTTCTGTTTGGCACTCTCAGATAACGGAGTGATCCTCGCTGGAGGTCAAAGCGCCTCCCTGTTAACAGATCTCGTGGCGGCTTTGAACAAGCTCAAGAGCATCGATGGTGACAATGCATCGACCAGCCTCGATATCAATGATACCATCGTGAAAGAGCTTTGCAAGGAAGTTTCAGCAAACATGGACGCTCTCCCTGCATGTCAAATCAAGCATTTACACATTCAGTCTCTGCTGCAAGTGATCGCCCTTGTTCATGCAAGCTATGAATTGAACGAACTCATTATGAAAGAGATGTCCAACGATTTGATTGATAAAATCCTTGGTATCTACCTTGATGCTCTCTACGTGCTCAAACATCTCCCCAAACAGACTGGCAATCTTCTCAGTAGAGTGTCCTTCATCAGTCCTCTGCTCATCACTATCTCCTTCTCTTTCAAGATTCAATATTCAAATAGCCCATCACTACTGAAGGTGCTATCTTTGATCTTTGCATATCATTTGAAGCACAGATCACTACTTGTTGAGACCATGAAACTGTTCTCATTCAACGGAACCACCAACTTGGAGGTCTTTGAAGCGTTTAACAAGCTGTGGGAAAAGACTCTGGAAGCTCCTGGTACGCAGGGATTAGATCCAAAATTTGCACCAGGTCCACTGACACTGACGAGAAGGCTCGAAGCTATTACTAGCACATATGTTGACTTGACAGTGGTTGATCAGATCTTGCCCTACTCTCCTAACCAAGGTCTCTTGAAGCTTACCAAGGACACTGTCACCGTTTACAACTGTCTATCTTCTCTGAACCCCCAAAGTGGTATCAAGGATCTCCTTCCAATTGTCAATATCCTGAGTAGTACTCTTGACCAGGAGCTGGTTCTGTGTCTTGCTGGCACGCTTGGCCTACAGCATCTTCTTATCTCCCTACATCAGATTCCTGATTTGAAGGATACCATGGACTTCATCTTCTTCCATCTCGGAAACTGTGCACTTGCATCAAATTCTCAGGTTCTGTTTACCAAGTCGATGCTACTGACTGCTGATATCTATGATGCATTTAATAGCTCCAAGTATGCTAGATACAAAGCCGTTTTCGAGCTTGTTGACCACAACTACAAGATCGATTTCACCAAGGACTATCAGATGGTAATGGCCATCGAGGGTGCCTTGAGTACCATAAACAGTGACTTCTCACTGGCTGAGGACCACAAAATACTTTTCGAATTTGGATCGACATTCTCCATAGACTCTCTGTTCAACTATATTACTTCCATCATATCCACTGGTTTACTCAAATTTGTTTCACCATTCCGTGAAATCCCAACCAAGTTTACAAAGACCATGTCACTCGAGCGGTTTGCGCCACTTCCAAGATCGAACTTTCTCGGGTTCAAATTTATTAACAATACCTTTGAAAGGCAGATCAATTTGAAGAATTTTGATCGCTTGGTAAGTTCCGCTCACACATGTCTTGAGATCATGGGCAACATCCTTGAAGGATACACACAATCCAATGATCGCTTCAGGACCAAAGGCTCTTTGTTCTGTAATGACGCTAACCTTCAGTATTGTGCTAATCATGTCTTACTGGAACAATACTTCACCACTCTCTTCACTGTATTGATCTTAGCTCATGAGATGATGACAAGGGGTGAAGGCAGAACTAACAATATGAAATCTTCTGTGGTGTACGACTACATGTCCATCGGTAATGTCTTGAAGCTTCAGGTGTTTCAACTTTTCACGGACCTTTTCCAACTTTATGGCTCATTTGGAGCCTATGAGCTGGTGCAGTTCATTGAGATGGTGAGTCATGAGGATCTTGAGATGCAGCGCATTGGCGTTGTGCTGCTCAACCACCTGATTTTTCATGGCTCTGAAGATTTTAAGAAGTATGTTGTTGAGAATGACATTATCAACAAGAAGATCTGCACTTTTGTGAAATACTGGGACGATGGGTCTACTCTCTACACACCTTTGCTGAACTTGTTAAAAATCGGTGAAAGAAAGGAGTTCACTGTGGTTGTCTTTGAGAAGCAAAGGTGTCTTGACATTCTAGGACTGTCTCCAATTAAGAGTCCAGGTCAGCCATCTTCAATCCACACTTCAAACTCTTACACCGGAGACTGTAACATTGCAGGAACGTCCATCAACGTTCCACATACAGCCAACACCACGATGAGCGATGCCTCCAGGAGTTCCAATCCTGGACACAATCGAAACACTACCACGGGGTCTTCGTTCAATCGGCATGATCTTTCCACACCAGTCAGAGCTGCACCTTCCAACTATCATTACAGAGAGATCAACAAACGTAATGGCTTTGAAAGTAGCAATACTGGTGTGGGCCAGTACCAGTACCAGAACAACCACATGGACCACTATAAGACTTCGAGCATACGTGGTGTTCAGTCCTTTATCCCCAAACAGACTACCAAGGCACAGTCACAGGCTGATGCACAGTGTCAGCCATTGAATCAGCTGAACACTGTCAATAAGTATTCATCTCAGATCGATCAGGGTTCCAGTACTCTGAACGGGGCTGGACAGAGCTTCAGTGCCTTGAACAAGTCTCAGCCCTCCTTGCAAGTCGGCCAATATGGAAAGTTTTGATTCGACCTCAATGACCTTTAGGCCTTTTTTCCAGAAACATTATGCTTGATCCAGTTTTCTCTTTATGATGCCATATTGAACTATTAGCTATTACGTTATTGATTTCCTCTCTCCCACTTCTCGAAGAACTCGACCAGGACTATTCATACAGAACGCTTTAACATTATCAGGAACTCTATAGGTCCACAGACCACCGCTTATATCTTGCTTTGAACAGAACTATCTCAAATCGGAATGATTTTTGTTATAGTGACACTTTGTAGCTACTGTCTCAGATAGATCGCAAATTATATCATATGTACATGTTGATTTATAGTTCCTGAGCAGCATCAAGAGCTCAGGTCAACGCACTACGGCATTGAAAGCGGACTTGACTCCGACAGGTTGACCCGATGCTTTCACCACAAGTTTATGTTTGATACCTTCTTCATCTTCGTATGTTACATTACCGATCTCATCAGTGAATAACTTCTTTTGGATTTTCTTCCATGCCTTTGGACTAAGTCTTTTCTTTTCACCACTCTCATCAAGTTCACTAACATCTTCTATCCCCTCCCAGATAAGCTCATCACCCACTGAGGCACCAGAGGGTGGTTCAACTAGTTCAACGGTATCAACAACACTGTTGTCATCATCACCACTTGTCTTTTCAGCAGCGAGGAGCATTGCTTCTGATATAATTCCACGCATTGGAGATGGCTTGAGGTTTGTCACCAATACAACGTGACGTTGTTGCATCTGATCGATGGGGATGAAGTCCTTGAGTCCACTGCATACCGTCAATGGGTCCTTAGTCTCGTGATGTGCAATAGTGGAGACGTAAAGCTTATCAGCATCTGGATGTGTGCGACATTCAAGGATCTTTCCGAGCTTAAGTGAGATCAGCGAGGGTGATGGTGCTGTACCAATGGGAAAGTTAGTGCTATGGAGAGTGTATATTTGATGTGTAGAATGGTTACGTACGTTTGGCGGCCTTAAGGACGGTAGCCGAGGTTGAAAAGGCACGCGAGGGAAGCTGAAGGAACTGTCGTGTGAGCATGTCAGTGAACGAATCTGGCTTATCGGAGAAGGTTAACCGGGTGATTGACTAGTGATGACCTTACTTTGCGGATTTTACGGGTTGTCGTTCGGTGATCTGCTTTTCTCAGTTTGAGAAGACGAGGGATGCTGAGGGGTGGTGTGAGCTCTCTACAAGACGCGCTTTCCTGGACATCGCTGGGCCAAAGAGTATAATAATGTGTTAGTACCATTGATAGTATACCATTTGATCTAGTATTATAATTATCACAAACTAAAATCTGCCCCAAGCGGTATGATGCTCGCCGTAATCAACTCTGTCTTCTCTCTGCTGACATAAGCCAAATATAGTTGTTGTACACCACGTTTTTCGTCCGCCGTCGAAATCAAAAAATTTCAGCGCAAGAGGCAGATCAACTGACGTCTCAGGTTCCAACGTTTGCAACCATTTAGTTACCGTTTCTGTCTCCCTAGAGCAGTCTCTTCATCATTGTTGGCTTCTGTTATTTTGTATTCAGCGCCAACTCAATCATCACAGCTTGACGAGGTCATTTCGGAGAGTTTGTCCTCAAAGACATCAATCAACCACACACCACCCACGCACAATAGGACACCTTTGTTCTCTTGGCTGCTTTAGAGTTTTTCATTTTTTTGTCTCGTCTCAACTTTACTGTACTACTCACACGGTAGGTTTGCCTCAGCATAGCACATTGTGCCCATCCAGCTTTTAACCCACCAGCTGGATTCATATTCATATCAACGTGCGTTTTGAGACCATATACACTAATTGTCTCCCCACTTACACTTGTTGCATCGTCACTGCCGATTTTCCCACATAAGTGTCCATCTCGTTGTGTTTCTTTAGCCACACGACACTTGTTCATCCATACACATACGAAATACAAAGCGATATCCACAATGCAGTTAATGGCTCCATGGGTTCCTGCGTTCACCAATTCTGTGAATCGTCATCTTGAATCATTCCCATTTGTCACACTTTCATTTGCCACAGTTGACTGTGAAGGTCGTCCAAAGGTACGCACATGCATCTATAGAGGGTTCCTCTTCAACGATCGTAGGACAAATGTCCTTACAATCACCTCTGATACACGGATGGACAAGATTGAGCATTTAAAGTCAAATTCTCAAGTTGAAGCATGTTTCTGGTTCCCAAAGACTAATGAACAGTTTAGAGTCAGTGGTCATGCTCATACCCTTACAAGTGATAATGCAGAGAAATTCAGTGATGAAGTTGATTACCCATTGGTATCGCCAGGTGCCATCAAGAACTATTCGTCAAATATGGACTTGGCCAGTATGGGACAGATGACGAATAACACAAGTGAGAGGAATGACATCAAACCAACAGCACAGGAATGGAAAGATGAAATGGATAGTAAATGGGATGCTCTCTCTGGAAAGCTCAAGGCCTCTTTCAGAAAACCGGAACCTGGTTCTAAGATTACCCCTGAGAAACGAAAGTTGTTGGACTCCATCACAAGAGGTGTCGATGGAAGCAATGAGGAGGATGGTAAGAAGAACTACTCACTTGTTGTATTGACTGTGGACAAGGTTGATTATATCAATCTGAATGGACACAACGATATCAGATACCTTTATGAGAGATTCGATGAGGATCAATGGACCGAAGATGAGGTTTGTCCATGAAGTTTTGATTGATCCGAAAAGGGATCAGAACATGTACATATAATGTTTGAGAAAGTTGAAGAAGGAGCTTTGCAGAGAGAGAAAGTTACGTTGTTATGTGTCCTATGATAGCCATGAAAGAGTGTCTTTTGTTTATGTCTTTTTTTTCACGCAGTGTGACAGATGTAGTACCATTAAAACGTGACGATAAGTAGTCCTGGCGAGCAAAGATAACCACTCCGGGTTTAATATAGCGTCTAAAATTCTAGCATCAGCGATATCGGCAGATTACAGTTGAGTAACAGTTCTCTGCGAGCGAACTCTATTCCCTATTGTTGACTCTGGTGCAGCATTGTACACTTTGAACACTTTTTGGGAGTGGAACTCTGGCGGATTTGCGCGCGCGCGGGTTTTGTCAGTGCCGTTCTGGCAAAGTGTACGGCGAGATGGTTCATAATCTATTGAGCCATGGGGGAATGAAGGTGAATGAAAGAGAAGATTGATGGCGGTGCTCACTTATCATCAAATCTCCAATACAATAGGGTAAACTGACAGAGATCATTCCAAAGGAAAGGTGAATTAAAACAGGTTAAGAAGTCCAGTAGAATGAATCACCATTCCAGGAAACTTATAGCGGGTTCTTATTGTTACGATTAACTTACAAAAGACGGAATAGCGAGAGCCATCGCTACATAACCTTTCCGCTTTTGAGGCTACCCCGCGCGCAACGGATTTGGGAACCCGCGCGATTGCGCCGGCTCATCGCCCCAGATTTCGTCGATTGGGTATAAATTTGAGCAGTTTGCCAGTGATTTTTACCCGAGTGATCCATCAGTTGTGTACTTTTCTTCTTCTTCTGTATCTCTACTAATCACTTTACCACTTTCCGACAATGTCCGTTGCCGCTAAGTACTACCCAGACGAGCCAACTGCTCCTGTCGTCAAGGTCACTGAGATCCCAGGTCCAGAGTCCAAGAAGGCAATTGCCTCCCTTGGTGAGGTTTTCGATACCAGACCAGTTTATTTCGTTGCTGATTACGAAAAATCACTTGGTAACTACATTGCCGATGTCGACGGTAACGTCTACTTGGACCTTTACGCCCAGATTGCCTCCATCGCTCTCGGTTACAACAACCCAGCTCTTATCGAGGCTGCAAAGTCCCCAGAGATGATTAGAGCCCTCATTGAGAGACCAGCCCTTGGTAACTTCCCAGGAAAGGACTTTGAAGGTATCGTCAAGAACGTTCTCAAGGCTGCTCCAAAGGGTCAGGACAAGCTCTGGTCTGGTCTTTCTGGTGCCGATGCCAATGAGCTTGCTTTTAAGGCTGCTTTCATGTGGTACCAGGCTAAGAAGCGTGGTTACAACACTGAATTCACCACTGAAGAGAACGAATCAACCATGAAGAACGCTTCCCCAGGTTCTCCAGACCTCGCTGTTATCTCTTTCAAGAGAGCCTTCCATGGTCGTCTCTTTGCATCTGCCTCCGTCACTGCTTCCAAGCCAGTTCACAAGATTGACTTGCCATCATTCAAGTGGCCAAAGGCTGAATTCCCATCCTACAAGTACCCACTTGAGGACAACACCGAGTACAACGCTTCTGAGGATGCTCGTTGTCTCAAGATTGTTGAGGACTTGATCAAGACGTGGCATATCCCAGTTGCTGCTTTGATCATTGAGCCAATTCAATCCGAAGGTGGTGACAATCACGCTTCTGCTGCTTTCTTCCAGGGTCTCAGAGACATCACTTTGAAGCACGGTGTTGTCTTCATTGTCGATGAGGTTCAGACTGGTGTTGGTGCTACTGGTTCCCTTTGGGCTCACGAGCACTTCAACATCACACCAGCTCCAGATCTCGTTACTTTCTCCAAGAAGTTCCAGTCTGCCGGTTACTTCTTCCACGACCCAGAATTCATTCCAAACATCGCATACAGACAGTTCAACACCTGGTGTGGTGACCCAGCCCACATGATCATTGCCGGTGCCATCGCCAAGGAAGTTGCTGACAACGGTCTTGTCGCTAAGGCTGCCGAAGTTGGTGACTACTTGTACGGTAAGCTCTTTGAGCTCTCTAAGAAGTTCCCACAGCACATTCAGAACCTCCGTGGTAAAGGTAGAGCCACTTTCATCGCTTGGGACTTGGCTTCTTCAGAGTTGAGAAATACATTGCTCTTCAAGCTCAAGCAGAACGGTGTCAACTGTGGTGGTTGTGCCGAGGTGTCTGTCAGACTCAGACCAACTTTGACTTTTGAGAAGAAGCACGCTGACATCTTCCTCGATGTCTTGGAGAAGGTTCTTGCCGACTTGTAAGTTGGTAGTATAAAAACGTCTTCTTACCTTGCGTCTCACAATTGAGTTGTGGAGTACGACAAGGGTTTTCTTCTTATTTGCATGTCTGATTTCCAATTTCTAATGTTACATATACACGTTTAATGAATCTGAGGGTTATTAGGTATTTGAAACTAGCTGTTGTGTAAGTGCCCCTCGAAAAAGCAGTGAAAGGAGAAGAGATCTCGAGACCCGTCCGCTTCACCAGCACAAGATTCCGCGAACTTGGCCTCGGGGGCTTTTTGAAGGAGAGTTTGTTACAACCACGTAAACACGTATAGCTCCAGATTAAACGTTTCTCTCTTTTCAACAACATCAATCAAGGCCACAATGGTTGAAGTTTCACTCACGGTGGGAAAGCTTGATGCTTCTCTCGCACTGCTTCTAACGAAGGAGCACCATCTCATTGAGTTCCCAACGGTGCTCCTTCCGGATGGAGTTACAGCAGGCTCCGTCGTTACAATCAAGTGTGAACAGGACCATTCCCTTGAGCAACAAGAAGCTGAGGAGTTCGAAGCTGTCCAGGATGAGATTCTCAATCTTTTTGGAACACATGAGCCAAAGCATCCAAATTTGCGCGTCAAGAATGTAACTCAGACTAGCGCTGTGCTCGAATGGGATCCACTCGAATTGGGATCTGCCTCGATCAAGGCATTGACTTTATACAAGAACGGAGAAAGATTGGGACAGGTGCCAAATCCATTAGTTAGCACCACTACTAAACTTTCCGGTTTGCCCGTTGATACCGCCTACGAATTCCATCTAAGACTTGCAACCACGGCTGGTGTCTATGAGTCTGAAAAGGTGAAGTTGAAAACACACAAGATGACAGATTTGAGTGGTATCACAGTTTGTTTGGGTGATATTGATCCTACTGAGGGAATCAAACGTGAGGACATCGAGACCTCATTGAAGAACATTGGAGCTAGACCATTGCAAACCGAGGTTGCCGTGGATACAACGCACTTTGTCTCAACAATAGGTTTGGGTGCTCAATGGAAGAAGGCAGTTGACAATAACATTCCAGTTGTGAGACCAGAGTGGTTGAAGGCATGTGAGAAAGAGAGAAGAATTGTTGGTGTCAGAAACTTCTACTTGGATGCTGATCCAAAGTTTTTACAGGGCCATAAATTTACAAAGGAGGCACCTGCACCTGAACCTGTCCCTGCCGCTTCTACCACCGAGGAGGCCGCCCCAGCGGCCCCAGAGGCCCCAACCACGGACTCAGAACCAGCTGAAACTGAACAGAAAGAGACCCCAGCTGCTCAAGAGACACATGATGAAACAACAACAGAAGAACCAATTACTGAGACCCCTGTTGAAGAGCAGACCTCCGAAGTACCAGTTGTTGAAGAGCCAGCTCCAGCAGTCATCAAAACGAATGAAGAGGCCCCACAAGCGGACGAGGCACCACTTGAAGATGTTCCAATTGAAGACACTACACCAGTCTTAACGCCAGAAGAGCCAAGAGCCGCTGAAGAAGACGTTAGACCGGTTGATGTTGATATTCCAGCCCTCGATACTCCTGTTGAAGATGTCCAAACACAAGCAGATGGAACTGAGCCAGTGACTATTGAAGCCGCCGTTGAGGAACCAGTTAGCGCTGAGGAAAAGACTGCTGATAATACTTTGGCTGATGCTCCTGCTGAGGAGACGAAAGTTGAGGAGACAGAGAAAGAGGCTGTGACAGAGCCAGTACCAGAGCCAATCGCCACTGAAGAGGAAAAGGGAGAGGAGAATAACAATGAGACTGATTTGGGTGCTGCTAAATCGGAAACGGCCGAGGATAACGAGGAGGAGGATGCTGAGGAAGATGGTGCAGAGGATGGTGATGAGGCTGATGCTGGTGCTACTTCCCCACCGGCTAGCGACAAGCCAGCTGGACAGAAAAAGAAGAAGAAAAACAACAAGAAGAAAGGTAAGAAGAAATGATTGAAATAGTTGTTTCAATAATCCAACATCTTAATCTTAGGAATACTTAATAGAATGTAGCTAATTGATGACGTTACATATCGTTTTTGAGTTCTACAAACACCTGATTCTTATCTATGACCTGCATTTTACATAACAAACAGTGATGACACGATACCACATCGAAACTCCTTATTCTCCAAACAATCTTCTAACTCTTCTCAACACAGAGTCCTTTTCTGGGTCGTATGGGTGTTCTTTAGAGGGTATCTCCAACACTGCTGGGAATGCATTTGTAAAGTTATCAACGGAGAATCTGATTCTCTCAGCGAGATGCTGGTTAATCAAAAGGATAGCAATATCATCTCTATCGTTTGTATAGGTCTCGAATGCCTTTTCCAATTGCTCATCGGTAGTTTTACCATCAACGACAAAGAAGTTTTTAGAGTGAGAGGCGTCGTCAACCTGTCCGATACCAGCAAGAAGCATTCCTGTGATGGTGTCCTCGTCTCCAATGACGGCAAGTAGCTGACGGTTCTTATTAGCGTCAGTCATTGTTCAAGTGGTGATGTTTCTTCTGTTACGAGAGACAACGGAGAAACAAAGAAACAAAAGAAACAAAGAGACAAAAGGGTTTATCAGTCCTGCTGTTGTGCTGCCACCAAATTCAAAACTCGTGGAGGAAGCGCGAGGGATGTGGCGCGTACCGATAAAAAGTCGCGACCCTTTCCAGACGGAGTCTCTCCAGCTTCAACTTGTCTCTATATAAGTCTGACTCTCCGATCTCTCTTAGTTGTCAAGGACTAGTTGAACGTACACAAATATGTTTGTCTCAATTAGACCAATCACACGCTCTCAAGCATTCACGCGGTTCCTTTCAACATCGCCAAGTGTGCTCGCAGGACACTCGAAATGGGCCAATATCAAGCATGACAAGGCTCGTAACGATGCACAGAAGAATAAAGTGGCTAACAAGTTTGCCATGATGGTTGCCGTTGCCGCTAAGCGTATGTGTCCATTTTGCTGCCTTAGTCTAACACTATGATACTAACCAGAACTTAGTTGGTGGACCGGACGTTTCAAAGAACATTCGTCTTGCAGCTGCTGTTGATGCTGCATCAAAGGCCAATGTCTCCAAGAAGGTTATTGAAAAGGCAATTAATCGTGGTGCTGGTATTGGATCCAGTGGAGAGAAGGAGAATGTGGATCAGGCTGTTTATGAAGGTATTGGTCCCGGTAATGTATCATTTGTTGTTGAAGCTTTAACGGATAATAAGACTCGTACTTTTAGTAACGTTAGAGCAGCTTTTGCTAAATTTGGTGGTTCTTTAAGTCCTACATTATTCCAATTTGATAGAAAGGGGTTTGTATCCATTGATAAAGGTGAAAATGATTTTGAAACTGTGTTTGAAAAGATTGTGGACCTTGGTGCTGAAGATATTGAAGAAGTTGAAGGAAATGAAACCATGTTGGAAGTGATGACAGATCCTTCAGATACCGGTAAGATTGCCGCTGAATTGAAAAAAGAGTACACAATTAAGGAGGTTGGCATTACATACATTGCCAAAACGGATTCTTTGATCACTATTGAAGATGAGGAGACTAGGGAAAAGTATAACAAATTCATCAACTTCCTAGAAGATGTTGAAGATGTGACTGATTACTACACTACCCTCAAAGAATGATCTTTCCAATCCAGTTGCAAAACAATTACACCCACTTGTACATACTAATAAACTACAGTGCTGATTTGCAAAATAAATATGCCGTTGAAATTAAGCAACATATGAACTCCGGTAGAAGACCATTGCATTTCGGTACCTTAATAAGAAAGAAAAGAAAGAACAGAGAAGAAGAGAAGAATGGTGTGTGAACATTGAACAATCTGAAGTACTTCTTCCCCGTCATTAATCATCTCAAGGAGGACCCTCGATGCGTTCTTCGTCCCCACCCCATACATAAAGTAGAGGTGGGGAAGAATAAAAGGTAGGATTCATAAAAAGTGTAATTGAATGTTAATCATTCAGATGTGAAGGGTGTGTGGAATGTTTGTATGTTTTTTTTTGTGTGTTGATTGTTAAGTAAGTGCAAAGAGTCGGATTTGTGTTTTTAAAGAATTTACTCCTGCTGCTTCTGCTCCTTCTCCTCCTGCTGCATCTTGTTGAAGTCCTCAGTGAGAGCGGACTGCTTTGGGTTTCTGGAGAGTCTGAGAGTACCATCGTAAGCGAACTTCTTGTAAGAGAAGAAGACAGCAGAGGAGACAGCGACACCCATGGCAACGAACAATGGGGTCAACTCGATTGGGATAGCGAAACCACCCTTCTTCTGTTTGAAAGATGTTAGTATATTCTGTTTCAGTAATAAGATGACACGTTTGAATTGGTATTGTTGATGCGATGATGACCGATGGTGGTAGACGAAAGCAAGTTCAGTCAGTCCCACACCCTGAAACCACACACACATAGACACATCCCACCACACACATTCAAAACATTGTCATAACAACAGGAACGTACAGCAGCGTTGAACAAAGTCTGGGAAGCTCTCATTATTTATATTTTGTTGATTTAGAGATGTGAAGATAACCACTTGATGATGAGTATACTCAAAGAAAACTCAAACGATTTAAACCTCTGCGCGCTCTTTGTTTGGTACGACTTTTTCTCCGTTGATTTTTTAAAAACATTTGGTTGGCTGGAGCTTTTCGCGAATACTTAAATATGAGGTGTCTGGGTGTTTTGTCTTACTATCTATTTGGTTATATATGTACAACTATTCATTCTATGATGCTATGCCTTTAGTTCTAATTATTTGATGAGGAGAGGTTACAATGACACCATCCATTGCTTAACCTCTTCATAGCAGAGCCAACTTACCGCCATGGATGGAACAACTTTGAACAAATTAGCAGTAAGACCTTTATACATTCCTCTCCAACCTTCAGTCTTGACTATAGTAGTCAATGCATGCCATACAGAATTGTATTGAAATCCCAATTCACCAGCATTTCCACCCATACTTAACACTTGGAATCGTCTTCTTAAAAGATCAAATGGGTATGTTAGGGTTTGAGCGATACCACCACTTGTGGCACCAAGTAATAACTTCATTATTGGTGAAGAATCTGGGGCAAATTCTTTTAATTGTTCATATACTGCAAAATTGATAGCAACATATGGAGCCACACCAAGAGTTGTTGGCCAAACACCTCTATATAGTGCTAAAACCCCACCTTCCTCCTTATAGATCTTTATCAAGAGATGTAAAACACCTGGTGGTTTTTCACCAGCTTTAACTTTTGATTTATCCAATTTGGCCAAATTAGCAGTTTGAATACTTAATCTCGTTCTAACAAGGTCAAGAGGATAAGTAGCCGCCACTGAAGCCGTTCCACACATTGCACCGGCAAATAATCTCTGGTAGTTATTTAATTCAGTGTCTCCTGGTTTCAATAATAGGAATTTGATCTTTTGATAAACGTAAAACTGCACCGCAGAATATGGGAAAATCCGTACACAATTGAGTCCATTACCACGGAATAATCCCTTTATACCTTCTTCTTTATACATTCTCCAAATAGTTGGGAACATTCCATTATAACTTGCCTTACCTGGTCCTTGAACTTGGAAAAGGATCTTGGCTCTTTCAATAGGTGCGATGACTGTTCGTGAAGCGATGCCTCGCGACGCCTCCTGCTAAAAGAGAAGCTGTAGAGTCTCGTTTAAGTTGTGTCTTGATGTCCATAAGTGTAGCCATGGTGAAGACAGTGAGGAAAGATGAGGTATGTGTGGTGTATTTGACCACTGACACTGTTTACGTCGCTGCAGCATAGTTTTTTTTTTTCCAGGTGGGGCAGGCGCGCGGGCCGTAGATCGGAGATGTTGGTGATAGGTGTAGTGTGTATACAACAGTATGGTAAACAGGATTTTGACGATTTATAATTGTTGGCGATGGAAGATGTGAAAGATGTGATAGAGCTGTAGAGAACTATGAAAGTTGTATATTTTCATATCCAATGTGCTTGAGATGGGTCCCTGTACAGGTCCTTGTTCCCCTGGTAAATTACTTTAAAGAGAAGATACGACAGATCTTCGGATGTTGACTTGTTGGCAGGGACTTTTTGCGATGGGCCGTGGAACTAAGTAGTACTAACCACAGCCGAGGATATCACACAGAATAGCAAACAAATGATGGAGGGGAGAGAAAGAGACAAAGAGAGACATACTTAGACACACTCCCGCAACCCCGGAGTCCCACAGCTCCTGGCCTTAAGTGTTACCAGTGCTTAACGGAACAGATATCCGGAAGGGAAATGGGGGCCCCGGAGGTAGGGGCCCATGGAAAGAAATGGGCTAAGGGGCCGGTTTGTTGAGCCTCGGCATTTTTTGTTATTGCTTCAGCCACAGCCTCTGGTAAAATGTGTCAAAAAGATTTTAGTATAGGGGACATATGGGCACATGGTTCCGGCTGCCCATCGAATCTCCGCGGTTCCGGCGATTGCCCCCAGCAGGGCCTTACGGGCAACCCCAAGGACCCGCCGATACCGGGACCTTCCACTTTATACAATATACCAATACAACTACTAATAAACTATTAGACTAACTATTTCATTAAGATATCATCAACTACAAGAGCTTAGTAAAGACCACACAGTCCAGTGCTTGGCCGAGGTGAAAAAGTTTTAAATTACCGACTCACACACCAAAACGTCATAATCCGGGGAAGACATGAGTCAAAATGGGTCACTTTCAAGTTCCGGCGCTCCGGTTCCCACAGTCCGGAGACTAATGGCAAGCCGCACACCCGTAGATACATACACCTTTAGATGACAAAACAGCCCATCTAACATGGGTCATATCATTTGACAGGCACACATTCACAAATAAAAATATATAAAGACGCATACCCCAGATTCATGTTCTCACATCTCATCACTTATCTCCTTACACACATACACCTAGACACCTACACACAAACAAACAATGAGCATGTCAAGACAAATCCTCAAACTTAAGAACTTCCAAACGTCTGCTAGAATCAGACTCCCAACTACAACAGGAACTATTCAAGCTAAGAGATCACTTGCTCTTTATAACACAAACTCACAATTCCGTTTGGTGAACAAGGAACCTCACACTCAACAAGAAACTGCTTCTACATCAAGCAAGTCTACTCACGAGAGACCAACCATCTATTCTGACGGTGAGGTTGAGACTGCTGGTCCAGCCATTAGAGTTTAAAACATGCTCTTATGATTATGACTATTCACTTCCCCTGAGTCTTAGCCTTATGGCGCTTGGCTAGCAACGCAAGCTTTGCTTGAAATCTTTGATGACGATTGACTGACTATGTTTCTTTGATCAGCACAAAAACTCTCATTACAAACTGAAGTAATTGGAATAGGTTTTATACACCCTGGTGGTGTACTCTGTCTTTTGACATATTTGACCTACTTACTTTCTTATAAATATTCATTCACGCTTTACGATTACTATGTCTAACCTTGTAGTGTCTTCGTTGAGCGGCTAGTTATGAAGACCCGATAATTGGCTAAACTGTTATGCTACAATCTTGCTATATTCATACGTTTCATTAAACTGAAGATTACAAATGGCGGATTTGTTTGGCTTTAGTGCTTCATGACATAGTCATATCTCACACCTTCAAATTGTCCACCAGTCATAGAAGCCCTAACATATTTAGCAAATAAGTTCTTATCTTTCAATAAGACATTAGCACTCTCTTTATTTAATGGATCAACAGGATTTGGATCCAAAAATAAGAAATTTAAACCAACAAGAACGGCATTAAGTGGTAAGACTGGAGTCCATTCTTCTCTCAAGATGTTTAAACAAATGTTCCCCTCTAAATCAATATTTGGATGATAAATCTTTTGTAAACATTTCACTTTTGGTGGCTCAATAGGATAATTATGATTAACTTGTATACTAAAAGTGAAACGACCACCTTTATAATAACCTTCATCCGGTGTCAGTGTAACTTCCATGTTCATATTAGTTGCATCAAGACACTTAAGCGTCATTGTCGGTGGTAGATCAATCTCATTAAAGTCCTTTTGAATACGTAACTGTGCAGGTGAAAGCTTCGATTGCTCAGTGTTGGAACTTTGTCCAGCAGCTTCTTCTTGCTTCTTCTTTTGTAACTGTCTTAGTTTTAACTGTGGGGGCAAAACATGTTAGTAAGACTGCAATAACACAACAACACAATCACAATATCATATCTAAACATACCATTTTTTGTAGACTTGATTAAATGGTCACACTGTTCACTGAAGCAGTAGAAAAAAAAGAGCTATAATAAGAAAAAAGAAGAACAGAGTGTCTGCCCAAGCTTCAACTGGGACACTTTTTTTTATAAATCAACTTTTTTAGACCAGAACGAAAAAAAAAAGGAATACGATAATGAGGACCACGAGATTCGAACTCGCGCATCCGTAGATATCAGAGTGTTTTATAAAATTTCAAAGAAAATTTTATTAACCTAAATCTGACGCCTTAACCACTCGGCCAAGCCCTCGTTTATCGCACCTCAATTAAGCGCTTCATTGACTATGTGTTGGTAAATGGATTCTGCCAAAATAGGACGGTTGGGGCAACACGTTTCTTGACCAGGGCACATATTATGAATTTAAACGTCATATATAACAAGAGGACTAGTTTGTATGTGTCTCCGTCTTTAGTTGTCTTCAATCCGTCAAACAGAAAATTACACTCAATCATAATGTCAGAGGAACTTCTAAACATGTTCTTTGACGATGAATTCGTCCCACATGCGTATCTTGATGCCCTATTCTCTGCCATTCCAGGAGCCACGTCAGATGGATCTCAATCACTTACAAACCCCAAGAATATCGAATTGATGCAACAAAGGTCAGCAACTTTGCTTTCTCATTTAGATTTTTACACATCTGAACTTACAAACAATCTCGAGACACAACTTACCAAGCTTCGGGCATCCAATTCGGTCGTTTCTTACTCCTATGAATCCTCTAATGAGAAAAAACTTAAACCAACAACACGTTTAGAGTACTACATTGACTCCTTATCAATCTCTGTACAAGCTCTCAATGATACAGTTGCAAACGTGACATCTAAAGTCTCATCACTTGAAACAGACAGCCAAACTACTCAAAACCTTCTTGAACTCACAAAGGCCAAGCAAAATCTCATTCATGTTCAACAAGCACTAGAAACAATCAAGTCAATAGTGGAAATTGCCCAAGATACACCAAAGACTACGTCAAAGAGTTCACGTACAGCACCAACAAATGCGAAAAACGCTACATCTAGTCTCATAATTCAACCTTCTCAACTCTCCGCCGCACTTAAGGTATTACAGGACACAATTAAGGAACAAGTATCTCAAAGAAAGAGAACTGAGAATGACACTGAAGTGGACCAAGAACTAATGACTAAAATCGATGATTTATCAGCACTCATGCCAATCTTTAAAAATCTTGGTGAGTTTCAAAATGTCTATGCTGACTTTGCTAAAAACATACAAGGTGAAAAGGAAGGGTATTTGAAAATTAAGAATTTGGATGATGAGTTGTTTGATACTGTTTTGAAATGAATGTTAGGTACTTTGGGAATCGTCATGTATTGTACTACCTATTGCCATGGACTCAACATTGGCGTGTATGCCACAGTATATTTAGTCAAGCCCATTGACACATGCACATGTTAATCATACCCTTGAATCGATCTAAGCTTATACTCAGCAATGGGAATTGCACTACACCATAATCTAACACACCGATCAGCTCTTGTATAGATCTCAACCAGTATATATGCTAAAAAAAAGAGAAGTGAACTTGAGATCACCAACTCTTTAGCTAGTTCACTCATGCAACACTCCTGTTCGAAAAGCCCAACCGCAGCAATTAGCGAGAGGAAAGAGTAAAAAAAAGAGGATTGTCTAGCAATGGTCACCTCGAGATAAATATTCAGTACGTCGTCATCATGGAAACAAAAACAGAGGGGTTAAGTGAAGTCTAAATCTTACTTAAAAACCACCTCTCAATCTCAACACCAAGTGAAGAGTGGACTCCTTCTGGATGTTGTAGTCGGAGAGGGTTCTGCCATCTTCGAGCTGCTTACCGGCGAAGATAAGTCTCTGCTGGTCAGGTGGGATACCCTCCTTGTCCTGAATCTTAGACTTAACGTTGTCAATGGTGTCGGAAGACTCAACCTCAAGTGTAATAGTCTTACCGGTCAAGGTCTTCACGAAAATTTGCATACCACCTCTCAATCTCAAGACCAAGTGAAGAGTAGATTCCTTCTGAATGTTGTAGTCGGACAAGGTTCTACCATCCTCAAGCTGCTTACCGGCAAAGATAAGTCTCTGCTGGTCAGGTGGAATACCCTCCTTGTCCTGGATCTTGGACTTAACGTTGTCAATGGTGTCAGAAGATTCAACTTCAAGTGTGATGGTTTTACCAGTCAAAGTTTTAACAAAGATCTGCATACCACCTCTCAATCTCAACACCAAGTGAAGAGTGGACTCCTTCTGGATGTTGTAGTCGGAGAGGGTTCTGCCATCTTCGAGCTGCTTCCCGGCGAAGATAAGTCTCTGCTGGTCAGGTGGAATACCCTCCTTGTCCTGGATCTTGGACTTAACGTTGTCAATGGTGTCAGAAGATTCAACTTCAAGTGTGATGGTTTTACCAGTCAAAGTTTTAACAAAGATCTGCATACCACCTCTCAATCTCAAAACCAAGTGAAGAGTGGACTCCTTCTGAATGTTGTAGTCGGAGAGGGTTCTGCCATCTTCGAGCTGCTTACCGGCGAAGATAAGTCTCTGCTGGTCAGGTGGGATACCCTCCTTGTCCTGAATCTTGGACTTGACGTTGTCAATAGTGTCGGAGGACTCAACCTAGAGTGTTATTGTTAGTAATCTGTCAAGAGAGTGGCGATAAACAAAACAAACCACCCATTCCTAAAACCCCTTCACACTGCATGTTTTTGCCACTTTTTCACCTGTTACCATGAATGAACGTAGTACAAAGTACCAAATGTCATCCTTCGGCAGCTTCAACTATCCGCCAAAGCGCTGTTGTTGATGGTTCCGTCTCGTAGGCACGCGTACCATGCACACTGATAAGGGGGGCAAAAAAGTGACACCAAACAAGTGAGAGGCCCTAGAAAGAGCAGAGCAGAATAGTCAGATACGTACCTCCAAGGTGATGGTCTTTCCAGTCAAGGTCTTAACGAAAATCTGCATTGCGAGTGTGCTGTTTTATGATATTGGCGGTACTTTCTATACCATGTGTGTGCCAGGGTGGTGAAAAGGGGCACCCTGTGGTATTTATACTGCCCGGGAGAATTGCAGCGGGGGTCTTTGCGGTGGCGAAAGTCTCCCCACGTTCTAGAATAATTACCGTATGCGGAAGAATTTCCACATTGGGACGCTATCGCGAATGCGGGATATGTGCCAACCTGTACGATACGATGTTATCTTTACTCTTTGAGAACTGTTGTCTTCTCCAGGAAAACACTATCTTTCATAACGTTGTAGGTCATGATGATTTGAGCTTCTACAAGAAAAGAGAGAATTAATGTAGATGGTGCAATTTGATATAGAGACCTTCTGGGAGGCAAGAATCTTCCTGCTCTCTTTCCCCCCCTTGTCCTCAATAGTGACGTTTGTAGGTCACAGCAAGCCACGCGCCGCCTGTCAACTGTCAACAACAGCATTTGACCCGAGATGTTGTCTCATTAAACCATCATAGACAGTGAACACCATACACCCAGGCCATTAAACTGATTTGTAGCAATTAAAAGAGAGGTTATTCCTCCACAATGTCGTCCAGCATCTTGATCACTTCATGCCTGGCAGGGCTTACCTCTCTGTCGTTTTCAAAAGTTCTTTTAATCTCTAAGCTTTGACCACGTCTATCGAGTGCAGTAGGAGACAGAGGTACCTCCTCAATCTCCAAATCCATCCTATGAATATCCAAAGAACTTCTCTTATCAATTGACGGCCTTGACATACTAGACCGTAATGCGTGAAAGTTTGATCTCTTGTCATCAAGAAGTGTCTTGTCTTTAAGCAGCTTTGTGATCTTCCTTGACTTGGATCTAATGTGATGCGCAGTGTCCTCGTTATCTCCCATCTGGAATTCTTGTAAAGTAGCAATCAGGTACATATTGTCCCTCATCCACCGTACAAATTCTGAAGACCCTGCAAGGAGGCAAAACTGTACCACTGTGAGGCACTTGATGATGTGACGCCAATTTCGTGTGTGGTCATTTAGTCGCTTCGTGAGCACATTGGTGATTTGTTTGAGGTCCTTGGATGATGACGTAAATAATGCAATCTCATTGAGATCCTGTGAAGTTGGCCCGAAAGAGTCGTTACTCGTGGCGCTCTTAATCTTGATTTCAGCTGGGGCAGAGCTTATGTTTCGGATCTTTCGTACAAGTCTTCGAGACATTGTGATGGGTAGAGCTTTTGGATTTTAACAGTTAAACCAACTGACTTTCTGAAAGATTGGCTTCACTCTATCAACTTATCAAAAACTCCAGTTAAGAGGGGAAAAAAGGTGGTTTGTTATGAGAATCTCGGCTTTTCGGATGCCATCCCGGTACATGTCTGAAAAGCTGATTCCGAGTCGTGAGGCACCAGGAGCCAGTCGGGTAACCCCACTCCATCTCTATATCGCTATTGACAAAACATGGATACATCTACATTTAAAAGTTCCAAAATAAGCATTAACATCGAATTGAAGATATATGTTGAATATCCAAGACTCTATGACATCCAAAGGCAAAACCAGCCATCATTGTTTTTTTGTAGTTCGTAAAGTTGCATGACACGTCTGTTAAAGACAGTGCTTTCTATATCATTGTAGTAGTTTTATTATGTGTTGTGAAGTGGTGGAGATCGAGACAGAATGTTTATCCTTAGTACAACACTCTGATGGCGATCTTCAATGGAGTTGCGCTGAGAGCCTCGTACAAGGACTTGATCTCACCTTGAGTGACACCAGAGATATCGGCAATCATGTAGGCAATCTCACCCTGGGAATCAGAGTACTGCTTCTCAATGTTGTGGTCAGCCAAAATGTTGTTGACAGTCTTCAAGACACCTGGAACGTTCTGGTGGATGTAAAGAACACGGGCAACATCAGCCTTATCCAAATCAAGGGCCCTAAGGGAAACCTCAGGGAAGTTTACAGCACCAACAGAGGCACCCTCGTTGATGTACTTAGTCAAAGCGGTACCAACCTCAATACCAATGGCAGACTGAGCCTCCTCAGTGGAACCACCAATGTGTGGAGTCAAGATCAAGTTTCTGAGCTGAACAAGTTCGGAGATCCATGGGTTGAGCTCATCGCTAAAGAGACCAGCACCGTTCTTAGCTGGCTCATTAGGGTAGACATCAAGGGCAGCACCGGCAATCTTACCAGACTGCATAGCCTTAATAAGAGCTGGAATGTCAATAACAGTACCTCTAGAAGCGTTGATGACATAAGCACCATCCTTCATGGCGGCAAATTGTGGACCAGACAACAAGTTCTTGGTCTCTGGGGTAGCTGGGACGTGACATGTGATAAAGTCAGATTTCTCCAAGAGTTCATTGAGAGTACTCACCTGCTTGGAGTTACCAAGGGCCATGATCATGACGACATCGTAGTACAAAACATTCATACCCAAAGCCTCAGCGAGCACGGACAACTGGGAACCAATGTGACCGTAACCGATGATACCCAATGTCTTACCTCTAACTTCCCAACACTTCGCACTGACCTTGTTCCAGGTACCAGTGTGCAACTCGATCGATCTGTCACCAAGCTGTCTAGCGAGGGAGATGATCTCGGCAATGACCAACTCAGCAACGGATCTAGAGTTGGAGAATGGAGAGTTGAAGACAGCAACACCCTTAGTAGCGGCAAAGTCCAAATCAACCTGATTCGTACCGATACAGAAACAACCAATGACAACAAGGTTCTTGGCAGCTGAGAGAACCTTTTGAGTCAACTTTGTCTTGGATCTGATACCAATGGCGTGAACGTTCTGGATCTTCTCAATGAGCTCCTCCTCTGGGAGGGAACCCTTGTGGAACTCAACCTGGTAACCCTGACCTTCGAAGATGTCAATGGCAGTCTGGTTCACATTCTCAAGCAGAAGAATCTTAATGTCTTCAGTGTTGAAAGGCTTCAATGGCTTAGCCTGACCAGACATCGACATAGCTCTTGGACGCATCTTGGATTGGAAGTAAGAGGTCTGCGATGGGGAGGTGGAGACGGCGTTTGGAGAGATACCAGCTCTCTCAAAAGAGTTTTGAAGATTTTGGATTTGCTCAGGAGTAGCCATTTTTGGATCGATTAATGTGTGGATATCCAATTGCAACCTATAGTGTGGGTGAATAGGGGTGTCGAGCGTGTGCAGCAAATACACGTCAACTTATACAGCCCGAGCTAAACCCAATTTGGATGGTCATAGCCCGGAAAAAATTTTGCGCGATGATTCATGACCTCGAGCTGTCACGTGTGATTGTGTCTTCTGTGTGCATGTGGGTGTGCTGGGTGTGCTAGATGCCCCATGGTTGTGTGTTAGTTGGTGTTTTGTGATGTCGTGGTGGACACTAGGTGTCTGTCGCTCTTGGAGACGGTTTGGTAGTGTTTTTCGTTCTGTCAATGCTCGTGCTGGTGGTGATGTAGGCCGTCTGTTTCCATCTGACTCGATTCTATGGAGAAAGGAGTCAGACCAAAGGCCGAGTCAGGGGGTTTGCTGACTCGGAGCGCGAAAAAGTATACTTACGTAAGTACTTATCATATAGATGTGCTCGATACCTACAAACATTTATATGCAAAAAGTACAGTTGTGTATAGAATTCATTCTTCGAGATCGAACTCTTCTTCGAGGAGTTCAACATCATCATTATTCCCCTTAATCTTCTCATCTTCTTGGACTGCCTCAACCCGTACCTTCTTCTTTGCAGGTTTCTTGACAGCGACTTCTTCCACCTCCTCTTCCTCTTCATCCACTTGCTCAACAACAGCAGCCTTAGTAGGTTTTGGCTTGACGGTATGACGAACAGTAGCGACGGTGTAACCCTCTTCATCGATCTCGTACAAGGTCCGCACAGTGGCTTTCTTAGCCTTCGCAGTAGCCTTCGTAGACTTAGCAGCAGCAGCAGCAGCAGCTTTCTTCTCCTTGGTTTCCTTCTTAACTTCCTCGATTGGCTTCTGAGCTTTCAGTTCAACCTCTCCTTCTTCTTCAACATCAGCTTCGGCTTTACCCATCTCCATGTCGTTGAAGAGTTCCTTGTCCTTGGCGAGATCGTTCTCACTCACTTCACTGTTAGCAAACTTATTCTGATCAACAACTCGATCCGAGTTCAAATCATATGTACCTTCGAGGCTAGACTCTTCACCTTCTTCACCCTTGTTGACGACTGGCTTTTCGAATTTTTTGAATTTTTTCTTCTTTTGACCGTAGCCACCGGCGATGCTGTTATAATCACCAAAGATGAACTCATGCTTGTTTTGACCGAACTTCTTTGGACCATGTTTGAGCTTTTCAATGACGGCTTGTTCAAATCTCTTGTTCTGCTTGTCGTTGAAATGCCACATAAATGAATCGTCATTCTCATCGACTTGATCCTCTTCCATTTCGATATCGTCAACCTCAGTCAAATACTCATCAACCTCATCCCAGTGAGCTTGACCAATCTTTAGTGAGGACAAGTCGTTGTTCTTGAACACATTGAACTTCTCAGCTTGCCATTTCTCATTAACATCTTCGAATGCAATTTCCCAAGCCCTATCATAGAACTCCTTATTCTTCAACAACTCCTTTTGTCTGAGCTCCTCATTGGCCAACCACTCCATGTGCTTCAAATCGTCAGTGGATGGCTCATAAATATGCCAAATCACGTAGTGTGGAAGACCAATGACTTCAAAGCCCATGGTCTTACAGAGTTTACCAAAGGCTTCTGTCTCAGCATGTTTCTTGAATGAAAAGGCAGGAAACATGGCACCTCTTCTGAAAACATGCGCTTTAGCCATGATCGAAACACCACCAATACCGTCAAGCTCCATCTCAACTTCTGGATCACCATATGGATCTCTAAGATATGCCAAATGTGGTCTCCAAGTGGCATATTCTGGGTAACCTTCAACAATGACAGCATCTTCATCGAGTCTCTCAGCCAGTTCAATACCACCTTCACTCTCTTGCCATGAGTTCAAATCATATGCTTGTTCATAGCCAAGCCAATCGGGAAGTGGCCTCCAAATGTTTGGGACGATAACGTCTCTATCGTGATGAATCAAATCCTCGAGGATAGTAGCTGGTGATGTCTCAACATCGATATCTCTCCAGTAGACCCATGAATGATCAGGTCTTAGTGCAGTGGTCAGAAGCCAGTTTCTAGCAATAGCCATAAGCTTTCTTCTTGGCCCCTGGGCAGCAAATCCGTGTCTATCCGAGAAGGACTGGCCAACGATTTGACCAAAGTCCTTTTCATAGATCTCAATACGACCGAATCTTTGAGTCTTATCCGGGTCATTTTGGAACTCGGAAATGTAGAATTTGAGATCATCGACAGTGGAGTCTGAAGTGTCGGACACGAGGAAGGACATATCAATAAGGTTGTGTGGATACGTCATATTTCTCATGTGACCGAAGAACATTGGCAAATGTGCTGCAGCGTCTCTGAGAGGGACAAGAAACAGGATACGCTCATTGCGTTGCCATCCGTTGCTGGTAGATTTGTAGTCAGCCAAGTCATAGAACTCTACGTTCATATCATTGAGCTCACTGGTTGTGGACGTGAGGGCATTAGGGAAATCTGGGTAGTAGAGAGATTCTGTCGGTGTTGTGTAAATATCCCAGAAGTAGGCGATGATGATGAAAGGGAGAACAGAGTAGATTGTGCGGAGTGTCAGAAGAATCAGGGAAGTGCTCTTGCTGGTAATATCGGAGAGGTCACCAGAGCCACCAAAAATGGAGGCAAGGAGGTCCGAAGACCCCTTATCAAGAGACTCGTGGTAGCTTTCGGTCTTTTCAAAGTCGGAGGCTCCACCTTCCTCGATCACAGTCACGTCCTTCCCGACGTTTCTCTGTCTAGACATCGCTGTGGAGAATAGGTGGTGTGAGGCTGGATGACTGGCTGGATGGCTGGTGGAACGAAATAAGGGTCTAATAGGCGTCTTTCTTGGGTCTCCTGTGTACATTACCTGCTAAATCACTGATCACCGTTGAACGGAAAATTTGATTACGCGCACGCCCACGTCAGACGCGTGAAACTTGCGCCAGCAGCTGGAGGTTTTGTTATCCCTCGTTTCAGATTCGAGACCTGGGTCTCCCAGTTGTTCATTAAGCTTTGGAGTGTATATATCCTTGAAATCTGTTTACTGCCTTGGGTTGGAAACATATTATAAACTTTTTTAACTCAGTTGTTGCCTTGGCAGTCACAGATGCAGATAGCTGAGACCTAGCCATAGGTGCGCCAGTTGAAGCCCTGTTGGTGATGGCGATGAGCCTGTGATGAGACAACCAAGGCCATGCGTCCAAGTGTACGTACCGCCAACCCCTATAGTCACTGACTGGCGACATTTGAACTTTTGGATGGAGAAGGATTCCTACGAGCTACACCTCTACAATCTTATCAATGCAACCGGGGGTATATTACGTCCACCAAAGATGAGGATTTTGAGGCCCACTACCTCAACATAAACCTCTCAGACAACAAAATCAAGAATATACCTAAACACCAAACATAAAGCAGATGCAGAAACAAAAGCAGAATTACAAAACAAAAATCAGATTATGGTCATAAAAAGAGGGAAATCACGCAAAATCTCTAATTTTCTTTTTCAGCAGATGAGGCCAACGGGGACCAGCCAGCAACTGCACCACCAACAACAGTAGGAACCATTGTCAAAGCCGACAAGGCGTGGAAATCCGTGGATCCTGTCTCAATATCACTCTCAGAATGACTGAAACTTTCTCTCCATCTGTGGTACAGGTTCACTGGGTTCAGAGTGGAGCCCTCAGCATCACCCCCTCTAACGTAGATGATATCGTCACGAGTCTTCTTGAAAGCTGGAACCTTGGAGTACATCAATCCCTCCTCCTCCTCTTCGAGGTAGACACGACGCTTCTTACCGAATCTCAGGAATTGGAAGGAAGCAACGTAAGCAATGACCTTGTAGAGTCTTGTTGGGAAAATTCTTATGACCCAACTGTCCGGAATGAGTCTGATGACAATACCCCATGGCAGGGCAAGCATACCACAGATGATAGCAACACCCCATTCAGCTGGTGTTTGTCTGACAATGGAGAAAGCAGTACCACCAACAAACATAATCATGACCTGAGCACCAGCAATGATGAAAGCAATGCCCAAGAACCACCAGTTTCTGAAGAAGTGTTCGAAGAAATTCAAATTGTTCGCAGTCATACGACCTCTGACAGTCTCAATACCATCACCCTCGTCGAGCTTTCTGGTGACCCAAAGCTTGAAAAACTGTAACCAGACAAATGTATTAAAGGTTAAAGCATTCAACTGTTGCTGCTGATGGTCAGTGATGTCGTCGGAACCATGGAAAATCTTGCCACCGGCAAAATAGAGGACAAAGGTGATGATGAGCTGAAGAGAAGCCTGTCCAATGATCATTTTCCACATGGAAACGGAAATCAAAGTCTTGGAACGACCCTCTGGCTTTCTGTCAAGAACGCTGTCATCCGGCTTGTCAGTAGCAAGAGCCAAAGCGGCAAGTGTATCCATAATCAAGTTAATCCAAAGCAACTGAACAGCAGTCAAGACAGAGTGACCATCAGTGTCGACAAGAGCTGAAACAAAGGTCAAAACCACAGCAGTGATGTTAACAGTCAACTGGAACTGAATGAACTTTTTGATCGAAGTGGAAACACATCTACCCCATTTGATAGCCGAAACAATAGCGGCAAAGTCATCAGTCATCAAGATGATATCAGAAGCCTCTCTGGCAACTTCAGTACCGGCAATACCCATGGAGAAGCCAACATCAGCAAGCTTCAAAGCTGGAGCGTCGTTGGTACCATCACCAGTAACGGCAACAACTTCTCCTTGCTTTTTCAAAGTTTCCACAAGAATTCTCTTATCCTCTGGAGAAGATCTAGCCAATACCTTGAGCTTTGGAACAATTTTATTCCTCTCACTTTTGGTGAGTTTTCTGAAAGCAGGTCCCTCCATACAAGCATGTGGGTCATCCAAGTCCATTTCGCTCATTATACCAGCATTGACTGAAATGGCCTTAGCAGTAATGACGTTGTCACCTGTAACCATTCTAACACGGACACCAGCTCTTTTACACTGTCCAACAGCCTCTCTGACACCTTCACGAAGTGGATCCTTGATACCAACGATACCATCGAGAACCAAGCCTTCAGAATTGGAGGAGCGGTCAAGCGGTTCACCGAGCAAGAGATTTGGGTCAGCCTCGGCTGGATTCTGTCCAGTGAACTGCTTTGGTGGCCATGATGGGACATCAAAGTCTCTATGGGCGAGCGAGATGGTTCTGAGTGCCATCTTGGCGTAGGCTGTGATCTTGTCGGAGACTTGAGAGTCCACTGATGAGTCAACAGAAATCATAGACCCATCGGATGTGGTCTTGGTAGAGCATCTGGCAAACACAAGCTCGGAAGCACCCTTGACGAAGAATCTGTACTTGTCCTCGCCAGGGTACTTGACAACGATACCACCCCACTTTCTTGAAGATTCAAATGGGATTACCTGGGCAATGGACTCAACACCAAGAATAGATGGATTGGACCTGAGAGTGGCAAGATTTTTGGAACCCGTCATACCAAACGACTTCTCAGCAAGGAGTAACAAAGCAACCTCAGTTTTAGAACCAAGAAATGCATCTGGTTCTGGCTTGCCGAATTCGTCATCCTTCTTCATTTTAGACCACCATTGCTTCTTCTTTGGAGGGAGCAACGGATTTTCTGGATTGTCCCTCTCGTTGTTCTCGAAAGCTGTAGAATTCAAGGCAATGTTAGTCAAGACATTGCGAGTTGTGTCTTCACTTAACTGTAGCTGATTAGAAGTCGATATGGTGGATGTTGTGTTGTCGTCAAACTCCCTATCGGAAATGTTACCATTCACGACTCTCATTCGATTCTCAGTCAAAGTACCAGTCTTGTCGGAGCAAACGGCAGTAGCACCGCCCATAATCTCACAAGCTCTGAGGACTCTAACCAAGTTGGCATCCTTTGCCATTCTGGTAGTTGCAAAAGCAAGAGCAAGTGTGACAGCTAATGGCAGACCTTCGGGGATGGCAACAACAACAATCGTGATGGCAGTGATGAGAATATCCAAAAATCTGGAACCCTTCTCGGCGCCAGGTAGATCGTAGTAGTCACCTCCTTTGACAATCTTGGCGATGAATCTGAAAAAGAGGATGATGAAAAGGATGATGGCAGCAAGGAAACCGTACTTTGTGATACCATTGGCAAGGTTGTTCAATCTTACCTGCATTGGTGTCTCTTCAGGCTCAACCTTCAATGCCATCATTGTGCGACCGTTAATGGAGTTTTCACCAACAGCAGTGACGATACATGCACCCAAACCAGAGAGAACAGTGGAGCCGGATATCAGGAAGGCATCTGGAACACCCTTCGTTCCGATATCAGCATCACGGTCGGGGAATTTTTCATTGTACTGTGCGAGTGCAGTTTCGATTGGTAACTTTTTGATGGTATTGGACTCACCAGTGAGCGCTGATTCGTCACACTCACATGAGCCAGAGATTAATACCGCATCAGCGGGCATAATGTCACCTGTCTGGATATTGAGGATATCACCAACGAGCAAGTCATAGATTGAAACAACGAGTTCTTGTCCACCACGAACGACAATGATTTCACGATCATTCTTCTTTGCGTTCAATTTTGCAAATTGGAGTTCCTTTTGATAGTCATTAGCTGCACCGACAAGAACGACAATAAGCACGGCGGCGATAATAGCAACACCGTCAACCCATTGAACTTGTGGGATCTCGTTTCCTTCTTCGTCATGTTCTGGTGGTTGACCGAATGTCTCGTAGAGACCGAGAGCAAGGGAAACAATAGCAGCAACTGTCAAGATGATGAGCACTTGATCGTGCATGGCCTCCCATGCGAGTTGGAAGAATGATTTTGGCTTGCGCTCTGGAAGCTTGTTGGCACCAAATTGATTAACTCTTTTATCGAGATCTGGTAATGATGGATCAAGGCCCGAGCTTTTGTTGGTACCTAGAGCGTCGTAGAAGTTCTGAGCATCATTCTGGAAGCGCTTCTGGAAGAAGAGCATGGACTTTGGGTCGTGGATACCCGTGAGCTCATCTGTGGTGATTGGGAAGTAGTTTTGCACCGGCTTCTGGCCTGTGATAAAGCTCTTCACTGTGGAACGTCTCGTCACCATGGCGGACGGTTTGCTTCTAGTGGTGGTGAGAGCAAATGGGGTGGGCGGCTAGCGACAAAGTGGATATGGTGATTTTAAACGATGCGTGTTCTGGCGGTTAGCAAATATGAAGGTGAGCTGGGCGGCAAGTGTAAAGTGAGGGAACTAGTTGGTTAAAAGGCAAAGGTGACGGAACTACGGCGGAGCAAGCATACCTTCGGGCACCGTGGATGATGGTAGCGGTTCGCTTTCACTTTCGGGACCCTTGCCGACTGGGATACGGTCCGATATGGAATTTTTGGTGAACGGGGCTGTGCTGGCGTGCAGCGCCTGGCAGCTTAATGTGCCCCAGAGGTGAAGTGTGAGGCTAACTTGGAGACCGAGCAGGATATAGTCAGAAGCAAATCTTACTCCTTGCTGGGGAATATGGCAATCTAAATCTTTGAAGGGTGGCTTTGCTACAGAACATCAGATGCTATCCCTCGTGTGATACGAGATCAGTGTGTGCTTAGGACCTAGTGCCCTGACACATTTCGCGATCGATAGCGCGTATCATCGACGGAGCTTTCCTCAACTTTTTAATTGCGGGCTAACCCTACCTTGATGAGATGACCTGGCCTCAACCTGCTGCGTACATGACCCACACTCAAGCCTCAGGGGCTTTATTTGCCAAGAATAAGCATATCGATCAGGCACTAATCCACATCAGCCTTGTTGCAGGTAAACCACTTCTCTTCTCTCTGGATGACATCAAGAAGGCAAGAGAACTGGGCATCGTGGGGACGCTCGTTGGAACTCTGCCCGCTGCTCCGCAACAGAATCTGTTCCAAGGAGTGCCTCTCCAGCTGATGCTGGAGGAGTGTGCATGGCTGATCCATCATGGTCATGCCTTCATTGTCCCAGATAAACAATTCATAAAGGACCTACTAGCCAGTCTTACAGACGATGAGATTGCAGAGATGGAGGCACTACGACAGCAACAGCTTGATCAAGAAAGGAAAATTAAAGCCAAGGAATACCAACAAAAGATGGTAAAACGAGGCGTCGTCAATCCTAAGCAAAATGATGCACTCCTTGAACAGGCACTTCCTGTGACGATCCCAGACACAGCCTCCCATTTGCCCAATCATGCACTTTTGGAACGTGTATACTCCAACTCGACATCTACACAGGAAAGAATTATAAGACAGCTTGGCATCTCAAGTCTTTCATATGCGGTGTTTGACACCCTCAAATCCCGAGCATACTTTTTGGCATCAGGTCTAAGGTTTGGTACTCATTTCATTGCGTACCCTGGGGATCCACTTCGTTTCCACGCACACCTCATAGTCAATCCAATCGATTATGATGAAGATATTGGTCTAATGAATGTGGTTGGTGGAGGAAGACTTGCTACTGGTGTGAAGAAACTTTTGACAATCGGAAGCACCGATGATGAAGAAGAGATTAAGTTCTTTTCCATCGAATGGGCTGGATTTGGCTGAGCTCTTGACAAAAAGACTTAATGACGATACGACAGCATTAATTACGCGCATAATCATGATCAAACTAAATTGGAGCTTTTGATATAATACTTTGCATGTAGAGAAGAGCTCATTAATCGTGCTTTAGTAGAACTACTAGCCTCCCTCAAGCTTTGAGTGGCCAAATGGGCAGTGTTAGGTGAATTTAGTCAGCTGCTAAAGAGAGAAGGGACAGAAAACACTTGGACTGTGCGCTAAAAAAATGCCCCTTATTAGCACTTGTGGTTGCGTCGATGTATGTGGTTTTTTAATAGCGATGATGGCGCGTTGAAGCACTTTTAGGATACGCGTGATCTAGGCAACTAAACGGATTACCAGACGCATCACACGTTGTCATCTTCCATGGAGCTTACAGTGATATCCTTTGTCAAGATTTCAAAAGAATTCAAAGGCGTCAGAAAGACTTACTTTTACCCTGACCGTCTATCAACAGGCTGATACTACTGAAGAGGGATATGCGCGTCTGACCGAAGCTCACGAAAAGGTCGAAGGGCATGCCTAAATAGACTCCAAATATTTTATGAGGGTGAGTTTTGTGTGTCAGAGAGTATTATAGATGAAAATGCCTTACCAGCACACGTCAGCAACCTCTTTGGAGTTGTCAAAGAGTTGTCATAATGTGGGCTTTATGCCATACTTAATTCATCTCTCTTGTCTCGTCGCACTATTTTCAAACGTTGCGACGCGCTTTTTTTAGCACCCAAGTAGCTATGGGAATCTAGAACGACGCCAAAAAAAAAAAGTTGCGGATCGGGGTTGTGTCTGAGGTAGACGTACTATACAGGCACATCACCACTCACGAGTCCATAGCTTGACGTGTTTCTCTCTCATTCTTCTTCCAAGGTCCATCACAACCCTCATTCGCTCCGCAGATAGGCCCCTCCCGCGCCCTTTGCACCGCCCTTCAGTTGTCGTACCACCAGGACCCTTTTAGTTCTTCACTCATAACAGAGTTCGTGTTCTTCCCAAGAACGAGCAACGCAGAACCACGAGAAAGCGTCCTAATCAACTGAGTTCTGCTAGTCACAAACAAAGTTCAAGTTCACACAGACGCCGTCTTTTGCTCCAAGCAGTACAACCTCCATTTATAAGGATTCTTCTACCCTACCTGCCCAAGAAGGGGCTACTTCAGACTCACTCACACTATGACGAGTTCAAATAGCTCAGTGCCGCTCACTATGATGGGCTCTACAAGCACATTACAGCTGTCAGGAGACAGTATATCCACCAGCACTAATCTTGACACTTCTTTAACATCAACGGGCCAGACGTCTGATTCCACTGCGCTTGTTTCCCCGAGCACCTCTATCCTGTCCGGGACCACGCCGTCTTCATCATCATCATCACAATCAAACTCAACATCAGACTATACTACAAAATCATCATCCACTGGTTTCCACACACATGGGTCATATTTACATAACTCTACAACGCTATCAAGCTCGCTAGTGTCCAACTCATCGTTGTTGTACTTGACTAGCAGCGACAGCTCAATATCCTCGAGCTCGGATTTCAGCGTCTCTTCCTCAGACTCATCATCCTTCCACGATCATTCATCATCATCGCTATACTCTTCATCTGAGTACTCGAGTAGCTACCATGAACACTACCACTCCTCGTCGTCCTCATTATCATCCTCATCCATATACACATCATCAACCGATGAAACAACATCACAGGAATCATCAGTTTTCCCATATGCTGAAGCTACACAAGAGCCGGACTCTATAACGTACACTTACACACAGGCATACCTTATCACCGATGATTCCACCACCTTAGCCACGGAAATCCCAGTAACAACCACAGTGGATGCTGACTACTCTTTCGCAACAGATGAACCTGCTACCATCACCACGGACCTTGCATTCCTCGCTAATGCTGTTCCAGGTTATTCTTCCTCTACGCAGAATACTACGTCCGGTAGTTCGGACTCTGATGGGAGCAACACAAGCAAAGGCACAGTGGCTGGATCCGTTGTTGGTGCTATTGCAGGTGCTGCGATCATTTTGATTTTGGTTTGGTGGTTTATCAGACGCAGAAAGAGATCATCATACTCCATGGAAAAGGGATTCTCACATTCTATCCAGTCGACGAGAAGATATGATGGTATTGATTATGACAATCAGGAAAAGCCTTTGAGTAATGGTAACTCTGGTTCTAAATTTGCTCTCTCTTCCTTCCTACCCTTCCTTTCCAAGTCCAAGTCATCATCTTCATCACACTCATACGACAGCACAAACTCATCCTCTTCTGGATTTGGTCTTGGCTCTTTAAGAACATCAATCCTTCAAGACCAACCACCTAGTGGATCCACTGGCATCGAACCATCCCAACAATATACACGGGTCCCACCACCTCGTCGTCCACACACGCAAACGCAACAACGCACAATCGACACGGTGATGGAGGAGCCTGAGACCCCATCATCAACGGAACCATACACAAACATAAGACCACAGACTTATAAGACTACCCGATACCAAAATTCTGGGTTGCGTCCTACATCGTTATCGGATAACCCATTCGATGACCTTGCATCAAAGCGTGCGCCTCCACCACCACCGTCTCGTCGTGCTAATGCATACCCTGCGGCGGTGGATTACCATCGTCATGGTGTCAATAGACACAGTGTGACAAGCGTTGAGTCGAGTATATTGAGTGATGATACTGGTGATGTCAGTTCTGATGAGAGTTTGATTCTGAATGAAGGTCAGAGAAGTGGTGATAATACGGGATTCTTTAGAGAGATTGTTTGATATGCCTTTTTACTTTTTTATTTTGTCTTTGTTGTTTTCTTGTTTGTGGGATATGTGGTTGCTTTTTTCACTTCGTTCTTTTTTCCCAATTGATTATAAATGTTGTATTGTACATCTTCTAGTTCTTGTTTGATACGTTTTTGCTTTTTTGCTGTTGCTGGAAAGATGTGTATGCGGGGGTCATGACGCTTATATTGCGATGATTTTCAATTATACCTGTTCAGTTATACGATATAGCCATTCTTTTAATCTAAAACTGTAACTGCTGCTAGATTGTTGATGTCTCATAGCAAGCTGCTTAATCATAGCTTGTAACAACCAGTATCGACGTCAACTAAGTTTAGAAGACTTTGGTCAAATGCAAAGCCGTATACTTGCAGCACCGTCACATCCACTCTACAACGAGTACAAAACTGCTTCGAATGACATGTATAAAACCTATAAACTAAAAAAAACTAAACCATGAATAAAGCATCAAGTGCCATAATGCGTGCACCCCAAGCCGGGGGTTGCACATGAACCAAAAAACCGAATGTAATATAAACGAAACCATACCAACCAGCACGAGCCTTGCAAAGCGCAAGTTCGCCATAAACTATTATAAAAATGAGTGCCAAATGCACACTCACTCAATACCAAACATTCAAAACGTTTGAGTGTCTAGTCATCTTCTTGTCCTTGTCATCATGATCAAGGTCCCTCAACTCCATTACATAACTGTGCTCCTTATACTTCTCCTCATAGCGGTCAGCATGGAGATACTTCCACCCCAAATAGAGATCACACTGTTGACAGTGGATATCACATACTTCATACATCCCAGTTAGCATCTCTCTGGCCTCAAATTTGCCAGGCTTTACGTTCACAACGCGTGAAACAAGGAATCCTGGCCCGTGCTTGCCGTTGAAGTTGTCAGATTGCACATGGGCAGAGGTAAAGATGTGCGAATGGCAGTCAGCACAGCGATAGATGGTCCGTGTGTTATTCTTATTGTCCAACTGTTTCTGGTAATAGAGCCCCATTTCACTTGCTGTGTGGATCCGTAGTGAGGGAGGGGCGCTGTGAATTGTGTGAGCTGTTCTGGCCTTATCAGGAATGTGTCAAATTGTGTCACCTCTGGGGTGATCCGTACGATTTAAAAGAGTAACAGTGTGTGTCTCTCTCCGCTGGTGCTCTGATTGTGTATTTCTCTTGCAGTTCTTGCAGTGTACTGCAATTATGTCTGCCTCTCTGTCCAAATGGGTACAAGGTTGCGTTGGGGCGAGAGGGTAAGAAAGCACAAGAGAGCGAGGGGGAGAGAGAGGGGGCCCAGGTTCCAGAGCCCGGCCGAGAGAAGCTGGTCACGTGACTGGCATGACTTGCAGATGTCTTTTTTATCACGTGACTAACGATTTTTAGAAATGGTGGAACAGAGGAGGTCACGTGCATTGGGGGATTTTCGCGCACAACGGTTCCGCGACAAAAATTGTTCACCGACACATCAAGTGCAAGGCATCGAGGAGACACTAAATAGTAAAGAAACCAGAGCATTTTGTAGCCATGAGTTTGAGTATGCTCCGCTCTCTGCGAGTCCCCCAGACTCTGTCTCTTTCTAGAAAACTACACACATCCAAGTTTCTCTTTCAAGAGGCTTCAAAGAGCTCAGGATCACTCTTCAGTGATGTTACCGAGCTTCAAGAACAAAACTCCAAGAAGCGTGATTTCAGTGATTCTCTCCAGTCCATGAACACAGATGAGAATTTCAAAGTCAGCAAAGTCACAGTTGAGAATGATATGAAACTACAGGAATACATCGGTCACAAACCAACACCAGCCACAGACAAGCTTCTCACACCGCTCAAGAAACAGATTTACGAACAGAACGTCAAGCAGAATGGTTTCTTTAAGAACAACCAAGAAATCACCTTAGACAATGGTGAAAGATACAAACTAAAACTTACAGAAGAAGAGATCAACGTCCTCGAACCATCTCTTTACCTCAAGTCCTACAGAATCAAGCACAGTGTCAAGAAGGCTACTGTTTTCCTCAGATTAATCTCAGGCATGAACGTTCACGATGCTATCACACAAGGTCAGTTCCATACCAAGAAGATTGGTCGTGAAGTCTCTCAGATGCTCCAGGAGGGTATCAAGGATGCACCAGAACTTGGCCTGAAGCCAGAAGAGCTTTACATCTCACAAATTTGGTCTGGTTCAGATGGTTGGTGGTCAAGAAGAGTTGACCCAAAGGGTAGAGGTAGAACCGGTATCATTCATCATCCATACATCCATGTCAGAGCCATCTTGAAGACTCCAATTACGAAAAAAAGACTTGCATGGGAAGCTGAACAGAAGGAGTTGAGACAAAAGGCTAAGATGCAGTTGCCTAACGAAAAGTTGAGATTTAAGTTGGATGGTCATTACAAATGGTGATGTTCCCGGTGTGTACATAGAACTTAAAGACCAGGGATGAACCAATGCAAATGTAAATAATTACGACAAGAAATGGATAAAGAAAAAGTAGTTATATGCTAGGTTTTGCGTAGTGGAGGTGTGATCATCAGACAGCAAAAGGTACTACTCGGTTTTTGTCAAAACCATGGGTCATCTCTTATGTTGAATAAATAGGGGAATAAATAAATGAGAAGTGTCAACAAATCATGTTGAACAATAAATAATTGCAGACCCAACTGCATGAATGGGTCGACATTGGCCATCAATTATCGTACCCTTTCAAGGACAAGTCTCTAGCGCCGGTCGGGATAGGGTAAGTCAATGGGATTGGCTCATCATCCTCATAGAGATACTTTCTTCTGAGTGGAGTCATTGTGAGGGCGAGAATAGGGCCAGAGATACCCAAGAGCACACTAAAGAAGATGTGTGGTCTATTATGAGCATGGTAGCGAGCCCACTGTGTGCGGGGTCTGTTAGTAAAACTCTAGTGAAAGTGACGCCCATGATGGGCGTTCCACCCAGATAATCAACTCACACGAATCGGCTGCTTGAAGTAGACTGGATATTCACTCATTGATGCGCCTATGAGATCCGTTTGTAAAGCTTTCAGGTCCCACAAAGACGAAAGTTGTGTGTCGTATGCTTTTGACTTTCCCCACTTCCGCGAATTCCACGTCTCGCGAAATGTTGATGGAGCGCGTTCCATCACTGCAATCTCTCTAGTCCACATCTCATGATCTGCCTTGCTTCAAGATCTTAATGACCCTCAAACCTCTCACTGTTACTATTCCCTCACGCTCCTTGAGTGCGGTCAACACAACGGTCTTCCACGTGCCCTCAACGACGGAGAAGGGCCCTCTACTCGTCTTCATCCCGGGAAATCCAGGCTTCATCAACTACTACATCACCTATCTAGATCTTCTTCACGCTGACTACCCTCATTTTGAGATCCTGGGGATCTCACATGCCGGATTCTCGTCACTGCATGGCCCGGACGAAGAGATTTATACTCTTCAAGACCAGATCGAGCACAAGATCCACGTGATCAAGCATTTCATTGGTGGAGAGGAGGACAGAGAGGTTCTCATCTTTGGACATTCTGTCGGTTGTTACATCTTGCAACGAGTCATCGATGCATTAAAGGCAAAGTATACCATGTATGGTATGATCACACCTACCGTTGTGGATATTCACCGCTCTAAGAAGGGCGTGATGCTCTCTGCCATCACAGGCATGTTTGAATCGTTCTACTACTATGTAGGATATGCTGGAAATTTAGTCAAAAGTCTCCCGAGTAACATAAGAGATACGTTCATTGGACTAGCACTGAAGGATGCTATTCCGGAAGCCAAAGATGCCACCAGTACTCTCATAACAGAGCCCGGCTTCATAAGACAGTCGCTTGGTCTTGCTACCGAGGAGATGAAGACCATCAGAGGTGACTGGCAATATCAGGATCACTGGTTTTCAAGACCCGGAATCTGGGCCTTCTTTGCGGAGAATGATCACTGGGTAAGAGATGATACAAGGCTACAGCTCGTGAAGATTATGGAGGAGAGTGGTAAGAATGCTGTGGTTGATATCAATGGGGACTTTACACACAGCTTCTGTGTTTCGAAGAGTAAAGAATTTGCGGAACTGACGAGTAAGAGAATCAGGGATATCACTTCCTCTTAATGATATTTATTAATAATTTAGAGAACTTAGATTGGTTATACGCTTATGTTAAAGGTTTTGGTTTCACGGAAAGCAACGTAGATTGGACTCACCCGAGTATGACAAAGAACATCTATGAATATACAAGGTGCATGACACAAACTCCTTCAATCAATCTGAGAAGAGCGGAAAGAAAAAGAGCCAAGTGGATGTGATAGCAGTGTAAACGAAAGAGCTTCCTCATAACACAGCGCCTGAGGTGAAATGGCACACTACTGCCAGATGAACTTGATGTGTGATACCCTCACTCTTCTTCCACTAAGATTACCATAAAGACATCTTGATTACTTGAAAAGCCGGTGCATGAATCAGGAGGTTCTATCTCCCTCCTCTTTTTACAAATCTTGGGTATGGTAGGTGTCGAAGAGGTTGGAACTGCAAGGGTTCATACAACATTGAGGTGCATCTTATGAAATGGCCTGGGATCACACGCGCAAATGCACAGGACACAGTAGACAAGGGTCAATAATGGCCACTAAGGAACGGGATTTGTCGCTTACTCACCCGAATCTGCTGGCACAACTGCACTCATGCCTCGTAACTCTTTGCATACAAGAGAAAGGGGAGGCGAAGGGGCCGACTATAGTTTTCGGGCCCAGGGTGTGCAGATCTTTTGAGACCTCTTCAATCCGTTCCTTCCCTATCATCTCCTATAGCCTCTCAACTCTTCCTTTATTCCCTAATGAAGCAGACTATGTCTTCACGGTTCTCGGCTAGTCTTAATATCGGAGATATAACTCGAGAAATGAACCCCACAATCTCATAAGCACCACGAAGACAGGGACGGCGTCTATGCCCGTAGCACCGTCTCGCGCGCAGGGCTTACATAGATCTCTCCACAGAGCTAATTAGTTACAAGTCATTCAGTAGGTGCTCCATTTCCTTACGAGATGGAGTATTGTTTTCGGTGTTATGGATCTGTTTTCTGTGTAGTTCATTTATCCGGATCTCGGTGTTGAGGAATTTTCCCGAGACGCTCGATGACTTCCTGGGTGGAAGTTGCTGGCTCGGCCGAGTCACTAGCTCTAGGGTCCACTTCAAGACAGTTGAAAGGTCCCAGCTGGTGGGCTTGTGGTGGTAAAGAGTAGCATGGTCATGTTATACTGATGCAATTGTTGCCTAGAGCTCAATAGTTGTCTGTACATATCGAACAATGAGGACAGCACCAACGTCCCCCAAGATTGAAAAGATACGGGAACAAGTCTTGGAAAGCTCGCAGCTTGCAGCATAGCCAGAAGATGATCAGCGTGATGCAAAAGGGTCTATCGATGTGTTTTTACTTGTCCTAATTCCGTCATCAGTTAATTCTTGCCATCGGAAATGAATTACCAATTGCCTAACTACATCTTATGATTGGTCTGTCTATACAATTGTGACCATTCTTGCAAGTCTACAGCCCTTGGCCCGCATACTAAATCTTCCGTCCCGATATATATATAAATACCCTATGTTTCCACGCAGTCACTTCCTTAGTCGTAAGAGTCTACTCGCTACTTCACAGGACACAAAATGCAGTTCAATATCATTGCCCTCGCTCCAATCGCTGCTCTTGCAGCTGCTGAATCGCTCACCTTTGGTGAAACAATCTCCTTGACTAAGACAATTAACCAGAACGGCAATGTCTATACCAAGACTCGTGTAGAGGTCTTCACTGGCCAAGCCACAACTGACCCAACTTCGGGTACTGCAACCACCGTTTTCACCGTTGAAAACTCCCTCGCTACATACACCAAAACCGTAGTCGAGACCTACTCCAAGACGACCACATTTCCATCCAGTATTGCCTCTCCATCATCTGACACTAACACCTCCGACGATATAACCACCACTGTCACTTACTCTCAAAAACTGCAGACCTATACCAAGACTTTGACTGGTGCATCTGAGGATCTTTCCGGTATTGCAGGCTCTGCCACTTCTACCAACGGTGCTTTCGGTCTTGCAGCTGGTTTGGGTTCGGTCGGTTCCCTTGCCTTAGCTGCTGCTTTCTTGATCTAAGTTTGATTCTCAAAGTTAGAGATTTCTTCTAATCCATAAAACTCTTCAATACGCACGTGCTATATTGACTTTTCTAAACATGTAACAGCCTCGTCGACAGTATTGACTGATAATTGAGACCCTATCTCAGCTCAGAAATTGAGCAAGCCTGAGATACAGACGTACATGAACAACTGGGTCGTACGGGTCCTGACATTTAACTGTAGTGTTATTGGCTGAAAGATCACTATGGTGCGAAACTTTGCACCCCAGTTTCTATAAATTTGAGGCATCTGTGGCCCAGCCGTAGAGTGTCTTTGTTTCTACCGGGTACGCCTAATTGTGCGTGCCATATTCAGTGCACGGTTGAATTAAATGCGTCGGGGAGCCAAAGAGCTTGAGTATGCTTCTAGGACTAAGTATAGGACATGTAGCGGATTTTCTTGGATATTACTACTCAGAAGTGGTGACTCGGTAGTAAGGCTAGTCCGGGTTTTGGATCAGTTGTCAAAGAGCAGGCTACCGTAAGGTACAGCTTATAGGTTACACTTGCGTCACTAGCTTGTCAGACAGCGGATAATGCCTAATAGCACTCTTTAGCCGACTCTATTAAATACACACAACAAACTCTTTAATTCACTCAATTTCTTGATCCAATCCCCATGGATAATTGTGGAACTGCGCTCAATTGATATTTGGAGCAGGACCCTTGTGTATGCGCATAATTGCGGAGTTCCGAAGTATCGCACATCATCTAAGCCTCGGGGCAGCCCTTTGTGTAACGGTTCTGGGTTAATTCATTGAGCTCGCTTGGTTACCCTATGCTGTTTACAGTCAGAGGATATCACAAGTCCACATGTTTCTTGGAAACTATCATTATAGTGCAAAACATGACCCACTGTATGCATTGCTGACCTCCAGGTGGTGAGCCTAGATCTGAATCTATAGTACTACTTGAAGGTATCGGTCCCGACCCAATTCGACTCAGCAAGTCGAAGCCACATATTCGTCCTCCAAATAATCGTCTTTTACACCAATATTACTACTGGAGAGATCAGAGAGCTGTATACCAACTGGAAATAGTCAACAGCGAAAGCTCTTGCAAGACTCCCCGCATTAAAGCTCCATTCGCGGCGAACTCTCATGCGCGATTCAAATTGCTAAGAGGTGACAAATCGAGCGGCAGCAACGTCGCTTGCTTACACATCGCCCATTACGACTCTTGGTTTATAAAGTGATTCAAGTCAGCCACTTTGATACTCAATTGACTTTCTAGAGACTCTTGTTATCATATCAAAGACCGCTCAACAACTTTGGTTCCACCATCATCATGTCTAAAACATCTGTGAGTTATCTGCAGTTGCACTACTGCCTTGCCCTTCAGTCTACCACACAATAAAGATGCTAACCTCATCCCAGCCAAAAGCAGCCTTGAAGATTCTCGACTTTGCCGGAAAAGACGGTGCATTCAATAGACGGGCTTCCAGTTTCAGAGACGTTGTCTCCTCCAAGGCCGGTTCCAGATTTACCCCTGAGAAAGGTAGATACCATGTCTACATTTCCCTTGCTTGTCCATGGGCTCACCGTGTCCTTATCTACTTGGTCACCAAGGGTCTCGTTAAGGGATTCGATCCTAAGACATCCACTGTCTCCAAGGACTCCATCATCGGATTGAGTGTTGTCCATTGGCACTTGGATGACAAGGGTTGGAGATTCCCATCTGCCGACGATCCCTGTCCAGCATCCACAGAGGAGCCATTATATGGTTTGAAGAGATTGTCAGAGATTTACTACAAGGCCAACCCAGAATACGCTGGCAGATTCACCGTTCCTGTCTTCTGGGATAAGAAGGAGCAGACAATCGTCAGCAACGAGTCTTCCGAAATCATCAGATTCTTGAACACCGAGTTCAACGATCTCATTGAGGATGAAGAGCTCAAGGCTATCGACTATGCTCCATCTTCGATCTTGAAGCAAATCGATGACCTTAACACATTGACTTATGAGAACATCAATAATGCCGTTTACAAGTCCGGTTTCGCCACCAAGCAAGAGGTGTACGAGGCCGAGGTTACAAACTTGTTTGTTCACCTCGATAAGATTGAGAACATCCTCAAGAACAACAACGCCAAGGGTATCAAGTACTTGCTCAGTAACACACTCACTGAGACCGATGTCAGAGTCTTTACAACCATCATTAGATTTGATCCAGTCTATGTGCAGCACTTCAAGTGTAACATTGGTATGATCCGTTTCGACTTCCCACATATCCACAAGTGGGTTAGAGAGATTTACTGGAACTGTCCTTTGATCAAGGACACTTGTAACTTTGACCACATGAAGTTCCATTACACCAAGTCTCACATTGGCATCAACCCTCACCACATTACCCCTCTTGGTCCCTTGCCACACATCTTGCCTTTGGATGCCTGAGGTACACGCGGCTCTGTATACTATCCCTTCATCCTTTGAATGAAGGTTTCACAATTTATTGAGGATTGCTGTTATGTCTATATTTGTAGTAATAGAAGTTTCGTACCGTTTCCACAGGTCTCGGGTCTCGGATACCGTGGATCCGAGTTTCCTGGTTATGTAACCGAGACTGTCGACAATAGGAGGTAGCGTGCGCCACCACTGCTGCCACCATTTTAACCCCTGTCAATTGTCAGCGTGCAAAGCCCGATCCGGTAGTAATACGCTATTCACAGTTGTAATGTTGCAAAGCCCACAGAGCTTAGTAATTTTCGCAAGCTCACATGACCCGGGAAAAGGCGGACTGGTAGGTTTCACTGGCGGCATTAAAATGTCTCCCCCCCACAAAATATTACTAAGAGTTTCGGGATTTGCACATGGGAACTATTTGTCAACGCAAACACCTGAAAAGTATAAAAGAGTCAAGTACCCTCAATCCCATGCTGATAGTATAGACTCATGATACTTGTATAACAACCTTCCAACAACAGAACACAGTTCTATCAACAACACAACAAATCACACATTACACATCACATCACAAATATGTCACGCACAATCGCAATCATTGGTGCCAATGGTATCCTCGGTAAGCCAACCCTCAAGGCTCTCCTTTCCGAACCATTTGCATCCAAGGTCAAGGCTATCAAAGTTGTCTCCTCGTCTGGGAAGTCTCCTGTTGAATCGGACAAGATTGAGATCCTCTCCAGCGCCAATGGCTACAAGGGTCTCTTCACAGGTGTTGACGCCGTTGTCAACCTTGCTAGTCCACCAGCTTCCGCTAACCCAGAAATCATTGATGCTATCAAGGAGGCTGGTGTCAAGCTCTATATCCCATCTCAGTTTGGTACTGATCTTGAAGCCGTTCAGCCTGATTTCCCTGGCTTCCTCAGCATCAAGACTGATCACTCTAAAGCTGCAAGAGCTGCTGGTATCAAGACAGCTGATCTGTACTCGGGTCTTTTCATTAGAGAAGATCAGACATTTTTGGGTCAACCTCTCTCTGCCCTTGACTTTGACGCTGAAAAGGGTGTAGTTGAAATTGTTGGTGATGACAACACTCTTATCAACCCATCCTTTGAATCAGATATTGGTAAGGTCGTTGCTGCCCTGGTGACAAGAGACGACTATTCTTCAATTCCTGATTTTGTGAGATTTTACTCAGGAAAGGTCACCCTTGGTGATCTTGTTGCTCATTACGAGAAGACTACAGGTAAGAAGCTCACTAAGAAGTACGCCAAGCCAGAGGATGTTGTTGCCCTTGCCAAGTCCAAGTACCAGAACTTCTCATTTGATGACTTCTTGCTCTATCTCAGAACATTTGTTGCACAGGGTGAAGGTAAGGGTCTCATCTTCGAGAACGAGAACGATAGAGAGTTTATCAACCCTGGTGAGTCTCTCTTCAAGTGGACTAAGTACACCATCTGAGCTTTTCGTATCTTCGAAGTGAAGCTATAGTTATGGTTCTAATTCAATAATATGATCAAATCAATACTCCAGAACATGTAGACCAACTATTATACTCTAAAATGTAGACTTATTTAACTGGCTATTTGATTTCTTATTAGCCGTGGACTGCAGATATCGGTCACCGTCCATCTGACGGATTCAAAAGTTGTAACTGTAAGAGATCCCTTGGCCCAGTTGGTTAAGGCGTGGTGCTAATAACGCCAAGATCAGCAGTTCGATCCTGCTAGGGATCACTTCTTTTTTTTCTCAGCCTCGAGTCGGATTGTGTTGCCCGAACCATTTCCTGGGGCAACCGCATGTGACAGAGAATTGCCTCTTTCACATGCTTCGAATCACCGATGTCTGCGATCATCCGTATACACCCTGCTCCTCCTGATTGTCGATAAATACCAAAGTGGCACGCGACTCTCTCGTCATCCATACTCTCTTGCTCAACACAAGCTTCGACAACTGCACAAGTGTGGTATCTTCAACAGTACCTCCACACATTGCTTCCCCCGCAACTATTGAGCAAGGCATACCAACAAAGTGAAGCTAGGGAGTCAACCCCGAACAGTCAAACCAAACTCCATATTTCCACACTTTTCATCAATGCCCGACACCACTCAGGTCAGTCCGACATCAAAGCGAGATGGCACTGAGTCTATTAACAGCTCTGTGGCGTCACTTCTCTCCTCATCATCCAGCACTGAGCTCATGACCAGCACCCCTGACATCAACTCTACTGCTTTCTCCACCTCCTCATCCTCCGCTGAAACAAAGTCCCATAAGAAAGCTGTGATTGGTAGAACACCGGATGGCACCATATTCGAGGTTCCAGAGACTCATGATATGGTGAGATCCTTATTCGATCCAACATTGCGCAAGTCTTATGGTGAGATACTGATTTTCGTCTCCTTGATGACCAACTTCTGGATTTATAAAGTCCTTGGAACGGTTGAGAACAGAACGATTGGGTTCATTTGTCTCTATGCATTCTGGAGATTGTGCTATAACCTTGGTATTGGTGTCGTTCTTTACAAGCAGTCTAATGAGAACATGCTTGTGCGCTTTGCTAAGCGTAAGGGTCTCTTCAAGAATACTAAGAAGAGTTCTTTGTTACAGATCATCACCAGCTTGGAGATTCATTCTAAGATGGGTTCTGACTTTGACATCGAGGCATATCCAATTGAGTTCAACACTTGGATTGTTTTCAGACAGTTCGTCGATTTGATTCTCATGCAGGACTTCACTACTTACATGTTCTTGGTTTACACTTGTGGTATTGATAGCATGTTTTCACAAACATCGCTTCTCAACAACACACGTATCATCCTTGGATCTCTTTTGGTTGTCTTCAACTTCTGGGTCAAAGTCGACGCGCATAGAGTCGTCAAGGACTACGCTTGGTATTGGGGTGACTTCTTCTTCCTTCAAGAAAGTGAGTTGACCTTTGATGGTGTGTTCAATTTGTCTCCACATCCAATGTACTCTATTGGATATATCGGATATTATGGGTTTGCTTTGATGACAAAGTCATATCTGGTGCTAATTGTATCTCTTGCTGCCCATGCACTTCAGTTTGCATTCTTGAACTACGTCGAAGAACCTCACATCGAGAAGACGTACGGGTCCGACACTACAGAGGTCGTTGTTGCAGAGCTTGAGGTGAATGAAGCGTACCTCTCCCCATTAGTTGTCTTTAAGAACTTCAACCCAATCAGGATCACTGACTACCTTACAATCATCCTGTCCCTCTACACAGTCATTGCTCCATTTGTCGTTGACTCCAAGAGTGACATTTACACCTACGTTATCTTTGCATTTGCACTCACTGTTAAGTTAGTGCAATCTTTTGTCGTCTCGTGTGTATTGAGCAAACAGAGTAAGGAGAAGTTCTGGACTAAACTTTATCTCAAGTATGGCCTAGACAATGTTGCTGCTTATTCCAACTGGCAGGCCGTCTACAACCTTCTACTTGTTCTCTCATACTCTACATTGTTCTCTGTGGCATGCCGTGAGATTCTCAATGGTCAATTCAAAGCTGGTACATGGCTTCCTTTGAGAGTCATCATGGGCAGCTTGCTGATCCTGCTGCAAATGTGGACCAGTTCGTCCATCTATGCTTCCATTGGTGACTTTGGCTGGTTCTACGGTGACTTTTTCTTGCCACATATGTCTACAAAGACACTCTCCAGATCAGGAATCTATAGATTCTTGAATGATCCAGAGAGGGTTCTTGGTGTTTCTGGTATCTGGGGTCTCACTTTGATCACTTATTCCCCCCTTGTCTTTATCCTGGCAATGATCTGGACTATCCACATGTCCCTTCATCTAGCTTTCGTTGAGAAGCCTCACATGATCAAGGTTTATGGTGAACAGCAAATCAAGAAGAATGTTTCCGGTGTTTCTTTGACCCTTGGCCAATTTATTCCGAAGAAGTTAAATAACTTGTACGCCAACACTTTCGACCGTGTTGATAACTACATCAAGAAACGTACCCAGTCTGAGACCGTTGACAAATCGAAGGTCCCAAAACTTTTACATCGTGGTTCTGTTTCTCACCATCATGGCTACAACATTGACATCATCAACATGGCCGTTGACTGCACTGTTGAGATAGGTAAGCCGATCAAGGTAAGATGGAGGGCCCCACTCTCTCATCACTCCAAGGACTGGATTGGCATATACCAAGTCGTGAAGACTGGATCTTCAAGACGTCAGACCCACATGTCCAGTTCAGGTAAGTGGATTGCAGTCAATCCAGCTGCCTACAATGGTAGATCCATTGGATTGTTGCAAAAGGAAGTCATTAATTCTGAAGATGACTCTGAGGTAACTGGCGTCGTGGAGTTCAAGGACTCGCTCTTGCCATTTGAGAAGGGTGTTTACGAGTTGCGATACCATGAGAATGGTACCCACAAAGTCTTGGCTATTTCTCATCCATTTGAGATTACTACACCTTCTATTAGCGTTGACAGCAAGCTTGACCAGTCTTTGCTGGAGATCATCAAGAGAAGATACGATATATCCACTGTGGATGAGCCGCTAAACTTTAAGGTCATTGGCGCTAAAGCTGTTAGCTCTATTGTTTCTGCTGCTACAGGTATCGACATTGCACCTGAGGTTGTCCAAAAGCTTAAGTCTCTGAGAAATATTGCTGAGAGGGTTATCAAATCTAAGATGATCCTAGACGAGTTGAATGAGCTGGATAATTGATTGCGCTGCTTGCCAATCTGATTGCATATAGATAACTCCGTTACAACTATCACATAGCTGCGTATCATCAAAAGAACATGTCATTAAAAATTACTGTATAGCTTGAGCATTGTCAATCATGAGACCAACGAGGGCACTCTTCACAACAGCAGCCTTCTTCTCGGTAGTTGCAAGAATCTCCTTTAAGTCGTCCAATGGGAGCGTCGATTTACTCAAGATGCCAACAACTTCATTTCCTTTAACATAGCTGACCACAGTATTGTGTTCATGATCATATCCTGAAGCAACAATGTCCAAAAGCTCGATACCAGCATCAACCAATGCCATCGTGGTAGCATCAGTGATTAGACTCAAAAGCTTAAGATGCAGCTTTTCTGGGTTCTGCACGCTTATCACATTAATAGAAATATCAATTCCAGACTTTGGATACTTTGCAAGATTGATGACGCTCAAGAAATTGTTCTCAATGTAATTGCAGAACTTTTTCTCCATCAAGGAATCCAACACTTCACTGACATCATCAAGGTTGACACTTAGACTTGCCTTCTCCATGAACGAACCTCGTATTGGCCTAGGACCATAGACACTAACTGATATGATGTTGTTATCAACCTCGAGATATGTAGATCCATTAGCATTTGTGACGAGCCCCGTCTTGATGAACGTGCGTTTAAGTTGAGCCTCAATGTCATTCTCAACCTTGACGTCGATTTCACTGTCTTTTTGGAGTTCAGCAGGAAGCGGAGCAAAAACGAGTGGTTTGGCTTGCGGTGGACCACGTAATCTTCTTCTATCGATGGTATTCATGGTGGTTACGGATTTGTAGCTGTTATAAACGGTACTTATTAAAGGATAATCAGATGCCCCGTACCATCTTGATTTACCAAAATTTTGAGTCCCGAGATTATGTAAGAATGCATCCGGACACCAACCCTCAACATCCGAACATCCTGCTACTAAGTAATGGGGTATTACTAGCTTTAAATTCTCCTATATGTTAGCTATGGTTTTGTAATCAGTTGAATGGAGTGAGGGCATTGTACTAGCTGCAGTGAGCACACTAGTTCTACCTTTTGAGTCCAAATCGGAACTTTTCTATAGTCCTCAAAGATAGTATTCATGTTGTTCTCATCTTATTTTTGGTTGAAATCATGAACTTCATTATTTTTCAACATTAATAAGGACCAATTCCCAATAGGGTGACACTTTCAGTCTATAGATGCTGACATTAGAAGGTTTCAGTCCTGAGTGAAGCGTTGACTGAAATAAAGAGAGACCGGAGTTACCTGCTTACTGTCGAGACGACAACAAACGAAGATTGTCTGGTATTCGGTTGCTTCAATGTCTGATATTAAACACTACAGAGAAATCAGAGCTATCAGAAAACTTTGTTTGACGTTGAAGAACACTGACACTTTGTGTGGTGACTGCTCTTTAGATCGCTTTATCACATCAATGTGAACTGTACAATTTCAAAGCATCACGCTAACGAACACTACAGTGCAGCTGAGCTTTGAGACATATATCTGCAAGCAAAGTAGGATACAATCAAAGGGCATGGCTCTGTTGTACCCACCACTTAATCAGGGTGTCTACGCGAGTTATTGTGGAGGTTCTTCTTGCATGATACTCAAGACTATGCGGCGTAATACGTCATAGCTCGGGATTGCAAAAAACTGCCTCTTCTCCTAATCTCGATTATAACAGATTGACACCTGAATGCGGCCTGTGTAGTCTTTTGAGTGGCAGGGCTGATCACCTTGTATACCTCGCGTATAATTGTCCAGACGGATATGTACTTACAATAACGCATACCTGAACTCACAATTCAAATACCGTATATACCCAAAAGCAAGCTGAATTAACTCCTTAATAAACAAGATTGAAAAGACAAGATCTCACCCATCTTTCAAATGAAAACAAAAAACTCATACACCATCCAAATTAAACATAACCTCGAACAAATAAATAAACAGAGACGGAAACAACTAAACAAGTAAATAGAAGGATAACAAAATACAAGACACCATCAACCATCAACCCGTCAAAGTCTCCTGCTCATGCTGGATGTGCGTACTCATGCCTGACGACGTAGCAGTCCCATCACTCCCTGGTGTCGGGTACTCTGGGACATAATCAAACTCTGGAGGCTCGCTCTCCATAGCCAAGAGTCTTCTCCTTTCCATCTCAGCCTTGTCAGAATTGTGTGGCTCCTCCTCACGCACTATTGGTGGTGCGGAGTATACCGGTGAAGAAGATGATGCGAAGACGTAACTTGGTGCTGGTGGGGATGATGAAGGGGATGAACCATATGCTGGTTCTGATGGGAGGAGAGATTCCTCGTGCAGACGAAGTGCCTCCTTCTCACTCATCTGAGAAGTATCAGGGATTGGGATTTCAACACCGACGCCAGTAATGATTGGATCGCTGAGTGGAGGTGGTGGAGGCACAGTTATGGCAGCTGTAGCCGCAGCGGTGGCGGCGTTCAAAGGTGCAGCACCATTGGCAGTGCTGCCACCGTTGATGGAGATTGGAGAGATGGATGTCTGAGAGATAGCATCAATCACGGATGGACTAATAACACCGTTCCCTGTGCCAGCACCATTACTTTTTGCGGCTGAGCTTTTAGACGCAGTAGACTTTTTCTTGAAGACACGTTCGGTACCAACAATGATTTCTGTGTTCAGACCGAGGAAAGCCTTGGATCTCTTTAGCACGTCAACGTTGACCATACCTTCCTCAGAAGTCGTGTAATTTGGCTGCTGGTCTAAGTCAAACACGATCGAGTGTGAAAGCTTTTGATTGCCCTTGACCGGAGTATGTCCGCTACCAGCGCGGACAATGTTTTTGTTGGACAGGTTGGCAAGGATCTCAACATAATACTGGAAGGTCACTGTGTCAGATCCCACAATTGTCGGGAAGGCATCTGCTGGGACACGAAGTGATGTGCTGACTTCACCTATAAGTGTCTCTGGGTTGATGTAGAGTGGAGCGATTGTCTGGCACAGGTCCTTGCGGAAGGATTGGATTGGTGCACCAGGGCCGTTGTCAACACGACAGAGGCGCATTAATGTAACAACGAGACCAGCAGAACACTGAATGGTCTTAAAGTGGTGAACCTTGATTCTGATTGGCACAAGTTCACCACGAAGGTATCCTGATTGTGGGAGATCAACCGAGAGTTTGACAACCAATTGGTCCTTGGGGTTCACTGGAGGTTGTTGCTGTTGCTGTTGCTGTTGCTGTTGCTGTTGCTGTTGCTGTAATTGTTGCAATTGTTGTTGGTCGTCTTCTTGAGGGTGTTGGTGTTGTTGTTGTTGCTGCTGCTGCTGCTGCTGCAGCGGCTGCGATAGTTGTTGTTGTGAGTTGAATGTGGAGTCGTTACTATTATCTGAGTTCACCGATGCCAACGTTGCATTGGAGTTGATTGTTGAAGTTGAGGAAATGGTTTTGAAAAGTCTCTTGTCAGAGACACGTAGATATGCAAACTTAGTTTGGGGCTTAGGTATCTTGGCAACGTTAATCGGTACGACAATATTGAGGTCCTTATCACAATGGTGGATGGAGTTTTTGGACTGTGGAGACACTTGACCAACAGTGGAATCAGAGAACTGAGATGCGGGTGAGTTGCTTGTGGACGATGGCGGTGACTGAGATGTGTTGTAGTTGATAGATGCTCGTAGAGAGTAGGCAATCGAACCCTTTTCGAAGCTGATGGACGTATAAATGTTCTTCTTTGGGAGCTTCATCGAAAATGGGAATCTATGCTCGCCTCGGCTGAGACCACTGGTCGGTTCGTCAGATGTGTCTTGGTCGTTTGGGTCGAAGCCGTATATCGTGGATGTGTGTCCAAATAGTGTTGAAGGCTTATTTCTTGTTGTGGCGGCATTTGGGCCCTGTTTGATTTTGATGTATCCAACGAGCGTCAGTGTGATGTTCACATCGAATGTGTTCTTCTTGAGGTCCAGCACAACGAGACCAGTGATGGGCTCGCCTGGTTTGAAAGTTTTGTGCGGTTCGTCGAGCTCGATGAAGAAGTCCTGTATCATGTTGATACCGTCAAACTTGAGCGTCTTCTTGAGCGACCCAGATGACGGCGTCCGCGTGGGCAGAAAACGCTGTACTGCCTTCTTCATGGGGCGGTTATTACACTGGAAGGACAACTAGAGCTTTGAGTCGTAAGAGCGTGTTTTCGTTGTGGCGGTAGGGGGTGTCGAGAGATACACAGCGGTTGTAAGTTATGAGGAGTTCCCGGGGATAACGTGCGCGCTAGCGGATGGTACAGACTCGGGGACAGAACGGGGACAGTGGACAGCAAGAGTCTGTGGTAAAGCAAGTAGTGGATGAGCTTCCAGAAATCAGAGAGGAACGTTGTCTGGGCTTGGTGTGGGATTCTATATATCAGTGCTGCGTGGGAGGATGGCGTGTCGGCTAGCGGAGCGGGCGAATTTCGAATTCGCGGGCGACGGTCTTATAGGTGCACTAGGCGGGGAGACCACCTTGGTTGGGCTAATGTGTGTTAGGGGGGCTAGCCCAAAGTTAGTTAATTCCGAGGTTAGGCTTGTAGTGACAGACTTAAAACAGACAGAGGATAGGACTCAACACACTCAGACGGCTGTCAGATCTTGAACACTCGCCAGGAAAAGACATATAGGGGGTCTGGCATGCACAGCTGCCTCGGGCTCTATAGCCACATGGCCTGCACGGCGAATATTCCTGTGGAGCAACACTGTGTGTTGTGTAGCTTTATTACGCATAGAGGGCCAGGAGGTGGACAACAACTGGGGGAAAACAGAGAAGAACTGGAGCACCATCGTCTCACTCATCGTCACTCATCGAGGCACAAGACATATAAGACATGACAGGATAAACCCCACAATTTGATGGACCTGAGCGCGTCCGATGGCTTGGCCCTCCAAGGTTTGTTCGGAGGAAGAGATGGCTTGGCCTAGCTCGGCAACGGAGATCTTAATCCGATAGTCTCCCAGATCGTCCACTCGCATCGTACCGTTCCTTGAAACATGTCTAATTCTTCAAATTCTGAAGAGATCCTGATGCCCGTCTAATATCTCATATATCTACCTACATCACATTTGTATGCTTCATTTCTTTTGCGGGTTGAATATTATGCCGACCCCATACGCGGATCTATCACTAACGTGCTCGCGCATCCGCAGCCCCATACTGCGACACCCATACAATACAAAATATGATGGAGCCTACAAGTTTTTTCTTCAAGTATAAGACAATAGCGTACATCAAAACAAATCTGGCCAAGTGCCAGTTTTTAACATAATCATAATATCGCATGAAACCAACGAATAAAAGAACAAGATGTGTGAAAAAATAGAAAAGAGAACTTTTGTGAGTACCACCCAAACGAATGCAGTGTATATGTGAGTGTATGTGTCAAAAGACACATCGAATTAGTTACTGAGCTGCCAGACGAAAGATCAGAACATCCGAGAAAAAAAACAAAAATGGGTCATTAGTAATGCAACCAACATCCTCCTCCCATGAATCTGTCATCTCCAAGATTCCCATGCAATGCAATGCAAAACAAATCAAACAACAAAGGTCGATCCGCTTAGTCAAAAGTCATCTTCTTACCCTTGAACTCAGCAGTGTTTCTGGAAGCAGCTGGAGTGGAGTTGGCACCGGTACCGAAAGACTTTCTCTCTCTACCACCAAAGGACTTTCTGTCACCACCGAATGACTTTCTGTCACCACCAAAGGACTTTCTCTGAGATGGGTCTCTTGGAGCGGAGAAGTCAAGTCTGACTGGTCTACCAGCAATGTAAGAACCGTTCAAAGCGGCGTGAGCAGCCTTGGCCTCGTCAATGGAAGAGAACTGCACGTAACCGAAACCCTTTGGCTGTTCAGTCTCTGGGTGAGTTGGGATTCTGACAGAAATGACAGAACCGTGCTCACCGAAAGTGGAGAACAAAGTGTCTCTGTCACACTGGAAGGACAAGTTACCAAGGAACAAAGTGTCAGATGGCTCAGATGGGGTGTCACCGAACTTGCTAGCTCTGTCAGCACCTCTGTTGTTGTTAGCAGCCTGTGGCTTAGAAGAAGACATGTCCAAGTTGATTGGTCTACCGTCAATCTCACGACCCTGGTACTCCTTCAAAGCCTTCTCAGCGGCAGACTTGCTGTCAAAGTCAACGTAACCGTAACCTCTGGACTTACCAGTGGCTCTCTCCATGATAACTCTAGCACCAGTAACACCACCAAGGGCCTCAAACTCACTCTTCAACCACTCGTCATCAACGTTCCAGGACAATCTACCAACAAACAAAGTAGCTGGCTCTTCATCAGTCTTCTGCTTCTTAGCTGGAGTAGCATCCTCCTCAGCCTTACGCTTCTTTGGCTCCTCAACCTTCTCTTCCTCGTCGTCAGAAGAGTCGGAGTCAGAGTCAGAAGAGTCGCTGTCAGAAGAAGAAGAAGAGTCAGAGTCGGAAGAAGAAGAAGAAGAGGAAGACTCCTTCTTGGCAACCTCCTTCTTCTCCTCCTCCTCATCAGAGGAAGAATCAGAGTCGGAATCAGAATCGGAATCAGAAGAAGAGTCAGAGTCGGAAGTAGAAGAGGACTCAGTCTTAGAAGACTCCTCCTTAGTTGGCTCAGCGTCCTTGACCTCCTCATCAGAATCAGAATCAGAGTCGGAAGAAGAGTCGGAGTCGGAGTCAGAAGAGGAAGAGGAAGAGGAAGAGGAAGAGGAAGAGGAAGAGGAGGAGGAATCAGAGTCGGAGTCGGAATCAGAAGAGGAGTCAGAGTCAGAGTCAGAGTCGGAATCAGAGGAAGAGGAAGAGGACTCCTGAACCTTCTTCTTCTTCTCGGCCTCCTTCAAGGCAATCTCAGCCTTCTTAGCATCCTTCTTAGACTCCTTCTTAGTAGCAGCTGGCTTGGTGACCTTGGACTTCTTGTCGGCAACCTTGGCTGGGGCAGCCTTCTTGTCTTGCTTTGATGTCTTGGCCATTGTGTTTATGGTATGTGTGGTAGTAATGATGGTCAAGAGTTACAAGAGTGGTATCACAGAGACAGAGACGTAACTCCAGGAAATTTTTTTGTCTTCGCACTCCCACCTGAAAAATTTATCTCATCGCGCTGTTGCTATGGGAACGACCAGACAAAAGAAATTTTGCCCGCAGTATGCACACGCTGGTTCCTGTTGCGATCAAATTGTGATGAGTTGCAGAGACTAAGAGGATAGAGTGGATTAAAGCTAGTACTTCACGGAGGACAGTCATTAATAGCCCCCAGTATATATCCTGAGATCATAAAACAAGTGTGGTCTCTATGGGAAGCTTTCAAGGTCACAGGGAACATTCAAACAGTACTACATGTAATGATCTCATCTTTCTCTATGTGATTGTTTTGAGAGTAATGTCTAACCACATCTAGTTCCCAATCATCTATAAGTTAACCAGTACATCACGGAGCTCACAACAGCCATGCAATGTTTGGATTATTCGTCGCTGTCCAAAGTAATGGTAACCGGACCATCGTTGACAAGGGAAACATCCATCATAGCACCAAACACACCATCTTTAACATTATCCTCACCCAAATCTGCCTTAAGTCTCTGCAAGAATTGATCATAGAGTGGCTTAGCTTGTGGTCCTGTTGTGGGGTTAGTGAAGGTTGATTGATGATGGTGAGAGATTGTGACTTACCCTTGGCGGCCATGTGTAGGTCTGGCTTTGTTCCTTTCTTTGTGCGAGCCATTAGTGTGAATTGTGATACTATTATCATAGCTGTTAGTATCTTTAAGTATTTTGAGAGGAAAAACAAAGAAGGAGATGACTTACCAGAAAGAATCTGTGCATTGGCATCTTTGACGGTTCTCTTCCAAAGGTTTGTCTGTGCTTCATCTTCAAAGATCCTCATCTTAAGAACCTTCGACGACATCTTTTCAACTTCGGCTTCTGTATCCTCCGTGGAGATACCCACGAGTAGTACTAAGCCTTTCTGGATTCTGAAAGGGAAAAAATTAGTACTGATATTAATGCTTGAGCTGATAAAAGATAACGGCTTGAAGAAGGTACTCACGATGAAACAACCTGGGAGTCGACAGTAACAGAGGCCTGCTTTACTTTTTGAATCACAATTCTCATCGTTGATGTGTGTCTGTTCTCTATGATTGACGGCTCTCTTCGACTATTCCTCTTCTCTCTCAGAATATAGCATCACAGGTCAGTGCAGACGAGCCGTGAAGTTGGATCCCCGACGAAAAGTTCGCGAATTTCCCCAATCTGTGTGGCCCGTACCGCCTCAAACCCAGTCAGCTCATTTCGCGAGTTGAGAAGTCACCAACCATCCTGTCACAGGTTTCACTATTGTTCCCTATCACAGTGACACATCGTTAGCTGCAAGGTTCGAAGGAGGAACAAAGAAAACTTTTTCACCTGTGACAGAGACTCATCTCGAAAAAAAAATATTTAAGTCATCCTTTCTCTGCTGTTACAATCCCTCAACATCAAAGTCCACTAGCACGAGAAGTATATCGCTTGCTACATCTCAACCCCGCATCCACTTTGCCACTCGATACAATGGGCGCTTACTCCAGAATTAACAGCCCAAGTAAGGCTGCTTCCAAGAGTAATTCTCGGTCTCAATCTCGTGGTCCGGGTGAGAATGACGAGAATGAGCTTTTAAACGGTATCAGTTTCGGAAACATTGATGAGATGATCAGTCTCAGGCTTGCCATGTTCATGAAGAACTATGAAGATTCGATAAAGACACCACAAAAATATCCTATGCACAGTGTAAAGGGACTTTCAGATCTCCTGATCAACACTAGATCTCCAATTCCAGCCACTGATCGTGAAGCGCTTTTGAATCAGTTGTATTCTCTTAATGTCAAGACCGGTGAGGGTCGCTTCGAAGACATGGTCGACATCTTTAGAATTTCCAAAGGTTATGAGCTTCTTGTCGCTGTGAGAAACGTTGCAGCTTCTGCTATTGCTAACTGTGATGATGTTGCAGATGAGGCAATTGAGTTCCTGGGTACTCTTGAAAGTAAAATTGCATCTTCTGAGCTCGATAACTCTACCAAAGAGCAGTTTGTCTTTGCATACTCTGCTATCTCTCTTGTCGTGTATGAAGGTTCAGGTGCCTATGGTGTCGATAAGAAAATCAACTTCCTGCTTGAGACACTTCTTGGCTTGGTTACGGATCTTGAGGAGAATGCCGCCGTCATTGGAAGTTTGATTTACGGTATCGGCTGTCTTTTGACTCTTCTTGAAAATAACGCTGGACTTAATTCCCTCTTGGAGAACATTTGTGAGTCAACAGTGGAACTACTTCTCGATACAGACCTTTTGGACATTACAAAGCCAATGTCGATGCTCTTTGCGCTTGCATACGAGATGTACCACTACGTTGACGATGCATTGGATGAAAATTACGACGCAGAGGACGAACAACAGCCATATATCTATACATATGAGGTGAAAAACAGACTTCAAGAGCTTGTTTCCACTTCTCAAGTTAAACAATCTAAAAAGAACAAGACTGAAGGTCGTTCCATCTTCAGAGAGGCCGTGCAAACAGTCAGGACCTATTCTGATCGTGCTGAGAGAATCCAGATGCAGGAGAGGCTCAGGGAGGGACTCAAGTCTAAGTCTCAGGCAGACCACAAGGATGATATCCTCACACATATCCGTTTGAGTAAGACCAAGTCGATTGCCATCAGATCATGGGTTTCGTTCTTCCGTGTTGTTGAACTTAAATGGGTTTATGGCCCAGGTCTTTACAATCAACTTGCCCATAACCCAACATTGGTGGCTATGATTGAGCATAACGTTGCTAGTAAGTTCAAGGCTACCCCTATCGAGGCTACTTATGATACATCGGATCCGGCCTTTGTTCAAACAACGGCACGCGAGTCGCATATTAAAAAGGAGAAGATGATCAAGCATGGAAGAGCAGAGAAGCTTGCTAATCAGCTGGAACAGACTGGACTGAATGATGAAGAGTGAATTCGTTCATCCATAATAATTTCAAAAAATTCTCAAAGGACCCATTAATATATCAACTACAACCACACGTAACTACATTAATTTGTTGATTAGTCATGACGTAGTTGATTCAATGTGCGAGCTGTATCAACGGCTAGTTGGTGAAGCTCATTAGACAGAATTCCTTACAATATGGCGAATATGCAATCCGTCAAAGCAGGCCGGTTTAGTTTATGTCATTATCTAGAGATATCAAATAAATATGCGGTGTGTTCCATGCTCATTGATCACGAAGCACACCAATAAATAAGCAAAATAAATAAGTGTAGGCAGTAATAAATAAAGAGGTGGAAGTCAGATGTCAGTTCTAGTAACTGTCTTGACATCAAATGGCTCCTTACCAAACAAGCTAGTCTTTTCACCATATGGTTCACAAGAGACTCTCTTGTTGTCAACAGGACCCGGCTTTGCGGTACCAGCTCTAACCTCCTTCAACACGTTGACCATGGATTGGGGTTCCAAGTCCTCATAGTATAGGTTGTTAATTTCAGCGACAGGACCATTGGCACAAGCACCGGAACACTCCACTTCTTCAATGGAGTAAAACCCATCATTGTTGTTATCCTTGATGAATCCCTTTGCAGCGTTATAAACATCATATCCACCTCTTAACATACATGGCAAGTTTGTACAGACACCAATGTGCACTTTACCCACAGGTTGTCTTTGGAACATGGTATAGAAAGAGGCAACTTCATAGACTCTCATTGGTGGAACTTCCAAGATTCTAGCAACTTCATTCATAACTCCAATGGAGCAGTATCCATGCTGACGTTGACCAAGATCGAGGAGGGGCATGATGGCAGCCTTCTTGTAGTTAGAAGGATACTTGGCAATGGTTTCATCAACTTTGGTTTGGTACTCAGCATTGAAGGCAAATTTGGCATTGGCATTGTTGGTGGCTGTGTCACGGTGTACACCTTGAATGTGATGATGTCTCTTGATGGGAGTAGAGAAGATGGCAGCAGATGCTGTGGTGGTGCGAAGTGGGGTTGCGCGTGGAAGGGTGTAGAGTCTTCTAAGCATGACGGACATGTTTAATTGCTGAGTGTGCGTTTGGGATCGAGCACTGCCTGATTGTACCACTGTGATGTGGTATAGACCTGTGGCGATCTGTGATGGGACGGTGGTTGGACCTGTTTTGGTGGGGTTCGTACGGTTTTGTTGTTGGTGTGACATTTGTTAGTTTGGCCCCACACGATTCCGGTGGGAGGATTAATTCGCGAAAGTCTCAAGATGGGAACCTTCCAAAAGGAGGGTTTATCCACTCTTTGCGCGAACTGGCGTCGCTAGGCTCATCATGATTTGCGGTTTTGGTTTCTTTGCTTTTTAGTTTGGATAAGGTATGCGCTATATCACTAGTCTGTGTCAATTTAAGGTTCTGATAGATCACCGAGTAAATCAGTAAATCCACCCAGTGCGTGGTTTCAATTTCAGAGATGGTTGTGTTATTCGGGTGATGTTAGTCGGTAGGGCCATGCCGAGGTAGATCCGAAAGGGATAGGAATGCAGGAGTACACCTCTTGATCTTCATTAGGTGCAATGCGAGGACTTTGGCATGGTTATAGAATCCGGAGCTCCCGTTTGTGAATGAAATTGGAGCTCGCAATATACTGCTAAGACTGTAAGCCTTGGGAGAACTCGGTGGATACAAAGGCACTCCATGGAATAGGATTAACATAAGTACACTCTCTGTATCTAGTATTGCGTCATAAGTGGTCATTCTGATTATATTCTTACTCGGGGAGATAGAAGGCATGCTTTAGGCCAGAGCAGAGGAGAAATATGCACTGTTCATCGCATAATATAGGGCCATGTGTGCTAGTGATGAATCACCTGGGGCGCTCCGCGATAGAAGAATCGTTAACTGTCAAACATGCGTCACTACTAAGAGGGCACAGGGAAGTGCTGCTCGTGATGCACGACTAATTTGTAGGAGCATATTACGGGTGTGTAGAAAGATGCAGGAGGTTAGACGCCAGAAGGCACTAGAAGCTGAATCCATAAAGAACAGGGTTTCGAACAGAAAAGCGGGGATATGTGAGTAAGCAATGTGTCTGAGAGCAAGTGTATTGGGGAAGAGGGTGTGAAAGATATGGAAAGAATAAGATTGGTGTACTTGACAAAATCTTTCAGCAATCTTTTGGTCGCTGTTTAAGACACAACAGGGGAAAAAGATACTGGTTTAGGTAGAGCGGATATCGCTAGAAGATGGCACATAACTAGAGACTGTTGATACATGCAGAGTACTATAGCCGGTAGCGCTGCATGCCCCAGGTCGCATAAATACAACGCGCAACAGCTCGTACCATGGAAAAGGGTCGAACAAAAGCACAAAGTAAACGCTTCTGGAAGATGAGGTGGACCGTTGACGCCTTTAGTGCACACACCTAGAGCTGTCGTTGTCTGTCCCTTGTGTATGTGTGTGTGTGTGTGGGGGCCGTTCCGAGTGAACTCTGCAACGCGTGCCCGATCCGAGCGAAGGGCCTAGGCCCACAATGGCCGCCTTCGCCAGAGCTGTGGGCTAGCGGGGCAAGTGCACCAGAGCCCGCAGAGCTTTGAATCAGACAAAGGGAGGCAGGGCTCGGCGGTCGTGACCAGTCAGTGGCTTTAGCGCGACTAAGCTTGTTATGCCTTGTATTGCCTTGTATTGCCTTGTATATCCTTGTCTTATAGCTCTCTACAGAACAAGGGCAGTATAGTGGGCTTTAGAGAGTTGTATAGGTGCAAGATAAGCGCTCTCGAGGCGCCAATAACCGCTGTGTCTCGCTGTCAAAGTGTGTTCCCGTGTGCCATAAGCCACCAAGTACATGTCTGTGGGAAGTGGTGATGGCGCCCTTCGCGCCCGCAATGGAACATTGAGGTGCGTCAGGCAGGCGCAGGAGCCAAGTGGCCTGGGCCCATCGCTCGGCCTGGGCCCTGTCACTTTTCTCTCTGCCCAGAGTGGAAAAAAAGCCCACTCAGTACGCTTTGAGGACCGACTGTCCACACGCAGTCGATTTAAAATGTGTACTTGTTCCTTGTAAAATGGGTTACATAGTGGCCAAGTGTATTGTACACCTGTAGTGTTAAATTCATAAACATTTTCTTCTGCTGCTCCCTCTCTCATGGAAGGAGACCAGTCCGCCCCAAGATTCCGAAGTGTGTCTCGTGTGGTGCGATACGGTTGCGGGACCAGGGGCCTAGGCGGCACCGAAAAGCAACCGGAAACAGATCGAGAAGGAGCACTTCTGCAACAAACGCCGCCCTCCGCAGATATATAATATACACACCCTAGCCGGCTTTTCTACAGTACACAGTACACAATCTATATAACTGTCATTGCCCTCCCCCAACGACAACAACTGGATAATATCATCTATATAATACCTCCTTTCCCCACCTTTCCCCTGGCAAAACACAACACACCTCGCCTCACCTCACCTCACCTCACCAAGTCTCTCCTTCGTCCCTGCGTCCACCCTGATTCATCGCACCGTGTATTTTTCTGTCTCATAACTAAACGATACACTATAAATCACACACACCACACTACACCACACAACACGACAAACACACTACACCAAACCACCTCCATCCCCACTTTCCACGCACCAATGGTTACCATTCTCAGCGGAAACGGCCAAGTCAAGAACGCTCCAGCTGGTTCTTTCTCCCTCACAGCCATAACTGCACAAGACTTGGGTATCATTCAGTCTCTTGCAGAGGCCACCCACATGGCTTCGCCCCAGAAGACAACAACGCACAACGCTAGTGAGCTCTTTTCAGAGCTCCGGACATTATCACGGGATCCATCTTTCCTCAAGGCTTTTGACTCGGATGCACTCGATCAAGTTGTCTCCATCTTTACATCACTAGACTCAACAGAAGTGCAACTCAAGACTGACACTGCCGCGGTGCTAGCCAACGTGCTGTGTGTCAATGTCCCGCTTCGCCAAAAGGAGTCCACCGCTACAAGACTACGAGATGTCATCCCAGTGCTCTATGACATGTTTGACCTTGTGCATGAGCACAAAATCACCTCAGAGACACAATACAATCAAGTGTTTCCAATCTTTCGCCTATTCTTCTTCCTTGCACATATCCCATCCCTAGTTGATGAACTCCATCTCTCTGCCCTCAAAATCTCTGCCAAACTTCTCAACTTTATCACTATGAGCACTCAAGACTCACAATCCCTCAACGCCATCATTATTGAAATCCTCAAGATCCTTTACACGCTTGTGCACCAAGTTGGCAACACTGAGGGTCTTGATTCATCATACGTGCTTAGCTGCAACAAATTTAACCTTAGCTATGCTAAACAAACACAGACATGCACACAGTATGATGAGATTCTCGTTCATTTCAGCAATGTCCTCCTTGTGATCAATCCAGAGTACTCGCGTAACTATATGCTCAACAAGATTTCATTCACTCGCAATCTCGTTTGTCTTATAACAAAACAACTTGAGCAAGGAACATACACAACAACGCGGACATCACCAGTCCCTGCGCTCCTTGCCCTTGATTTACTGATGTCGATTGATAACAAGGAGTCTGGAATTGAACAGCTCATTGCATCCAATTTGGATATGAAACGCTTGAATCAACTCACTCAAAGTGGGAGTATTCCGGATCCACACCTCCCCGTGGTGTTGGTTGGTCTTAATGAAAAGATTAGCTCTACAACCTTGGAGGAAAAACTGTCATCGGCTACGGATTACAAGGCTTCGACTGAGGCTGCTATTCCACGCTTTGAAGATTTGAGCGAGAGAGAACAGGATGAGGAAATTGCAAAGATGAAGGAGTTATTTGAGAAAATTGAAAAGAATGGTGTATTTAAACTTCAGATGAAGTGAAGGGATGCTGGTATAATCACGGTGTTTTTGATTTTACATACTTTATGAGCTTACGGTGTTTTAATAGATTTTACCTTTAGGATATCAATCTTCTGTAATTGCGCTGGGTTTTACCATGGCTATAATGCATCAGGAACTAACTCCCTCGTATGTCTCAGACAGGTGCGTCCGGATTAATCAGTACAGTGGGGTCCAGTTCAGTTATTAGCTCATATTCAGTAAGCATATTTATCTACCTATGCATTAGACCTCCACCTAGGACACAGAACCAACAACTCCAGGGACACTCGCTTATTGAGTTGGGAGTAATGGCAATACTGGAGGTGAGTATCATCCACACCAGCGTGATGATGCGTGTATCTCCCCTGATGATCGGTTATACTCGGGATGCAGACAGATTTATTTCACCGCTAAATAAGGACAAAACGGTCAATTAGGCTTTTGCGTATTATTGTGCAGGTAGGCTAAATCGCTATAGAAGGGTGTTAAAATCTTAGAAAGTTTCTTTAGGTGTTCTGCTTCAGAAATTCGGAATCATGGCGTTGAGATGGAATAGTTCTGTTGTAATTGGAAGTGATTTCGGTGACCTGAAGGTAAGACAGGACGCCTATATCGGATCAAATAGAACTGCCAAAGCATCTAGTTTCGAGAAAGACCTCATGACAGCACGCCGTCCGTTTCATGTGGGCTGTGCAATCGTTCCGATGATTGAGGAAGAATATGCGACGTTGGCGGCAAGTGGCCAATTTGGAGCCATGCATAGAATTCCGATAGCAACCGGGGTTTAGCCTGTCACTCTGCTCGTATTGATCATTGCACAAGGAGGAGAGATCGTACAAGCAAAAAACTTGAAATTGGTTATATACACGGGCCCTCTTAGAAGGCTGAGGTACACCCATGTGGTGTGCTGGGAACTACCTCAGAAGTTTGGGTAGGATCAAGCAATGATGGGATGCCTACAAGGCGTGGCTCTGACGCAGCCGAGCCACGCTCCAACCATCGGTATGAATTTTGAGCAAGCCTTGCACTTATTTCTGCTCACTGATGCGACTATATCCGGGCTCACATAGCCCTTGTTGTACACCATCCCCTTGTGCCGCGTGCTACGAAGTTACAGCTGTCGTTCATGCGCAATCAGAAATGACACATCCGAATCGGGCATGGTTGGTGAGCCCACGACTATTTTGTCTTGAGGTCTGGATGCTCTCCAGACTCAGAGATGCTTTCTTTTGTAAGGGTGTCAAAATTCAATGATGACACCTGGCACTCGATCTGGGGAAGCTCTTTCAAGATCATTGTGACTAGAAGAATGGGAGCTTTAGGTAGAGTATTTGTGTCTTGCGAGTGCAAAGGAGAGAGGAGGGCACACTATGAAAGCTACGCTGTAGACATCTTCTGATCGTCAATCCTCACAAGACAAGGAGCACGGATCAGCAGTAGGAGGGGTACACAAATCAGTGCTGAAGCACTATAACAGCGTCTTACCAACTTGCACACGCTGATTGGCTGTTCGCGAACGCCGCTAAGCCGGTGAAGCGGCCGAAAACGGAATGTTGCCGGTTTCGGCGGAATCTGTCACGACTAAAGAAAAAAACTCGCTACGAGCGGACTCGACTTTCTTTTCGCGGGTCGATGATGAATCATCGATTTTTTCCAGTCATAACCCTTCCTCTTCACAACAACAGAGTCTTCCCATCTCTAAAGATTCTTTACACCATGCCTGCTACCGTTGAGAATCCAAAGACTCTCTACGACAAGGTCTTCCAGGACCATATCGTCCACCAGGACGACAGTGGTTCCTACCTTCTGTACATTGATAGACATCTCGTCCACGAAGTCACATCCCCACAAGCTTTTGAAGGTCTCCAGAATGCTGGTAGAAAAGTCAGAAGAACCGACTGTACCCTTGCTACTGTCGACCACAACATCCCAACCGATTCTCGTGCAGAGTTTGAGTCCACTGCTACTTTTATCAAGCAGCAGGACTCCCGTCTCCAGGTTGAGACTCTCGAGAAGAACGTGAAAGAGTTTGATGTTACCTTCTTTGGTATGACCGATGACAGACAGGGTATTGTCCACATTGTCGGACCAGAGCAAGGTTTTACCCTCCCAGGTACTACTGTCGTCTGTGGTGACTCTCACACTTCTACACACGGTGCCTTTGGTGCTCTTGCCTTTGGTATCGGTACCTCCGAAGTTGAGCACGTTCTTGCTACTCAAACTATTATCCAGGCCAAGTCTAAGAACATGAGAATCTTCATTGATGGTGACCTCATGCCAGGTATCACCTCTAAGGATCTTGTCCTCCACGTTATCGGTGTCATTGGTACCGCTGGTGGTACTGGTTGTGTCATTGAGTTTGCTGGTAAGGCCATTGAGAACTTGTCCATGGAGGCTAGAATGTCCATCTGTAACATGGCCATCGAGGCTGGTGCTCGTGCCGGTATGATTAAGCCAGATCAGACTACATTTGATTACATCAAGGGTCGTCCACTTGCTCCAAAGGGTGCTGAGTGGGATAAGGCCGTTGCCTACTGGTCAACTCTTCACACCGATGAAGGTGCTCACTTTGACTATGACATTACTATCAAGTCTACAGACATCATACCAACCATCACATGGGGTACATCTCCACAGGATGCCCTCCCAATCACTGGTAGTGTTCCAGATCCATCCAAGGTTGATGACCCAATCAAGAAGAGCGGTATGGAGAGAGCCCTCAAGTACATGGGCCTCACGCCGAACACCCCACTTCAAGAGCTCACAATTGACAAGGTTTTCATTGGCTCTTGTACAAATGCTCGTATCGAGGATCTCAGGGCCGCTTCCCGTGTCGTCAAGGGCAAGAAGAAACATCCAAATGTTAAGCGTTGTCTTGTTGTCCCAGGTTCCGGTCTTGTCAAGAAGCAAGCTGAGAAGGAGGGTCTCGACAAGATCTTCCTCGCTGCTGGCTTCGAGTGGAGAGAGGCTGGTTGTTCCATGTGTCTTGGTATGAACCCAGATATCTTGGATCCTGAAGAGCGTTGTGCCTCCACTTCCAACAGAAACTTTGAAGGTCGTCAAGGTGCTCTTTCTCGTACCCACCTCATGTCTCCAGCTATGGCTGCTGCTGCTGGTATTGAAGGACACTTTGTCGATATCAGAGAGTACCAGTACACCGACCCAGACTCTCCAAAGATCTCTGTTGCTCAGGAAATGGAGGACCGTGCTCTCCAATTCGCCGTGTATGAGCATGAGAAGAGACCACTTGAAGAGGGCGAGACACCTCAGGAGGAGGCTGATGATCTCATCAACGATATCCCACACGATGACCATACTGTCTCGGAGACACCAGCGAAGGGCGCCAAGGCTGCCACTGGTGGTACTCCATCCAATGCATTCACAACCCTCACATCCATCACAGCTCCACTCGACAGAGCAAACGTTGACACTGATGCAATCATTCCAAAGCAGTTCTTGAAGACCATTAAGAGAACCGGCCTCAAAGCTGGTCTCTTCTATGAGTCTCGTTTCGTGAAGGATGAGAATGGAAACGATGTTGAGACTGACTTTGTCCTCAACGTTGAGCCATACAGAGCCGCTGAGATCTTGCTTGTCACTGGTGACAACTTTGGTTGTGGTTCGTCTAGAGAGCACGCCCCATGGGCTCTCAAGGACTTTGGTATCAAGTCCATCATTGCCCCATCCTTCGGTGATATCTTCTACAACAACTCTTTCAAGAACTTCTTGCTCCCAATTAGACTTCCACAGGAGGTTATCCTTGAGAAGCTTTACCCACATGCCAAGGCTGGTGAGAAGCTCACAATCGACTTACCAAACCAGAAGATCCTCGGTCCAAACAATGAAGTCCTTGTTGACCACTTTGAGGTTGAGGCCTTCAGAAAGCACTGTCTCATCAACGGTCTTGATGACATTGGTTTGACCTTGCAAAAGGAGGACTTCATCAACAAGTACGAAGCTATGAGAAGAGACAGATTCTCTTTCCTCGAGGGTGGTTCCAAAATGATCAAGCCTGTCAAGGGTGCCAAGAAGAGTAAGTTTGGTGTTAGAGCTCAGGAGTGGTAAGGTGTTTGTGGGGTGAGAGACCCTGAAGAGTCCTCACAGTTTTAATCTAGAGAGAAGCAAAAGAAAGCATTTATTTATTGGGGGTGCCCTGACACAGCATTTGGGTACAACGTTTATCGATCTGGAATGATATGATTGTACTAGGATAAAGAAACTACGTAGATATCCAAAAAAACTTAGCGTGTGTAATTCATCGGCGAACCTGCACCTTCTTCGTTAATAAATAAATCAAGTGAACGTCAACTAGGTATAATAGCATAACGGCTTATCACTTCTTATTGTGGTCAAAGCCATCAAAAAGCTTCTTGTTCTGCAAGAGGATATCGAAGATGAATGTGTGTCCTCCGTTCAAGATAAGGGTAATCTTGACGTTGCGCAGGAAGTCATTGTATCTTTTAATCACCATCTGAGAGCCCAAGTCGTCCTTGTTGACATACTCAGGGTAGACTTTGGTCTGTATGAAGTTTTCCAACTCGGTGATCAAGGAGTTAGGGTCATTCTCAAACTCAGAGAAGGAGGTGTATGGGATCTTATTGTTCTTCACAATCTCAGAGTGGAAGCTGCTAAGCTCGCTGTAAAACTTCTCAATATACTGGGAGTCATCTGGTAGCTGTCTGTATTCAGTCTGCTCCTTGATAAGGTTGTGGGATGGGACAACAAAGCGCTGGTTGGGAGCACTAGCGTAAAGTCTAAGGAGAGATGGACGGGATGTGACCCTAAGTGTCTTAGATGCGAATCTCAAAGCGAGCATAACGGGGTATTATCGGATATTGACGACGGAGTTGCGTTGATTAAAGTGGAGAAAGTGTACTGAGTCAAGATGACACTGTGGCCCAGCACTTGTCACCGAATCTCAATACTTCTCAAGGTCACAACAGAAGTCTGTTATCGAGTGAATCCGATCAAGGCGGGGGTGCTCGCAAGCCAGGCGAGTCGCGAATTCGCGAACCGAGCTCGTCATTTGCCACCCCGAGTCTCCACCGCGTCGAAATCAACACATTGAAAACAAGGAGACCAGACAACTACAAGCGCCAGATCGACACAATCAGACACCCCAATTGAAGTAAATCCAGGATGGCTGCTGACACTGCTGCCCCATACTTGGCGCTTTTGGGAGAGAATGACTCCACACTCAAGGCATACGCCCTCCAGTCGCTTAACGGCGTCGTGGACCAGCTCTGGTCGGAGGTGGCGAACAGCATCATTGACATCGAGGAGCTCTACGAAGATGAGTCTTTCAAGGACCGCAAGCTCGCTGCCCTTGTTGCTTCCAAGGTGTACTACAATCTGGGAGATTACACCTCTGCTGTTAAGTTTGCCCTTGTTGCCGAAGACGAATTCAAGATTGACGAATCCTCCGAATACGTTGAGACCATCATCTCCAAGGCGATTGACCAGTACATAGCTCTCAAGAAGTCCGAGTTCAACGGAGAGGAGGTTCAGATTCCAAAACAATTGACTGCAATTTTTGAGAAGATGCTTAAGAAGGCCATTGGTGCTGGCGACTTGAAGCTGGTCCTTGGTATCTCCCTCGATGCTTACAGGCTCGACATTGCCGAAAAGATCATCCAAGATCAGACAAAGAGCGACACCGAAGAGAACGTTCTTTCACTCATCAACTACGCATTGAATATTGCTACTTCCACCATTGACAACACAGGCTTCAGAGCCAAAATTTTGCATTCTCTCGTCAAGATCATCACAGAGCTGAAAACACCAGATTTCTTCATTGTCTGTAAGATCATTGTGAATTTGAATGACCATGCTCTTGCCACCAAGCTTTTCACAAGCTTACTCGAGTCCACTGAGACAAATGCCAAACTCACAGCATACCAAGTTGCATTTGACCTCGTCAACTCTGCCTCGCAGGAGCTTCTCGATAAGACCATCTCCAGTTTGGATGCCCTGAACACCGACGGTTCCAATACCACACTCACCAAAATCACGAAGATCCTTTCTGGTATTCCAACTTGCGACTTTGACATCACATTCCTCCAGAAAAACAATAACACTGATATTCAGATCTTGAATAAGTCAAAACAGTACCTTGATGGTAGAAATTCCATTTTCCACAACGCGGTGACATTCGAGAACGCCTTCATGCATGCTGGTACCACTGATGACTCCTTCTTTAGATCTAATCTCGAATGGCTCGGGAAGGCTACCAACTGGTCCAAATTTTCTGCCACTGCTGCCCTCGGTGTCATCCATAAGGGTAACTTGTCTCAGGGAAGAAAGATCCTCCAGCCATACTTGCCAGGAAGTTCTGGCTCTCACTACACCAAGGGTGGCTCGCTCTACGCTCTTGGTTTAATCTTTGCCGGTCATGGTAGAGAGACAATTGATTACTTGAGAAGGCACGTTGTTGAGAACGGTGCCGCTGCTGGTACTGATGAGGTTGATGTCATTCTTCATGGCGCTTCTCTCGGTACTGGTGTTGCCGGTATGGGTTCTTGTAATGAAGAGATTTACGAGGAGTTGAAGGTTGTCCTCTTCTCTGATTCTGCCACTTCTGGTGAGGCTGCGGCTCTGTCTATGGGTTTGATCATGCTTGGTTCTGGTAACGAGACTGCTCAAACCGATATGCTTTCCTATGCTGAGGAGACTCAACACGACAACATCATCCGTGGGTTGGCTGTTGGTTTGGCCCTCTTGAACTATGGTAGAGAGGAACAAGCAGATGATCTTATCGAGACATTGTTAAACCACCAGAATGCTATTTTGCGTTACGGTGGTGCTTTCACCATCGCTTTGGCTTATGCTGGTACCGGTAACAACAAGGCTATTAAGAAGTTGTTACATGTTGCTGTCTCTGATTCCAACGACGCTGTTAGAAGAGCTTCTGTCATTGCTCTTGGTTTCGTGCTCATTCGTGACTACCAGACAGTTCCAAGAATCGTTGAATTGCTCTCTGAGTCTCACAACCCACATGTTCGTTATGGTACTGCCATGGCTTTGGGTATTTCTTGTGCTGGTCGTGGCCTGCAAGCTGCAGTCGATGTTTTGGAACCAATGACTAACGATGCTGTCGACTTTGTTCGTCAGGGTGCCCTCATTGCCCTGTCTATGGTGTTGATTCAGCAAAATGAAAAGACATTCCCTAAGGTCACTCAGATCAGAGAACAGTATGGTACTGTCATTTCCTCTAAGGGCCAGGATGCTTTGGCTAAGTTTGGTGCTGCCTTGTCTCAGGGTATCATTGATGCCGGTGGCCGTAACGTCACTATCCAGACCGAGAACAGTGCCACTGGTACTCTCAACACAAAGGCCATTGTTGGTTTGGCCGTCTTCACGCAGTACTGGTACTGGTATCCATTTACACACTTCATGTCCTTGGCATTCTCACCTACATCGATCGTTGGTGTCCGTGAGGACTTGAAGATTCCAGAATTTGAGTTGTTCTGTCATTCCAAGCCACAATTCTTCGACTATCCACCAAAGGTGAAGGAGAAGACTGAAGCTGTATTTGAGAGAGTGAAGAGTGCAGTTCTTTCCACTACTGCTAAGGCCAAGGCTAGAGCTAAGAAGTCACAGAAGATCAAGGGTGAGGATGAGATGGATGTTGATGAGAAGTCACATGAAAAGAAGGAGGATACGCCATCGAAGGAGGAGGAGAAATCGGAGGAGAAGAGCGAGGAGAAGGCTGAGGATGAGGACACAACTATTAGATATGTTAAGTCGCCATACAGGATTTCTAACGTGTCGAGAGTTCTCCCTGTGCAATTGAAGTACATCAGCTTCAATAAGGAGGAGAGATTTGTGCCAGTGAGAAAGTTCAGAGGCACAGGAGGAGGTGTTGTTGTCCTTCTTGACAAGAAGCCGGATGAAGCTGTCAAGGCAATTAAGACTGTTAGACAGCTGAACAACAAGGATGCCCCAATTCCAAAGCCATTCAAGATTGAGCCAACAAAGGGAGAAATGGAGGAATGAGTTGTTGAGAGTGCATGTGTACACTAACGACTGTGTATGATAATACCTAAGTAACACCAAGTAAAGTCGTAGCTGCAGGAAGATCAAGCCGGCGAAATAGGAGGCTTTGAACTCAACGCGCACAGCCCGCGATGACTCCTCTTTTCTCATGAAACATAGATTAACACTATATGTTCAATAGAATTCGATCGTGTGGTATAAGGTTCTTTATGACTCAAACTCAATGCTTTGGAGAAGTCTGATCTCATAAGCCCTGAAGCCCTCAACAATAGAAGGGCGGCACTATCGATACGATCAACTGTGGAAACTCGTATACGCATAACTATGACACATCAGGAGCCCATATGATGGCCCCTATTGCCATTTGCACCCCATGTGATCGCATAAAGTGTCTTCCGCATTGAGTAAATATGACTCGGGAATAGAGCGAGTCAAGGACGGAGTCAGAAGCAGTGAAGCGGCCGCGCGGGGAGATGCATTTTTGGGTCTGATTTTTTTAAGCACGACTAGAGATGTTGCAGAGTCAGATCAGTCATATAAAGCCTTAGTCCTCAACTCTTTCTCCGCGTCATCGGTTTTCTATACACAACACTAATACATTAAGGATGAAGACGCCAGATGTTATTGTCGAGGAGACAACACAACCTGTGGAGCCTCAGATCCGTCCATGGAAGCTTCTTCAGAAGTACTCAGACAAGCTTGATGCCTTAGGTGTGGAGCAGCGAGGCATCGAACGTATTCAGCCTTGGGAACGTTCCTCCAACAAGTGGGAACAGTTTGTCAATGTCGGTATGTTCTGGCTCTCTGCAGCTGGTGGTCTCTCCACCATGTCCACTTTTGTCCTGTCTGCCACTGTCTTTGAGTTAGAGTTTAAGCAGGCCTGTCTCTGCGGTATGGTAAGCCAGCTCCTCGGTTGTGCCATTGCTGGTTATTGCTCCAGTATGGGTCCAAGGTCTGGATGTAGACAGATGGTCACTGCAAGATACTTGTTTGGATGGTGGTTTGTCAAGTTTGTTTCGATGATTGGATGTCTTGGTGTTGTCGGTTGGGCCGTTGTTAACTGCGTTCTTGGTGGTCAGATCTTGTCCGCCGTGTCGGATGGTAAGGTGCCTATCTGGGTCGGTATCCTCATCGTTGCCCTGGTCAGTTTCTTTGTTTCCGTCTTCGGTATCAAGCACTTGTTGAAAGTTGAGAAGTTCATCGCCGGCCCGGTGCTTCTCATGTTCTTCTTGATGTACATTTCTTCTTCGAACAAGTTCAAGTACTTAACTGATTTCTCGAATGCTGATGTCGACCGTTTGACCATTAAGGGCAACTGGCTATCCTTCTTTGCTCTTGGTTACTCTGTGACTGGTACTTGGGGTACGATCGCTTCAGATTATTACATTTTGTTCCCAGAATCCACTCCATCTTGGGAGATTGGTATTTTCACCTTCTTGGCCATCGCTATTCCATCTACTTTTGTTGGTGTCTTAGGCTTAATCATTAACACTCTTGCTTTGTCTGAGTCCGGATTCAAGGCCGCCTACGAGGCCCACGGCATGGGTGGCCTACTCCACGAGGGTTTCTCCCGCTGGAATGGATTTGGAAAATTCTGCACAGTGGTGCTTCTCCTTTCACTCATTGCCAACAACATTATCAACACATATTCTGCTGCATTCTCCCTCCAATTGACTGGTGTCTGGATGGCCAAGATTCCAAGATGGTTCTGGGCTATTCTAGTCACGGTGGTGTACCTTGTTGCCGCCCTCATTGGTCGTGACCACTTGTCTACGATCTTGGGTAACTTTTTGCCAATGATTGGATACTGGATCTCCATGTACTTCATCATGCTGTTGGAGGAGAATGTTATCTTTAGAAAGTTCTTGCTGCACTTGTACGCTAAGGAGTTCCCACCTAACGGTGAGGAGTTTGAGGAGACCAAGACCCCAGTTTCTCTTAGAAGTAAGAAACAGAATTACAACTGGGAGGCTTGGAACAACTACACCGTGTTGACGCACGGTTTCGCTGCTATGATTTCCTTCCTTGGTGGTGTTGGTGGTGCCGTGGTTGGTATGGCCCAGGTTTACTACATTGGCCCTGTCGCTGCTCACTTTGGTGAATATGGTGGTGATTTGGGTATGTGGCTTGCTCTCGGTATTTCAGGTACCATGTACCCATTCTTAAGATATGCCGAGTTGAAGTACTTTGGTCGTTGAAGTAATGTGAATAGCTGGTATATATCACACTTATAAATTCATGTCATTTCCAGTTATTTAAGATCGGTTCAAGAATATATATATATTTTAGTTAACTCCAGTTATTGCTGGATAGGTTATCGCTGCTGGTCCAAGTGACCATTCACTCTAACACCATTAGCAATTCCATGTTTGGCACAATCATAACAGGCACATTCCCCAGGTTTACACTGACAATCATGCTCATCTCCAAACTGTGGCATGGTAAATCCTTCAAACTCATTATCTTCCCGATAGCTCGAACCATCCAACATTGCAAGCTTGACCCCATTGAAGATGCCATGTTTGGCACAAGTGTGACAGTTACAAGCATCATCGGGACACATACAGTCATCACTAGAGAATGTGTCAACAACGCCAGCTATGGTGAACCTCAGCAAATCATTAGATGTAGGGTCCGGTGTTGAGTCACGAGCAGTAGCGAAGTTGTTAAAGTTTGTTCTATCAGAGGAGGTCGTGTCAGATGGGGTGTTTGAAGTGTTGGTGTATGTGTCAAGCAGGCCATTGGCTTGAAGTTGCTCTGCAGTACGGTGTACGAGACATGTGACACAAGAACACTCTGGTCCACATTCACATTCTGTTGTACATCCTTGGGTGAGATACATGTTGAACTGTTCACCTTGGAGCTGTGGATCATGATGTGGGTACTGCTGTTGGTCAGCCGAGTGGTAGGATGTACCGAATGACAACTGTGGCAGGGTGGTTGGATGTTCCATCTTTGGTTGAATTGGCATGAACTCATTCTGTTGTGGGACCGCTTGGCAGGGGTGAACTTCTTGGACCAAAAACGTTGAAACATGTTGTAAATCAAGTCCATTACCAGGCGTAGGGTTTGATGGTCTCGGACAACATGGTCCTGGATTGTGCCTAGCTCTCTTCATGTCTCCACCTGGAGGGTTCACTGGGAAGCTCTGTTGGCTTTGTCTTGAAGCTGGCCCGACAAACTTCATCTGACCATTACTCAAATCGGCAAACTCAGTCTTTGCAGCTTTGAGGATGATAGTGCTCGGTGTGCATTTGCAACCATCAGATGTCTTGCCACAGCAGCTAAGCTTTTGAGACTTGCTTGAACAGCAGACCATTGGCCTTGGTGGCTTTGTTGGCGATGATGTCGATTTCTTGACTCCTCCTCCGCAGCATGACTTCTTTGAAGACTCACGCGAGGACGAAGACGATGGTGTGTCATTGGGATGCTCGTGGATGGTGGGCACCAGTGAAGCAGTGGAGCTTGATTTTGATGTGTCTGAGGACGATCCTGCCGCAGAAGGAGGGGCTTGAATAGGGAGATCAAATATAGGTTGAGATTGGTGGTGTTCAAGCTCTGGGGCCACTGTAACCGCCTCGGTGACAACGACACGGTGACCAGCGTTGAGAGCAGGTCTTCCCCTTCCACGGACCTGGACGAGGTTACGGTCTCTGTGCTTGCAAGTGGAGGAGCGATGGCCCCTAATGCAGTTGTAGCAGGCAAACTTTGATCCGTCAATGATGATCATGGCGATGAGACTGTGTTAGTCAGCTCTGCGGTGATTAGAGTAAATATTTCTTGTGATTTCCTCGTGATGTGTATCTCGGTGTGTGATCTGTGATGGCTTTTGGTGGTCAGAGTGATTTGTATTCTCTCAAAAAAGGAGGGAACAGGCTGCAAGGGTGCAGTCACTTCGTGCGAGCCAGGTATGAGACGTGGAGTATGACTATCCCCGGGATGCTGGGACAACTACTTATAGCACGGCCTGAGTGTTCTCAGGGGTCCAGGGTGTCGGTTTGCAATGGAAAACAGAGATTGTTCCTCTGTCAGCACAATCACCTGCACATCACAATGGGTTTAACGACTTGTCCTGGGGCTCTTCTCAGCTTCTGTCCGGTGATTTTCCCATCTCACTCCGCTGCTCGTGAGCAAATATTTCCGAACGCGTGCGAACCAGCCGAGCCCTAGGCAGCACCGGGACGCGATGAAGTCTGGCTTTGGTTTTGACTCTGACTGTGGAAGTTATGAGTCAAGAGATAAGCGAATGGATCAGCACAGTGGCCATAGGATGCGATGGTGTGGTGACTAGACACTGTAGTGGCGAGTGGTAGCCTCGGCTCGTGTTGTAGTGGTTATGCCTGCCCATTGATATCCGAGAGGCTGCGTAAACACCGATAATGGTGACAGCACTGGAGCCTTTGATGTTGGGCATAGGATGGCGGTCAGATCTTGGTTGTAATGTTCTATTGTAGAGGGAATATCCACTCGGATTGGCTCTTCTGATCAGAGGTGTTCATGGGGTTGTGAATAGATCAGATTAGATGGCAGTAGTATAGTGAAGCAGATGGATCAATTGAGCTCAAGCTCATCCAATCGCTCATATCTGACACAAATTAGACAGGAGCAGAGGCATCCAAAGACTCGAGTGGTCTCCAGCTCCACCATGACACAGGACATCTCACCAAAGTCACTCTGGGCTTAGGTCGTCTGCCAACGCGTACGGATGTTAGCGGCTCCAGCTATCTCTGCGCGCTCGCTAACATCAACAAACGCCACCGCCACCGATCTCCACAGACTATCTTCACCAACCCTTCTACAATCACTCTCTACCCGCTGCCAACCAGCACATTAAGTACTTCAATGGCTGAACAAGAACTCGCACTGGTCGATAAGGTCGAGCTGCGTATCGCCCTCGCATCCAGTGATACAAAGTTCCAATCCTCGCTCGACCTTTACCTTTGTCCTCTCCTACTCAAGCTCGCCTCCCCCCACAGTGCAGTTCGCCAGCAGATCCTCAAGTTCATCCAAAATGTTATCCCACGTCTCAATGCTGCCCGTGCTGTGCAATTGCCCACAGTGAAGCTTCTGGAACAGGCGCTAAACCCGAAATGCCCACAAGGGCAGGACCCTTCAACCGTCCAGTTGTACTCGCTACTCTTTGCTTCCAAGGGTGTTGATCGTCTGACTAATAAGGACAAACACGAGCTCATTCCAACAATCGTAAAGGGTATTCATACGTTCAAGCCCAATGTTGCCGCCAGACTGTTCTATCTCTTCCTAAAGTCACTTAAAGGTTGGAAGACGCCAGATCGTGGTACCGATGAGTTCAAGGCCCTTCGTGAGAAACTTGCATTCGATGAAGCTGATGAGTTATTTATCATCAGAAAGATCGAGCAACTGTTCCTTCTCAATCCTGTGCTAAACAATGATGGTGTCATCCCAAAGGGGTACACATGTCCTGGACTCTCTGCTGCCGATGTCAGCTTTTTGACATACGATGCCGGTGTCTCATACAAGGGTGACGAGCTCTCGACAGTGAAGAAGGACGTTGCCATGTTCATCTCCATCTTGAGTGACAAAAATAACACTGCCCTTCTTGAGATTGGCTCCGTGGACTCAAATGACGTTGTTGGCAACGCATGTGCTGCACTTCTTCGTAAGATCGCCGTGCCGTATGAAGACGAAACGACAATCAATCACATAATATCACTTTATGTCGGTGACAAGTCCATCCCACGATCTCCTGTGAAGCCAGCTGTTCAAGAGAGACTCATCACAGTGCTCAGTAACAGTGTCATCGCTACAAAACACAAGGATGTTCCACTGATAACATCTATTGGGCTCAACGCATCTCGTTTCCCACGTCTCAAGGCTGCCACCATTCAGTTCATCCAATGGGTTGCCAAAAACGGGTCAGATGCCACATCGTCTACTGAGTACTCGATCACAGTGGCTGCACAACTCAGAAACAACCTTCATGCCGAAGGCTGGCCTCGCTTTGAGATCGCTCAAGGTACGACCTTTTCTACACAGCTCAAACACCGTCGTCTCCAATACGAAGCTCTCGGTGACATTCTTAAGAAAGACGCACTTCTTATTGAAGACTTCTCATTCATTGAGTTCCTCTTTGACTCTCTCGTTGGTGACATTCCCGAAACTAGAACTACGATTCAAGGAGCACTCGGATCCATTATGCATCATCTCCCTTCACTACCATCGACCTCTAAATCTCGCCTCAAATCACTCATGAGAACATACCTCCAAGATGATGATTTTGATAGACGTGATGCTGAATCTCTCCATGCTGCTAAATTTACGGCACTCAAGTACATCAATGCCACTTTCCCGTTCCACGATGGAGAATCAAGAATTCTTAATATCTTGGGAACATCTACAAAGAACAGATCAGATATCATTGAGGAGGCCCATAAGGGTCTTCACCCGTACTGGTTCAACATTGCGCAATCCTCCAATACCATTGAGATGAAACCAACCCCTGAGTTGATGGGCGTTGGTAACATTGTCCAATTCCCAAGCTTTCAGGACGTAATTGAGGAACTGGGTAAGATGATTGAATACTCCAGAGACAACAAGACCTCTAGTTTACATGGCTCCATGGCCACTGCTGTGGAGTTCACACTGAGGGTTTTGGTATCTCAGGCTATCAAGGGTAAATCCACTGTCGTAGTGCAAGATCAGGAATGGGGCGTAAGACTCGATAAAGGTCTTGAACTTGATGCCACAGTGATTGAGTACACCAAGGCCGAGTTGGTGAAGTCTTCTTCCACAGTTATCGAATTCCTGGATATCCTTGCTACTGAGTTTGCATCCAATGCTGGAAAGGATGGTATCTCCAACAAAATGAACGTCATCTATGGTAAGACATATGTGAAACTTCTTTCGTTGTCTCCACAGAATGTTATATCCACACAAACATCAGCTATCTCAAAGCTCATGAAGTTGATTGAGAAGTATACAGTTATAGAAGACGGTACAGTGAACTACGCGGCTAACGCTATTGGTATAATTGCAAGTCATCCATCGTTTTCAGATACTGATGTCATTGAACTGTTCAAGTCATTACACACTACTGTTGAAGGTGTTCCAACCACACCATACGAGGTTCTCCTCATCGGGTACCTGCTCTCCAGGCTTCAACTCCGTCAACGTCCGGTTTTATCCGAGGAGAACCTGAGAGAAGGTTATACCACAATCGTAACCGCCATAACCTCGTCTGATCTGAAGTTACAGTCCGCTGCAGTAACCGCCGTCGCTGAACTATCTAAGTTTGGCGGTTTCGGTCCGAAGTGGAATAGTGAATTTATTGCTGATGCTAAGAAAACAATCGTTCAGGCTCTGGAACCAAAGGTGAAGAAACTAGACGAGAAGGCTATCATTGCATGGGCACTGCTTTCCCTCTCTCAAGGTGAGTCTATAGATGAGTCTTTCACTCCATTCGAAGCTTCCATTTTCAACACTCATAACACCAAGCAAGTCGAGACTCTGTTTACATCTGGTGAGGCATTCAGCATCCTTGCCGCTGGTTGGGATTCCAACTTTTTGAAGCAGTTAATTGACATACAGGATGATGATATCAGACCAGGTGCTGCTGCTCGTGAGAACAGACTGGACTTCATCTTGACAAAGGTCCTTGAGGCATGCTCAAGCACGAAACCAAGTTTGAGGAAAGCTGGTTGTATTTGGTTATTGTCTCTATCGCAGTACTGTGGTCATCTTCCTGCTCTTGAGGGAAAGTCGGGGTTGATCCATGTTGCATTCATGAGGTTCTTGTCTGATAGAGATGAGCTTGTTCAGGAGGCTGCCTCTCGTGGTCTCTCTATCATCTATGAGCTTGGCGATAACGATCTTAAGGAGACTTTGGTCAAGAGTTTGCTCAAGTCCTTTACTGAATCCACTTCGACCTCGAAATTGTCTTCCGGATCTGTTTCTGCTGATACAGAGCTCTTCGAGCCAGGTGTCCTGAAGACACACGATGGTTCTGTATCCACCTACAAGGATATCCTGAATCTTGCCTCTGAAGTCGGTGATCCAAGCTTGGTCTACAAGTTCATGTCCATGGCCAAGAGCTCTGCCTTGTGGTCCTCCAGGAAAGGTATCGCTTTTGGACTGGGCTCCATCATGTCCAAGTCAAGTCTTGACAAGATGCTCTTCGAGAACTCATCTTTGTCTAACCGTTTGATCCCAAAGCTATACAGATACAGATTCGATCCAAGCTCGTCGGTATCAAAGTCCATGAATGATATATGGGCCACTATCGTCCCTGACACCTCAAAAACCGTCGAGAGGTACCACGAGGCCATCCTAAAAGAGCTTCTCACCAGTATGGGTAACAAAGAATGGAGAGTGAGAGAGGCTAGTACTGTTGCATTAACTGACCTCATCCAGACACTGCCCGCTGATAAGTACCAAGATCGTATGGAGGATATTTGGACTATGGGCTTCCGATCTTTGGACGATATCAAGGAGAGTGTGAGAAAGGCGGGCGGTGGTCTCACAAGAGTGTTGTCACAGATGCTGGTCAACAGTATCAGTGTTGAGTCTGGATCATCTGCCACTCGTGCCAATGAGGCATTGTCGAAGCTATTGCCCTTTTTGTTGGGTAACAAGGGTATCTTGAGTGATGCCGAAGATGTTCGTAACTTCTCGCTAAAGACTATCTTGGACCTTGTGAAGAAGGCGGGTAAGGCCATCAGACCATTCATCGGAGAATTACTTGAACAGTTTATCTTGCTGATGTCCACACTAGAGCCACAGATCATTAACTACCTCGCCCTGAACGCTGATAAGTACAAAATAAGCAGCGATGATATTGACGCTAAGAGAATGCAGAGTATTGGTTCCTCTCCAATGATGAATGCCCTTGAGAAGCTTGTTGACCTGGTGGATGATGAGATCATATCTGATGTGGTGTTTAGATTGCAATCCACTGTTAAGAAATCCGTCGGACTCCCTTCAAAGGCTGCTGCTTCCAGAGTGATTGTCATGCTTGTCATCAGACACTTACAGATTGTCGGTCGGTTCGGCGAATCGCTCCTCACTACTTGTGTCTCCCAGTTGAAGGACCGCAACACTACTGTCTCTTCCTCATTTGCTACAGCAGCTGGATATACTTGTCGTGTTTGCTCTGTCAGTGTAGTGTTGAAATACGCACAGAAGATCAGTGACATGTACTTTGACTCAGAGGATGACAGATCCAAAATTGTTGCCGGTATTGCGTCAGAGGCTGTTGCTAAATATTCAGGTGACAGATTTGCTTCTGTTGCTGCTGCATTCCTTCCTGTTGCGTTTGTGGCAAAGAACGATCCTAGTAAAGAGGTTGCAAAAGCCTTTGAGAGTGAGTGGTCCGAAAACACTTCTGGTAATGGTGCAGTCAAGTTGTACATGCAAGAGATTTGTGATCTCACTGAGAAGTCTATGTCATCTTCCCAGTTTAGTGTCAGACAGACTGCTGCCAAAAGCATTGCTAAAGCCTGTAATGCTATTGATGGTACTACTGGGACGAGCTTCAGCATTGAGCGACTCTTTAGTGTGCTGTTAAATGCTTGCCAGGGAAGATCCTGGTCAGGTAAGGAGGATGTCCTTGCTGCCCTTGTCTCGTTGTCTACGAAGTGTAAAGAGCACGTACTGGCACACGATGATCTGCTAGAGAAAATCAACAGAGTTGTTCTCACTGAGGCTAAGAGAAGAAACAAGGAGTACCAGAAGTTTTCTATCGTCTCACTTGGACTGTTTGCTCATGATTTCCCATCTGTGGAGCTGCAGGATTCAGTCATTGAGATATTTGACTCTTTATTGTCCCCAGATTATTATGACTCTGATGATGAAGATGACTCCAAGAAAACTTTGAAGGACAATGTTAATGAAAAGTCGACACCAAAGAACTTGAAGAGAGAGGCTGACCGCATCAGAGCATTGAAAAGTTTATCTAGCGCTTTTGTATGCTACGAAACAGGCAAGTACAATGAAGAGATGTTGATATTTGTGCTGAATAGCTTGAAGACCACAGTTTCTCCAGAGGCATATATTCCAACGTGGCGCTCGCAAATCTCTGCCATTGATGCGTTCGTGGATATTTCCAAGTCGTTAAAGGGTGTCACGCTGAGCAAGAGAAGTGTTGATGGGATCAAGTCTGCCTGGGATACAATCTACCAGAATTGTACACCTTCCACTGAGATTGAAAATGTGAGAGTTCAGACTGTCCGTGTTGGTGGAAACCTGATAGCGATAGGTAATGAGGAGTTGTCTTTGCACGTCAAGCAAGCAATTACTGAATTTAAAGAGCATGTCCAGAGTAACGTTCTCCTGGTGGAGATTAAAAATGTGCTAGGCTGAATTGTCGGGCCTCTACAAAATCAATGAACATGACGTAAATAACGTAATCAACTGAGTTGTATTCTTTTAGTAGAACTAGTGGTACACACATGTCTGAATGAAAGCATAATTGGTTCAAGCGAGCAGTATTTTGTTTTAGCATGCACGTGAGTGTGTGGAAGAATGTTAATGTGAACGTGAATGTGAATATGACTGTTTCAGCGAATGTGTTGCTTGACCGCATGTGCGTGTGTTCATAAAAGAAGATGCAAGAGATAAAGACAATAACCATAATGCCAACATCGGTGTTGATAAATAATTTAACCTCAAAAACAATAACAGAATCGGGACCCAAGATAAAAACAAATATGAACATCACTCTCTTCTCGTTCTCCCCATACTTGCGATAGGAATGTTCAAGATACTTCCCTTAGCCTTTCTCTTGCCGTAATCGCTCGTAGCATTTTCCAATTTCTCAGAGTACTTCATTCTGAGATTCTCACTGCCTTCGGCAAAGCTTGACATCAAGCCACTGGAGTTTGCAGCACTTCCACCAGTACTCTGCACTTTGATGGACTCTCCACCATCACTGCCTGTTGGAGACCGTGAGAGGCTGAGTGATGACTCCGCCGGTGAGATTCGACCAGGAGGATTTGAGCTTGGTTTAGGAAGAGTCGTATTGATGGATTGTGTTAATGACTGTGGTGTACTGGCCTGTGCATGTGTACGTGAGCCATGGGAGTTGCTCCTTGACTTGTGCAGTGGAGTGAAGGAAATACCAACAGAGGCAGCCTGTGATGATGCCCGCGTGCGGCCTTCAGTTGGTGTGTTCTTGCCAGAGCTCAGCGATGACATTGATGGGAAGGAGGTAAGAGAGTGAGAGTTGAGGAGATGAGATGACTGTGGCTGTTCCTCACGGATAGAAGGGATGAGACCATTACCCGTAGGGGAATAAAGGACTGGTGAAGATGATATGCCCATTGATGGTGGCTTGATGCTCAAGTTCATCGTTGAGTTGAGGCCAGAGCCGTTAGACTGTGCAGGCGAGTAGATGTATGAGTTGGAATTGGAGCCTGTGAACCCCAAAGAGATTGCGCTTCGTGGAACAGGTGACTTGGTTGTGGAGGATGCAGTTGAGGCACGACGGGCGGTAGTAACAGTTGGAAGTGGTGGTAATGAGTTCGAATGAGTTCTTGTTGGCTGTATCGGAGCAAGAGGTTCAGTCTGAAGTGATGTGCTCTCCCTTAGACTTGTTGATCCAATATTGAGAGATGCGGAATCTTCGGCATCAGTATTAGAGGCGGAGTCTGACAGAATACTGCGGTAGTGCTTTTCAACCTGGAAGCTAGCAGCGACATCGAGTGGTGTTAACCCGTTCTTATTTTTGTGAGTGGTATCAATGTTGTGCTGAATTAAGAGGCGGATCGACTTCAGAGCTCCGTACTTCATGGCTGTGTGTAGGGCATTGTTTCCCTCCTCATCAACGGCATTGATATTGACGTTCATACCCAGGAGCATGTCAACACACTTGAAGTAGTCGTGGACACAACTCACATGGAGTGGTGTTTGTCCATTTTCACCGCCTTCACTGATAAGAGTCGGGAAATGCTGGAGAAGGAGGTGAGTCGTCTGCTCGTGGCCATTCATGAGGGATAAGTGTACGCTCGTATTACGCTTGAATGTGCGGAGAGTCTCGCTCTTGTCATGGCCAAGGGAGATAAGATGGACACAGACGAGGTAACGCCCATTGTAAGCGGCGTAGTGGAGCGATGACCAGCCATTTGAAGGGTCCACGTTCTCAAGCATATCGGGGTAGCGTCTGAGGAGACGTTTGGCCACTAGAAGGTTGCCCTCCGTTACCGCTTGGCGGAGACGCTGTGAGGGCTCGAGCATTCGGATGCTGAGATGCTGAGGTATTGAGCTGGTGGGAGAGAGAGGCAGTTATGAAGCCTGTGGTGGGGCGGATGGGCTGGATGGGCTGGATGGGCTGGTCTCTTGAGGGTGCCTGAATACGGGGTAGTGTCTGATTTGGCGAGATTTCCAAGGGGACGCGTAGCGCGGATATCAGTTGCTCAGTTATGCGGCGCTAGGACTGACTCGAGGTGGCACACGGTGTTGGAGAGGACCTGGTAATGGTTGATGATGGTGTTGATGATGGTAGATATCTCAGCAAGTCTGCATCGAAGGAATGAACTCGGGATTCGAACTTACATCCCGCATTCACCAGCCTGAAATTTCTGAGGCCGATTTCAGATTGACCTTCCTCATTCGGAAACTTGTGACGTATGGGCGCGCCAGTCTGCTCCACCGGCATAAGAATCAACAATAGGCTAGAGGTTTAGCGCTGGCTCACTGACCCTGTAGTGGTGAGCATCCCATATAGCTTTACAGCTATAACAGCCATGTCCTTGATTACTCTAGTGATCTGAATTTCCTCGGGAGCACCGAATCAGGATATCACTAATCTCCTCAAACAGACTAAGAGAGGTTGACTTCGCCTCATCCGTCCGGCGGTTGCATGTCAACATTGATACTTTGTTATAATGGAACTAAAAGACACTGGGCAAGACCAAGCTCCATGACTTCTATCATACTTATTATTTATATTCTCTATATCCCGGTCTTAGTCACTGTTTAGGTTCACCACCCAAAAAATTTGTAAACATCATCATTGAACTCGTCTGGGTTGTCCAAGTAAAGGTGATGTCCAGCACCACTAACAACCTTGTACTCCGCCTTAGTCTCAGGCGTCGCAGTCTCGTTGATCTTCTTCGTCATAAACTTACCTGCTTCCTTACTCATCCAGTCAACGTCACCATACATCCAAAGAGATGGCATCTTGAGATTTCCAGGGACACGACTCAACAGAGGATGTTTGGCCAGAGCGCCAGGAGCCAATACTCTTGTCAGAGCATACTCACCAGAGCCTTTGCCGGCAAATGTACCATAGCAATAGACGTGCATCTTCAAGATCATCTCGTGGTCTTCAAGGAAGGAGAAACGTCTGAATGACCAATTAGTCGCCATGCTTGCACCCCATGGACCCAAGCCACGGATTAAAGTAAAAGGACTCATGTTTCTTTTCCACATCAAGTCCATCAGCCATGGCAAGTTGGGCACTCTATCAACATATCCATTCTCATCAGGAACATGTAATGACGAGGATTTCTCCACAGGTTCATCTGTCTTCTTGTTGTGCAACCCTATCTCTTGTTCAATGTCTGGGCCCTGCACCTCAGCTTTTGTCGTTGTAGAATGTGGGGATGAAAGATCAAACTGGCTGCGTTCGACACCAACTGGACTAACAAGAACAAGCTTCTCAACATGCTGTGGATATTTCAAGGCATATAACGCACTGAGATATCCACCAAATGAGTGACCGATAAGATTGAACTTCTCAATCTTGCTCTCTTCCCTCCATTTCTCCATCGAGTCGATGAAGAAGCCTTCAACGTTGTGTACATCTTCAAGGGTGGACCCACGCTGTTTTGGGAGCTTTGGACGGGATGACAAACCATATCCAAGTAGATCAAGTGCATGTAAGTTTACACCAGGCTTCTCAGTCAGCCCCTCGAAGTTTCTGATAAAAAGACCAAGAGCGGCACCATAACCATGGACGAGTACAACATGTTTCTCATCTTCCTTTTTCGAAGTCTCGATGTTTCTCACATTGAATTCATGTATGTATTCGGACTTGGAGATCGACACGTTCTTGATCTCAGCGATACGCTTGTGATCAGTCTCTGGGTAAAATGGGAGGCCCGATAAAATCTCGTTCTCGGCCTTAGCGAGGTTTCCTCTCGACCACCAGTGCTTCAAACCTTGTATAAAGCCATATTCCAGTTTGTCCTCTTTCACTTTTGACATGCTGCTGTTCGTCTGCTCCTGTACCATTATGGCTGACACTTTAACACAGGGCAGGTGGCAAAAGCAAACCTCTTATGCAGACTTTAGAAGAAATCTCGATGCCATTAGTGCCGGCTCCTTTATCTCCGTCTACACGGCTTCGCCTCGCCGAGCCTCCGAGCCTCCGAGCCGAGCCAAGCATCAGAATGCTTCTACCACACATAGTTATGTTAAAATATGTTTTCTTGGAGTCGCCTCTGTGACTATATACTGAATATTTGGGGCAATAAAAAGTTGTGCAATTAGAAGTAGTGCAAACGACCTGGTCACAAGTTGTTCACCGCGTTATAAACTCCGTAGCAATAGAAGCCGAGGCCCGTGACAGCAAACAAAGTGCTAACCGCATGCACCCTCAACAACCATAAGAGATCTCTCTTTGGGTCGGTGGAACCCTTCTCCATGTCACCGTACTCGGCAAGCTTGGCCAGCTGGTATTTCAAGAGTGGTGTAAACAGGAAGTAGACCGTAGTGCTTGCAGTTCCAAGAATGAAATAGAATCTGGAAAAGGACTCGAACGGTAGATTAACAGCTGTCTGGATACCGGCAAGAACAGTACTTCCAACTGCAGCGAGTTGGCCTTTACCACCAAGTGTGGAGTACTTCTTAGCCCATGAAGAGATTGACTGGGGCGATGCACCTTCATGAAGAAGAGCCGGAACGTTGTGCCATGATGTGAAAGCGTGGGCAACAACCGCTGTACTCAAAAGAGGAGTTACAAGCTGGGTGAACCCAACGGCAAGAAGTGGTGAAGAAGCCCACCAGGAACTATGGCTGCCTGATGATGGGAGCTCTTGAGGATCAGAAAGACGAACTGAACGGACCATGATGTTCTGAAACTGTTTGTATGGTTTAGGTGTGGGAGACCCAGCTTACGTTAAAATTGAGAGGCGATGATCTGTTTTTTATAGCGGGAGTTTGCTCTTGCCTCACCCCCGCAAACTTGTGGAAACCTGCAGAAGCTCCGGGGCATGGGGCTATTGATCACCCGATCTCTCCCTTACTTTCCTCAGGGCCGGAGTGGAGACACTGAGGCCCTCAACGCGCACCATGGGATCCTTTAAGCCATCCAATCAGTCCCCAGGCCATCAAATTTAAATATATATAGCTTTGTTATTGATGCCAGAATCTGTAACTCTTCCATCTTGACCAACAAAAGAGGAGAACAAACAAGGAACAACCTCCAAGCTCTAAACTCGCGAAACCCCACAGAGTTAAGACATTCTGAAGTATTATGTAAGCAGCCGCGAGAAGTTGAGCCGGTACGCGCAACACAAGTCATCTCGGTTGTTTTTGTTTACGTTTTAAAGCACAACAAGCGGGCGGTAAAAAAACGTTCTGTAAACAGAGCAACACGAAGAAGTAGTTACCAGAGACACCACGACTCACCAGGACGCGCCGACCTTTGTTACTCATTCAATTACGCACCTGTCTGATCCCCTTACCAAAGACACAGCGAGATCTACACCCACCCGAGATCAAAGATGGTGTTGGCCACTGCCCCTCCGAGAGAGGGCTACGTGAACAGCTCCGAGGATTTTGAGAAATGGATCCGTATGGCAACCGATAACGTTCGTATCCTTCAATTGTATGCAAACAAGAGATCTAATTCGACTAACTTCATCCCCAGAAAATCAACACTTCCAATTCGTGGGATCTTGCCTTGATTGATTACTTCTACGATTTGTCTCTTTTACGTGACGGTGAAGGTATCAACTTTCAGAAGGCCTCTGCAACACTTGATGGCTGTGTGAAAATCTATTCCTCTAGAGTTGATTCCGCTGTAACAGAAACGGGTCGTTTAATCAGTGGCCTCGCTACCAGGCGTGATGGTAACGATGCAGAGGAGATTGCAGAAGATGACACAGAAGAACTGGACCCCATGGACCCTGATGCCCCACAGAAGCAGAAGAAGACCAGAAGTGCAACCAAGAAAGACACACTACTGGAATGGAAGCAGCTCAAGGTGAAGCAAGTGGACATGGAGCTCTACGTTGATCCCTTGTTCAAGAAGGCACTTGCTGACTTCGATGAAGGTGGGTCTAAAAGTTTATTGTTGAACATGTTGAATGTGGACCATGTCGGTCGAATCCTCTTTGATACAACAGACTCCGCAGAACACTCCTTACGTCCAATTGGTGACGAGGCATTGGAGATGTTTGAACAAAGCTTTGCAGAGATGGACATCGATAAACCGGAGGAAGATATGGGAAGTCAAACAGATGCGACACTACGTGGTCCGATTATGGAGCTTGGAAAGCGTTTCTTATCCACCATGTTGAGTCCAAATGAGATGTTATGCCCCTCGCTTGCTGAGCTGAGGTCTGTCGTTGAGCAGAAAAGTGCTTCTGCTGATTTGTTGAAGAATCTTGAACAGATGGTGATCCCCGAAACCTATGACTACACACTTGATGGTAACTACGAGACCACTTACCAAGGATTTGAAGTCTCTGTTACTGGTGCAAACAATGACTTTTACGATGATGGTGGTGCTGATGAATTATATGATGGTGCTGTGGACGAAAACAACTCAAAATACCCTGGTAATAAGACTTCGATCTTCTTTGATGACAACGAGGACGAGGCAGATGACTACGGTGTCACCATGAGAATGTTATTTGGTGAAAAGACATATGATAACGCTAATGCTGAAGATATGCCAAACCTGAACGATCCCACAATTATTCCGGACGAGGACTTACTTGCCTACTTTGATGAGAACCAGAGAAGGAACTGGGCAGGACCAGACCATTGGAAGGTGACACGGCTAAAAAACAGAGTCAACAAGACTATCCAGAATCTGAAAACCGCTCATGACGGAGAACAAAATGCCGTCTCTACTACACGGAAGAGAAAGGAACCACTAATAATTGACTTCCTCTCCGATGACAACTTCCCGGGCCCTAATACCATCTTTGAGGAACCAACCGTTTCCATCGATCTACCCAAGAATCAATGGAAGGCAAAAGACAAGCATGCACTTCCTGATGATCGACACTTCACGACACGTAATTTCATCACGCTATTCACCAAGGACAAGCTCATCAACAGCAGGTTTAGCAAGATCAAAAATGTTGAAGGCGCGATCAATGAGACGGTGTATGCTGATACGATACTTCCAGAACAGCCCGAGCACCATATCAACCAGGCGGACTTTTATAACGACTACGGTGCTGACGATAATGGCGGTGCTGACTTCTACGATTATGGCGATTCAGGTAGAGCCTCCCAGCCTATAAGCTCTCAACTGCTATCGAAGAGCCTTGGAAGCCAGTTGCCCTTGAACTATTCCAGAGTTTCGAAGAAGGTCGATATTGCCTTGTTGAAGGAGAATTTATGGGATACATTGAAGCAGGAACGCTCATCACAGCGAGCCCTGGCTTCTCCTATCCAGCCTGCTACTGCTCAAGCTGAGGTGTTGAAGTTCACTGAGATTGTTGGTGGCTTAGGTCAAAAATATGACCCAAAAACAAAGAAGGATCTCTCCACAAGTGTCTGCTTCATTTGCTTGCTCCATCTTGCGAATGAGAACGGTTTCACGATCCAAAACAACTCCGATAACTCAGATTTGATCATCAAGAACTTCGCTGACTGATCAATGATCAGTCTACACTTTTCAGGGTCTCTGGACCTCTTATGACGGACACTAATATGAATGAATGTGCTACTACGTTAATGAACAACTATGGCTGAGCCATTAGTCCTTTTAGCATACGCCTGATCAATACGTCTGCACTACGCCGCGAGAGTGTCGGAAATATGAACGAAGGAAAAGCCTGATTGATGTTAAGCACCAACCAAGTACATGTTTAATATGCGTATCAATATAGAGGATATCGTCGTGAAGATGCCCGAACCCCCACAGAACAAGAAAGAAAATAAAAGTCCAAAGCCAAAAAAGTTAACAAAATTTATAAGTCATATACGGTATCATATGCAAGTTCTAGTCGTTTCTCTCGTCATTAATCTCATTCCAAAGCCAATTTCTCCAAAGTTCGCCCGCGTCCTTCAAGAGTCTCTCGAAATCGTTGTAAACAAAGTCAGTGTTTTGCAACATGAACTCCGAGTCCACCTTCTGACTAACAGGAAGCTTATTCAAGAATTCAGTGATCTCAAATTGATCAAACTCCAACAACTTGGACTCACTCTTCTGTAAGATCGAAACATAGATAAAGGCCAGCTGAATCTGATAGTCAATCTGTGACCATTGCAAGTCGTTCTCGTTCTCAGTGGTTGAATGCCAGAACGTATCAGAAGAGATCTCCAGCCCTGGTGTGTCAAACTCGGGTTCCACATCGTACAGCTTCTTGAATCTCTTCAGCAATTTTGGCTCACCGGCGAACCTCTTTTCAAACACCTTGTATGGGTATCTGAAGCCAAGCAGCAAGTCCCAGAGTCTACCACGGTCAAATTTGCTCAAGACCTTGGCACCACAGTACTTAAACCACCAGGTTAACCATTGGTTATTTTTGTTGGAATTCTTGTTTATGATATCATCCTCAGACAAGGACTTGTACAACTCTGGAAGAAGCTTGGCAAAGACAACGAGGAAGTAAGAGATTCTCGTCTCAATGTTGCCAGACTTGAACAGAAGCTCCTGTCTGTTAAGCGAGTTGGAAGAGATGAGATCAGTGATGGTTTGGTGTTTCAAGCTCTCTGTGGAGTTGCGTCTAGACATACCATCATCAACATCTTGATGAGAGTGGAGAAGAACAAGGACCAATCTCTCAAACACTTCAGCAAATGACATCTGTTGGGTAGATGTACTATCTGAAGATTGACTTGATGTCTGATCCAAAGAGAAGTCTGTGTCAAGGCAATCATCAGATTCCTCAGCAAGTTGTGTAAGATGTTTGTTTGTTGGATCAGCCTTGTTGGTGACATCACGACCAACGAGAACGTAGTTAGAATTTGAGATTGGAGGGAACCACTCTGCCAAGTTCAAGGCGATCCATGAATGACCGGAATCATATTTAATGATGGTACCCCATTTACTGAAGAATTTGACAATAGCAGCTTCCAAAATGTTGACAATTTCCTCCTCGATAGCTGAGAGGGCGTTTTCAGGTGGGGTAATGACACCTGAAGAAGACTCCTTGTTTCTGGAAACATCGTCGAGATTTGTTCGCACCCTAAAGTACTTCATCAAATCATGTCTCACCTTACCTTCAGGAATCTTTGTGTCTTCATCACTGTCAGCTGTAGCGCTGAGGTATGGAGAAATAACGTATGGGTGATACTTCAGGAGTACTGGCCAAACCTCACGTCTCATGAAAGCGGGTATACCCTTCTGTCTTGCAATCAGTGCGAGACCAAGATGGTTGTTCTCCTTGAGATACTGCTTGCAAAGTGAAATAGTAGCCTTAGAGTCACTCGCCTGTGTTGGTGATCTTCTTCTTTTACTGTACGAGGAGTGCATCTGTCCGAGGGACGGTGATGATGGAGAAGAGGACACTGCAGTCGCATTAGATCCCGTAGTGAGCGTTGATGAATTGGATATCGTAGTGTGCAGCTTTTGCATAATCTCAGGTTGAGCAAGGCTCTTCATACTAGTCATTTTTGACAGTGTTATTAGCGTCCAAATGAAGAAGCAGTGCGTAACGTGATGATATGAAGAAGGCGCGTCAATTTTGAGTGGGTACGCCTAAAATCGAGCAACAAAATCGATGTTTCTAGTGTTCTGCTGTCAAGAAGAGAGTGGACACTGTACTTCTCGTGGGATCGTGTGCGTAGTGTGGCGTTTAAGCTTGTCGTGTGGCAGCAATTGGAACAGTCGTGCGACGGATCGCTAGGGAAGGAGGTCCCTAAACTTTGGGGAGGAGACAGAGCTTTGGTGGGGTTGAGCTGTGAAAGCGGATGATCCTCAGAGAGGGATTCGCTTGTGGCCAAGGATGGACCGAGTATTGGACGGATTCGACGAAGATTTAAACAAAAGAGTACGTTGTGGAGAGGCTTTGAGCTGCTTTTTTCTTTCTGTCCTGTGCTTCTCGGGTTTACGCCATTTTCGCTAACCGAGAGTCTCTTTTACTAGAAATTCTGCCATTTCGCGCCAATTGGCGAAGTGTGACCCAACGGGCCGGTCGGTGCTTTCTGAATGTCTTTTTTTTTTTTTGTGACTGCCAGTTGGTCTGGCATCTACTCTCCAAGTACGTAGAACCTATGAGTGTTGTATGTAGTCTATTGAGCATTTCCAGAAGCAGTCTGATGGATTAAAATCATCCGTGTTTGTCTTGTAGAGGTGTCAAGATATGAAGATGTCAAAGCTTATCAACCGGCACAACCCTTTTGCTATCCGGGGCCGTCGGCGCAAGCGTTTCTCCTGCGGGCGAAGCGGTTTAGCTAATTTTCGCAGTTCTCTGTTCAAATAGACACAAACAAATAAGCTCAATGCAAGTTCCCAATATGTTGAGTGTGTGAATGTTTGCACGAAAAACATGAAACAACATCGTTTGAATTGCCATAAGAAGGATTTCCCCATGTGGATCATTTCCAACTTCGGAAACCCCCTTAGTGTGGCCCAACCAGACTTTCTCCTCATCTCTGTGGCCAGGTTGGTCAAGCATAGTTTTGTTTTTTCTCAAGTCGGTGTTCCATAAGATTGTGCGTTCGATTCGCCCTCGACACAATCTCTTTTTACGATGAAGTTAAGTGGGGAATGTTGGCCGCACCATTTTGCAAGAAGAAAAAATTATGGCAGGCGCTACAAACAAAGACGCAATGCGATGAGCTTTCTCTGATAACGGGTTTCCATAGGCTCTCTACGGTATCATGTCAGACTCAGAGATTTCTACCCCCGTTAAGGAGGTGATCGTGAACAACAAGAAGAGATCTTTGAACGATGAGATTGAAATCGACCTTACGCAGACTGCACCATTGTCTAAGAAGCAGAAACGTCTCTTGAGAAAGGGTAAACTCGACCTTACAAAGCTTGAGGAGGAGCAGAAGAAGGAGGCTGAGAGGCTCATGAAGGCTGCTGAGGATGACTCTGATGCTGAGGGTGCTCAGGCTGAAGACGGTTCCGAAGAGGCAAACAAGGAGAAGAAGCCAAAGAAGGAAAAGAAGGAAGAGAAGTTTGGTGTGTGGATTGGTAACATGTCCTTTGATACACTCAAGGAAGACCTTACAAGATTTATTGTTGGTAAGACAACAGAGCATTCAGAATACTCATCAGATCTTGCTCCGACTGAGCCATGTCAAGTTAAGGAGACCGATATCTTAAGACTCAACATGCCATCTCAAGGTGGTAACGGTAAGGTGAAAAAGATCAAAGGTTTCGCCTATGTTGATTTCCCAACCAAGTCACACCAGCTCGCTGTGCTACAGTTGTCTGAGACACAGCTTAATGGAAGAAACCTGTTGATTAAGGATTCAAAGTCATTTGAAGGAAGACCGTCTAAGGAAGAGGTTGAATTGAGCAAGAACCCACCATCCAGAATCTTATTCGTTGGTAACTTGTCCTTTGACACTACAGAGGACATGCTTACTCAGCACTTCCAACACTGCGGTGAGATTATTAGAATCAGAATGGCAACATTCCAAGATACTGGTAAGTGTAAAGGATTTGCATTCTTGGACTTCAAAGATGAGGAAGGTCCAACAAAGGCACTCAAGGACAAGTCTTGCAGAAAGCTTCTCAACAGACCTTTGAGAATGGAGTTTGGTGAGGATAGATCTAAGAGAACACCAAAGAACATTACCAAGAAGTGGGAGAATGGTGAAAGTACCCCAGAGCCACAGCATCACCATGCCGTTGAAGAGACCCACAATGAGCCTTCAGCAAAGCCAATTAGAGAGAGAAGTGAAAGACCAAAACCTGTGTTCAAGAAGAAGAGAGATAACTTCAAGAAGCCAGAGAGACAGAAATCATCTGTTGCCTTGGCTTCGGCTCAAAGAGCTAGTGCTGCAATTGTGCCATCTGCAGGTAAAAAGACCACGTTCGGTTGATTGCGTGGAACCCTTCATCCCCTTTGCTAATGACCCATGGATGTTTAATGCATATGTCTAATTACGTCGAAACAACCACAAAGCTAGAGGAATATCGTAGGATAGACATACATAAAACCGGTTACGCGTCATCTTCTCCTTTGGCGTTGAATGATGCAGAGTCGTATTGTTATTGCCATCGCGAGAGCTACAGTTCCACTCAGACTTCTCCCTCCCAAAGAGTAGAGAAACGAAGGTCACATCAGTGGTTCATAATACATAGTGTTTGTGAGTTTAGTGGCTGTAAAGTTTCGCTGCTATTGATCAGCAGAGGACAGAAAGCTTGGGTTTCTCTTAGATCCCCCGACAATCTCACTTGATCATACCCTCGGTGAGAACTCTAGGGATAAAGCTAGCTCATGTTACAGTTTCGGGACGATTATCGGAAAGTTGCTTCCTCACTTTTAATTCCCCCTCTTTTCGATCTTTGAGGCGGCCTTTGTATATGTGGGGTCCTCATAAGTTATCACAATGTCCGTTGATTTACCGACCCTCTTGGCAGTCTTGGCTCTCCCTTGGAGTCCTGTCCTCTCGTGGACTATATAGAGCTGATATAGATCAATATCTCTACTACGGATTTAACTACACGGCAATCTCTGTGGGGTAGTTCTCTCTGAAGGGAGGAACCGTTTGTGTGGGGTGGGGTTGGTAACGTATCCCGTGGTTGCCGTGTCAAATCAGCAGCACTACTTCGGCCTAAGTCATCGGTGGGCCGTCTCCAATCAGTGAGTGTGCAGCAATGACCAGGCACCCCAAGCCGAGACTAATACTAGCCTTGTTGCTCTCTCTGTAGCACATCGGCTTTCTTTAAGCGGCAAACGCCAGAGTATAGCGGCTGAATTGCGAGGAGGGTCCAGAGTCCAGAGCCGAGTTTTCCGTCACAATAAACTCAAAATACGTCAAAGCCTTTACGCGGCGACCAGTGCAGGTGTTCTACCCCACACTGGTAGTAATTGACTCTTTGGCCGATGGAGATGCACATGAAGATATTTTGTGTGAAGTTTGTGCTTCTCAAAGACCCATAGACAGAGGATGATACCCGAATCTCTCGGCCAGTGGCGACCATTTCTTCGGTCGGGGTTAGGATCTCTACAGCTTCGGGGTGCTCCCCAGCTTTGTTTTTAACCTTCGCCATAGCCCGAATTAGTTCATATTGCGTCTTTCTGCGTCTGCCCTAGTATATCAATATGGTCCCCACAGCGGAGCTTGGAACCTATAAATACAAGCAGAGGGCCACCAGATCGTCCCCGCATCTATGGAATTGTTGTTCTGTTGTTTTGCTTCATCAATAAACAGTCAAACCAAACATGACTGATGCCAACTCGGCCGAGAAGCTTCAAACGGACCAATCCTTTCAGGATGACACTAACAGTGACCCACCAACTACATATGAGGAGAAGAACTATGAGAAGCATGATGGGAACAATGCTAGCGCCGATGTTGGTGCGGGTGCCGGTCTGTTCCAAGGTTTGGACACTGAAGCCCAGCAGGAGACAGGTGAGGAGAACATTTTGAGTCAGTACGATGAGGAGCAAGTCATGGAAATGGGTAGAAACTTTGCCAGAAAGAACAACTTGGACGATCCGGAGTTGTTTGCCCGTGGTGCTGCTGTCGCTAGAAGCCCGAAGTCTTTCAATTCGATGTCATTCTTATCTGATGATGAGAAAGCGGCCATTCTCAGAGAGGCTACACATCCTTGGGATATTCCCGCTAAATTGTGGCAGGTTGTTTTTTCGGTGTCACTTTGTGCTGCTACTCAAGGTGCTGATGAATCTGTGATTAATGGAGCCCAGCTCTTTTACCCAGCATATATGGGCATTCATAACGGTGATGAGAGATCAAGATGGTTAACAGGTCTTGTTAACGGTGCTCCCTACTTGTTCTGTGCTTTCGTTGGTTCTTTCATTACAGACCCAGCTAACAAGAAATTCGGCCGTAAGTGGGTTATCTTTGTCTCTTGTGTTGTCTCATCGCTTACTTGTTTCTGGCAGGGTTTTGTTGATAAGCATTGGTTCCACTTGTTCATCGCCAGAGGATGTCTCGGTGCCTTTGGTCTTGGTCCAAAATCCGCAACTGTCCCTGTTTACTCGTCTGAAGCTGCCCCGGCTAGTATTAGAGGTGCTCTCACTATGCTGTGGCAGTTCTTCACCGCTGCAGGTATCGCTCTAGGCTATGTCTTTTGTCTTGCCTTTTACAGAGTTGGTCACCATGGTATCGGTGGTGGACTGAACTGGAGATTGATGCTCGGCTCGGCAATGCTACCTGCATTCTTTGCCTGTTTCCAAATTCCATTCTGTCCAGAGTCTCCACGTTGGCTCATGGGTAAAGGTCGCTACCATGATGCTTGGGACTCTCTTCGTTCCATCAGAAGACACGATATCACTGCTGCGCGTGATTTGTTCTACCAATATGTGTTGCTTCAGGAGGAAGAGGGCATGGATTTGCCAACTATTCAGAGATTTAAGGAGCTGTTCACCGTTCGCAGAAACAGAAATGCCAGTATTGCAGCATTTATTGTCACATTTATGCAACAATTCTGTGGTATTAACGTTATTGCTTACTACTCTTCTTCCATCTTTATTGACAGTGGTTTCGCCGAACTCAATGCCCTCGGTGCCTCTCTTGGTTTCGGTATGTTGAACACAGTCTTTGCCCTTCCAGCGTTCTTCACCATTGACAAGTATGGTAGAAGATTCTTATTGTTGATGACTTTCCCATTTATGGGTCTCTTTTTACTCTTAGCGGGTTTCTCCTTCTGGATTGAAGAGGAAACTTCTAAATCTGGTCGTGTTGGCTCCATCTGTCTTGGTATTTATCTATTCACAGTGTTCTACTCCTTTGGATCTGGTGTGGTGACGTTCCCCTACACTGCAGAGTGCTTCCCGTTATATGTTAGAACACTTGGTACTTCCCTCGCTATTGGTAACCTCTGGTTCTGGAACTTCATCCTCGCCATCACTTGGCCATCACTTCAAGATGCTTTCAAGCCACAGGGTGCCTTCGGTTGGTATGCTGCCTGGAACTTTGTTGGGTTCTTCCTTGTGCTTTGGTTCTTGCCCGAGACCAAGTCCTTGACATTGGAAGAGCTGGATCAAGTGTTTGATGTTCCAACATTGGAACATGCCAAGTATCAGAACCGAGAACTGATTGACCTCTTCAAGATCTATGTCCTCAGAAAGAAGGATGTCATTAGACAACCACCACTCTACGGACACCAGAAATTGGCTGTCACTAACCCAGAGTGGCATGACAAGCCAGAACAGCAGTTTGTTGAGTAAAGTGCTTAGACGCACATCTAGTTAGAACAATTTCCGATTGTTTCATTTTTTAATTCACGAAGATATTCAGGTCCACAGATAATACTTCTGTCACACTAGTGCTTGATGCGGTGTCGATTATGGCATAGGATGGCGACTGAAAAATGCGGAGAAATGATAAAACTACGCTAAATTTAGCGGATGTATATACCGTTTAATCAACAGAAGATCTTCCGCTGATACCGGTCGGCTACAAATGAGGCAATTTTGCGTAAGGTAAGGGTCCTTATTGTGTTATTTAAGTTTCCTAGTTAGCCTCATCGGATGCTATCTGCAGCAGATCTTTATTCCGCCAATATCCGTACACCAAAATCGATATGCACGAATTTGGCTGACAAGACATGGATTTTAGGGATAGCATTTTCTTTGAATGACCATAGCATATGAACTAACTTGATTATCTTTAGTTGATGATAAGGCAATTGGGTTGGTCATGTTATTACACAGCATTTGTCAGACGTCATCACATTTGTTTTTTACACTGAAACTGTATGTATAACTCCGGCTAAGTTTTGAGTACAGTGAGCAATGAATCCTATCAAGTAGTTCAAACTTAATGCTCTCGTTGCCCCGCTCTTAAACTCTGGGGGGAGCTTCACATACGTTTTGGTATGCAACTACACAATCAGCAGAGGTGTAACGAGATGCACGTAGCGTTCCAGGCTAATGATAACTACGTGATGGATGATGCAAGATAAATTCCCTAGATACTAATGAGTACACTAACGTCATTGTGTCAAATTAGCGATGCTGATGGCTGAAGTTATGCGGGCTATGCTTGCTACACAATGTATTGCTGTCGACAGCTTGTTTTTTTGCTTTGCCGGAGTTATTGTCAGGGTCGTCACCGTACGCATGGTGTACGAACTAAATGACTGACAAATGGACAGGGTTGGCTTAATTGTTGAATTGATGAGAGTATTTGTGATGGGTTGCTGCTAGTTCTTGATGAGCGGCTGTGTCGACTTTGAGCATGGAGGTAAGATTCGGGCTGATCCGCGTACTCGAGATCTACGGATGGGCTAGAGTGAGGGCGCGTAGTCACTGTGGAGAACATATAATAGGCTGGCAAGCGATGATCAATCGCTGATTGATTAGTCTGAAGGAGAAAAAAAAAAGAATGACCACTACCTGTTGTGTTCTGTTGGATTGTTTGTGTGTGTGATTTGCCCACGAGCGTACCGCAGTACACAAGAGTCTGGCCAAATATACATACATGTACAGCACTCCGTAGTAGGCCGTGCTACAGCTGCACCTGGTCTTCAGCCAGCACTCTTGGCAGCACTCTTGGCAGCCCACTTGTCACAGTCAATGCACTTGTGCAGTTTGCAGCCCAGAGAAAACAGGGCAAGCTTGCCACTGTGACCAGTCTGATGAGATTACGAGTGGTGTGATCAGTGATGGAAGCTGTTTACTTCGGAAGAAGTGGTGAGAACAAGAAAGTCCGAAGCTGTTGACGGGGTTTGGTTTATCTCCGCTTGCCGAGAGTCGAGGACCCAATGCAAACGCAAAAGGCACAAGGCTCCTCCGCAACACCATCTCTGAAAGCGATGACCAGTCCTTTTTTCCCACTGGCTGGCCCACGGCTACGGTCACCACGCTGTTTGTTCCCAAAGCGGTAGGAGAATGAGTCGCGCGCAGCCGCTGTATCATCTTCACCAAAAACAGCACCCCGGCCCGAGATTTTCCCCTCAGCTTTTTTGTCTCGCCTGTCAAGACTCCGGTACCCCACACGCAGGACCCAGGAGCCGTGTCGCGGAGCGCAAGCTACGAGCTATGGGATCCACAAGGAGATCATACACTCAGGGCTTTGGACGTGAAACAAAATGCCGGGGAGGACCCTCTGTGTTTTTTTTTAATTACTCCTCCCCACAGATCTGCACTCGCCGGGCCCTCGTTCGGCCACCTTCCATAACCGGAAGAAGCAATCCATAACGCCCTTTCACAAGAACTCGACGTCATAATGCACGCCGATGCGCCTCGGAGACGGTACGCGCCACAGTAGCAAACTCTCCCAGACCCGTGATGTGCCTCCATTTACTGCTAAAGAGTGTTTGAGAAGGAATTCCTGATGGGTTCTATGTGTTGTTAGTGTGATATACCTTGTAGCTATAATGAGACTTACATGAGCCGCTCTTCACCGAACTCTCGCAATGTAATAACTTCAGTTATAGCCAATGTCCTTAGTCCTCAGCCCGCCTCCCATGTTGTTTCCCCTGGTTCGTGTTTAAAGTTACGCTACCCGTAGCCTCCAGTTAGGAGACGCCGCAGCATTCTGCATGTTTCCAAACACGTCGATCACTCCCCACACGGACCCTTGTAAACGTATAAATATAACACTAATTCCCCCAGACTCACCCCGCACTCTGTGCCTCTTTACTTTATCTTCTTCTACATCTTCTCACACAACACAATGTCTGGCGCAAACTCGACTGAGAAGCCTCAGGCTTTCGAGTTCTCTCAAGCTGATACAAATAGTGACCGTGGAACAGCCTTTGACGAAAAGTCAGACGTACCAAAGACCGGTGCTGGTGCAGGTTTATTTCAGGGCTCAGACTCTGATGATCTCCAACAAGAGGCTCAAGAACAGAACATCTTGACCCAGTATGACCAGGACCAGGTTATGGAAATGGGTAGAAATTTTGCTAGAAAGCATGACTTGGGTGATCCAGAGTTGTTTGCCCGTGGTGCTGCTCTCGCCAGAAACCCAAAGGGTTACAACAAGATGGCATTTTTGTCCGACGAGGAGAAGGCTGCCATCCTGAGAGAGAAAACCCATCCATGGGACATCCCAGCTAAGCTCTGGCAGATTGTCTTGTCCGTTTCCCTCTGTGCCGCTACCCAGGGTGCTGATGAATCGGTTATCAATGGTGCATTGCTCTTCTACCCAGCATATATGGGCATCGGTGACGGTGATGATAGATCCAGATGGTTGGAAGGTCTCGTCAATGGTGCACCATACTTATTCTGTGCCTTTATCGGTACTTTTATTACAGACCCAGCTAACAAGAGATTTGGTCGTAAATGGGTTATCTTCTGGTCTTGTGTCGTTTCCTGTGTAACATGCTTCTGGCAAGGTTTTGTTGATAAGCACTGGTTCCACTTGTTCATTGCCAGAGGTTGTCTTGGTGGTTTCGGTCTTGGTCCAAAATCCGCAACTGTCCCTGTCTACTCCTCCGAGGCTGCCCCAGCTAGTATTAGAGGTGCTCTCACTATGCTCTGGCAGTACTTCACCGCCATGGGTATTGCCCTCGGTTATGTCTTTTGTCTTGCCTTTTACAACGTTGGTCACCATGGTATCGGTGGTGGATTGAACTGGAGATTAATGCTTGGTTCCGCCATGTTGCCGGCTTTCTTTGCTGCCTTCCAAATCCCATTCTGTCCAGAGTCTCCACGTTGGTTGATGGGTAAGGGTCGCTACAGCGATGCTTGGGACTCGCTCCGTTCCATCAGAAGACACGATATTACTGCCGCTCGTGATTTGTTCTACCAGTATGTGTTGCTCCAGGAGGAGGAGGGTATGGATGTGCCAACCATGCAGAGACTTAAGGAGCTGTTCACAGTTCGCAGAAACAGAAATGCCAGTATCGGTGCTTTCATTGTCACATTCATGCAACAATTCTGTGGTATTAACGTCATTGCCTACTATTCTTCTTCCATTTTTGTTAACAGTGGTTTCGCCAAACTAAATGCCCTCGGTGCCTCTCTCGGTTTCGGTATGTTGAACACAGTATTTGCCCTTCCCGCCTTCTTCACCATTGACAAGTATGGTAGAAGATTCTTACTGCTGGTGACTTTCCCACTTATGGGTCTTTTCCTTCTCATGACCGGTTTCTCCTTCTGGATCGACGAAGAGACTAATAAAACTGGTCGTGTCGGTGCCATTGTCCTTGGTATTTATCTCTTCACAGTGTTCTACTCCTTTGGTTCCGGTGTCGTTACATTCCCTTACACTGCCGAGTGCTTCCCATTGTATGTTAGAACACTTGGTACTTCCCTCGCTATTGGTAACCTCTGGTTCTGGAATTTCATCCTCGCCATCACTTGGCCATCACTCCTTGATGCTTTCAAACCACAGGGTGCCTTTGGTTGGTATGCCGCTTGGAACTTTATTGGATTCTTCCTTGTGCTTTGGTTCTTGCCTGAGACTAAGGCTTTGACATTGGAAGAATTGGATGAAGTCTTTGATGTCCCAGCATTGCAGCACGCTAGATACCAGAACAGAGAACTTATTGACTTGTTCAAGATTCATATCCTCAGAAAGAAGGATGTTGTTAGACAACCACCACTTTACGGACACCAGAAATTGGCTGTCACCAACCCAGAGTGGCATGACAAGCCAGAGCAGCAGTTCGTGGAGTGATTGCGCTAAAGATTTATAAGCTGCTAATGCTGGTTAATGATGAAATTTTTGATAGGTTTGCTGGTTAATCCATACATATACACACAATGTAATATTTCTCACTGATCAGTGTAATGCTTGTTTTCCATTTTTTGGGCTCGTTGTGTTAATGTGCGCTTGCACGCCTTTGCCACGACGTACAGTTGGTGTACCTGGATAGATTTCGGGTCATGAAAAGACTTGTTTTGCCAAAGGTTATGTAAGACATCACCAGTATATGTGACCGAAAGATTGTATAATAGAGGATCTGAAGGAGACTGGCTCACACCTTAGCCTCATGCAACATACGGTGGTAACACAGAACACAAATGCATCGACGCATCATTCCTGAATTTCCCATGTGCAGGCAAACCGATTAGAGAATTGAAGAATGCTTTCCAATAGTGCTGTGTTTGTGTCAGTATCCTGGAGATGTCGTTACAACGAGGTTTGGGGATTTGCAGTGCTTCGTGACATAGACACGGAGCCTGCGAGTGGTAATACTATCCCCAAACGATGATAATAACAAAACACTCTTATGAATTTTATCTTGTGACTGCAGTACTTGCTTAACTTCTCGACGGTGCGCCTTTACTACGAGTTATTGCCTGAAGATGACCCTTCACCCTGGAAAGCTTACCTGCCAGGGACTCCCTATTAGTATTGAGCTGTCAAAGGCCCTAATGTTCTGCGCAGAAGTCACTATTCTGGATCTAAGAATATTTCTAGGGTATAGGGCCTATTGACATTGTTTTCCAGAGAAAGAGAGGTAACTGCGTTTAATTATAATGCATTTTAGAGCACTTTGATAGTAGTTAAAAATTCAAATTAGGAAAGTGGACAGCATTTTTTCTCTTAAACCAAGAGAACAAATGGAGAGAAAAGTCTGAAATTAGTTAATCTAAAGCCATAACCGGCTTCTCTAATTTCAAACCTGTTGACTCTTCAAAGGATAGATTCTCTTATGTACATTAAGCGGAGCCAAATGTTATAAGAGAGATGGAAGAATTTGCGCCTCCTAAAACCTGCACACCACTTGAAGGTTTTCCCTCATCATCTTCACCTATTAGTTCTAGGACAAGCAGTTGTTATTGCATGAGAGGCATTAAATATATGGTAGGTAAAGTATTGGCTCTGCTCTTAAAGATGACAGGGAAGGTATGTTTGTATAACGGTGCCCAATATTGGTGTCCCAGATTACAAGTCATCGATGGCGGTCCCCCGCTCTAACCAAGCCTTTTCAAAATTCATTATATAGTCCATTCAGATAGTTAGAAAATGATATATATTCATAAGTCGTGAAATCGCTGGTACGTAAATCCCTTTCGAAGTCGACATAATTACGTAACCCAAACATGCAACACTTTGTCACCAACATCCTGCATCATGTCCTTGACCATACTCCAGTCATCTTCACTACCAATGACAATGAAGTCACCATCTTCATCCTGGTATTTCACCTTACCCTTCATCTGACCACCACATTGTTTGATCTTTCTGTCAATCTTCTCAAGGAACTCTCCAACACCAATCTCGAGAGAAACCATCATCGTGAAGAGATCTTGTTCATACATGAGTCTCACGATAATGGAGTTAGCAGGTAAGCTATTTTTGTATGACTCAGAGATGGATCTCTTGGTCTGAATGGAATCCTGTGTGGTGCGTGAGCTCAAAGGAACCTCAGAGCGTTGGCGGGAATGGCCTGGGGTGGTGCCTGAGTAAGTTGTTGAGGCATCAGAGTTGCGACCGATGTATGATGATCTTCTGGAACTTCCAGCGATGGAGATACCGTTACTTCTTCTGTCAATAAGATTCATCTGGGACATACTCTGAACATTTCTGGTCTGATATTCTTCTTGAAGGTTGGTGACGAGCTTGCGGATACAAGACTCCCAGTTGGTGCGTGTCTCCTCATTCTTGAATCTCATGAGGAATGAGCCAGTATCCTTGATACCAGACCAGGATATATTAAGCTGATGAGGGTTGACGCTGTTGATATTGTAGATGTTGGCGATGGAGATTCTCCCCTTAAGCTCGTAACCAAGAACTTCTCCGGAAGCAAGCAGATTAGTAGTTGACTTTTTCTTTAAACCAATCGAGTTTTTCTTCTGTTGTGGGAGCAACTCTTTGAAAAAGATGATGATGTTCTCAAATAAGTATACTTGGAACTCTCTCTCGTCAGAGTTTTTCGAGTTGTCATTTACAACAACCTTATCAAAGAACAGAAGTTCACCAAAGCTGTGGACATCGTAGCCTTTCCAATCAACAACTTTATCGAACAGCTTCTTCAATACCTCCACATTCTCAACACGTCTCTGATTTTCATTGATGTCATTGGCTATTTTCTTGGAAATATCTAAGGAGAGTAGTAGTTCGTTGTAGTTCGGTGACGCGGGCTCAGTGTATTTCAGCAGCTCCTTCAAGAGCAATGGGTACTTGCAAAGTCGTTGAACAGGTTTAAGCAAGAAACTTTGAAGTTCAAAGTCGTTTTCAATGATCAACTTGCTGTTTTGTTGTTTCAATGGTGAGGAGCTAATGAAATCAATAGCTGCTTTCTGACCAATTGACCAAGGCTCGTAGAGCTTGAAGAAGGACTGTGCGTGAATGAAGATGGAGCCAATTCTTTGGTACCTACTCTCCACAAGACTGTTGATCTCGAGTGATATGAGAACTCTTCTCTGGAAGTCCACAATGTCATCCAGGTTTGGGAATAACATGTATAAGTCCTCAGATGAGATAATGTTGAACTCCAAAAGCTGTTCCTTGTATTTCAGCAGCGTCTCCAAGTCATTGACATACTTTCTTTCAGTCTCAACAAGCTCTTTTATCACTTTGGACTTGGAATCTGTGATTTTTATCTCTTCTTCAATCTCTTGAGGCTTGAAGATGGCTGGGGCGAGGTTGATGACCCTGTTGATGACCTTGATTATCCTTATAAGATCATCGGTCTCATTTGAAAACACATTGGATATCGTAAACAGATCTGCATGCTCAAAGCTCAAATAGTTCTTGCATGCCAAGATGAAGTCATAGATGGACTTTTTGCACGTTTTGAGGTCGTCCGATGACACCACTGGAAGCGTCTGTGTTGGCTTGATGAGGTTGAATATCACACATAGTGGTGAGCCTTGCTGGAAAAGGGCCCATAGTTGTGTTACTGGGTCACAACTGACGGTGGCAGGGAGAACACCAGCGTGGAAAGTTGTAAGGGGCGCTGGCGCAGGGGATGCCGCATTCGAGGAGAGGTTCCCTGAGTCGTCACTGACATTACTGAAGTTGGAAATCCCACTCATTCGCATGTTGGAGGAGTTGGAGGGACCGTAGCCACTTTGTGAGTTTGATGAGTGTGATGACTTCTGTGAGAGGGCAAGTGCCTGGTTTTCCGAAAGGACTTCAGCACTGGAGTAGGCGAGATTGAGATATGGTTTGAGCTGTGGGGCGGACTCGAGTCGTTTTTTGAGCTTTAGACAAACATAGTAGAGCGAGTCATTGGACGTCACTTGCTTATTCATGAGCATGAGGGTATTGTTATTTGCAAAACTAGCAACGTTGATATTAGAGCCATTGATGGACGCCGATCTCGAAGCGGCCCCGCTGGGGAGACTGACGATAGGGGTGTTCGTACCCGTCTTCATTGATAGTCCTGAGGAGGAGCCATTTCTGCTCATCGTGTTGGTGACAGTTACGTGATGTACTGATAATGTGAGATATCGGGTAAGGGACTGGGTGTGGGTAATGTTGGTTTCGATGGAGAAGATGAGAATGCAGACGCGCTTGGGCACAGGACTGGTGTCTGAGAATGTGTGGGTTGGTACGAAGGCGCGGGTGTTCAACAAAAGTTAGGTAGTGCAAAGAGTCAGCCCGTGTGTGGTATTCCCAATGGCAGAGCCTTTTGAATCTCCGGGAGTCGATGCTTCGCCTGAATGGTGATTTTAGGGCCGTATAACACTACTCCCTGTGGCCTTTTCGAAAAGCCTCGACCGTGATTGCCGGGTAACTGAAGTTTTGAAGCCAAAACACCTGGACATCTAAGCGTTAGCAGCCCTGACGGATTCGGAGTCAAGACTAGTTAGTGATACGCTGTGTGGCATGATTCGATGGCCCTTTGTTAGATAATTTGCAAGACAAAGAAGTCACTCAACTACAGAGGATGCCAGGGGATCTTCTGATGACTCCAGAGGAGCTGAAGTCGAATAATCTGCGGATCCTAAAGCTGAGGAAAAAGGCTCTCAGTGGATCCCTCTCAAGGTATTGCCAACTACTGGGATATGTCTTTATCATCCTCCTTTACCTAAAGAAGTACGTCCTCTTTATTCCTTCTTCTATTGTCTTCATGATTCTAACAATGTCTCCAGCATTTCTTTCCTCCGCTTCATTCCGCGAGTTATCATGCACAGGGTGCTTTCAGATCCTTTCCCCAGCAATATGTCAGTAAGGATGGAGGACAACGTCAAACGACAGCTTGTCAAGAACTTCCTGATTGCATCACTTACACTGAATTTGATATTCTTTTTACTCGATATCATGGTCGGCGTACCACCAGACATGCCCGACAGCACATTCTTCAATGGAAGTCTCACATTACAAATAATCGGAGAAACCAAGCCAACGACACGATGGGTCTACGCGTACTACAATATCGCCATCACTGTTATCCAGTTTGTCACACTTTACATGTCATCAGTTCTGGATCCGGACGCTGACACAGAGAAGCATAAGGAACTACTGCCAGACTCCACATACTCCATTAACGATATCGAGGGCGATGGATACACAGGAAGAACAACTATCGCCACCATCCACCCGCAAGAGATTTACAATCACATCATTTCCTTTGAGCTGCCATCCGAGACAACAGAGACGTATAATGAGTACATGGGGAGCCGCTTGAACATGAGTTCCATGATGTGACTTCTCCCTTTATATGTTGGTGTCTACTAGCTCATGTCTTTTGAAGAAAAAAACACAAAAGAAACGTCGTTATTTATCTCTTTCTATAAGATACAAGAATGCATTATACGAACCAATTATGACCTTTAAAAACCCCCAATTATGATGTAGTACCCCTGAAAGTTCATTGTCTTCAGGCACGACCAATTGGACAGTTACGAAGATACTCGGCCTTGTTTCTCAAAATTCTGACACTCTTGAAGAAGATCTCCTCCGGTGGCATAGCACCAGTGGACTCCACATTGAAAATGAAGTGGCTTCTGTCTCTTCCAAGCTTCACCTTGCCTTCGAACTCCTCGTGGCGGAGAACCTCTCTTGAAACTGTATCTCTTCTGGCATCCTGAACGAAAGCCTCGCCATCATCGTTGATGCCAATGACACCAGTGGAGAAGCACTTCTGGAATTTCTTAGCGTCCTGACCCCTGATGCTTTGTGTGATTTCAATGACTGGGAGAAGTCTGTAGGAGGCAGTAGCAACTGGTGAGAACTTGGCATGGTCAGCACCGATACCCAAGACGCAGTGTGCTCTTAATGAGATTTCCTGACCTGGTCTGAGCTTGGCCAACAGAATATTTGGATCAGCCGGAGCGACTGGATTCTTGAATGTTTCTAGCTGATTTCCCTGTGGCTCGAATTTCAAGTCGCTGGCATAAACGTTACTGTTTCTGTAGAGTTCATTAGGGTCAGTGGAGCCCTTTGGTGCCTGTGGGTTTCTTGTGCATGCAATATCCAATGTCATAACGACAGTGTTGGCATCAGTGAAGCGATCTCTCTCATCAACTGAGGAGTCAACCCAACTCAAGAGATCTGGGTCAATTTTGAGTGGAATGAGACCTATTCTCTGGGCCAAAACCTCATCTTGAATGACTGAGGTGTTGTTGAAGATGTAGACCTGCTCTGGTGCAACTGCTGGAACCTCGGAGATCATGATACGACGGAAAGCATTTGCTATGGATGTATCAACGTTAATAAGATCGAAGTTTGCCGTTCTCTCTGTGATATAAGAAATCTTGATGTCAAATTTAGACTTGAAAGTGTCAATCTTCCATGAGAAGTCCTCATCGCTGTTGTGGTAGCCTGGGTAGTCGTTAGAGACTGTGTTTGTCACACGATCATGCTCAACGTGGGCAATGGTGTCGATGGCCATTGTCAATATGAAGTTGTGTGTGTGAGGGTAGTTGTGGTGTAGATGTGATGTGTGATTTTATGAAGTTGAGATCTATAAGGCTCAGAGCCAAGCACAAATTTTTCTTTGCAGTTCAAATGGTGTGCGGATGTATCATGACTTCGCGAAACCGCCTTTGTCAAGTGCGGGCTCCACTATCTCTAAGTTTCTGCCCGCGTTTGACAAAAGGCACGCCCAATTAGTTGAAGCTACTACTAGCCCACTGAGATGATATTAGTGTGTATCAACATAAATGCTCTATGAGGAATAAATAAATAGGTTTCAGTCGCAAGTGAGCGAACAGTACTGAATGCAGGACATCAGAGTTGGTCATCAGGAATTGAGTAGAGCATAAGGGGCCCTGTCAATGCAACAGTTTTGTGAAAGAGATTAGGTCATCACGTACTTTGGACCATCACCACTTTCTGGAACTGTCCAGTTGATATCCTGAGTTGGAACCTTGATATCACAGGTCTTGCAGTGGATGCAGTTCTGGGAATTGATCTGGAACTTGACACCATGTTTAGAACTCTCATCTTCAACGTACTCGTAAACACCAGCTGGACAGAATCTGTTCTCAACACCCTTATACTTTGGCCAGGCGATGTCTGTATGCTTCTCCATATCCTGGTCCGGAACTCTCAAATGGTTTTTCTCATCCTCATCGTGATAGGTACCTGTTCTGGAAACAGAAGTAAGGATGTCAAAAGTGATCTTACCATCAGGCTTTGGATATTCAATCTTCTCGTATTGATCAGCGGACTTGGTTACCTTGGCATCTGAGCTGTGATGTTTGAAAGTCCAACCAACTTGGCCCTTTAGCAACAGGGTATCAATACCAGCATAAGCAGAACCAACAAGGAAGCCGAGACCGGTACCAAATGATGGTCTGATGTTACGAACCTCATACAGCTCGTCATGAACCCAAGAAGTTTTGTAAGCCTTTTCATACGACTCCAAATTGATAGCAGGCTCTTCGATATCATGGACCTCTGGATCATACTCATCGTGCTCCTCTGTAATAATACCCTTCATCTTGCTGATCTCATCGTAGATACACTCAGCGGCCAACATACCAGTCTTCATAGCAGTATGGGTACCCTTAATCTTTGGAACGTTCATGAACCCGGCAGAGGCGCCGACAAGAACACCACCTGGAAAATTCAATTGTGGAACTGATTGCCAACCACCTTCGTTGAGGGCTCTGGCAGCGTAAGAGATACACTTACCACCCTCCAAAGTCTCTCTGTAGAAAGGATGAAGCTTCATCTTTTGGAACTCCTGGTATGGTGAAATCCATGGGTTTTGGTAGTCCAGACCAACCACCAGACCAACTGCAACAAGACCATCACCGAAGTGGTACATCAAACCACCACCATATGTCTCATAGTTCAATGGGTAGCCAAGGGAATGAGAGATGTAGCCCTTCTTGAATTTGGCAGGATCAACCTCCCACACTTCCTTAATACCAAGACCATATGTCTGGTTCTGTCTTCCTTCTCTGAGGTTGAACTTATTGATGACCTCCTTCGAAAGGGAACCATGGCAGCCTTCAGCAAAGACAGTGACTCTGGCGTGGAACTCCATTCCTCGTTCAAAAGAATCCTTAGGAACACCATCCTTACCGATACCCATGTCCTTCGTGGCGACACCCTTCACAGCTCCGGTGGAGTCGTAGATAACCTCAGATACCGCAGTCGATGGATAAACTTCGACTCCTAGCTCTTCAGCCTGTTCAGCAAGGTGCTTGACAACTTCACTGAGAGAGACGATGTAGTTCTTACCCTTGTTGAGAATTTGTGGTGGCTCAGGGACAGGGAGGGCAATGCTATCAGTGAGGTACTTGAGATGCTCTTCCTCCACCATCGTCACGATCTCTGGTGGCAGTGGAATACCATCACCGTTCTCATCGTAGTACTCACTTTCTGGGAAGAGCTCTCTCAAAGCTCTTGGCTCGAGAACAGCACCACTGACAATGTGGGAACCCATATCTGGAGCTTTCTCAAGGACAACAACACGTATTTCACGTCCACCTTCATTCTCCAACTCAAGTTGCTTAAGCTTGATGGCAGTAGCGAGACCGGCTGGTCCACCACCCACAATACATACATCCACCTTATCGGCAGCTCTCTCTTCTGTGAGCATCTCTTGGGTCTCCTTATCCATTTCTTCGAAGCTAACTTCGGTAGACTTCAAAGCAATGCGGGATGTGGAGAAAGGCCTCGAAAATGAAACACATCTGCTATGTGCTGGAACCACACGCTGTTGCGTGGAGAAGACGCGTGGAGATAGCGATCTGCCATTGATGATAGAGGCTCTAGCGAGTCTGGAGCTCCGCGTTGACACTCTTGTTGTTAGCCTGAGAGACATAGCGAGTGACTGTTGGTAAAGAAGAGAGTGTGCACTAGGTTGCAATAAGCTGGTAGATGAAATAGAAGTCAAGTGTTGGCTCCAAACTTTTCACTAGATGACATGCCGCTTGTTGATTTTTTTTCCGAGTAGCTCAGTACCTGCCCGTACCGGTTTGAGTCACGAGCCAATGAGATGGTCCAAATTTGAAATCTTGTTTCTCCCCCAAAGTTCCTGATTCAGCCCATTTTTTTGTTTGAAACTTGAAGAGAGTACTATTGTGCATGAAAGTAAGCTACCGTTTGCTTTCTTCGAAGTTTGGATGTTTAAATACCATGTTTTTAAGGCTCTAATTGAGAAACATTGAGCCCCAGACCGGTGCGACTCTCTGAGTGTGTGACTAGTGAGCCGGTTGCATGCTTCCGCGCTTAGGCTACGGATGTCTGCTTCCATGGACTCTTCAATTATCCACTTCATACTTTGATCTCGTCCAGCCAGCAAGGGATTCAGGCAATCTTGACCTGATCTGAATAGGACAGACATCGACTCACTACGTTGAACTCTACAGTAGATTTTTGGGGTTAATCATATATCATGAGTCATTAACACAGCACACAGTAGAAGACGTCTTGACATCTTTTTAGTGGCAACGGTAGTGGATGTGGGAGTTAGCAGGCAGGGAAAAAGTAGGAACAAATGTGGTATCTCTAGTAGTAATGCACAGTGGTCAAGAAGTGAAGCTTGATAGGATATTGGCAGATATGGCAAGCATATCATGTGGTGGAAAAGACTATTCTGTCCATCATAGCGACGGCACAGAAAGTCAATGGTGAATAAATAGGACGGAGAGAGAGAGACAGACCAAACAACATTGGAGGATATGCCAACTGTGAAACACCCAACGGTATATGATTGTGGTGAACATGGGGGATTATAACGACGGGACAGCAGTGGAACTTCATCTAGGCAAGTTTTATCGTGATCATTGAAGCAACAAGCGGAAAAACAGAAACAAGGTGAAAACGTGGGGGTAGTAAAATGTACAGGTGGAAGTGAATCGTGTGTGCAAGGTGATAGTGATGAAAGGAAGGCATGATGAATTAAAGGACGGATGAATGGATGAATGGGTCGGTGGATGTGTGAGTAAGTGAGGGAGGGAGGTGGAGGGGAGTGGCGGATGTAGTGGAAAAGGAGGGTTTAACCGGATTAGGCGAATATGGAATCTATCTCCTCCCAGTTGACACTTTCTGGAGTACCGATGTCCTGGGTGAGGAATCCCTCCTTGACGGCCTTCAACCACTTTGCAGCGACTGGTGCCTCAGAAGAGACCGAGTCTCTACGGAGAGAGAAGGAACCGGATCTTGAGATACCCTCAAAAGCGGCAGCATGTAAAGCAGCTGTGGCAGCGGCGGCGTTTGGAGAGTTGTTCATGATCTTGGAGAGTCTTGGAGCAGCAGCAGCAACTGTCAGCGTACGCATCTTCTTGGACTGGAGGTAAGACATCGATTTCGATCTCTTGTTGTTACGCATGGTAACTTTAACCTCATCCAAGTCATCTGCCTGATCAAATTGGTCCAAATCTTCAAGGTCATAGTCAGAGATGGCGTTGTCCTTAGAAGATTCGGTCTGAGTTGGGGCAACCGCTGTGGTCGACTTCAAGCTTGCGGTAATACCCAAAGAAGCAGTGACTGGAGCAGCAGCGTACGGGATGGTGATCTGCGGTAATGTGAGATCGAGCTGGGCATCGGAGAATGTGTTCTTGTTGATACCAAGATCAAAAGCCGTAGCTCGTCTCTTCATCTCACCTTGAAGACCAAAAACACCAGAGTTCTTACCGTCCTTTAGTGAATCGAAGAAATTCTTGTTATCTTCTGGGGTTGGTGAGGCATTCTGCATCTCAGCCTTCTGGGTCTCGATAGCAGCAAGGGCGTGGAGATAGAAGTCAGGGGCAAGCAAACCACGGTAGACGTAAACCATTCTCTTTGGGGAGGCATCAGCCCATTCTCTTGAAAGAGAGTAGATTAGTGACTTTTCACCCTTCTCGATACGCTTTACGTAAGCATTCAACTTGGCAGAGACCAAGTTGGATGTCTTAGACGAAAGGTTGGCAACATCTGGATGTCTTTCAACGAGAATGTCACAAATCTGCTTAACAGTCATACCTTTGCCTTCAGCATCGTGGTCATAGAGAATCTCAAAAATGTTGAAGAGTACAGTATCATCAAGTGATTTGTGCTCTTCTGGCTTTGGTCTCTCTCCCGTAACTGGAATGGTGGTGGAAATACCTGTGGCAGATGGCTGCTTCGTCGATGACTTATCCTTGATCTTCTTCTCACCCTTGATCTTATCCTTTGTGATCTTTGGAGTAGAGTTCTGACCAATGGACATCGATGTGACCGCAGTAGAAACGGTGCTAGTCGGGGAAGCTTCAAGATCCTCTGGACTGGAACCAGAACTTCCTTCAGGAGTCATCTCCTTGATGGTAGCTGGCTTCTTAGTAGCATTGGCCATGGAGTAATCAGAGTTTAAACTCAAACGGCGAGGCTTGTAGGATGGCGACGACGATGTAGACTCAGCGACTGGAAAAGCCACTGGTCTTCTGTTAGCCAAAGCCATGATGAAGTCTTGTAGTGGTGGGGGGAGTAAACAGGGAACAGATCAAAACAATGTCAATGTGATAACCAAAGGATTAGTTAAAATCTTCAGTTAGAGCAGCAAAGACGTGGGCAAAGTCGTGTGCAGTGTTTGTAGTATCCTCGGGAGGTTTAAAGGGGAGTAAAACGGTCCTCCTAAACTAGTGAATCAGTATGGATGTTAGCTAAAGCTTGATCAACAATCGGGGCACGTTTCTGAAGGGAAAGTATTAGCAAAAATCTCTCCTAGATCCAGAACAGTGAATGAATGTTTCCTCACAAGTCAAAAGCAACTAGATTATCTGTATGGAACAGCCTTTTCAAAATCCCAGCGCTTGATTGAAGCGTCAGAGGTCTGGCACAACACACGGAGTAACAGGGAAAAAGCGGGGTCGGTAAACCAGAGATGCAAAGTCGGGGACGCAAGAGAGAATAAAGCTCTTTTGTTTACTTCAAACGTGTGATGTTAGTGATCATGATCATGGTGTTGAAATCTGTTTTGAGCGATGTGTTGTGCGCTATAGCCAAGTCATAACATGGCCGTTGTGTGAGGTGCGCCGTTGGTTGCTTTGCGTTTTGTGTCACAGCACATACACGTCAAAACAAACCCGTGTGGGGACAACACAGCACACAACCATCGGCAAACAAGATATGCCATAGCTCAACAACAGCTTTCGGATTGGATAGAGTGGTTGCTTACGTCTTGACCTTTGATCAGTGGATAGGATTGGTTGTTGGAGTCCTTGCGGAAGGGGCGTGTGGAGAGACTTTTACGATTTGTGAGGAGGGAGCGAAAGGCTGGTGCGTGAAAAAAAAAGCGACAGAATGTGAAAAGTTGTGAGTCGCTTTTGTTTGGCGCAAATATGCGAAAATTGCGTGCGAAATTTCCCTGGTTCGCACCACATCACCTGGATCGGGCTGCATTAGAGTTATCAATAGAATTTCCTTAGAAACGTCAGGAACATTACGTATTTGACCCACTGGAGTAAAATTTTTTCTACTGATCTGTAAGTGTCTGCCTCAAAAAACTATATAGAAGTTTGATTCAGCCAAGAGAGGTGTGTCCGTGCCCACGAGCTCGAAAAACGCTAGTGAGAGAACCCTTTCGCAAAACGACAGATCGGGTAGGAACAATGTCACGAATAGCGAAAAGTTCTGCACGTTCTGCGAAGGAACATGTCTACTGTGTGCCAAACGTGTGCCAAACTAGGTTTTTGGGGAATGCTTCAACCCCCTGTCTCTCAACTCCTATCTCTTTTTAGCTATATTGTACGCAATTTGAGTGATAATTGATGAGTTTTGACTGCCCTGAGAGTGACAATTTCCTGTGATACCATGGGTTCCGGTATATGGTGCCCAACAGTTTGGTTGCGGGTTTGTATATTTGCCTCATATGAGTGCTTTATCGGCACCTCTGATAAGGACGAGCAGCCAATCATGCCGGTGTCGGCGTGTGAATCGAAATACTACACCCACTCACCAGGTGGAAATGTTTGCGGCCTACTGAACGTCACTTGGTGTTTTCAGCGACAATCTTATAGACTACTTAAAGTCTGTACTACGACCTAGCTCTGCAACTATCGACTATCACTATACTGAATCCATAGATGTGCCTGCCTAACTAACAATGCCCCGATCGTCCCGGACCGGAGCCAGTGACGCATGTGTCCCGAACCGTATCAATCCTCCTTTTGCCGTCTGTTGAAATCTTTCATGGTTTCGGATCGAAGTTCACTATGAAAGCGCGTCATTGCTGAGAAGCGTCGCTTGGCTGTGCTCCATAATCCGCGTGTGGTCTGATTGTTACGCCGAGAGTGCGAAAAATGGCACAGAAATCGTGCTGAATTATACGCGGATGCTCCCAACTGGAGTTGAGCGCAGTCCCTACACGATAGGGCTTTCGCGACAACGGCATAGGGCGGCCTCAGTAAGTCTAGGGCACTGGTGAACGGATGTTTTACGACTTAATTTTGATGTGGTTGTCAATTTGGGGGTTAAAATAAATATGGCATAACGGCATTAATTTGGGATCAAGCTGAGAAGTGCTTGCAAGATTCCAACGTTCTCTTGAATTCTTGTTCCCAGTACTGATCGGAGTAGACCTTCTGGCGGTCGTCTGGTGGTGAGTACCAATAGTTCAACGCAATGTGGATGTTGTCTGTAGAGTCCTTGTCGGACGCACCGAACGACGTAACTTCGTGAAACCAGCCTGCAGGGAGGAACAGCATCTGTCCTGGCTTCAAGAAGACCGTCATTCTCTTAGCAGCAAAGAATTTTGGCCATTTCTCGTGGGCAAACTTGAGCAGTTTCTCTTTGAGCTTATCCTCTTTGATCTTGTCGAGATGAAGGATCGATGCTGGAATACATGAGAATGATGGAGGATCCTTCTTGACACCGTCCGAGGTGATAACCTTTGCATCAAAATCTTCGAGCGCCTCTTCCTCTATCTCAATGAGTTGTTGTAACTCATCCCTCTCAGCGGCAGTCAAACTCTCATCACTGTCAAGTCTCCATTTGGCAACCTCAGTGATAATTGCACTATCACCTCTTAGCTCTCTCCAACCCGGAGCATTTGCATCATTCTTGTAATCAATAACACCACTCGCAAAGACCTTGCTGATGTTACCAACGGTATACATCTTGTCAGCATCTGATGGTGCAAAGATGGTGAATCTCTTTGAGCCACTGATAGGTATGTATAAATTATCAGCATGGTCATGATGGAGACCGGAGGATGTACCACCACCAAAGACACGGCGTCCAAGTCCATAATCTGATTGCTCTTCATCGATTTGGAAGCCGTCCCCCTCTTGAGGCTTTGATTTGCCGATCCAAATGTTGATCTGTTGTGGCGTGAGCTTTTTAAGGATACTTGGTTGAAGTGGAAGAGCATCTTTAGGGACAACACTTGTAAGTGGTTTCTGAACAAACTCATGAACACGGCGATCTGCTTCAGCTGCAGTCAGCGGTCCGCCTGGAACGTCCTCGGAGACAATTTCACTCAATTGATCCTGGTCAAAGCTATCCTCAAGATCGTCAAAGTCGTCATGGATATCGTTGAAGTCAATTGAGTCCGTGTCGGAGACCAAATCATTTGTGGCATTTGGTGGGGGTCCTAATGGTGTGCGGCTTCCATCGTCGTCATCGTCATCAATCTCCCCACCTACAGGTTGATGTGCAGTTGGAACAGTGCCTGGATTCAGCCAATCCCCTGCTTCATCGTCATCACTCTCACTTTCATCCTTAGCGAGATTTTCTTGTAAGTTTTGCAAAACTTTACCAATCTCATCGGGGTCATCTTCGGTGTATTGCGTTGTGAGATAATAGTTCTCACCATCCTCTTTTAACTTGGTCATGAAGTCTGCGAAGGTCATCTTTATTCTTTCAGTACCGGATCCAAAACCACCTTGGAACTTCTTCTCCACTAAGAGGATCTGATCATCGTTGTGCAAGTTTGACACAATCTTGTCTGGATGGAACGAATCAAGGTCAATCCCATCAATGACACCATTGATGATGACTGGCTTCCGCGTGCTGACGTAGTTTTTGTAAAAATGTTCTGGTTCTGTGCTGCTGATGTCTATGACATCTGGAACGTCTTGGTCTGGGTAGTAACCATCGTACTCACTGACAAAATTGCGTCCGACTTTCCTCTGATGAGCCTCGGCTTCCTGGTGTGAATGTTTTTTCCCCATATCCTTGGAGATGTAGTTCCAATGTTGGTTTGTGTTTGAGAGAGGGTCAACCTTGTACGAACTATATTCGAACCTATTCTGCAGTGTCGGTTCTTAGGCAATTTTACCGGCTAATTTATCACGCTTTGCCTCTCATCTCCATGTATAAGCTGATTTTTTTCATAGTCGGTTTGAAGACTGTCTCGGTGCAACAGCGAGGACTTGACGGGACTCAGTAGAGACTCATTTGGGTCTAGGACTAGGACCTGGGGAACAGGAGGACTCAGATCCTGCATCTGACTGCGACGGAATCCCGTCGCCCTGACAACTCACTAACGGTATGCGCACACAAGATTTTCAAGGCGTAGTTACACCTCTCCAGGAAAGGTGGAGGAGGTCGAGACTGATCCACACACGAGGCGTGGGGCTTGTTGTTTCGAAAGACAACTTGAGGCATGGAAGGTTTGTTTCCGTTGAAACAGAGCGTGCCGTGGGTTACTCTTTCAAGTTTCTTCTTCCAGGTGCAGGACAAGAATCATGACCGGGTGCCAGGGCCAGGCCAGGGCGCCGACGCCTATTAGGGACCGGTACAGACATGCAGTTTCAAGGCACTCGAGGCACGAGGTTCTGTCTAGATCAGCTATAACCCCGTTACAGCCACAGAATATGCTCCAGCCACAAAGCCCATCGTCTAATACTTTACCAGCGTGCGCTGTGCTTTTGAAACACCGTGAAGGCTGAGAGCTGAGTATGGGATGGCCCCATACGTGTGGCATTCCTGTGGTGGACGCGTCTCCATCAAATTACGCGCATGAGGCGCTCTCGTGGGCAGGACGACCCGTCATGGCCCTGCGAGCACTTTAATTTAGTAGTGTTGTTCTCCACGCCAGCCGAATAGCAGAGCTGATCAAGCACCTCAGGCACCCCTCTTTATTCAAGGGTGAACTCTGTTTCTCCACAGGAATCATGGGCCATTGGTCCATGGTACTTATCTTTGAAGGAGATGACGATCTCCGAGGCGTGGATGCTTGGTGCGCTATGTGGCACATTCTCGTCTCAACCCTGGGGACCGTCGGTGGTCGACCGCGGCGTTCTACCGTTTTGGCGGCTCGAACTGCGTCCCAGTTCCTGGACGCATTTCTCTCTACTTCTGGCTTCTACCTATTTAGAATTAGTTTACCGGAGGGATTTCACAGACGGATGTAAATGTTTGAAAATCTCCACATCGTCAAGCCTGGCAGCTGTTACACTGCGAGAAGCTGTCAGATGCTCCAGCCTATACCTTAGGCAGCTATCACTGGTCCACCAGGTGACCATATCTCATCAATAAACCTTGGCCAGCTTGGCCTGCCACAAAATTTTCAAGATTACACTTTCGTTTTCGGGTGTTCAGGACCCTTGACCCTTGGCTGGCCAGTCTTGATATGCTCGTTGATGTGTTTACAGCGCCTGTACTGGGGATCTAAATTGACCTGGGCGGCAAGCCAAGAAGACAATGAGATAAATCTCTCGTCAGTTACCTAGCGAGTAACTTCAAGACATCCAACGGTGATAATATCCGCCACCCACTCGATAAGCAGCAGTAGTATGCTTACAGACTCTAGCTCTATTTTGCTTACGTCACTGCAGCCGATCCATGACAGCATTAACGACAGGGATATAGTATCCATTTCAGCTCCTACCAATGATCGCTTAATGCTTGATCCTCTTATATTCTTGCTAAGTTCACTCCTTTGTGTTCTTGGGTTCTGAAGTTCGTATCTGAGTTTCTCCCTTAAAAGCATACCCAATATTTTCTTTCTAGCTTGTCCGATACCGAAGGTACAAAGGGCCATGGAGACTACAAGATACGAATATACGCCCAAACTTCCCACCTCGGGGACTCTTTCGGGGAGCTGCAATTAAAACTAGGTTGTGCATCCGTCTCATGCTCATGCCTCACCTTCTCCTTCTCCTCAGATAACACACCTTGCACTTTCCCATTTAACTACACAAAGCAATCGTTTCACTGTGTCGTGGTACCATTTTAGAGATCTTCTTCACCGCGCTGAGCCTGCGCAAAAGGCTAAAGAGCTTAGAGTTTCGATCGGACAACCCCGACTCATTAGCGAGCCGCAGTGCTTGAGCCCGACATCAGCAGCTACACCAGATTCCTTTTGTTTACCACCAGGGGTGAAGCTAGACCCACTTTTCCTTCCTTTGTGTGCTGCATTATTCTAGAAAAGCACCGTTTGCAGCGGCTAGAGTTGGCACTGGAGTTCATGCTGTGGGATCAATCCTCAACTTCCAATTGAGGATGCTTCGCATCCAGTAAGTACATAAGATTGATCTACTGAATGGTGCTAGAGCCCATACGTCACACTAGTGATCCTCATTATCTTACGTCACATCGGCTCGCTGTTGCACACAGACCTCATAGTTCTTCATAATGCGAACAGCGCCCAGCCCTGCCGTGAGGGGAACTAACCAGCACAACTAAGTGACCTCAAATACATGTGGGCTGCGGATTTGAAGTGTTCAGATCTGTCAATCAGATGACATGATTTGTCAACCACCGTATCCGATCTGAAACTTGTGTTAAAGTGGGTTGGCTTGACAGGCTGGAGAGCGTGGAAACACCAAGGAGGGCAGCGAGAATGCACTTTTGGTGTATGCAAGTGCAGTCGTCACGAATTAAGCCGTAGAAATCTGTTGGGCCTAATAGTTGTATTGGATATTGTCACACGGCCAAGGCAAGCCGAGATGATAGATCTGAAGGTGTTTTTTCGGGTTGGTAGACGACAGTGAGGTGGCTATCCTAAAGGGTGTATGTCGCGCGCGCACAACTCAACTTGAACAATGCACAGCGCCATGATTTAGCCCTTCAGCGTACAGTCGTCAATGGCTTCTACAGTTGGGATTTCAGGTTAACATAACACGCATTCGTCTAAAAAAAGCAGCTCAATGTCTCGTAGTATAGACAACAATCCAGTTGTGTCTAAACCTTCGAAACGTCGATCCAAAGCAACCCACTGCAGCATGCAATGCTCAACAACACAAAGTCTTTGCAATAACCAAAAAGAGACCAAACTCGAGTGAGTAAGATGACCACATAGCAACACCATAAATGAAATCAAAGCAAGAGAAAAGAAAATCGGAGGCAAGCGAAAGAAAAAAAAAAGAGATCAAAGAAAGAAGAAGACAAAATATACAAGCAAGAAACAACATCAAAGACAACAACAAAACCAATATCAACATCGACATCAGATGTATTAGGCACCCAATGAACGCTTTCTTTCCAATCCAGACTCCTCACTCTGTGGAGCTACCGCACCAGTGAATCTCATGGATGGAGCTTTGATCTTCAACTGTTGCAATGGCACTCTCTCCTTAGCGTGGTTCACTGGAGATGCAGTGCAGCTGCTTGGTGGAGTAGCGAGTGTGGATGTTGATCCTCTAGAAAAAACGTCAGACTCCGAGGTAGAAGACGAGGACGTTGAGGACTGACGCGAGGACATTGGAGTGTTGTAATATGTGTATAGTGGAGTCGATGGATACTGGGAAGAATAGTAGCGGTGCGACTCCCTGGCGTATAGGTACAACGAGTCGAGCTGTGGATTTACTGATGTATCGTTGGTCTTGGAGAAGAATTTAGTGTTGAGTGAGGTTGGAATCGGTGTGTCCTTGAGGACGGTGAGCATAAGTTGAAGAAGACGAACAATTGTGGAGGAGCTTGCTGTAAGCGGGATGAACATGTTCTCATTAGTCATGGTGAGGGCATTGGTGGCGAGGATCACAGCGGCCATCGAAATCTGAGAGACAGTATAGTTGAAAGTACACTTGTAATGGAACTGCATGAGTTGACAGAGGTAGTTAGAAGCATACTTAATAGACTCCTGGGAACCACCATCGTGACCTTGTTCTCTGAGGACAAGATCAATAAGAGAATCATGTGTTGGAGCGTCAACCTCCCAGTTCAAGGACTTGAGGATGTGGCATTCCATCTCGAGGAACAACTGTTTGGAGTAGCAATGGCAACAAGTTGCCCTGAGGAAGTCGATGCTTGGGATCTTGCGCTTTGGTTCGACAAACTTGGTAGCCAACCAAAGGGCAGAGAGACCGAGCAACTGGAAATGGTCCTTTCTCACAATTCTCAAAGAGCAGTAACGGTCAATGATGCTGATAACCAAGTAGAAGGAAGCTGTGGACAACTTGAGTCTTGAGTGAACATCCATGAGGAAGTCAAATAAGATCGGTCTCATAGCAACAGTGATCTGTGGCTGGGAGTGAATCAGCTCTGGAGCTGGACGAGTGTGTTGTTCCAACTCAACAAGATGGGAAAAGATCTCAAGAGAGTATGCTCCAATGCATTCATCGTGGGCACGGGATTCCATGTTCTTAACGTGTGGGTCTGAAGCCAGAAGACGAGCCTGCGCTCTGCGCTTGAGAACCATTGGTGTAAGTGGATCCATTTTATTCTAATGATGTGTGTTTCTGTTTTATATGTTTGGAAATGTCTGGTGCCAAAATGGGTTGATGATATGCAAATGCAATGCTGGGAGAGACTTTCACACTTTCTGAATGTGGTCCTGGAGTGAGAATATGTATATGCAAAGTAAAATAGCAAATGAGTGGAGGTGAGCACTCGAGGATGACGGGCTAGGATGAATGTCTTTCTTTATCAATATGATCGAAGAGGGTAAGAATGTGCTGTTACTATTTTTGCATATGACCTAAGATAGGGAGTGGGAAAGAGGGGGGTGGTTAGGGCCGTGAGATCAGGAGTGTAAGAACTGGTAAGTGAATAGCAGTCCGTTGTTCTCAAAGTACGATGTAGCAATGACTATTTATCGTTGTGATGAGCGATACGCGGGTCAATTGTCTTGTCTAAAATGGGGATAGTGGGGTGAGAACGCCTAGAGAACAGGCTATGAAAAGGTGAGTGTGTGAGTATGTGTGTACTGGGGAGGAGGAGGGAAAGGTGGATGAAAGGTTGAGAGTGGTGCTGGTGTGGGCCCGTGGAGAAGCTAGGAGCCAATGGCAAGGTTTGATTGGAGAGACCGATGGTGAAGAGGAGAATCTTGGTAGGTGGGAATGGTGGAGTGGCATGGGGAGCCGGGAAGTTTTATAGACCTCTCCTGCCCGATCTTTTTTTTTTTTTTCCTTTCTTGTTTGAACAGCTTTTCTTTTAACGCACAGAGCTGTGGGCGGTGGAGCTGTCGCAGCTGCCTGCCGGGTTTCAGGCTGCGCGTACCGCTGCACGTTCTGTCCGGAGCTCCTGGCAGGGCCTAGAGTGGGGTCTGGATGGGTCTGGCTTGTGGGCATGAGGTACTGGGGACTAGCATGGGCGATGTTGTGTAGAACCATGGTGAGTGTTGATGTGTACTAGTAGAGAAGGAATGTACTGGATTGCTCCATTGAGCAGAATTGTGTTGATCTTGACAAGTAAAAGTAACTAACTATTAAAGCTGCATTCTTTTGGACTCAGGAAGGCACACTGCGCACAGGTGATTGTAATTTTTCTGATACACAGGCACCCGCACGACAATTAACAACGAATGACAGGGCCTGATCTGATCCGGGATCAAGGAGGTGGTTATTTCAGCTTCAGGGTACTACTCAATAAAGCGCTGTGGCGAGAGGCAGGAACTGTGATTTGGGGCAACCTGTGTTTACAAATCGAGGTGAGCCTCACGCCGCCTGCGTAATCTGATACAGCCGAAGCATGATGTGCTTTGTGACTTTGAGGCTACGGCGCACAGAGGCAGGATACGCTTGCCCGAAACAGGCTAAATTGATGAGATCACAATAAAGGCAAAGAAAGGGATGTTCAGAAGCAGGATATGAAGCAGCACGACAGATCGTGCTTGGGTGTACTGCGTGCACTGCGTGTTCGAAAGGTGTTACTTTGTCTCATCTTGAGTTTGCCTCAAGTCGGGCAAGCCTTCAGCTGGCCAACACTCCTCCACGCTTCGCAGATAAGGCGTGGCTTGTGGCCCCACGGAGGCGGCGTGTCGACACGGGCCCACATAGACCAGCTCTAAACTTTAGGGACTGGGTAAGCGTAGTTAGGCGGGTATGTGGCGTTTGGCTAAAACAGAGAACAAGGCCCTTGTACGGTTGAGGATCATTCATGATGGTACTAGCAGGGCCAGCCAGGAAAAACATATGATTTCAGCAAATTGGCTTAACAGGTGTTGCTACTAAAGAAGCCCTCGGTATTACACGATGAAGAGATTTTGTTATCTCAGCCCACACACTGCGATGTTGTCTGTTTCACTGGGCATTTGATTTACGAAGAGCTGGTCTTGACAAGGGGGTCTTGTGTAGTGAAAACCCCCGAAATTTTAGTCCCAGAACCTAGACTAGGGCAGAGGCGGTAGAGATCTCGCGCAGCGTGCACACCCGTCCGTGATTGATCGCCACACAAATCTCTGGAAACCCCTGCTACCATGCTCCCTGCCACTTCTATACACCAAAAACATTCTCTTGCTCGCCTGTCATTTCCCTTCCCTTCAGCAGTCTCCACCACTGCCCCACCATATTTCACCGGCGACAAGTCGTTGCAAAGGAGCTTCTTACCTAGCACATCGATCAGATGGTACTCCCCCCTTTTCTGCTTTCACCGTATCAAGAAAAAACCAGACCAGATCGGGTCCACAGCTCCTGCTTCCCCACATTCCGTGGCAACGGGTCCAGTTGGGCATGGGCCACGACTGGGTGGCCTGGGCCCTCACATTGCTCTATAGATATGCTCGTTTCCTGGTTCAATCGCGAGTCGCAAAGTGCCACCGCTACTAGGGACTAACACCACAAGTTGCCGGTCACTTACACGGGGGTAAACTCTGTTATGCACCCGACGAACCCCTCATCCTCTATGTATAATGCCCCAGACTGTGGCAGTTGAGGAGAAGGATGAGAGCTCTCGGCAGGAACCGTGCAAGAAGTTATAACATGTGACATGGGTCAGGATTACGTACATCGACTGACAGAGCCATTTGTAGGACAATCAATCGCCTACCGCACAATACATTACAACACAGAGGAGCACACTACATTGCACTACCCTCATCACAGAACTGGAGCCACATAGTAGCTTAAAGGAATCTTTCAACCCAATCGTCAACTGCTCAGGAGACAGCCCTGTGCTACACTGCAGATATCATTCGAGACGTGTGGTTCAAACAACGGGCACTTTCACTTGTATGTATCTTTGACAGCCTCACGGTCAGTTGACCCTGATCAACACTAGTAGTGGTGCCATCTTGAAACGTCAATTGTGTACGGGGCGCCTCATTTCCACCAGCGTCTCATATCCATTGAAGAATTAGCTTGACTTTTCATCATCGCCAATCGACGCTAGCAACCATCCCAAACAAGGCATCCCCGACCCGACGTGGCTATCCGTACATACGCATCAACATCCAGGCTGTCTGTTTCACATCAATTCCTGAGTTTAAGAGCGTAGTTCACTGGATCAGCGGTTCTCGATTTTAATAAAAGCGGCTTTCCTCACACATCTGCACCGTTATATAAGGGATTTTATCCCGATCCAGGCAAATCCTGAGGCCTAGCTGTAGTCTATAATCTATATAGACTTGATGTCCACCCTTTTTTTTTTTTTCCTCCTCTCATTTTCCCGGGGTGCCTAATTTTGGACTAGATTTTCCGGTATGGGCCGCATGCCAGATTCATACACCTCTCCCCCTATACGCAAGTTGACACACACAAGCCGTGCACTGTACAAATGTTAATCGGTGACTCCAGCAAGGGCAGTTTTCGAGCCTGCGAATGATTATCGGGATCAGCACACTCTCAGTGAAAGCACCTTGCTCTAACAACAAGGACGTGTTTGTGTCTGTGTGCGTTGATCTAGGTGAGAGTGAGTGATAAGGTTGAAGCGTCAAGAGCATAGGGGTGCTGCCTTCAACGAAGGTTACCGACATGTTGATACATGAGTAGTGATTTGAATATTTTTCTGTCGGCGATCTCTTGTGCCTGGGCCCACATTAAACAAGTCAGAGAACAGGCGACGTAAGTATTAGGGGTTATTTGAACAAACAAAGCGATATATCGTGGCCATACATAGTAGTGAATATACCAGTGCAGTTACAATTATAATAACGAAGAATATAGACTTTATCAGGTGACTTTTGGTCTTACCCCTCTTATTAGGCTTTTTAGTGGTTTATATCAGCTTTGTGATTGCACAGTCTGATAGATGAGTCTCGCCAATTGTGTTGATCGATATGCCCGCGGGCCTAAAGCATCGTGGAAAAGCCCTTCTTTAAGACGAGGTGTCGATGCAGAAGGGATGCCCCATCCAACAGCTCGACATGGATGAATCGATCTCGTCAAACTCTAAATCCCGCAATACAACGGCTCCGTTGGATCTGTAATGCTGGCGCCACTGTCGAATGATTTATATTCAAGGTGGTCTTGTCAACGGTACTGCTGGTGCGCTCACCGTTTTCGATTCGCACATGGCATTCGGCATGGACCCACGGCTCTTTTCGAGAGAGGGGAGCTTGAAAGACAGCTGTAAATATACAGAAAGAACTAAATCAGGGTTGGGCCTACCAGTCCACGTCAATTCAAACACTGCTAATGGTAAAAACAATAGCTTGTTGCGATGTCACTGCCTTTAACGACCGTTGACTGGGAGGCGTGCTGTGCTACAAGAAGCTTACGATGATTGCATGAGCAAAATAGCCCAGGTTCCCGCACACTCCTTTAAGGACTCCAATAATAACACAAAACCAAGTTTTGCACATCGCACGACTTGTTATCTGTGGACGTTATTTGCGACTGTAGTCTTGAGATTGTGGTCTTGAGATCCAGTTCATATTTACCCCTTCTTGCACCAAGAAACTAGAATCTACCAAGCGCAGCCACAACTCGCGATCCGTGGGCAAAGTTTCATACTCTTACATGAACAAATGTACAGGCTGGCCTTGTGTGAAGTCTCTTCTAGAAATTGCTTGTCCATTAACGCTCTATTTTGAGACCCTTTTTTCACAAATCAGCTTATAGCCTATGTCTACTGGTTCAATTGCTTGTCATTCCACCTGAGATCACCTCACCGGGTGATTCCACCCCTCGTACTAGATTACCCACTGGCTCCAGCTACTAAAGATGGATTGTTGCCTCAAGTGTTGGGTGTTCAAGGCGTGGCGGAGCGTGCCCGGACAAAATTCTCGGAGCGCCAAACTGAACGCACATTTTAAAGGTGTGGCGAAGGCGGGAAAAATCTGATCCCCTTGGAGATGATAAGGTGTGCGTCTATACACCGTGCAGCCTTGTGCGGGGTTGTTGCGGACGATGAAAGGGCTCGGACTGTATATGCAAGTTATGCATAAACCCGCTGATTTACGGATCCTACGTCTCCTCAGACTTTGACGCCTAGTCTAGTCTCGGCTGTAATGGGCTGGATGTTGGCGTGAGGAGGGGGTGGTATTGGGAGCCAGCTTGTGTGATTGCTCATTTACAGGTCTCTCTTGTGGCTTGTAGCTTTTAGATTTGAAGCCGTTGTAGATTAAGACAAATGGTACAACGAATCTCAAGTAACAGGCATACCAGGCATCGAGGTGCAACCAACCATGGGACTTCACTATGTCGTAAAACTCAAGATATTCCGCGACCTTCTACTGCTCCTGAACCTGGGATCCGGACGTTGACCGAAAAGAGGGGGCGGGGTCATTTGATGGCGGGAATGGGGGGAGGGGGGTTGATATAGGGTCCAAAACTGATGGAGATGTACTAGTTGTTGTCTTAAGAGATGATTGAAAAAACTCTCTACGTCGGCCGAGGCAACACAAGAGAAGTGTACAGCAATTGGCAGAGCAGGCCGATTGATCCCACCCTAATCATCGCTTAGTGCACATATCCCATGAACTCTAAAATATAGATCGATCTTGGTACATTTCCCATCCCCTTATCAAAAATGAACTTTGATTTGAATTGGCCAGCCCCTCCAAAGTGCTCCACCTCTACTCTACCTCTGCTTAGATCCTCATGGTGTAACAGCACTTGCGCTCAAACGCATCGTGCTGCGAGTGCGCAATCTCCCACGTAGTCTTTATGTAGGGGTATGCCGGACTCGGACCTAAGACACCAATGGTGGTGGAGAGCACCGCATAGAAAAGATCTCTTACCTGAAGTGGGATATGGGCACCCCCAAGGTGCCCCAACCCCGTTCATTGACGGGATTGTGTTTATGTGGTGTGAACGTCTGCTGACAGGTCTATGGGCGGCTCCCACAGAGTATCAGATGTTCGAAAGGACATCAGCACATAGAGGCAGTTGGGAGTAGGATGAAGGCTTTCCCAATCGTCGCGGATCACCCTTTTTTGGGAATGAGGCTCGATTGGGCATGGGCCATGGCAACTTGCCCCCAGATCTACATACATTCAATAAAGGAATTCACAAGAACGATCCGCTGCGCTGATACGGCACCGCACAGCTGAACATTCTTCCAATACTTAGGATTACAACGGCGACTCTCCATATTACGGGTAGTATCGGTGGCCGTAGCTAGTGCTCATTATCACCTCATCTCCCAGCCTGTCCTACAAGTGTGCCCGCCCAAGCATACCTGCAGGCACGTTTTTCTTTTACTTAATTGGTCCCAAATGGGGCACACCCTTGTCTTAGTTTCCCTCGCGCCAAGTCGCAAAGTCTACGACGCTGGCGGCTGACCCACAGCACTTGGTAAATAAGGGAGTAATTGTTGCAGTTTAAGCAAAACAAGCTTGAACAAAAGACTATTGATGAGTTTTAAAGGGGCTTAACGGTTATTTCTCTTTCTCTCTTCACTAAACCTCATCTGGCCTAGTTGTGAGCTGCGGCTCTTAGGTTTTGATGGGGTGTGCTACGCGTCGCACATGTTCTCTGCGCCATCATCGGCGACGGGCGTCCAAATCTGATGATGTTTTTTTCCCACTCTGTATAGCCAGCTCTTCAGCCGGCGTAAGAGCCGCTGGGGTGTGAATGCTTTCTACCAGCCGCCTGACCAAGTGCTAAGTGGTGCATTCTTCGTCTGCAACGCCTCACGGTGGATGGAGTCCCAGGTATAGTCCGATAAAAGCCTAAACGTGTGATGTTGTCGTATTAGTTGTCTTGCGCTGCTGTGATCGCAAAAGCTGATAAGCTGCGAAGGCGCACCCAGTCAGGGATAGAATAATACAACTGCGAATACCCTGCTATCACTCGCATAATGACAACAATTCAGTACTGTCTCCATTTGACAACATAATTTTTTTAAGGTCAACTTATGTTAATCAGTACATGGGTCGCATAATAAGTTCGCGGCTCGCATTGGGTCGTGGTCCAACCCCCGATCAATCAATGTACGTCTAATCTGGGTCTGTTGGGTGGTATCTTGGACACATATAAGCACCTGATATGACTTTACAAAAGAGTAAAAAGATGGGAGCACCGGGCCTGTCCCCTTTTCCTGAAAACCTATACATAGCAACGAGTTGCAACGACTGATCATCCCGATCATGGCGATGGTGCGATTGACGACAGTGCGCGACGCGGCCACTTTTGATCTTCAGAATTTCCGTAAACAGGAAACATCACGCGCATCTGTCAAACAGCTCGTGTCACTGCGGTACGTACCGGCTGCACATCTCACGGGTGTCGCCCGCGGCAGTTGCTGTGGTGAGAACAATAGACTTGATGCACGTCATCTTCAAAACAAGGCCCAGGTTCAGCCTGGCGAGTCTCGTGAATTGTGCGACTGGGACTAGCACCTCAGTTGTTACAACTCGCCAGACCCGAGGCCCCACAGGATGGGCGCTGAACTGGCGCTGGTCTCGAGGGTAACAGCTCGGGCGGACTTGATCCAAACTGAGAGGCGTCGTGCACAGACAGCGTGATTAACTGGGAGATACTGCCGTTGCGGAGAGACACCGCAGATAGGGCAAACGTGCTTGGTTCAGCCCTAAGTGAGGGCAACAGATTCCAAAATTTAGGGCACGCGATGAGCCCTAACCAGCTCAGGTGCTGATGGGTGATTCTCTAACTATGTATCAGCCATGGTCTATGTAAGATCATCTATTAGCTATTATGGTTGAGAGCTTGTGCACTTGGGGGGGTCCGATCCCAGTTATGCTTCTTCAAGCCCACCAGCATTGCTTGCCGCTAGGGGGGTATCCACCCCACTAGATCGCTGTCTAGACTCTTCTTTTTTGGTGGATGGGGGCACTGGATGCATTAGCATGTTTTCTGATCTTATCTCTGCTGGGTTTAGAGAGACAATTCCGTTTTAGCGCACCTTAGTCCGATGCGCTCCTTGTGGTCCTGCCTTTTCCACTTTTGGCGCCAGTCCACGCCCTCCTTCCTGCCACTGCGTGCGCGCGCAACCATCCTGTGTCTAATCTATCGTGAATCGACCCCTTCCTTGTTCTACTACACGAAGAACGTTAGATCAGACTTCTGTACAACGAGTCCTCAGCTCACTGATTATCATTCACTTAGCTCACATCCATTCGCGATGTCTACAGTGTACAAATTCGAGTGGTAAGTCCTTCTTCGCTACCCTATCGTGATTATCCTGTCACATCCCTTACACCCTGCATAAGCTAACCATCCCTTCATAGGCCAAGGTCATGTCAAGGCTCCGTTTACATCACGGGAACCTTTGATAATTGGTCCAAATCAACACGGATGGTCAAGGGAAAGGACGGGAAGTACTCAGCTACCCTCGAAGTCCCAAAGGATACCAAGGTTCTTTTCAAATTTGTTGTTGATGGGTCTTGGTTGACCATCCCTGAGTTTAAGACGGAGCGTGATAACTCAGGAATTGAAAACAATGTGCTTTACCCAGCTGATATTGAGATCCACAATGAAGACCTCGTCGCCACACTTGCTGAGAGTGATGCCAACTTCGACTCACCAGTGTTGACTGATACATACAGTGTCCTTGGTGGTACCAGTGTGGGCAACGCTGCTAATGCAGCTTATCACTCCGAGACCGAGACCTCTACGAGTTTCAGCAATGTCAGCTATAACGACTTCAGTCCCTTCGCTCAAAGTGCTACTGATACCAATACAGTGAATAACTTTGTCTTAAGCGGGGGTATCGACGATGAAGACGATGACGTTGAAAACCTCAGCGATGACTTGGTATCTTCTGCTCAGATCACCTTGTCTGGCGGTACTGAGCCTTCCTCCGCTGGTCGGCCAACACTTGTCAACATCCAGGAGGGAAACAGACAGGCAAGATATTATACAAGCATGTCCTTGTTGAGCAAGTTCACTGAATTGTTCAAGTGACGTTGTCCTGGTGTCCACTGTTTGGGTTTTGATTCATCGTTGCTTCCTTGATCGCTTGTACTTTCATTTTGGATTAATTGTGTTCTTTTTTTTTTTTGTTTTTGTCTCCTCGTGGTAGTGGAGTACAGTTATGGGGTTGGATTAATGGGAGACTTTGCTATGACTTTTGCTTTTTATGGGATATTGAAAGGAACAAAATGGGACGCCACTCATTGACGAGTGGCACAAGAATACAAAATAATGGTGTTTTAAGAACAGTCCCGTAGTGTGAGGATTTGGACCTGATAAACTCCAGATATTATTGTGAGGATCAACCACGGGAGTTTGTGGCATTCGTAAGGCCAATACGCTCATTTTTGGACTTGAAGACGGTGCTTCCCTGGGAACCGCCAGAGTTCTGATTGAAACCGGCACCAAAGCCACCATGTCTCTGCTTGTTCTTTTCGTCATCGTAGACGAGTACATCCTCGGGTGTGATCTTGATGGATGTTGGCTGTCTTCTGATCATATTTTCCGTGTGTTCTGCGCCCCCTAAGTTTGTTTTGATGTTGAAACCTCAAGAGAAGCTGGCACAATGTTTTGATTTTAGCGCCCGCGATCGGACCCCAACAGACGATGGGAAAAGGTCGCGGCCGATTTCAAAGCACACCCATCATCATGATCATCACTATCATCATCACTTTGATAGAAAACGCCACTTCGCAGCTGTACAACGCCCAAATCCCCTCAGCTCTATCAAAAATGAACGCTGACATGGCGGATGCTCCTGAGGAGAACACTTGTCGAATCTGTCGTGGTGAAGCTACGGAGGAGGCGCCGTTGTTCTACCCGTGCAAATGCCGAGGCTCCATCAAGTACATCCATCAAGACTGTCTCGAAGAATGGATCAAGCACTCGAACAAGAAGGACGTTGCATGTGACATATGCCACCAGAAGTACAAATTCACAACGCTATATGCTGATGATACCCCCGATCGTGTGCCGTTCCGCTTAATCGCCAAGAGATTGTGGGCATCCCTCTGTTCCTACGCTCCGCATGTCTTCATGGTTGCTCAACTAGTTGTGGGTGTAGTTATCCAAATACCACTTTGTTGGGCTGTTTCAGCCAGGTTTATCACATGGCTTGTGGACGGTGTAACACTTCATCAATCGTTCTTGACACATATGATTTATGGTGACCATCCTCTTCCCGAGAAAGAGAATGATTGGATTAGTACAAGCATTATCGTGGGGAAGGCCTGGCTTATATCCGCTTTTACAATTTCCCTACTTATAAGTTTCTTTGTGGTACTCTTCAACCTGTACGAGCAGGTCGTTGATGCACCAGGATTTGCAAAGCTCATCAGAAGAAATATTGGTGAGGAGCGTGTTGGTCGTGGTACTAATCTTCCCCAGGGAAACAGAGCAAGGGCAAGGGCTGCGCCTCCATTGGCTGCCCGGCAATTGGGAGAACATAACCAAAGATTGGGCGAGGCGGTTCGAGACTTGGAAAATCTTCAAAGACTGGTTGAAGATGTGAACGATATGGATAACCCAGTTGTTGCTGAAGCATTTAACAGATTGGTCGGCAGACACTTTGAACTGCAGAGAGCTATCCGCGATGCCCAAAGAGGAGATAACGACAACAATCAAGAAGGCAATCAAGAAGACAATCAAGAAGAGAATCAAGATGGATTGCTTGCTGAAGAGGATGAGATTCAGGATCCAGACTTTGTTCCAGACGATGCATCAGATTCTTTCCACAGTGACGGTGATGATGTTGAGCTGGATGACGCAGATGAGTTTGAAAGGTTCCGCAGATTTGACGAAGCCAATCATCAAGCTGGGGATGATCTTGCTGCAAGACTTCGCCAAAGGGTGAATGCTCAACAGCAACATCTCGTTAATCGTGTACCTGACATTCCTAATCTGCCAAATAACAACAGAATTCCAGTGCCACTCTTTGACAATGCCGATTTTGACCTCGATGAGCCAATCCGCCCACCTGCGCAAGCACAGAACCCTGTGAGAAGAAATGTTGAACGCAGAGACCCACCAGTCGCTCGCCTTGGCTTCGGGGGACTTGGTGTCAGGCCAGTTCCTCCTGCTGCTGCTGTGGCTCCTATTGTTGGTCGTGCAGAAGGCGCCGCTAGAGCTCCTGCCCAGCAGCCATTTGATAACGAAGTCGAAGACTTCTTGAACTCACTCAACCCAAGCATGATCATTGTCATTGCAGATCTCGTCATCGTTACTTTCTTGACCTTGTTCTACTGTGTTCCATCGATTGTTGGAACCATCTTGTTCCAACTACTTTTCTACCTCGGTGAGGCCTCAATTGTGATAAAGTCTAGAATCAGTGATTATTTGGGTTTAAGAAGTGATAAACCATACGTGAACTACAGATTTATCTATGAATTTTTGAAAGGCAATCTCCCATCATTTATGACGGCATTTGAAAACTCCGTGACAATACCTCTTTTCACCTCTCTCACGCGTGTCTATTCTCAGTCTGAACCTCTCACTACATCTGAAAGGATGGTTCCATTAATCTTGTTTTACGGACTCGGACTGTTTGCCATTTTGAGTTACTTGAAAGTGCAAGAGACCACACACGGACCAACATCACCTCTGCTCGGCTTCCAGAGAAAGTTGTACATATTCTGGTTCAGTGTGATCTCAACATTGAAGGTCACTACAATCTTTGTTATTGAAATGCTTGTATTCCCAACTTGCATTGGCGTCTTGATGCTCTTCGTCCTGGCCCCATTGACCTCCACGGGATCTAGTTGGGCCACATTGAGAAGTTTCCTCTTTTGATTTGGCTCATACCACTTTAACGAATGAAGATTATCGAGAATAACTCTACTCTGTAGCCTAATGCCCGCCTTTTCCCTAGCAAGAATCAAACAATGAGCCACAGAAGCTCCGTTGTAGATGAACGCCTACATCCAATCGTTGAACTCATCAGGGGTCAGGCGCGGCCGAAAAATTCCAGGTAGGTAAGGTCACATCCATCACCAACCCGTCGCCTCCAAAGAACTCACATTCCTTGACTAGAGCCTCCCCAGTCGCAATGTCAACCTCGGAGCACACATCCATGAGCGTCATACCCATGCTTTTGGGGCTCGGATGGGCCTACATGGCTTGCCTCTCCCTGTTTGTGGGGATGGCGCGCCGCTATATCATTCGCCCGGGGACCTTATATTTCCTCAGGTCTGCCGATGATCCCAACACAAGGCTGGTGAACGATGCCCTCACAAGGTCATTCTATTTGCAGCTGTTCCGGATGTGTCAGACGTTTCTTGGTTATCTTATCCTGGTGGTTCTGGGTATCGGATCCATCACGTACGGCCTTAAGGCGACTGGCTCACCGTTGTTGCCACTCCGCATCAACTTTATCTTTGCACCTGCGCCCATCAGTTCGTTGGTTTGGCTTGCCACTGACAGAAGCCCATTGTTGAAGAAATACGTCAGACAGTACTGGCTACGTGCTTTCAAGGCATGTGCTTCGAAAATGCGACTCTCGTCGTTTATTATGGGCAAACACAATCCAAAGGAGCGTGGCCACATTGTCTACAAGGACTGGAGTAGTTGGTTTGCCGGCGCTATTCCTGATTATACACAGCCGAAGACCTCAGCAGAGGCAAATGAGGTTTTGAGAACCACTGATCAGAAAGCGGTATTTGTTCCGGACGGCTACCACGTTAGGGCCCCAAAGTTTGACATTGCAACGAGAAAGTACATTGCAAGCCTTTTCATACCAGTCACGAAGGATGATATACCATTGGCACAACCTACTACGAGTGTCCCACCAAGAGACCTTGAGCTAGAGGGAACCGAAGACGATGTTTCCACATATGATCAGTATGAGGTTGTCTACAGGCCACCGAGATTTGGCACTAGAGTCATCGCCTTCCTTTGTATGCTCTGGGTGTTTGGTGTCATCTTGTTCGTATCAACTATTTTTACTGCTAACCTTATCGGACGTCCATTTGCCTGGGTGATTGACTCGTTGGCTGATGGTATCAACAGAAGGGTCTTTGAGGAGTCCGATGGATATACCTCTCTTGAATTGTGCTCACTCAGACTGGATGTTGGATCCATTGCCCTCGGATTAATCATCATGTTGTTGGGTCTCATGAAGTATGACGAGTACCTGATCAAGAAACATATTGGAGAGGCTACTGGTAACCAGCAGAATGACGCTGAGGAGCACGTTGTCGCTGAGAATGCCAATCAGAGAATTAGAAGAGCCATTGTGGACGTCTCAATGTTATCAGCTTACCTATTGGGTCTCGTTTTGTCGCTTGCCTTCACGTGCTTGTGGACGCTGCAAGTCTCACAATTTGCATTCGAAGACTTGTATGTCCATCTAAGGGGAGATGATAAGGACAGTTGGGAGTACCACTTATTGAATGTGCCCTTTTCATTTGTCGCTTTGACTCCCGTTATAAGATTCCTCGCACACGACTGTGGTACTTTGGCACGTAACACCATCAACTTTGGGTGGCGGTTGGCTTTTGAGGGGTTCTGGCAAAGAATCTTCATACCTTCTTTTTTGAGATATTTCAAGACCTTTGGTCCTGTCATTGCCGCCATTATTTGTGTTTTGGCCTACGAGCAATACCATAACGGTGACAAGTATCACTCTATCGTTGACATGGCTATTATCGTTGTCGTGGAAAAGAGATTCTATCACCACATCACAGTCTACTTTACACCAGTGTCCTTGGCTGTTGAGTTTGTCGTGACCGCCGGTAAGGGAGCCATTAAGCTCTACCATTCTCTCAGTGCAGACGTCAAGGACAAGTACTACTCCAAGGGCAAGACACTCGAGAACGTCCAGACTGAGGACCAGGCCACACTCAATGACTGACCTGTATATGAACTCATGATTAATTGCAATGACCACTTTTTCCCCAGCGATTAGATTCTGTATAAAAACACATATAGAGATGCCATTTGATCGTATATGTGTGCCACATTACGCCCATTCTCGCCAAATATTTCGCCAAATGGCGACGGCCCCGGCGCAAAACATCAGCGCTCGTGAAAAAATTCGTGGCCCGCGGAGGAAAAAACGAAAGTGCTGCTGGAGAGTTTGGGGTCGACGACGAGTGCATCATCAACGGAGACTTGTCTTGCAAAAGAACTCACGGACGACCACCTGTACATATACCACCGGTCACCTGTGCCTTACCATGCTCAGAAATACGCTCCTCAAGCAGGCTACGCAGGCCTCGATCGCCAGATCTTTCCACACATCGGTGGTGGCGTTGAATGCCCCACCAAAGTCACCACTTCAGGTGTTCACCGAGACCTTCAGAAAGGAGTGGAAGCAGTCGAAGGAGTTGCAGGACGGAATTAAGGCTCTCTCTGATGAGACCGGTAAGATTGGTCAGTCCGATGCTTTCAAGAAGGCCAAAGAGGCCTACGAGCAGGCCTCGAAACGTACTACCGTTATTGGAAGAACCATTAAGGAGACTGGTGAAGTGATAGAGAAGGTTGCTGAAGATGTTTGGGATTCCGAGGCTGGTAAGTTCACAAGACGTACATTCGAAAGAACTGCCGATGTCGCTGATAAAGCCTTTGAGCCAGTGAGACACACTAAGGTGTACAAGGATATCACAGAGGAAGTCTTGGATGGTTCTGCTGGAAGCTATGGTGGTTTCGAGACTAAGGAGCAGAGAAGAATCAGAAGAGAGAAGGAGCTCGCATCTGGCAAGAGACCAAAGGCTGTGAAGGCCAGTGAAGAGGCTGGTACTTCGCTTGTGCACACTGACATCAAGCCAACTGGTCCAGGTATCGGTAAGAAGATTGAAGACTTCCAAACAAAGACCGCTGTTGGTCGTACATTTGCCGACTTGAAACTCAAGTACTGGTCTGAGTCTGAGAACCCATTGATTGTGCTGATCAGAACTGTCTTTGAAAAGATTGGTGGTTTGTTCGCCGAGACTGAGTCGGCCCAAGTCATCAGATTGTTCAAGCAGATCGATCCAACTTTCAACAATGAAGATTTCACTAAGCAGCTTCGTCAGTACATCATTCCAGAAGTATTGGATGCTTACGTGAAGGGTGAAGAAGACGTGTTGAAGGTTTGGTTCTCCGAGGCTCCATACAACGTTTACGCTGCCCAGCAAAAGGTGTTTAGAGACCAGGAGCTCTTTTCCGATGGTAAGATCTTGGATATCAGAGGTGTTGAGATTGTCTCCGCTAAGATGCTCCCATCCAACATCCCAGTTCTTGTTGTTGGCTGTAGAGCTCAGGAAATCCACTTGTACAGAAAGGCTAAGACTGGAGAGATTGCTGCCGGTCACGAGTCCAACATCGTGATGAGTTCCTACGCTATGGTGTTGACTAGAATCGCTGAAAATGTTGACGATAAGGAGACTGAAGGCTGGAAAATTTTGGAGTTTGTCAGAGGCGGTTCTAGAGAGTTCCACTAATCTGACTACGAAATGGTGGATTTATGATTTCCCTGATATGAAATGAACTTTCTTTTGTGCCAATAACTGAAACCACTGTGAATAGATATGACTGCATGAAAATTTGAAAATGTCATGGATCCTCGGATGTAGTATGAGTTGGATCGCCATCTATTTCGTTTGTGTTGATCATTAGCTCTTAACTTTTCTTTTCTTGAATACCGTGGGCTTCGTTTGTGTCCCTTCCTCGTCAGTTAATACCTCGTCCTCAATCTTTTTGTCCTCTCCTAGATTCCAATTCTTATTCTCCATCTGACTTGCCGGCAGTTTTAGCTCATGCTGTGGGATTGTGTGTAAATCTTCGTTCGGTACTGAAAGCGGTGATCCCAATTGTCGAAGGACCGGCTTGGGCGCCACTTCTTCCCACTCACCGACGATTGGCTCCTTACTTGCGTTTGTCGGCGCTGTCTCCTTTTCAAATGTTGATTGCTCCTTCTTCTTCTGTGAATGTCTTTTATATGTTCCTGCTTCCTTCTCAGCTTCAATTCTCGCTCTTTCATTCTCCCGATTTGTCCTGTGTAGCTCGTTGATGGCCCTCTGAATGCTGGCCGTGTGCTTCTCGGAGAGCTCGTGCTGTTTCCGTGCAATATTATTGTCGTCGATGAACTGAATCTGTGTGTTAGCATGCCACTTTCGATGGCTCAAAGTGCGTTATTTGACTCACAATTTCGCAGGACTTGCACCAGAAACGACTCATGATGGTCTATAGGTTTGGAATGTGGGTATGGCAAGCGCAAGAGTAGACAAGCTGATAACCCCGTCGAACTTTTCAGCCCGAAGCCTTGTTTCTGTTTGGGCGCGCATCTCTCCTCACAAATTTTGGTTTTGACACAACCAGCCATTACTACTGAGCACTTGTGGTGGAACAGTCAGTCTTCAAAGTTGGTAGATGTCGGACAGTAAGGATAAGGACGTTCACCGAGGCGACAGAGATCGCCAGAGCTCAAAGCACTCCTCTGGAAGCCAACGATCCCACCACAGCCATCCCAGATCATCACACCGTTCAGGAGAACGTCATCGGAGTCGCCATTCACACAGAAGCGACAGAGACAAGGGCGATGACCATCGCTCACGATCAGATAGACACTCTGGAATACACAGAGGTATCAGCACTGAGCATCGAAGAGACCGTGACAGAGATCATTATCATCACAGCAGCTCGCACAGGCACCGCGAGAGATCCCCACACAGAGCATCTCAGCACTCTCCGGAATCAAATGGGAGAGTAACTCAGACACAACTGAATGAACTACAAGCTAAAGTACTGAAAGCGCGTCTGAAAAAAGACTCAGTGTTGTCAGAACTAGAGAAGAAGTATGCTGAGTTGCAGAGAAAGCATCAGCAGGAGAACTCTGAGACATATCACAACGACAGGGCTACGCTGACAGGCATCTCCAAGAAGGCATTTGCCGTTGAAGGTACTAAGAAGGAGGACGAAATGACAGCAGAGGAGCTTTTACGGGAGGAGAAGGTCTCTGGTAATATGAATAGATCTGCCGTCGACTCCATCATCAAGGACAAAAGGTTCAGTGATGACCTTGATTACCAAGATGATAACTCCTCAAGGCTGGCCAAGCACGTTCAAAAAGGAGCTGTTGACCTTAGGAAAATGGAGACACATGAAGCAAAAAAGCTTTCTGATGCCTTGGACAGATGCCAACTCTGCATCGAGAATGAAAACATCTGTGCAGATATGCTGAGCATGGCGAAGAACGTTTACCTCACTCTCCCACCTAGCCCAGAAATTGCCAAGTACTCTGCCATGATTGTTCCCATCAATCACGTCAAGAACACACTTTATTGTGATGAAGATGAGTGGGAGGAGATCCGCAACTACATGATCTCTCTATCCAGATTCTACTATGAGAAGTTGAATAAGGCAGTTGTGTTCTACGAAACCTCCATCTACAAGTACAACCATGCGGCCATTGTTGCTGTTCCAATACCAATGTCACTCTCCAGTACCATCCAAGGATACTTCAAGGAGTCAATCATCTCGCAAACTTCTGACTTTGAACAACAACACAAATCAATTGTGGATACCCTAGCCAAATCTGAAGTCATGGGACGTGATTCCTTCAAACACCTCATCGCTAAGGAAGCACCATTCTTCCATGTCTGGTTCACGCTCAACGGTGGTCTTGGACATGTCGTAGAAGATGTTTCAAGCTGGCCAAAGGGGGATCTTTTCGCTAGAGAGGTCCTTGGTGGATTGTTGAAGGTTGATCCGCTCACTATAAGAAAACAGGGACGTTGGGAGAAGGATGATCCAAGGGTTACTGAGATGAGTATGATCTATAAAGATTATGACTGGGCAGAACAGATGTATAATTGAGAGTAAAATTGTCTTCTCTATTTCACAAGACGAAGATTGTCATCCCCTGGGCACAAAGAATGTAGTGACACAGAGAGATTCCTCGGACCCACGGTGCGATATCGGTCAATGCCACGCAGCCTTAAGTACTGAACGCACATGTATATTAGTGTCCTAGCTGCAGAGATGAACCTCTATAAGCCACGTAAGAAGTACTTCGGAAGTGAGAAGATCGAACAGATATGTATCCAAGAATGTGAAGTCTAGGGGCCACGAGAGTCGCTAGCGCTACAACGAGCCGTGCATACCGAACATCAGCACCACAAAGACTAATGAAACTACTGAATTTCGTGAGATTGATATGAACAAGTGAAATCCTATATACGAGAGAACTACTGCTTATTTTGCTCCTCCTTAGTGGCACTCTCAGCCTTCTTGGCGGATTCAGCAGATGCATCCTCAGTCTTATCCTGTGTAGCTTCACCCTCTTTTGTCGCTCCCTCGGTTGTCTCTTCAGATGTCTCAGCAGACTTCTCGCTTGGGACATCATCATCATCCAAGCGGATCGTATCTTTGACCTGGATCTTGATACCTGTGTCGGCCTCCTGCTTTGTCTCTGTCTCGATCATCTCTTCTTGTTCCTTGAGCAACTCCAATCTCTTCTTGTTGGTCAAACTGTCATCAACATCAGACTCGACAACGTGGTGCACCTGCTCTGGCATGGAGCTGAGCACAGCCTGCAGAGCATCGTAGATGGATTCCTCTTTGTTCAAAGTTCCATATGTGTAAGCGTTGGACAAAACAAGTAAAGTAGATGGGATTCTCTCCTTGAGTCTCAATTGGATCCACATCTCCAAGTCATGTCTGAGCTGAATAGAATTGACATTCTTCACTCTGATACCTCTAGCAGCACAGGCAGCCTGTGTCTCAACAGTGGTCAAAGAGTCAACACCTTCGTACTCAATGGCACGGTCATCGTTCTTGATTTTGAGCAGTTTGTATCTCATTCTGAATCTGAGCATCTCGTTGGTACCAATTGGTTGAAGGTTCAAGTATTTGGCCATGGCAATGAGTTGTGGTCTCTCCAAGTTATCCAAGACGGTATCATCCTTGAACAATCTTGCGACACGAAGAGTCTGTTCCTTAGATGGTGGCTCCATGCCACTTCTCAATTGCTCAATGAACTCTCTGAAATCCAACTTCTCCTCCTCTGTAACAGAGGCGGGAAGCTGCATTTTGACGGTATCTCTAAGCATACTCGAAACCTTCTTTCTGGTGTCTCTGAGAGAGGTCACCTTTCTTTCCTTGTCAGAAGCCGATTCATACGTTGATGGCAAGAGGGATGGGAACAACTTCAAAGCGACAGGCAAGAGCAGCTCGGCAAACGGCACAATAACAAACATAGAAAATGGCACCAGTCTCACCATGTCCTGAGTCGTTCTCTGCAGTTGTTTGCGTTCTCTTCTTGTGAGTTCATAGCCAGCAGCTGTCTTGAGTGCCAGCTTGAATGAAATCTTGATCTCGAGACCAAGAAGCTTTGTACCGTCCCAATAGTGATTGGCCTCATGCTTCACTTTCTCCCAAATACTCTTCTTCGGTTGTACGGCGGCAGGTGCCGGGTCTTTTGAGGTGGAAGATTTGCCAGCGGCTTGTTCGGTAGAAGTTGATACATGCTCTGTGGTGGCGGTGTGAGTATTCTTGGCCGGTTCGGTCTTTGATGGCTGGTTCAACAGAGATCTGGTGTTATGTATTTGTCTGTATAGCACAGGGGTAGCAATGCGGTTGGCGGCCCCAGCACGGAAGATGGAACGCTGGACAGCGGGGGTCATCAGGACCCTAGTGCGTAGGGATGACATGTGAGATGTGTCTTGTTGAGTTGGTGTAATGAGATCGGGAGGCAAGCCGAAGCTCGAGAGGAAACCAGTGAGATTGGAGAGTCAGACCTTCAAAATGGACTGGAAGAGGATATTGATTCGTACCAAAATTGCAGCGAATGTGCTAAGACTTCCTGCTCTGTGGTTAACGCCATCTAAATGTTGAACGGGCAAATCCTCCCGCTCTCTCTGTTCCGGAGAAGCCCTATTGCGCAACTCCGCCTAATCAAGTAATTTGCGAGCGCGCTCTGCGCATTATTGACGCATTTTGTCAAGCGCTTTGGCGAAGGTTTTTGGCGAAAATTTTTGGCACTGGGATTGGGGGGGCGGAGAGAACACCCAAACACCAGAACTGCGCGAAACTGGCCTTGGCTCACGGTTCTGAAGTTTACGCCAGGTACCCAGATGTTCACGCGAAACTGGACCAGTGAAAAAAATTCGAGTAAACAAAACGTAGGCTAGCGCAGAGGTTGGTTAGAGGCTCTTCGGCTCAGCAAAACAAGCTTGCAAGTTCGTTGCTCTACCCCCATCCACAGACTCTAGAGGCTTCTGCTCACCAGATCTCTATCCTTCACTCCCTACGGCTCCACGTGTTCGATCTCCTCTGCCAATCCGCGAGCAGTCATTTACGCGACCAAGTCTCATTCACATACCAAGACTGGGGACTATCAACCTTAACTTCATATCATACACTCGATAGCGGTTAGTCACAAATGTCCAAGAGAGTCAGAGACAACGATTCTGCTACTGTTCCGGACAGGGCTACCAAGAAGGTTGCAATCTCCAAGGATGAACTCATCGATGCCATCACCGAGGGCATGGGTGATGTGTCGTCTAGCAGTGATGAGCATATGCCAGAACACGACAATGAGGATGAAGATGATGATGATGACGAAGACGAAGAAGAGGAAGAGAAGCAAACTGTGAAGCACAATGGTAAGACCAAAAAGTCATTATCTGCCCAGGATGTTCAAATTGCCAGAGAGACCGCAGAATTGTTTAAGTCAAACATATTCAAGCTTCAGATTGATGAGTTGATTAAAGAGGTAAGGCTTAAGGACAACAAGGTGGCAAAAATTGAGAAGTTTCTTCACAAGTTATATGATCTGATACAAGAGATTCCAGAGTTCAAGGACAAGTCGTTGGAGCAAGTCGAAACCTACTTCAGACGTACCATGGCCTCAGCACCATTTAACGACCCAAAGCCGACCAACGTCAACTACAAGTTCGGTTACGGTAAGCCAGAAAATGTCTCGATCATCGGGTCGTTTGGTCTGAAAACGGCTATCCAATCCCCGCGTGGCCTCTCCGTTGATGTCAACCTCACTATGCCAGCGGATCTCTTCCAACCAAAGGACTACATGAACTACAGGGCTCTACACAAGCGTGCATTCTACCTCGGATACATTACAGAAAATCTCAGATCCATTTTCACCAGGGAAAAGCTGAATTTCCTTGACCTTACTTATACATATCTCAACGGTGACATTCTTACGCCTGTCCTCAAGATCGAGGCCAACAATGCTAACCTGGAATCAGAGTACAACTTCCACAAGGCCAAGTTTGCCGTGAATATTCTTGTCGGTTTCCCATTCGGAATCTTTGATGCCAAGAAGCTTCTACCGATGAAGAACTGTATCAGAGTTCAGAAGGATGAAGAGCTTGAGCTGCCACCAACACCACTCTACAACTCATCTATTCTTTCTATGACGACTTATGACCACTATTTGAAGTTCCTCTACAAGACTAAGAAGTCTACTGAACAATTCAAAGAGGCATGTATGCTAGGAAGAATCTGGCTTGGACAGAGAGGTCTTGGTGCTTCTCTTGAAGCTGGAGGGTTTGGCCACTTTGAGTTTGCTGCTTTGACTGCTGCCTTGCTTAATGGTGGTGGCTCTGACGGTAACAAGATCCTTCTCTCTGGCTTCTCCAGTTACCAGCTCTTCAAAGGTGTCATCAAGTACCTTGCCACAGAGGACGTCTGTACAGATGGCTATTTGCAATTTTACTCTGATGTTAGTGAGCTTGCCAAATACCACAAGGGTGGGTTTAACACGCCGACCCTCTTTGACAAGACCACCAAAATCAACATCTTCCATAAAATGACCAAACACTCATATAATTTGCTTGTCAAGCATGCCAAGAGAACGCTTGTCATGCTCAATGATGTTATTCAGGACAGATTTGACGCCTTGTTCCTCAAAAACTCCAACGTTGACTACCTCAAATTCGACTCCACCGTCGAGTTCACAATTTCACCTCATGATGATGACTCGTTTGGACCATTCGAGAAGATCACAAACTTGACATATGAGAACTACTTGTCCAACAAGATTGCACACATTCTTGATTACGGCCTGGGCGACAGACTCACCGGATTCTCGATCACATTCGACAGACCTTACGATTTCGACATCTCTAAGCGTAAGGCAGCTACGCCGAACAACTTAACTGTCAAGATTGGTCTTCTTGTGAATTCCCACGAAGCTGAGAGAATGATCACCAAGGGCCCTGCTGAGTCTCAAGAAAGTTCAAAGTTCAGATCCTTCTGGGGTGCAAAGTCCTCGTTGAGAAAGTTCAAGGATGGCACAATTATCCATTCCGTCCTCTGGGACCAGAACTACAAAGAGCCAATAGTGTTCTCCATCTTGAAGTTCCTCTTCCAGAGACATATCAAAGACGATCTCAAACTCAAGTGTAATACCATTGACTTCAACAAGCTCCTCCCACTTCCAAACCTCCCATCATCATCCAGACAATCAGTCACATCCACTGTTGCATTCAGCTCTGTTCGTAAGAGCTATGATGACCTCTACCGCATCCTCATCAAACTTGACCTCCCACTTGCTGTGAAATCTGTTCTTCCAGCCAGTCCGGCCCTCAGATCCACCTCACAGCTCCAGCCAGTGCCATATGCCGTTTCCTCTAAGGACTTCTACAATGATCTAGTGTTGCAGTTTGAGACCTCTGTTAAGTGGCCAGATGAGATCTCTGCCCTTGAGAAGGTGAAGACCGCCTTTTTACTCAAAATCCATGAAATTCTTCAGAAGGAGACAGCATATCAGAGTTTCCTTGTGAAGGATGATGATACTGTTCCTTACAACTTTGACATCACTACACTGAACATCCTCACTCCAGAGGGATATGGATTCAGACTTCGTGTGTTGACTGAGAGAGATGAGGTGTTGTATTTGAGGGCCATCGAGAATGCCAAGAAGGAGAAGAGACAGATGCTTGAGACTATCTACATGAAATTCAACCAGAGATACATGGGTTCTGTAACGCACACCAGAACGCTATCTACGATTGCTCATCACTATCCATTCTACTCCGCCACTGTCCGTCTTTTCAAGAAGTGGCTTGATGACCAGTTGCTGCTCTGCCATTTCACCGAGGAGCTTGTTGAGCTCCTAGTTCTTCAACCATTTGTTGACCCAGCTCAGGCTGAGATTCCATCTTCTGTAGAGGCTGGATTCCTTCGCACATTACACTTTTTGTCGCAGTGGAATTGGAGAGATGATCCACTCATTATGGACTTGAGCAAAAACCCAGAGGATGATGAAGCTGAGATTGTTGCCAAGTTGAGTGATAAGTTGTCTGTACAGAAGTTCCAGAACTTGAAATCCAACTTTGATGGCTTGAGAAAGCAAGATCCTAACGGCGCCAGAACTCAGTTCTTCATTGCTACCAAGGCTGATGAGTCCGGTCTCTTGTGGTCTCACGGAATCCCACTGCCAATTGCTGCCAGATTGACTGCTCTTTCTAAAGTTGCCATTCAGCTGATTAGCAAACATGGTATCGATTCTAAGAACCTTGACTTGTTGTTCACACCATCTCTTGGAGACTACGACTTTGTGATGAAGGTCAAGACCCAGCCACAAGTTCTGTCTTCTGGTGTCTTGCCAGAGGGCTCTGCCACTCTCAAGAACTTGGTTATTAACGAGCATTACCCGTCTGATGTCACTGACAAGTTTGACCCAGTCAAGAAGCTTGTTCATGAGTTGAAGTTGAAGTTCCAGGACACTATCATCTTGTCCTACCACACACAGTCTTTGTCTGAGAAGGGTGAGAATGTCATCAGTGGTCTTATTGTTCCATCGAAGAAGGGTAATGTTGGTAAGTTTAAGGTCCAGGTTGGTTGTAATGTTAAGATTGAAGGTAAGGAAGACGCTGTTCTTAATAAAGAGGCCATGTTCACCGAGATTCTCAACTATGCTGGTGATCTTGTTATTGGCTTTGAGACAAAGTTTTAAAGTCTCATTTTGCATATAGTTGACTCTGTAATTGATGAAAACATTGTACAGGGAAAATTGTGATAAAACTCAGATGTAGCTATAGAAGATATGATTTAGTAAGAGTGGAAACGAAAGAAGGAAGGAACCCGCTTATCGATATTGCACACCCGGACACCAGACTCCTTCTAATGCTGGTTTAAAATTGCTTTAACTAACAATTTACTGGTATTCATTGGTCTTAAAAACTTTGTGACAATATTCAACCAATATGTTTGAAGTGAGTCTATAAACAAGACTAAAGCAGCAAACTTAAAAATGCGCAAATTGCTTTAGGGTCTCAATTTAGCTATTTGAAATCTAAATAGTAGAAAAACTGTTCAGTTTTTAAAGATTAAAGTCTTATTTGCCACCAGAAAAAACGATATCTAGCTGTCTTCAGTAAGGCAGGCGTATAAAGGCTTCATTCCGTCAATTGGGAAAGGTGAAGGTTGGTGAATTTCCAGCTACTACCACACATTAGACAAAAAGAACGAAAGAGAAGCAAACAAAGCACCTGCTTAACCGCAAAAGCCCCGAGAGGACCCTCGCATCATCATTTTGTATGGTTCGCGCTCCTCTGCGCGGACTTCGCGTAACGACGTGTCCGAAAAGTTGATCTCCACCACCATCAACTCCGATAACACAACCTTCGGACAAGCACACGCCGCTCTCATCAGCTAGCAATGTCGAAGCACAGTGGACTTCTCTCCTACGATGCGTTCGCCAAGACGGTTGAGGATGCCCGAATCAAGACGCGTTCCGGTGGATTCATCACCATTGGTTGTCTTGTTACACTCTTCTTCCTCATCCTTGGCGAATGGCGCCAGTTAAACGCCATTTCCATTCTCCCTGAGCTCGTGGTGGACAGGGACTCTAATGTAAAGATGGACCTGAACCTTGATATCACATTTCCATACCTCCCGTGTGACTTGCTCACGCTTGATATCATGGATGTGAGTGGTGATCTTCAGCAGGATGTTGCCGCCTATGGCTTCACCAAGACCAGACTCTCAGAAAGCGGTAAGGAGCTTGAGAAGGCCGATTTGAAGATCGGTGATGATGATGAAAAATTTAATAAGAAGGAAGCGGAGCCAGGATACTGTGGACCATGTTATGGTGCTAAGGATCAGAGTAAAAATGCCGAGCTGCCAGATGATCAAAAAGTGTGTTGTAACGACTGTGAGGCTGTCAGAAAGGCATATGCTGCCTCTGGATGGGCTTTCTTCGATGGTAAGAACGTTGAGCAATGTGAAAGTGAAGGATACCCTGCTAGAATCAGATCGCACTTTGGCGAGGGTTGTCGTGTGATTGGTACTGCCGAATTGAACAGAATCAACGGAAACTTACACTTTGCCCCAGGTGCCTCTCACTCTGCTCCAGGAAGACATGTCCATGATTTGTCACTCTACGACCAGCACATGCCATTCTCTTTCAAGCATGTAATCAATCACGTCAGTTTCGGACCTGAAGTGAATTCTCTCTATGACTCCTCCACACAGGGTCTCGCATCGCACCCACTGGATGGTTTTAAGGGCGAACATGGTGGTCACCATCATATGTACTCTTACTACACAAAGGTTGTGCCAACACGTTACGAGTATCTCAACGGAACCATCATAGAGACCAACCAATTCTCCGCTACCTACCATGACAGACCTCTTGCCGGCGGTAAGGATGACGATCACCCAAATACCGTTCATGCCCGTGGTGGTATTCCTGGCCTTTTCTTCCACTTTGAGATCGGTGCCTTGAAGGTGATCAATAAGGAACAGTATGCTACTGGTTGGGGTGGATTCCTGCTCAATGTTATCAGTGCTATTGGTGGTGTCTTGACTGTTGGTGCTGTGTTGGATAGAACAGTGTACGCTGCCAACAAGGCCATCAGGGGTAAGAAAGAGAAATGAGCAGTGTTGTTTCAGAGTTTTTCAAAAAAAAAAGTTTGCATTTGTAAGTCCAAGATTGATTTGTAGATATTGATACGACCAGTGTACTGATGTACTCTTACTGGTGAACCAAGCACTCCCACTTACCTCAAGATGAAATAGCACACCCAGCACACCCGGATCTGCAAGCATGTTGGCATGTGCATTTTCAACTCACCACCTAATTTGACTCAGATTATTCGGCTTATGCCTTAATTAACGTAGTGAAACGTGGGTGGAAGTAGATCGCCGTCGATCAGGGTGGTGCATGCTCTCAAGCATTTGAGTACCAGAAGAGTCAGTTTAAGGGTGGGTCAATTGACCACTACAGCTTAGTTTCTGATCCTTTGAGGCACATATTTCCCGTACTCAGGCACAAATGCAAACCCGGACCCACTTAACTCAAAAACTACTACCAACTGGAGCTATCATGTAAGGTGTGATTGACCCCACGTTCCTCGGATATGCGTACGCATTGGGGACAAAAAAAAAAAAAAAAAAAACTACAGAACCCCAACACTCTTCCCTTCCAACCAGCAGCCCCGATTCCGACGGCCATTGCACATATTTAAAGACATCTACTCCTCCCCTTCCATTAATTCTCAAGCTATACAATGCTTTGAATCGCACACACCGATAAACACCAGAGAGATGCAACTTTCCCTCGCTCTTGCAGCTTCCATTGCAGCCTGCGTTGCCCCTATCTCCGCCTTGCCTATGCAAGTGCTCAAGTCCTATGATAACAAGCCATATCCACAAGAGGCTCTCGATCAGTACAATGTCCTTCGATTCCTCGGAACAGCATCGCCCTATGTTCAGCAGCCTGGTCATGGTATCCAGAGAGATACTCCCCATGGTTGCTCAGTCTCACAGGTGAGTTTGATTGCTCGTCATGGCGAGAGATACCTGACGGCCAACAAGGGAAAGAAGACGGCCAACGCCATTAGCAGATTGCAGAACATCACCGAGGAGCTTGATGGTCCCGTTGCATTCTTGACCACGTATGACTTTGAAGGGCTCGACCAGGATTGGTACGATAAGGAAACGTGGAAAGGCCCATATGCCGGTCTCGGTGAGATGTATAAGTTTGGCCAACTGTTCAGATACCAGTACGACCACTTGGTCGGTGATAATAGTAATGTCACTTTCTACACTGCTTCTCAGGAGAGAGTTGTTGTTTCTGCCCAGAAGTTTGCTGAAGGATTCCTGGGATACACCGCTGACAACTCCTCTTTCTTCATCATTGACGAGGATGATGCATCCCTTGGTGGTAACTCACTCACCCCAGTTACAGGCTGTGTTAACTACGACGACACTACAAACGAGGATCTCATTGCTACACTCTCTGATGCTTATCTCAACCAAACCACAGCAAGACTCAACGACGGTACACCAGGCATCAACCTCACCACTTCAGAAGTGGCTGGTTTGTTTGATTACTGTGGCTTTGACTTGAACGTTGGTGGGAAATCTGACATTTGTGAGATATTCACCAATGACGAATTGATAGCCCGTGCCTACTACAATGATATCGATTACTATTACACAAAAGGCCCTGGCTACAACTTGTCTTCTGCCATCGGTTCCGTCTATGTGAATGCCATGATTGAGATCATGAAGGATGGTGACAGAAACTTGACCCTCAACTTTGCTCATGACACAGATATCTTCTTCATTGTCACGCTGCTGGGACTCTACGATAGTGATATGCCTTTGGACCACCAGAACTTTGACTCGCTGTGGAAGGTGTCAAACATCAACCCAATGGGATCTCGTCTGATTTTGGAGAAACTAACTTGTGAAGGTGACCAGGAAGGTGACTTTGTGAGAATAGTCCATAATGATGCTGTGTTGCCAATCTCAGAGATTTCATCCGGGCCTGGATTTTCCGCTCCATTGGATGATTTTGAAGATTACGTGAACAAAAGATTGAATGGCACAACCTTCGCCGAGGCCTGTGGCCTGAAGAATAATACGGCTGACAGTATCAGCTTCTACTGGGATTGAGGCAACTGCACAAGCGTCTCTGTTAGGACACGAACGTTGTACTATGAAGAGGTGGATTGAAAAGGGTTTGTTTGAGGACATTTAACTCACGAGATTAGATTGTGATCATCGAGTGTTAGATAGAGAGGTGTATACTTCGAAGGTCAACAAAAGGACCGTACATAGGTGAAGGAGGATTGTAAATTACATGAACGATTGAACCGTCACCTCGCCAACTCCGGATATTTCAGATGCATAACCCATAGTCATTAGTTAAGCCAAATTTAAGTGAACGACGACGTGTGAAGTAGCCTTCGTGAAGAAATTGGAAAGCCACCTGGCTGCGTACGGACGAAAGTTGGTTAGCTTGAACTGCATGCTAGGAGGCTTGAGTTCTATCTGTAGACATTTCCCAGCAAAAGTCCATAGATTGTTGAAATGTTTGCTGTAAGCCTTTGAAAAGAGATGGGAGAAGTTGTATGAAATATGACTGGACTCAACTTAAGAGCGAGCATAGGGCTGAGACTACAGAATTATATCAAGCTGTATACCTTGTCAACTCAAGAGAGATAGGTGTCAAGTAAACTGACAGGGATTCTGGCAAGAAGGAGTCGGAAGATGAAGGCTTATGATAGCATGAGCTTTACTGTTGACCATGTCACTTGATAAGTCTGAAAGGTGCAGAGATATCATAGGGTGCATTGGTGTTGATGATATCTTTCCGTTGATAACGTATCGATCATCCGCTTGTGCCAGTATGCTCTCATTATCCCCTCATTCATGAGGAGGTGAAATTGACCCTTTTCTACCACTAAGTGGAGCTCTGCTCGTTCCTGAAGGCAGTCAAAAGTCAACAGCCACTGAAAATAATGAAGACACACTCATAATACCAAGAGATTGGCTGCTGGAAAGAATGGCTGTCCACTTCACCAGCAGCACAAGCAGCACGAGGCTTATCAACGACACCTCGGACCGATTCACGCTGTTATCTCCCCGGGTGCCACCCCGGGAAAGAACGGACAAACACCAGAAACAGCCTCAGCAACAGTACCAACATTATGAACACCACTTGGAGGACTTTAGCACGAAGCAGAGGGTGTTAAAAGGAGACGAAACCGCAAGCAAGTGATTTAAATAAGGTTCGCGTGGACAGGGGGTGTGCTGCTAGACCATTGCTCATGATAATTTTTGTCTGTGATTTCTCTTGTCCCTGTTCCATATGAATTTGGAGTTTTCAAGACAGTTAATGCAAAGCAATTCTTAATCAGTGCGCACATGTCATGAGCTAACCAACACACCATCAATGCAGTACAATTGCCCGATTTTGTTCGAACGTGTGTTGTAGCCACATGTCTGCAGCTCTGCAGCAGACAATAACAGACAACCTGGCAGGTGTGTAAGTAGGGCCATGAGAAGGGTAGAACAAGAACTGAGAACAACATTAGAGCTTATAGTTGCAATTGACAGGTTTGATTCTTCAAACAGATCAATTATGTCTACGTGGAACCCAATTACCTGTCCTTTCATAGTCTTTGCAGCCCCTATCATTCTCTCATCGCATCTCGGCTTGGCTGATTGTTAAGCCCGAGGTAGCCGTACCACAATTGGAACTTTGTGGAAAATACAGGTTTCAAACTGTCATTCCCCTTTATTTGGAACCTTTATCTGTAATCAACGCGAATAGCGCCCACCTTCTGTCTCAATTGGACAAATTGTGATGCCATGTGTCACTTACGCAGCACCCGTAGCTCCGGATCAAACCATGCGGATGCTAGACATGTACAACTTGAATGGCCGATCAAACATATCCTCAATTGGCAACAGAGTACTACACTGACCCCAGGTTAAGCATACTGCATAGGTGCTAAGCACCACTTATTCTATTATTCTATACGTAAACCATAATTCATATCGCTGGCAGTTGGTACCTAGAGCGAGCAGTGCCATCGAAAGCGATGAGATACATAGTATCATAACATGACAACAATGTGCATAGACCAAGCCAAATCACAAAAAACCAAAAAATCAAAAGACTCAAAAAACACGTCGTAAACAAGGGAAAAGCAAGGGGGTGGTGGTGGGGTGCTGGAAAGGTGAGTATGTCATAAAAAACTTCACAAATCGTATATCGAGCAGTCAGAACACAGTAGATTGCCATGAACTGCAATGCTCTTCATAAATCATCTCAAAGAGAACTTGGATCGCCTCCTAGTCTCTTGACTTCATCGCTCAACTTCTGCAACTTTTCCTTCATAGCTTTCTCCTCCTCTTGCATATGAAGGATGTATCCCGTAGCCTTCTCTAAAATCATACTCTTGTTCAATCTTGGGGTATCAGCCTCCTCATCTGGCTTTTGACCATCACCAGTCTCAAAGGCAGTCTTTTCAGCAGAGACCCATGGAATAATCTGCTGCAAGCCTGCAATCTTGGCATTGATGTTGATACGATAACGCTTCTCAATCTTGTTATGGGCCTGCTTCTGATGTGGAGTGAGTCTCTTTCTTGGAGCTCTCTTCTTCTTTGGCTTCTTGCTTGTGCTAGAGTTTGCCGGTGTGGAGCCAGTCTCAGCATTAGGAGATGATTCAGATGAGTCGGATGAGACGGAACCCATCGATACCGTTGATGCGTGACGTGTAAGGTTGTTGTCGTTATTATTGTTGTTTGACACAGTAGAGTTGGTAATGTCAAGTTGTGGAATATCCATTGAGTTCACGTCTTCAGTCTTAACCATTGGTGAGTTGTCGAGGGAGGTGACGTTGGAGGAGAAGAGTGATTCGGTCTCTGCAACCTCACGGTCAAAGAGCGACGAGAACTCAAGTGGAGAGCCTGTGCTTGTGTTGGAATTGGAATTCACAGCTGGAAGACCTTGCTCGTCGTTGATGAACTTGTCAAACCAGGTGTTGCTGTCAGCTTCCTTGCGATCATCGTTGACCATTGAAGCCCAGTCGAAGTTGCTGATATCGGCGAATGTGGTCATTGTAGTGTGCGATGCGGGAAGGTATGAGGGTATATGTGTGTGGGTGTGTTTTGTGTGTGTGTGTTGGATGGAGGTGGTGGCTACCAGAACCAATTCTTATATCCTTGGAGAGAAGAAAAGAGGAGAAGAGCAACAACATCGGGAGCAACAAGAGCGTGAAGGCCCGATTATAAAGGGGATGCCATCGCCGGGTCAATAGTCGACACCAACGATTTGACACTTGTCCGCTGCATGTGGGCCCACCACGGCCGCTGCAGGACACGCGCGACGGGACAAAGCGCTGGACAAATCGGTGGCCCATCGCGGGTAACCCGGACACCGAGCTGACAGACACACACGGCTGGGACCTTTGTGATTTTCTGGCACCTTTTGGGTGCTCTTCTGAAAGGCTTTAGGGGCATGTGGGAGCAGGAGGGGCGTCCTGAGCGCTTACAGTGGGAAGTTGTTTTTTTTTGATATGTGAACAACACCAGGATTAATTAACATTGCCACGCAGGGCCTTGTCCCCCTTCAAAACCACCTCGAATTGCCATTGCAGGAGAGATTGTGCCCGGTGGACATGCTCCCGCAAATGAGGAGAAGATGCCGAACTTCACCTCCAGCAACTGCACCACCGGGAGCGGCAGCTGGTCAAACACATCTCTGATACGCTCCCGTCTCGCTCTTTAAACGTAGGCATACTTTACACCCTACACACCATAGTACACACACCTCGCTGCGAGCCAGCACATAGAACACAGCAAGTTTCTCTGACTTATTAGAGAGTCTTATAACTACTTTTCCCGTCAATCCCCGGGGTACACCTACAACGTACTGTTTGGTGTACCTGGTTGGCATGTGTTCAACGGCTTCAGAGATTTTCCTCTAGGAGCGCTCCCCTGCTGCTCATTAGGGATTTTCCCCTCTATTTCAAACAGGTACTACTAAATTCTCGAGACACTGCTATTGCTTGGCCTAGTCAATCCCGCACTTCCTTTGCTTCCTCGCGTTGCAACCCCTCAACCCCTAAACAGTGAACAAGCACAAGGAACAAGGAACAGCGAATCGGATCGTTGTCCCGACCCTAGCGCTCTGGGAATCATCCTAAATATGTGAGGGGAACGACTGGTCGTTGGGTCGCTGTACTGTACCTACCCCTCTTTTCCCAAAGGGAAGTGGGAGGCTACCGTTCCCCAATACAGTGGACAATGCCGACCAACGCCGGGATATGCGTAGGTACCGTTCGGGGCATTTTGGATCAAATAGGAAAAAAAGAAAGAGGTGATTATAAATTATAAAGATCTTCAAGGATTTGTAGCTTTTGAAACTAAATTGAAACGTGTTCTGGTTGGATTGCAATCCAGATATTTCCTTATCGTTCTGTTGGGAACGATGGCGACAGACAATAGAAGCACACCCAAATTGGCACGAGAGAGGTTGCATTAAAAAAAAAAAGCCTCTGAAAAACAAGATTAGATCCATACATAGAAAAGCCCCTCAACTGCAACGTATTTTTTCTTCTTCCCCCTATGATTGGGAATTTCACTTCATTTGGCTGTTTCTCCTTTGCACATGCTTACCCCTCTCTTCACCAGCCTTATGAATAACCCCACTTTGTGTGTATGTAATTGAATCATCCTGAGTCAAGACATAAGCACACAGATGGGTCAAGCATCAAGCATGGAGCGGTATGCAGGTTAGGGCCCCAGAGTCGAAATAGTAGTATAAGAATGAAGACTTCATTGCCAGGAAAGGCAACACATCAACTTAATATCGAGTTTGATAGATGGAAAATCATGTTTGCTTGCTTAGTCCCGGTGCTTATTGTCATCATGTTTTTAACACTTCGAGATTCGAGATATCTCACCCACCACGTCCAGAAATCACAAATCAAGGCCAGGACAGGACGTCCGCTGTAAAAGAACGCTACAACGGTACATGCCGAGGTTGGTAGTAATAGTGAGCTTACCGTCCAGAGATATAGACCTCCGAGAAGGTTAGCGTAGGATGAATATTCGAGCGAGAGAAAGTGTTTGTGATCGAATCTAGCTACTCAACTACTGAGCTTGCTTGCGCTCCAAAAAACCGACTGAAAGATCCAGAAGCGTTGTGAAGTCTGACACAGCTGGTTTCAACTGCGCTTCTCGCAACATGGGGAAAATTTCCAAGCAATTGCACTCGTTATCACTTGAACGTTCATTCAACAGAAATCGTGAGTCCGCCAATAAATTCATGAGCTGGGACAGAGACACAGAGTTCAAATGTAATGATAACAGTTCCATCTTCCAACAAAGAACAGCATTAAAGAGTCTAACTCTACTTACAACATTTAATGATGTCAACGCCAATGTGATCTAAACACAGGCACCGAAACGCAGACGCACTCACTATGATCTCGACGCGAAGGAGCCCGACAACTTTTTTGTCCAGGGTATGTCTCGCGTCGACAGTTCATTATCTTTAACTCGGACTCCGACCCAATGAAGCTTGGTAGAGCTCCAAGTCCGACGGACGTCATCTGTACTCGTTGCCCCAGCATAGAGTGGCAAATGTATGATACAGTTTTTCCGGACACACCAAATAGAGTTTGTGCAAAAGGGAGCCTCCGATCTCCGCTAGGCTGTTGATGCTGCCTGGAGGTTGATACCGTTTCAAACCGATGGGCCTGAGAAGATGGGAGGAGACAAGTACACACCGAGCGAGTGGCACATCACGGCGCCTGAAGTCGAACCATGTGCACCCAGGACTGGACGCTGCCACGACTCGCTGGACAAATGAATTCATGACTCGCGAGCGGGGCAGAGCGCCAGCGGACCAGTCCGTGTGCGCGAACACCACTTCCGAGAAATGCTCTGATTTTTCCGAGGCGGCGGGTTTTGCGGCTGGTGGAGTCTCTAGTTTTTCCGGAGCCTCCGGGGACAATCCAAATCATGAGATCATCGCGACCTGGTTTCTCCGAAGTGGCGCAACTTTACCTGTACTTCACCAGGCTCTCCAAGACGTTCGGGACAGGGCACCGGGGTTATGGTCAGTTCCTACATGAATCGGACATGTATACAGCCTTCTTGGACTGTGTGGGAAAGACATACTCTTGTCCCATGGTGTCATTATTTTGCGGACAGTAACCCAGATCTCCTCTCTTCGTGGGCTTTGAGCCACGGGTGTATTATATCTGCAGGAACGATATTCAGCATTTCAATAGCAGCCTGGACACTTTATGACACCCAGATGTTTAACATGCCTTTCAACACCCAACTCTACACAATGTATCCACCAAACACAGCACTTTAAAAATCTCCTAAGTCAGAGGATCCTTTGCTCAACGTTGAGACAAAACTAATCCCTCTTCAGTGTCCCGCTATCCCAACGAGCGTTTTCTGAGAAAGTGGAACCACAACGCGGCACGGTTTCGCTAAAGCCGCTGCTGACGCAGGGCGATCAATTAGACTAGGGATTATGTGTCAAACCACCTGATCTAAATGTGATCGGAGTTTGGGCCGAAGCCACGTATGTAACATCGATACGCGTAATTTATTGGACGTCGGAGCGCAAAGGAGACAGACAAGCTGATCCCGACAATAACATAAGGTGCGCATGAATCGAACCAGTCAAGACGCTTGTCAGGACAGTCAAGATTGAAAATGTCCATGACATGAGATCACAATGCCGGCCGCAATCATTTTGTCTCCTTCATGATTAGACAAGTAACAACACCTAGCGCTACAATCGAGGACTTGTCTCAGATGCATTAGTTTCATGATCATTGGCTAGTTCATATATCGACGATTCAACGATGAATTCTTTCATCAATAGCGTACCCATGTCCACCATGATTATGAATCTTGCTAACGTTTGTTCTGATGCGTACCTGGAACTCACTAGAGTCATCACCAGGAACAACAAGGTACATGAATGACTCCAACCCCCACGAATACCAAACCTTGCCGCCACGACACTCCCTAAACATTGTCACCTCGAGCTCGGTGTCATCAGCTAGATAGAGCGGCTGTTCCAACGGGAAAAATATCGGAAACCATGAGATCAGGTCCACTGTAGTGCAGTCTGGCTTGATCGAGATTTGAATATCCTTGTAAAGATTGGCCGTGAAGAAGCCAGCAAGGCCATGGACAACAGTCTTGTGACGAATCTTGAAAGTGGAAATAGCATTACGTCTCATCGAGGTAGCTGGAGGGGATGGATGCTCAAATGTCCAAAGATCATTGATCTTGGTGGAGCAGATGCATGATTCAAGCATCTTGACAACGTATTGCTTGTGGAATGCGGATGAATCGTTTTCGGACCTCAAGGTATGATAAAGAGATGGTGCAAAAACTGGAGCAAGGTGTGAGGTGTATGACTGAGGGATGAAAGTACCATTGTCACGATCAAGACACTCATCCAAGGAGGCAAGACATTCCGGTGACAGCTCATTGCATCCGAAGCTTCCAAGAAGCTCAGAGACGATGATGTTGTAGCTCTCCTTTGGTGACCAATCTCTCATGTCCATATTCAAGATACTAACGGATTGATCCCATTGCTCTGAGTTCCTCTTCTGCAAATAGATACCTGCAGAGTTGTTCTTCTCGATAGCTGTGATGTGACATTTTCTTCGTAAGCCCAACTTCTGCACGGCACTGTAAGCAGCTTCCACGAGTCCACCTCTACCAGCACCAGCAATAGCAATGTTGATCTGGGGGAGATTTGACATGTCAGAGAGGGCGCAGTACACGGCCTTACCATACAAGTCATACTTTATTTGGTCTTCTTCAAAGACAGAATATGTGTAATTGTCCAAATCGTTGGCAAGTGGTTGGAGAGGAGGGAGCAGAACATCATTGTGATATATGGCAAACTTTTCAATTTTGGAAAGCGGTGGTTGGTTCTTCACCATGATATAGTTGATATACTGAAGGTATCCAGACAAGTCAACATTTTCTGGGGCCCTATCCAGGCCATGCAACAAATAGATTGGATTTTTGAGGTGGAAACGATGCAGCATTGTTTGGTTCACTTTGGATAAAACCGGATATCCCTTTGCGTTTATAATAAAGATGGAAGATGAGAGCAGTAGACACGAAACAGGTTCAGCAAGCCACCTTTCAATAACTGTAAGGGAGATCGGATTTTGAGCAAGTGCGAGAGAGACCTTGAGCCTCGGGTTGTAGTCAGTACTAGTTCTTATCGAGTTCCACATGTCCCATGTGTTGAGAGGGTCCAGTGAGGCCTTGCCATACTCCTCAGACATTGGAAGCGAGATAGAAATCAGGATCTGATGACTTTCAGTAATATGAAGAACGTCATTTACCACTTTAGAGAAGTTAGGAAGCTTTAGAAGGTTCTTCGGTGGGGCAAGGATCAAATGCTTCAATCCAACGAACTTGGCATACTCTAGTTCGTGGATCAGTACTTGCATGGAAAACTCAGAGATTAATTCATCCTCACTTTCAAGCTCCGTCCAAGAAGCGAGCATACCAATTGTGTGTGCAATGTGTTTCCCCGAAAAAATGTTCACATCACTGGTTGTTGGATTTGGCACTTTGATCTCCAGTGAGGACTTTGCCTGTTGAAACATGCTCCTTGACTTCTCCCGGTACATGGCATTTGTAACAGGGATGAGCACATAGTCATAGCCGCCTTGAACATAGTTTTGGATCAGATCAGAATTTGAATCAGCGGTGCACCGCGTACCGATGGAAGGCTTGAGACCAATGTAAGGGCGTTCCAAGTTGTTGGACTTCATGATGGGATCAGATCTCAGATGAGATCGCTAAATACCCACCTGCACTTGGTTTTTGGTCTCGTGATCTTCCGAATCGCAGTCCCAGATGAATCAAGTTACGAGATCAGATGCGGTATTCCTTGATTCGTTGGCAATACAACGGTTGGTGAGTGGTGGTGCTTACCTGCGTATTGCGATGATGAGCTTGTGTTGATGGCGAGACAGATTGCGCGGCTTGAGGTAACCAGTAGTGAGAGTGTCTATGTTCAAATGAGAGGGGGAAAGTATGTCGCTGGACACAGGTAATTCAGGCGTGTTGACGGATTTGTTTAAACGATGAGCTGAAGGGTCAACTTTTCACCAACGCAAGAGAAATCCCTTGAGACAGTTTCAGGCACGCCTGAAGTTGAGGCGCGCGATGCTGAAACGACAACAAAAGGCGAAAAAACGGCGCTCGCCCGCGATTCGAACTGGGCCCTAATTTGACAGGCAAGGGCTGATCTGGGCTGCTGTCAGAAAACTGCCTGATGTGGAAGCTACCGAATCAGGAATTACATGGTAGGAGCACGTCGATGTCGCTTTCTGGAAAGTTGGTGGAAAAGGTACGCGTCACTTATTGTGTAAACACTGGTTTAGTTCCACCACGGCGGTAACTGCAAGGTTTCTTTCGACTGTTTCGTTCAATCACCAATATGATGAGTTTCAGAGGGCGTCAGTTAACAGACTCTGAGCGCGCCAGAGTCTTAGAGTTTCAGGACTCCATCCACTACTCCCCAAGGTATGTACCAATGATGCATTGCCTATCCTTTACCAGGACAACTCCATTGTTCTTCCAGAAAGAATTGTCTACGTATTATTAGATACTAACAGTCGTTCCAGATATTCTGATGATGAGTATGAGTACCGGTAAGTTCAAGTAATTACCTACAACCGGGAATATAGGCGATGACTCCATGTTCACACCCTCTACCCAGTTTTTACCCCGACATTGGTACTAACACACTCAAAAGTCACGTCATGCTTCCAAAGGCAATGCTTAAGGTCATCCCAAGTGACTACTTCAACAGTGAAACCGGTACCCTCCGTATTCTACTAGAGGACGAATGGCGTGGAATTGGTATCACACAGTCTCTTGGATGGGAACATTACGAAACGCACGCTCCCGAGCCACACATTCTATTGTTCAAGTAAGTTCTTTGCCATCTGTTAAATTACTTGGAAATTGTCTAAAGTGGTCTTTTTGCTCGCTTTACTGCTACTAACATGTCAATTCAGGCGTGCAGTGAATTACGATGCATCCCAGCACCAGAGATAAACGAACCCCCACATCCAAGCATCCATTATTGACTGAGGTGGCTACATGCTCCTCATGTCCATAAGAACTTAACGACGTCCAAGCCTCATGTTTCGAGCTATGAACATGGGGTTTGGCCACTTTGCACTATGAAACCAGACCCATGTCCATTTCCTTCCTCGAAGAGGGATGTTAACAAAATTTATAAAAGAACAAACAAACACCGTTCATCCGTTATTGCCTTATCAAGAGATGTATTGTCTCAGGACTGTAGTACCTCAGCAAACCCTCACTTTGAGAATGAAGCTTATTGAGATGCCATCGACACAAGTCTGACGCGAACCTGGCGCGCTTGATCGCGAAACAAATCAAAGCATCAACAGAGGAAACACTTCCTCACATTTTGTTGCAAAAGCTTATCGTCACACATAAAGTCACACGTAAGGTTACTCTATTATTGATGGAGTCTGGTGCTGCTGCTCTTAATGAGCTGCTAGATGCGGTCATCAGTGGTTCTGATACCGGCCACACCCCGGAGGCCCAAGTCAAGATTCTGTTCTTGATTCTCCACAATGGCCTCGAAGAAGACCAACGGCCCCCATCAATACCCAAACCACAGTGGGTGACCAAGTGTCTCGAAGCTGTTGAAACGATATGTGATAAGAATCCACTTCTCGTGAACCACCAAGTCTCCGAAGGAGGTGAAGTCTACTACAAGTGGATTATGACGATACTGATTCAACTGCTCGCCACCAATGACGGCTCCGTTATCCAGGCTGTTAAGCGTACCATGTTCACCATTACACATATTATCACACTGAAACTACGGCTTCTTTCTTACAAACTGGAGATGCGTCACTTTTTCATGGAAAATCTCGAGACACACATCGCACTACTCTTTAAGCCAACAACAGAGACCAGTCTCATAGCTCAATTGTCTATCTGCTGCAATTTATTCTCCGTGATGACGGACCCTGAGGTTCGTCGAAAGCTCATGCTTGACTCCTCCTACGATCAACAGCTTCAGAGCTCCGCCAAGAAGATAACCTACATCCTCACGGCTGCCGATCTACGCCAACCCAATGAGCAGTTCGAAGTCATCAAGTCACATATGCTCATCTCTCTTCTCAACCATTGCATTAATCACGAAAGCATAACAGTTTCGAGACTGACACTGCTTGTGTCTGTAGCACGTGAACTTCTCCAGCCAGCTCAGACTCGGTCGGAACATGCCGTGATCTCCACCATCTGTATCACCTTGCTTAGTTTACTGAAAGCTTGTTTGCATATGGGATCCGGCCCTCTGTTTGCTTCTGCCTTACAAGTTGATACATTCTCTGAGATTATCTCACAGGGGCCACATAATTCTGTACTCTCCAGAGTTTTGGCCCTGATCCTGTTTGCATTGGATCCATCGGATTCCCACAAGAATATCCAGAGTGTGCACGCACAGTTCCAAGATGCTACAATTGAGCGACTGAGGCTAGATATTATTGCTACTGCTCTTGACGAGCAAGCGACAGAAGCTGCGGTCCTTCCTTTTCAGATCGATCCCAAACCAAAAACTATTGAGCAATGGCTAAAGCTGGTGAGGATGAATAAAAGTGAGCTCTCACGAGGCGCTAAGTATTCTCTGCTATCATCACTTGGTTCAATTTCGTGTATTCACACGTCATCATTTGACCAGGACACCCTACTTTGTAATGTCTGCTCATCGTCATTTGGATCTGGCTCCACCGTCGATCCGTCGAGACCAGATATAGAGAGGTCACCTGAAGTGAAACAAGCTTTTGCCCTGGTGTTGAAGAATTCCATCCCAGGTGGAGATACAATTCTCGATATGGCTTCTCTCCTCTCTTTCGAGAAGTTCTTTCGTCACTTTCAGCCACCCAAGATCACGAGCAATGATCCGACTTTTAGCTTTGTTAGAAACGCCCTTGCCTCCAAGAACAGAGATGTGAGACTTCTTGCTGTCCGATTGATCCCACTTTACGCTACTTCCAGACACAACATTTACGATGGCAACACAGCAATGATTATCCGCTGTGCAAATTCGTTCGACCTTGAAGAGGACTCGCATCTGGCAGAGTCTACAATCATGATTTGGGGTCAGCTGGCTACGGTTAAGGAGGGCACAGGTCTTCATCAGATTCTTCTCAAGCTTGTTGACTTTCTCGGTTCCAGCAATGCATTCATCTCCTCTATGGCCTTCCATGAACTTCGCATGATCTGTTCAAGTAAGAAGCAGAGCCCTTGGAAAATGATGTCCCTTGTTCTGCCAGGTCTTGCTGCCACCATTGCCCAGAGACTATCCACTAAGCCAGCTATGGGTCAGAAGATTGCCGACTTCTTGGGTGTCTCTGTCCAGACAGTTCTCACCAGGTACCAAGCTGACGCTGTTCCATATCTCCTGAATTACTACAAGCGTGACATCATTGCGGAGATTGGACAGTGGAATGGCCAGGAGAAGCTTGTTGTTCTCACTCAGAACATGCCACGCATTCTCGCTCATCTCCTCACATCCCTGCCTGATCCTTCTTCTGCTCAAATCCATGGGATTCTCTCCCTTGCCTCACCAGAGTTCAAGCAAGCTCCAATCGAGCTTCTGTTTGGAGAGAATCTCGAGATTGTCTGGGAATTACTCCAGCTCCACGCCAAGAGTGGTAAAAGCTCAGAGCTTATCATGAAGTCCATCACATTCGTTGCTAAGGTCTCTACTCCGAAGCTTTCTGACAGGGATGCTGTTCGTACATGGTTTGAGAAGCATACCCTTGGTCTTGTGCACAAACTGGTTGATGCTACAAGAGGTCTCAGGGGTATCAAATCATTTGATGAAAAGGTTAGATCTTTCCAGGCGATTGAGTTTGCCATCAAACTGTCCGGTGAGGCTGGCTCATCTTTTGTTGCCGCTCTTCCTCAGGTGTACACATGTGTTCAGTCAGCTCTGGAGACAAATCAACTTCAGCTCCCTGCATTGAAGTGTTGGAGATCTTTGTGCCAAAGTCTCGAAGAACAGCATCTGGTCTCGGTGCTCGATCACACTATAAGCATGATTCTTCAGCTGTGGAGTACGTTTGACCATACAACCAAGACTGAAGCCAAAAAGCTTCTCGCTGCACTTTTTGACAAGTCGGAGGCCTTCCGCTCGAAGCATATCTACACGTTTGACTCGATTGCAGGGCTTGATGATCTGGCCGAGCTGTATGCAAAGGTGTTCAACCTAATCCAAAAGCAAGAAAGACCTGGAAGTTTGCTGGCGGATATCACAAGAAGGTGCAAGCTGGACAACAAGTACATTGTCAAACAGGCTCTTGCTGACCTTCGTCGCTTTTTGACTAAGTACGACTCCGACTTCTACAACTCTTTTCTCATCAGACCTGCGTACGGCCCACTTGTGTCTTCGTTGATTGGTAACTTACTTGACATTCTTCAAAAGTTCAAGTCTGTTGATGAGATATGTATTGAGTGCTCAAGATGTCTAGGACGCATTGGTGCTTTAGATCCTGCCAAATTTGAGATTGAGAGAAAAAAAGAACAATTAGTTGTTGCTTCCAACTTTGAGGATGCTCGTGAGAAGGTTCGGTTTCTGCTTCTCTTCATCAACTCACATCTTGTTCCTTCATTTTGGGCCTCTGAGGATCCTAAGAAGCAGTTGTTTCTGGCGTATGCCATGCAGGAGTCTCTCAAGGCATGTGGTCTTCACTCCTCGACATTTGATCCAACGAACGTTGATGTGAACAGCCCCGAATATGCTCTTTGGAGTCAGTTTAGTGAAGTGTCTAGATCCACATTGACCCCGCTTGTTGGCTCTAAGTATAATGCCTCTCTCAGTGACTACACCAAGCTTGATTATCCTTTGTTTGATCCTAGTAAGGAGCATGACAAGTGGGTTCGTACCTTCACATTGGACCTCTTGAAAAGATGTGATTCCAGTCCGGCTGGTCACATTTTCAGACCGTACACATCACTCATCAGGGAACAAGATATTACGATTTCTCTTTTCCTCCTGCCATATGCCGCCTTGAACTGTGTTGTGCTTGATCCTAATGGAGACGAGTTGAAGAACATCACGACTGAGATCATTACCGTTTTGTCCACTGACATCAACCAAGTTCACCACCTTGCTGTCCAAAGCGTCAAGCTTGCCTACGAGACGATCTTTAATCTCCTTGACTACTTCCGTAAATGGGTCTTTTCAAGAAAGCAACTGCTGAAAAGACGAAACATCAAGCAGCAAGACGAAGGTATCCAAAAGGTCACCATGCTAATCGATGCTATTCCACAGCAGCTTATGGCAGAACGTTCCTACCAGGCCAACTCTTACGAGAGATCTGCTCTATACCTTGAACAGTGTCTAAGGAACCAGGATACTCATGGGTTTGGCGACTCATTTTATGGTACTCTCCAGAACACTTACGCAAACATTGGTGACTACGATGCCTTGGATGGTGTTTTGAGAAAATTCTCGACGAAGAGCATCGATGACCGAATCACAGAGCTTGAGTACAGTGAGAACTGGAAGATGGCACAGGATTGTCTGGAGGCCCTTGGTGAGGATAAAACTGCTGAGTATGCAAAGCTCGATTCCGACACAAGACTTCTGAAATCTCTATTTGATCACAATCTCTATGATCAAACTCTTGAGAAGCTTGGAGCCTTGGTGAACTCAGGAGGTGATGATGCAACGTTGAAGAAGGATTGGTTAGACCTTGGTCTTGAAGCTTCAGTTTTAGCAGGGAAGTATGACCATCTTGTGAAGTGGGTCGACCAACTTGAAATGAACAGAGATATGGCCGATGAGTCTAATCTGGTATACTACCACATTGGAAGGGCCTTATTGTCTTGCAAGGATGATCCTCTTCGGTTTCATGACTCTCTGCAGAATGCGTTCCTTACTCTTGGTACTCAACTGGCCTTGAAGAAACCGACATCGTTGAAGAAGACACGCGCTGACTTTGTTCTTCTTCACTCGCTCTCTGACGTGGAGACCATCGTTAATACCAAGCCATCAGGCTTCGCTAGGATGAAAGAACTGTTGGATGTTCGTGTAGAGCACTCTGGTAGTGACTTTCAATCCAATTGGGTTCTTTCTTCTGTCAGACGATCCTGTGAGGCCAAACTCGCTACTCCTGCTAATATCGCTGACATTGCCTCCACATGGGCTGCCTCGTCAAAGTCGGCAAGAAAACATAACAGGCTAGATCTTGCTACCTCATCGATCATGCATGCTCTCCAGATGGGTAATCAGTCCACTGACCTTCAGTACGCTAAGCTTCTTTGGGCACAGGGTGATCATGCCAGAGCTCTTATCTTCATTGAAGAAATGAAATCCAACACGGATGGAATGTCAACAAGAGAGAGGGCCTCTGTTCAGTTGAAGTACACAACATGGCTAGATTACACGAATAACAGCAGCTCAACCAAGATCATCGAAGAGTATACCACTGCTATCCAGATTGACCCATCTTGGGAGAAGCCATACTACTCTCTTGCCCGCTACTACAACAAACTTCTGGATCTGAAGGCTAAACCTGGTGTTGATGGTGTTGATATGAAGGACTTGAGTGGCGATTTGGAACGCAGAACAATCTCATTTTATTTGAAGGCTATCATGTGTGGTACTAAGTACCTTTTCGAGGCGTTCCCTAAGGTTATGACGGTTTGGCTCGATTTTGCTGAGAATGTTGGAAACTTTGATGATGAAATGAGTGACTCTGCAAAGACCAAACTGATTTCTGAGAGAAGAAAAAATTTGACAAGCATCTCTTCTGACATCACTAAGGCTACTGAGAGAGTCCCGGCTTACTATTGGTACACTGTCTTTTCACAGCTGCTGTCCCGTCTACTTCACCCACATAATGCGACTGCTCAGCAGATCATCTTGATTGCTCAACTAGTTGTCAATGAGTATCCATCTCAGTCACTGTGGTCTGTGCTAGCCCAATACAAGTCTACACAAAAGGAAAGAGAGAGAAAGGCGAGAAGAATTCTTGAACTGTTCTCTGGGAATGAGTGTCCGGACCCGACCACCACTAACTCAAAGATTCTTGAGAGATCCAAAAAGCTATTCAATCAACTCATCTCAGTCTCCAAGAAGAAGATTGCAAAGAGGGGTACTTTGTCTCTTGCGTCCGATTTTGATTTTGATCATGGCTCTACTCCATCTCCACTCGTTGTTCCAATGAAGAAAAATTTCAACATCACTCTTCCTGCATCTGTCCAAGCCCTGAAGCATCACAACCCCTTCCCGAACTCCTCTCGGGTTACAATTGCCAAGTTTGAAAACAGGGTTGATATCTTGAGCTCCATGCAAATGCCGAGACACCTTTATCTTAGAGGTTCAAATGGTCTCATGTATGGTATACTATGTAAGCCAAATGATGATCTGAGAAAGGATGCTAAGTTGATGGAGTTCACCACGATGATTGACCATCTCCTGAAAAAGGACTATGAGTCTGAGCAACGAAAACTCCATATCAACACATATGCGGTCATCCCGCTGAATGAGGTGTATGGTATCATTGAATGGGTTGACCACTCCAGAACTATGAGAGACATAATCAAGTCCAACTACGCCAATATCAACATCACGTTGGATATTGGCTTCATCAAGAGGGTCTTGGAGATGGGAGGGCCGGTATCCACAAGAGCTCAACATTTCCAGGATGAGATCATGGCTAAGTATCCACCGGTGATGTTCCAGTGGTTCATCGAAAACTTCCCTGATCCGTCATCTTGGTATGATGCTAGAAACAACTACACTCGTACCACTGCTGTCATGTCAATGGTTGGGTACATGCTTGGTCTTGGTGATCGACATGGTGAGAATCTGTTGCTAAATGAGCAAAATGGTGGTTTGCTGCATGTTGACTTTGACTGTCTCTTCGAAAAAGGACTCGAGCTTGCCGTTCCAGAACGTGTCCCATTCAGACTTACACGTAACATGGTTGATGCATTCGGTGTTACTGGTGTCGAGGGTACTTTCAGAAAGTCATGTGAGGTCACTTTGAATCTGATTCGTGCAAATGAGACCATCTTGATGAATATTTTGGAGTCGTTCTTGCACGATCCAATTATGGACTGGTCCCACAAAAGAAAGAACAAAAATACCCCTCAGTCCGCTTTGTCTACCATCAGAAGAAAGATCAGAGGAATCCTGGACAAAGAGGGGCTTCCAATGAGTGTTCCAGGACAGGCCGAGTTTTTGATCCAGCAGGCGACTTCGCTGGAAAACCTTTGTCAGATGTACATTGGTTGGATGGCATTTTGGTGACTTCAGTGTCTAATGCATAATGATAATTATTTAATGACTTACGACTTACAGTTACGTTTCCTATACGTTATCATTACTTGTAATCTATATTCAGCGTATGCATCAATTTAGGTAAGCTTATCGAGCTCGTTGAGCTCCTCGGCGTGCTTTTTGAGGACCTCGAGGTCAGCTTGCAATTCATCAACATCCTTAATCTCGTCCTGCTCCCCTAACATTAATGGAAAAGGTGTTTCTGAGGAGCTCACTTCACCAATAGCAGGAGTGCTAACCTCCGTCTTATCGACACCTGATCCAGCGGTGGCGTGAGCAGGTGAGTCCGGTGGGCTGATGTCACGAAGTGGAAGAGGTGGTGGAACCTTCTTTACCTGAGAGGCGACATCGGTTGTGGTGTCTTCAACTGGCACCGCCCTTGGTGGCAGTGCTGGCGGGACAACGTTCGCTCTTAGTGGAACCTCTGGAGCAGAAATAGGAGCGCCTAGGGCTCCTTCAATAGGGATTGAAGTCTTCGCATTTGCTGTGCCTTGGGAGGAAGACGTCGAGCCTGAATCTGGTGAGACGGCTGATGAAGTCACGTCTACTGGCGGCTTCTTTCTGGTTAGTGGTGCAGCCTTTGGCGATGTTGGTGTCCGCAGAGAATTCTCCGAGAAATTTGAGTCTGGTGAGGTTGGTGAATCGATTGGGAGCAACTTGTTGTCGGCGGCGGAGTACGGTGACTTCATCTGTGGGACTTTGGCTGGTGGAACGCTCTTGGTACTTGTCTCGCTATCTGGCCTCTGCGTATCCATGCCGTACATGTACTCAGCAGGGAATGCATGTGGCTGTGGAGCTGACTTGTGAGACTCTGGCTGTTCAGTAGTAGCTGTTTTTCCAGGTGATCTTTCCTTGTCACTGGTATTGGATGGAGCACGTCTTCTGGAAATCATTTCTGGAGGTGTGTAGGTCTTGTCCTTCTTGGACTTGTTGGATGACGACTTGTTCTTCTCATACCAGTTACCAATCTTCTTCAGTCCAGTTGAGATTGCCTTCTTACCAGCAGCAGTCTCTTCAGACAAGAGTTGCATAGTAGAGCTCCTGCTTGTTCCAGCACTCAAATCAGCATCAGAAGCAGTATCCTGGCTTCTGTTCGGCTCTCTGCTGACATATGACCCATCTGCCAAGAATTGATCCTCAGTCGTAGCAATAGATGCATCAGACTTTCTCTTAGAGATGTTGGAAATGTTGTTGAATGATCCCTTGGGCTTTGGACCACGAGATCTTAATGAAGCCTGTTCACTATGGAGGGTAGTGTTATTGCCTGTAGTGTCAGCATTCTCCGAATTGAGAGTCTCTTCGACATGTTCATCCGTGTGTGCAATCTCCTCTTCACTCAATGTTGAGTCTTCGCCACTGCCGAGACCTTCAGCCTTCACTTCATCATCTGCCTGGTGCGTGTCGGTGGTTGGTCTCTTCTTGATATCCCAGATACCACCTCTGTAGAACTCGTCAGTAGTATCAAAGAAGCTGATATCATCCCAGTATGGCTCCACCAGCGACTCCTTGATTGCGTCTCTGAACTTGTTCTCAATTGCCTTGGTAACCATACCGTAGGTGATCTGACGCTGGGAGACAACTGGCTCAATAGTCAAGTCCATCGATGGCATCTTCTCAAAAGTCCACCAGATTCTGCTTGATGGTGGTGGCTTGACAGAGATCACAAGTGGACCTTCAAGCTTGTTGAGTGTGACGGCAAGCAGTAATCCAACTTCACGGGTCTTGAAAGCAGCACCGAGGGATATGTTGGCCTTGGTAGCAACCTGGAGCGAGAGTTTACCGCTGTAAGAGAACTTGAAAGATACCCTCATTGATCCATCTGGGTTCAACGTTTCAAGTTTAGGGAAGCTGATGAATGGAGCAGCATTACCAATATCGATCTTTTTTACTTGGAACTCCTCGAGGAATCCGGGTCTGTTGATCTTAGCCAATTTCTTCAAGAGCTTGGTCTCAACAACACGTTCAAAGAAATCGGTGGACTGAAGAGCAAGGAAGATTCTTCCCACAGCGGCATTGAGCCATCTTGTCTGGAGTTGGCCTTCAGACGAGTGTAGAGTCTGGATCAATGAGAGGATGTCTGCAGTTTTGAAGTGCAAGGCATTAGCGTAGATTGACGGCTCGATATGGTCGAGCTCAGTTCCTGTCGGTTCAAAATTGTCCCTCTTTGTAGCATTGATCAAAGCGAAATACCAATCCTCCTTCTCGTAATTTGTGTCACAGTAGATGAAGAAACCCATGCCGCCCGGAGGTATGTGTCCATTCTCCAAGATATCGTAGGTGGCCTCGGACTCCTTCTCGCTCAACGAAGCAGCAGAGCTCTTCGGCGGCTGGTCAACTTGTTTTTTTGCCTTTCTTTTCAGCAAGCAGATCGCAGTCTTCTTAGTGAACAATTCACCATCTCTGAGATCCCTTGGCCAGATTGTAACAATGTTGTTTGACAAAACGATGACGTGTTGCACGTCCTTCTGTTCCTCACTCTTGTAAAGAAACAAGTTACCGTGCCTCAGAACAGCAAAGTATCTGTTCTTCTTTTTCTGAACAGTCTTGGCGACCGACGTATTGCTAGAGGAAGGGCTCGAAGGCCCGTCACTCTCCTTTCCGTTGGAATCCTTGCCGTCTTTGCCATCCTTCTTGGTGTTCTTGACCAAACGGTATAATGCAGTGTATGCTGATTTGGAACCGTCCTTCTGATCTTGGGACTTTTCCTTGTCAGCCGGGGAGTATATGTGATATTCCCTTGTGACAGTTATCCATCCAGCCTTGTAAGCCTTGACTCCGGATGAACCCTTCTCCTCAAGCTCGGTCAAGCTGAGAGACTTGTACTCCTTAGTAGCGAAGTCCGTGAGATCATCGTCCTCCTGGCTGTCCTCATCAAACTTGGGAGCAAATGTGAAGAAAAGGTAGAGGATTGCAATGATGAGTAATGGCGGAAGTGTAAGACCGCCAACCACATATGTGATGAGTAATGTCTTGAGAGACATGGTGGGGGCGTTCCAAGAGCAACCTGACGTCTGTGAGGAAGATGCCAATGCCTGATAACTAGCCGTCAATCAATTGAACCGGTGTGCACTTTTTGGTGTAGGCCAGTCTGCTCCGTAGTGGTGTAATGTGCGAGGTAAGCTTGATCTGACCTTGCACTGGTTTAGTGTGACGTCTTTGTTGTTATGGCTGGGGTGGCTTGAATATAGGTGACAGAATAGGCGCATGCTGGGCCTAGTGGTCTGGTACGCGCACGTCGTCACGAGGAGTACCCAACGCGGTAACTCCCGGTGGGATCTTGACCGGATTTCCTTTTCGGATGGGTAAGATTTCCGAAAGGGAGCCTTTCCAGTTCCAGGTTGGTACAGCAGAGGCTTAACTTGTGCACAAAGCCGCTCCCCAGGGAGTGCTGGGCATCCAGCACGAGGGCCTGCCAAATCGTTGATATGAAAACGAGAGCAAACAAGTAAAAAAGTGTTCCATGCGCTGGCCAATTGGATGAAATAACGCCATGCAGCTCTTGCGGGATTGTCCTCTTGATAAGGATATAAGTAGAGATAAGGTGAGAGACGGCTCTCCAAGTGAAGCTACAAAGTGAGAATCATGTGTAAAAAGAAGTATTAGTACATTACAGCCGGCACACACCGACCCTGGCTGAGCGATGTGTAATCGAACAAATCACGACTATAGTGTCAACATAAAACGTAAAAAGGATGGGAAATCACGCGGCCATCATCCGACTGAAGAGATGCTTAGAGCAAGAGAGCAGCAGCGGCAACGGCAACACCGGCAGCACCGTACTTGTAGGAGTCCAAGGCGGCAGCGGCGTTAGAGGCAGAGCTGGAGGAACCGTTAGAAGCGTTTTGGGCAACAGCGGTAGCGGCGAAGGCGGCAAGGACGTATGTGAACTGCATTCTTTTCTTTTGTAACAGGCGTTGGGTGGGTGCAATGTAGGATAGATACCTCTCAGTAGAAGAAGAAGACGCCAAGGGTGGGGCTGGCCACCCTTTTATACTTGAGCGCAAAGGCAGTGCAAATTTATTACACGCGTCAAGATCTACAGGCAGCAATGCCATATCTTGGTGCGATAAGGAAAATGCGTTTCGGGCGCTGTAGACTGCAAGGGCTTAAAATTCTGCTGCACCCTCGGCACCCTTACCCTTCACCAGCTAGGAGCCCTTCCTGTCAAAGAAGTTTGAGACTCTTCGCTTGACAAGTTTCTCCTGAGTCAACCCAGGCAACAGATAGAAAAGAGTAGTCTTACCTTGTGTACCCATGATTACCGACGATGGTGTGACTAAGTCTGTGCCAGGCGACACGCGCCAACAGTGGATCCGACAAACCCCACCAAAGAGGCTATGAGACTCCCCAGTGAATTACGTCACAAGCTTTCCATCTCTACGTGATCACTCTTTGTACTCCAGGACGGCAGCTCCCCGAGTGTTCTCAGGGGAGATAAAGACTTGAGTCACAAACACAAGTTCACTAGGTGGACCTGCAGTGTGTCGTAATTGTACATACAAGAAACAAAAAGATATGTTGCCCTTCCGTGGAGATTGACCCTAAAGGGGAAACCCCTGACGAAGCAGCTTGTCTCGTACACTCTAGTGTTGCTCCAATTCAATTTTGGCCCAAACTTTTAGACCCAATTTCCAAGACAGCCGGTTACCTTCATCAATTTACAAGTATTCAGCAAGTAGCCGAGCGCCGTTGCCCAAACGACGGTGATAACCGCACCCGAACACCACGCCGCTCTACAGGACCATAATATACATGCGAAATTATCAATTAAATTATCTGGAGTAAGGAATAAAGTTCAAGTTGCCTGTTTTTTTATTCAAGAAGGGTTGTTCCAGTTTTTACTGCAGCTTAGCACTATTTTTATCGTGTTTGAAGCCCATTGGGTTCATCATTGGTTCTGAGAAAAAAAAAGTTTTGAGCTCTAAGTTTAGTGTTTGAACTACTCGAAAAAAAAAACTATACTTCCAGTATTTTTAGTTCATTAGATTACTTATTTACAATCAAGTATAATGAATGTGCCCTCAAGTCCTTAGTGAAGTGCTAAACATATAATCCACTTTTTACAGATTATTCCTTCCTCAAGAGAACGCTTCATGGAGAACATGAGGTGATCCGTAAGAGCAAATATACTATGCCGGCTACCGATGGAAGCCTCAACAAAGAGCGTTGTCATATTTTGATATCCTTTGATAGTGTCGGTATGTTTTTAGAAAAGCGAGACTAAAGGCGATCAAACACTAGTCGAGCAGCTGCTGAATACTTGTTTACTTTTCTAGATCCTTTGTGCCGCATGCCTGTTTGCGCTTCGTGTCAGGTGAGCTGTTGTTGTCATAACAGTCATTACATGGTATGTCGGAGGACATATTCATTACAAACTACTCCGATATGTCATCAGTGGTTAACTATGTTAGATCGTCGGTGACTAACTGTGTTGGATTAAAAGGTCAATGAGGATTTCCAGGGGTCAAGACAGAGAGTCCGGGGCCCTCTGTGTTGTTTTGTCCACTGTCACATACTCAGTAGTCCTGGGCGATGAGGCAGTGAAAAATGTTTCTTCAAACTGGGCCAATGTGTGCTTGTGTGGGAAGGTTTAAAATGAGAGCCCGTGTTGTATTGTGTGATTATTACTGGACAGTTGCTGACTGTCCAGCTCTAGGTACCCGGGGGGCCGGTGCGTGGGTAATGGTTGTTCCCCTCGATCAACGACATTGCGCTCGCATCGCTTTATAACGAACAAAGGATGTTGCTCAGCCTTTCAAGATACTGAGTAGCTAAGGGCAAGGTAATGAGCCGAGACAAGATATATTTTGCTTGAAGTTGCCTTGACAGTGTTCTTATGAGCGTCCTGCTCATGCACAAAGTTGTTCCAAGCCCTGATGTGTCACAAGGGAAGATGGACCACCACAAGCCAGAGGCCCCAAAGTTCCAGAGACCGGTCTACCCCAGCTTTGTGAACAATGGGAGAACAAAGGGTCACATCCAGAGGCTCAGATAAGAATCACTACATCAGTTGAGGATTTAGGTATTAAATATATGTTATTAAGAGCTTGAACCAGCCAAACCGGTTAGCACGACAATGACTCAAAGGGGTATCATGGAGCCACAGTACATGCCAACTTAGATCATCAAGAAGGCAGCGGCAAGGGCAGCAGCACCGGCAACCTTAACCTGGGCAGCACCAGCAGACTGAACCTCAACGGCAGCAGTGGTGGCCTGGATCTGACCGTCAGAAATCTGAGAAACGACAGCAGCGGTGGTTGGCTCAGCAGTAGAGGTAGTAGCCTGGATCTGACCGTCAGAGATCTGAGAGACAACAGCGGCGGTGGTTGGCTCAACAGTGGCGGTAGTGGCCTGGATCTGACCATCGGAGATCTGGGAGACAACCTGAGCCAAAGCGGCGGAAGAAGCGGCCAAAGTGAGGGCAATAGTAGAGAACTGCATTGTTATTGAGCGATTGACTTTTTGTGATTAGATGTCAGTGTAAGTTCAACACGGGAGCTGGTCAGGAAAAGGTGGGTACTTGACTGATATTTATAGCTTTCAGAAGGGGGCGAAAATCGAGACAGGCGGTTCATGTGTGGTGTGCTATTGCAGTGGCCGTAACGTCATCGAATTAGGAAGTGCGCCACTTCGCGGGGTTCGAGACTCGGCAGTCGAGGTACCTCTACCAGGGGTCTCTTGTGCCAAAAGGTTGGCATTTACACCGTTGGTTACCTTTTAGAGTACCACTGAGCAATATATCACTTTCAGGTCAAATGTCCGAGACCTTTAGCAGCGTTTTCAGAGCATCCGCTCCTCTTAGACCACCCTCTCCCTGTCTCGAGATTCCCAGGCTTGCTAATTATAGGCCATGCCGGTTACGATCCTTGCCGCTCACTTCCGAGAGGGCCTTTTCCTGAAAAGATCAGGTGCCTGAGGGAGAGGGGGGGATAGGCGGGAGTGCTGCCTCCACTACATAGATATACTGTAGACATTTGTATATGTGATACACATAGCTTACAGCTTGCTTTTCGTTGTAATGGTCGTCTTCGCCCTAGTGGCTGGCTATAGACCATCCTGTCACCGCATCTTGTTCCACCCGAAATGTCTTTTGTCGTGTGTATCACCAAACAATGTTGTCTATGATTTGCGCTATGTGTGGGTTGTGCGATCCAGCAGCGCCGAAAGCCATAGTAAAGAACAGGCTCCCAAACGAACATAGCAAAGCTCAAAAAAGGTTGCACGATGGGCTGCAGCCTACTTGGCCTAATTGGGGGACCAGGCGACTGTTTTGGGGCTGGAAGGGTGTGGCCGGGACAGGGCTTTCGAGGTGTTGAATGAAACTCATGAAATAAGCTTTCGGGTACTCCACCTCTTTGAGAAGGTCATCATCAGCCCCCAAAACAACAATAATTAGTATGGTTCAATAGAAGAGTGAAAACGGCCTTTTAACTCCACCAAACAAGCTCTGATAATGATCTTGGGATCCCAAATCCCAAGATACCCGCAGGTAGCTCTTTCTCTTCGTTTTTTCTTTTCTCGGCAGGTGCGGAGAACGTCTCCTATCCGCACCAACGTACGCTGTCACTGGGGTAACCTATTTTTTCGAGCTTAAAGTTTTGATAAGAGCACATGAGCCCTTCAGTGTACCAGCGATCAATGAAACAATCAAGTGAACCTTGCGAAGTTTGTTGTGGTCATCTCAAGAGTGTGCCTGTGGTAGCAAAAAGCTTCTTTCAGGAGTGAATGTGGTTGTTCATATGTATCACGTAGGAGCAATCCGAGAAGCCGCTTATTCACCTAGATTGACAGGTGCGAAGCACAGGTCAAGTCTAGAGTCAACATTTATATCGGCAAGTCAGTTAAATCATTGGATGGCACTACCGAAACAAAGTTGTTGACAAATACTAACTGTTGTAACTTTTATTGACAATATATATATGACTCATAGGTTTAAAATATAAATATCCTTTCAGTCCTTACCCACAAGTAATGAGAGCACAGAGTCCAACATTTTGCGCAAGGCTCCACGGGACTGGCCCTCAACGCCTTTGTTCTCGAGGATGGTATAATACTCTCTTTCGTGATCGTCGATCTCTTGCAAGCCAGTAACAAGATCAACTTCCTCTGGGTTGCGCCACTTAGTTTTCTTCAACAATTTCCAGAAAATAAAGAGACCAAAATCAACAAAGATGGCGAGATAGTTGAACAAGAAGGTTTCATAGTTCCAGTTACCCTTGGTGAACACGTTGTACCCATTAACCCACATCATTACAAATGCACAGGCAAAACCAAAGAGGCAAGTGTATGGCTGGTACCAAGAGATGAATGTAAATCCGTTTCGGTCAATTCCTTGAGCCATGTATGCCTTACGGAAGAAGTAGTATGTTATGGTCATCACACAGAAGTTGAACAGTTGACAGGAAGTGATCAGGTTAATGAGCCAGTTCAAGACCACAGCCGAGTTGTTATTCAGTTGGAGGAAAGACAACATGGCCCATGCAAGCGACACGAGAACTGCAAGAATAGGAACACCGGATTTGTTACAGTATGCAAATATTCTTGGAGCTTTACCATCAAGGGCAAGACCATAGAGAGAACGGGATGAGCAGTATGTGTAAGCGTTACCAGCGGAGAAGGCAGCAATAACCAATGCACCATTCACAATGTGTGGGAGAACCTTGATTCCCATGTTATCCATGGCGATGACATATGGAGAAGCACCAGCACCAGGACGGGACTCGGAGATGGCAGCAATGAGCTCCGGATCGTCACGGGACACGAGGATACCAACACAAAGACATCCACCTAGGAACAAGAATGTGAGACGGTAAAAGATCTGTTTGAAAGCTCTTGGAAGTGTGGAAGAACGTGGAAGAATAGTCTCACCGGCAACCATAGAGAGATAGTCCGGACCAGCGATAGTGAAAGAAGCCTGGATGACACATTGCAGCCAGCCACGAAAGTGACCAAGTGATCCAGTGGACTTGTAAGCGGCAAATGCACCGTGTTGCCAATTTCTGAAACCGAATCTGTCATGTTGTGGGTTACCTCCAACCATAGTGATGAAAGTAAAGAACATGAGACCAATAGCCAAGACGATCTTACCAATGGCGAGCCAAAATTCAGTCTCACCATACACTCTCACAGCGAGAATGGAGATGAGGAAATAAAGTGCAACTTGCACGGCAAGGGTGATACCGGGGGAGTAGTCATCTCTCCAGTAGTGGATGATGGTATTGACAGCGACAATTTCGAATGGAATCTGAACACATTCCAAGAACCAAAAGTTCCAACCGGCCATGAACTCAAAGGCATCATCACAGCAACGACCAGAGAGCCTAATAAACGGTGAGCTAATTGGAAGATAACAAACCATCTCAGCAGTGGAGACGGTGATACAAAGGATTGGTATGCACCAGAAGGCGAATCCTATGAGAAGATTACCTGGACCACCTTTCTGCAAGGCACCACCAATGGCGACAAAGAGGGCGGTTCCGATGACACCGGAAATACCAATCAGCTGAACATGACGATTTTTGAGTCTACGCTGCGTTTGAGAAACGAGCGTTGATGCTTCACTGATAGAGATCGTGTCACCATGAACCTCAGAGTTCTTCTTGTCAAAGGTGATATCCTCCATAGCATCGCCGAGGGCCGCCTCCCCACTTTTTGGAGGCGGCAGTGGGACAAAGATGTCCTTCATCTCAGTCATGAACCCCATGCTTGATGATGATGATGATGATGATGGTGGTGGTGGTGATGGTGGTGGGTGAAAAAGATGGGCGGCTGTGAATAAAAGCTGCCTGAAGAAGAGATGCTTGAGACGGGCGTGTGGGGAAACAAACGCAAGGTAAAGAGAACGACGAGGGACGAATAATCGAGTATATCTGGAACAACGGCCGATGCTCGATGATCAACGGGGTGCTGTTGTGTGGTGGTGATCTAAGGTCTCTGGTTGATGTGTGGTGAGACAACTCTGTGCTCATTGTCAAAAATCTTTCTCTATTGAGTGCTGCTTTCGTCCGCGGCACAAGTCATCTGCTCTCCACAGCGCCTCATGACGTACTAAATTCGGTAATTTGCGTGAAGCGACTCTGTGCCGCAAGGGCGTGGGAAGAGTGGCGCGAGCCTCCTTCTTGCATCTTTCCCACCATCATTTCCATCATATCTATTGTTTTCCAACTATGCGTTTAAAAGACCCTTCGTAGCCTCTATTAGAGGGTTGCGGCCGGTGCGGAGATCGCCGTTGAGAGCGCTGGTTCGAGGAGCGAGCTTCAGCGATATTAAGCAGGGCCCAAAAACTTAGGGACACAGGCACACCCAGGGGCACTCAGCTAATCGATCGATCACCTCATCCCACCTCATCCGCACAAAGCTGGGCATTATCACATCTTCGATATATCATCACCTGCTTTCTACGATAATAGGAGGGGATTAATAGCGGAATATATAACATCATATTGTACGTGTCGGGTATATACAGGGTACAACAAGAGAAGCAAATAAAAGGGGGGACAAATCAAAAGAAAAAAAAAAGGAAAACCAAGCATCTATAAGCCCGACCGTTTTCATGGGGCGAGTGAAACCAAGCGATAAAGTAGCAGATCAAAAAACAAGACCAATCAAGACAGAAAACCACAGTAGACTGTGTAACCAATATTAAAACGAGAGTGTAGGGTCAAAATCCTCATGTCTCACCTATCAACTGCAGGGGTTCAGAAACAGACTAGCTGCCCGCCCTGCAACCAATGTTGAAGAGTGGTGATAGCATCCGAGGATGGATATATGATGGCCTCAAAACCAGAAATAAATGTAATCACAAAAGAACCACTTGATTGTAACCAAGTGTGCAAAAGTCCCAATGATGGAGCGAGCCAATCGAGGCGCCGTACAGCTCCTCTAAAACAAAATCAAGCGAAAACAACACCAAATAACAAAGTCATAACTCTCGTCATCACAACATGAAGTCACCAACAGAGACACCGGTGACAACCATCTCAGAGGCCTTGCCCGAGAGGATAGCACGTCTCTTCAAAGCACGAACACGCTTCGTGGCGCCCATCTTCTTGTAAGCAGTCATGTCGTGAACCAATGGGTCGTAGCGCACTGGGAAAGTGGAGACATCTGGGAATGCGAGGTTGTGACGTTCATCGTGGCGATAGTGGAGAAATTTTTGCTTCGTGAGTTTCTCCGACTGCTCTTCAGAGATCTCATCAAGAGAGTCCTGATAATTGAGGCAATCCTCAATGGTGACATTGGAGATAACCTCTGGGTGAGTTGCGGTTGATGGAGATGTTGGGGTAGAAGTCTGGTGCTGATTTTCATCGGCAATCTTTTGGAAGTTAGCCTCGAGAGACTTGAGCTCCGAGAAACTGTCCATGAGGGTGGATGTGACTGGGGTGATTGGGGAGTCAGACTCGGATTCGTCAGTGTCGAAAAGAGAGTCACCGCCAGAGAGAAGATGAGTCTGTGAAAGCTTCATGTGGGAGTGGAGTTCATCATCCATTGACTTCTTGAGAGATGGCTTACCAACAATGAAGCGGGACTTGGAGTCGGATTCATAGTCGGAGATAGCTGAATAGTAGTCATCATCCTCAGAGTTGAAGATGTTCTCCTCATCACTGACAGAGTTGAAGAGGTCATCCTCATTGTCATCATCATCAATGGTTGTGTTGTACGCAAGAGGATATCTTGGTGGCATCACAAACTCCTGCTTCTGGTCAACAGAATTCTCTGTAGGAGAAGCGAGCCTTCTTCTCTTGAAGTTGACGTTGTTGTAAGTATTCTCATTGTCGTCAATCGTAGAGATCGATCTGAGAACTGGCTTAGACGGCTTAATGGTTTCTTGGTTTTGTTTAGCTTTGGTTGTTGGGACACGGGAACGAGTAGACTTACGAGTTTGGACGGCCATTGTGGATGCAAGAGAAAATATCGTGGGTGGCAATAGGAGACAATAAGTTGGGTATCAAAAAAACTCCAAATGGAGAGGTACTGAATATAATGCCACGGCGGTATTGAAGAAGGGATTGAGTTAATAAATGTCCACACGAAGTTCGAGCTAGTCAATACCAAGTGGGATGAATTAAAGATAAACTTCACAACAATTGTGTTGCTGGACGACGGTTCCTATCGCTGCTGGGGGGATTCTTATGGTTTTATGCCATACGCCCCTGCGATGCTCCAATTTTTTTTTTCCTGCATAAGCACACAAATTTCTTTTTTGTGGGAAAAAAAAACAAAACCTTGCATATTCCTGCAGAAGATATGCGGTGAACTTCCGAGGGTAGGCCAAGAAGTTCGCGCTCTCTTTGCCTGCTAGGCAGAAGCTAGGCAGAAGCTAGGTAGAAGCTAGGCAGACCTTTTCGCGACCGTCGGCCTAGTCCTAGGCAGAAGCTCTCTGCCTGGGTAAATCTCTTGGGCAGAACGGCGCTCCGCTGTCTACACGGCACGCCCGCCCAAGAACTCCGCTAAGCACCGGTCCAATCACCGGCATGGAAAATAAGCGGTTGCCCATGGCAACTCAAACTCTTTTGTTCCTATAACAATATACACTAGCTAGTATTATTTGAAGCTAAAGTTCTGGCGGATTTTGTTTTGTGGGGGGCCCTTTGGGAGAGCAATTTCAGATAGGGAGTGTGGCACTACGCTGCAAATCCCAGGACCGTTAGCCCGAGCAGCGGTGCGATGAGATGAGTTCTTGATGGAAACTTGACGCACGCACCAATGTAAAGAACCGGGGGCAAGGACGTTGGAAGTGATATGATAGAAACCTGTGACAACATCTAGTAATTTGTTAAGCGAAAGTATTAGTGATCATTTCCAGGAAGATCAAGGTCAATTCCTATGTTCGAGAACGGGGCCAGTTTATGCGAGCAAGTCTATCCAAAACCGACTTCGCCGCAACTCCTAATACTTCACTCTTTGGATAGCTATCTCCCCACAATCAAAAATTTTAGTATTTCAACATCTTCCCTAGCAATCAAAACAACTAGCCCTCCATGACGTGTTCTCGGCCTTGATAGGGGCGCTGTATCTGTGCGATCGCATCATAGCATCAATGACACTAGAGTGTGTGGGGCCCAACGCACACCTCGTCACCCCGCGATCTAACAGCGGTTGAACCGTTCGCCACATTGCATCTTGCTGTGTTACCATTACAACAGAAGGAATGTATCAAAGATGATTTGTGACAGAACATGTAGAGTACTTGGGTGTTCAATCCTGCGCAAGCCATGTGATTTTCCGATTACCGTGCCTTAAACCTTGTGCGCCTGACCAAGGATGAGCTCATCATAGCCTTGAGCGTCTGCAAAGGCCGGCCCACGAGTCTCTACAAGCCAACAGAAGCTTTAGATGGCTGAGTCCTCCTTGATGTCTCTGAATAAACAAATGAGCTTACATGTGGGCCTTTGAAATCAAGCTTTGTTGTCATTGGCTAGTCAGGCTCTACTAAGTGCTGATCTTGGTCCTGGAAGAGGTGTGTCTGGACCAGATATGTCGGTTCCTGCAACTAAATTAAACCGGATGGGGAAATATTCGAGAGTAGAAGAAGGAGTATGATATATTGATGGGAAGAGAAGTGTGGGCAATTTACTAGTGGAGACGGTGTTTTCGATGATGATTTGGTGGTTGTTCAGATAACATTCCTATGACATACAGCTTTCATCTATACAGTGTCTGCTGCAACGAAGATTTCCAAATGATCAGCATGCGCATATCAAGTGGGAGAAGCACCGTCTCAACCCTGGAGATAAGCCCGCTACCCAAGGGCCGGCTCAAACGAACCCACACTTGCACATGTGCCCACCTGTTAAAGAATGATCCTTGCTACTCGAGCTGATCACTCATCATAATCAAGGAGATGCTGGACAGCAATAACGTGATGTGATCTCCTTATCCTCCAACGGAAAATTATTTGACACCCTGAAACCCCGCACTGGCAGCGCATTAGCAACGCAACTACTTGCTCCCTCCGACATCATAGAACTTATCCTGACATCTCTCACGAGTACAGTGAGGTGATATCGAATCGTTCCATAGAGACATCGCCATGCCCTTGGCAACTCAAATGAAATCCGGGGATGTCTATGATGTGACATGCAACCTGACAGGTGGAGAAGGCGCATGGACACACAGCTGGAATTACAACGTTTAGCAGTTTCGAGATCTGAAATACACCTCTTCGCAGAAGGATTAGCGCATAGTACATTCCAAGTGTTAACAGATTCATCCGCCTAGTGATGTAACTACTGTGCTTGCTTCCCCCTTCGCGTAGACTACCAGTTAATGCTCCCCTGGAGAAAACTGTGTTAGATAGTGGCTCAACCACCACGATGCCACTCTCCACATTCAAGTGGAATGAAATGCCCCAATTGATGTTAATTCTGCCTTGGAAAATACTTCCTGAAGGAGTACCCCTATTTTAGGAAAGCCGTACTAGCTCTGATACTACAGCAGGTGCATCCGACCTTTGATGCGCATAACCTAAGGCAGTTCCACCAATTGATTACAACACTGGAGTTCTTTAGCTGTGAGCTACCAAAATACACAATATCCTGCTAATCCACCTTTGATTTTACCAGAAATAGACAGTTCTCATCACCATTTTTAGGAACTCTCTCGGCATCCCCTAGCCTCTTGAGATATACGGCACCGATCTTGATAACAACATCGCATCTCCTGCCTTCGCATTCCCTCATATCTATCACGTTGCAGTCATCATGATGCCCTAACTCAAAGGCTGAAATTCCACAACATTTTGGAACCTAATCTAATCTGTACTCCCTGGTAACCGTTGACAGGTTCCGTCGAAAAATCTCTGCATTACGACTGTGCGATAAGCATCTTCACGAGCCTCGGGATGCCGTCCTAGCATCCACCTACATGAACACTATCAAGAGGACCAAATAACCTGCCCAAGGACAAAAATGTTCATAAGAATCCAGTCAGGAAAGTAGACACCTAACATAACAATAACCTGTCACCCTTATGATGTATTCCATTAGGCCACAGTACACGTGGAGACGGTGCATATAACTTTCGCACATGAAACAACATGTGCCTCGTGTCTTTCTTATCGATCACGAGGAAGCACATGTAGTAGTAAACAGTCAGGCATATTAGTGCAAGAGAGAGGGTGCATGGTTCATATGATATCGTCAACTTAGTGTGCCGAGACGTTATCTTATCGATTACGGCCCATACTTCACGATATAGTTTTGAGACATTTGTCTATCAAGGGAGTACATATGCTGTATAGCTTCTGATAACGATGTTATCGTCCATGCACGAACCACACCGACACCACCACCGTCGGAATTGTTATCGTCTTATCAATTCTTCTCTTTACATTTGTCTCAAGAAGGCCCTTCCATGCCTGTTGGACAGCTGCAAGCGAAACATTCGCCTCTCCAAGATTCCGTTTGGCCCGGACCATCTTAGTACTTCGCACACGGTTGTGATAAATAAAGATTGTATATATTGACGATGCATAAAGTCTCTAATTCATGACTGGATTGTTCTCCAAGAACTTCAAGTGTCCCTCGATAAATTCACAAAGCTCAGCTCTGGAGATTGGGTTGAAGTACTTGAGCGAGATATTCAACTCACACAACAGGAATTTCATTCTCTTATACTGGACATGTTCAAAATCAAATGGCTCAGGTAAGAAGTGAGAGATGTCAGAATACATGCGGAAGTCCTCACCTTTACTGTTTTTCAGTTTCTCTTCTTTGTACAGGAGGAATGGGTTCAACTTAGGGAAGTTGGCATGAACGGTGAAGATTGGTGCTTGTCTTGTGTCGAATTGGGAATAATCTGGGTTCTCAGAGTTTTCAATCTCCTTGAGTTGTTCATAGTCGTTCAATGGGTTTCTTTGACCCATGGAGACACCGTTGAAATTGCCCTCATCGAACCATCCAAAAGACTGGATCTCTGACTTAACTTGGTAAAACTTCTCACCACCTTTAATGGCACCCAAAACAAAAGTGTCTTTATCACCTTCACCATCAAATCCCTGAGAGATGAGTGGGTAGAAGAAGTCTGGACCATAAAGGTTATAGAAAAGGGAAAGGAGCAATGTCTTCAAGTGATCACTTTTTCTCAACAACAATTGACCAGACTCAGTCGAGAGATCTGGGAAAGTGCCCTCCAAGTCGTGGTAACTCACATCGCTGATATCATCAAGCTCAACCGGTGTCTTCAAAGGCCACTTACCATCTCTCACTCTTGTGTTTTTAACATTGATACCCATAATCTCATACAAGTGTGGAGATGTGGTACGAGTCCAGTAGTCCGGCCACGTAACCATACCAGTAGATGTGAATGGTTCCATCTCAAAGAATGATTCAGGATTATGCACCAGCACATTATCACTATCAAGCAGCAGTACTTCTTCGAAACTTGAAGCAATCAATGCTAATGACTTGTACTGGTAGCCCTTGAATTCAATCTCCTTCATCACTTCTTCACCCAAAACGTTGTAAAGCAAGACACAACTACCACCGAGAGCTGGCAAGATCTCCTCACATAAATCGTGTTCGTATTCCTCCTCAGTAGGGATGATCATCTCAATTGGCAATTGACATCCGAATGATCTCACGGATTTGATGCTGAGCAATGACAACCATGAGTATTGACCACCACCAATCAAGACGATACCGGTGCCTTTGTATAAACCCTTAGGGAATTTGTCAGGAAGGGCATCATAAATCTCTTGATGGATGTCTTTCAATCTTGGGATGTCATCAGTGTCAATAACCAAATACTCCAACAACTTCTCCTTCGTGAATACTGATCCCTTATCATCAGTTGCCCTTCTCGTAAGTGATAACTTTGGGATGGAATCCTTCTTCGCATTCATTAGCCTCAACAAGGGCGTGTAAAACTGCTGGCTGATGTGATTGGCTTCTTCATCCTTAACACCTTTGACACTTTCAGCCAAAGTCTTCCCCTCAAGATCAATATCCGTGTTAGCAAAACTGTCCAAGATGTTATCATTATTATCATTCTCATCAAAGTAATAAGAGAGGTGACTTTTTAAGTTTTGGATGTGTTCACGTCCCATGGCTGGTGCATATGACTCTGGGTCTTGGAACATCAGTAGAGACCCATAAAACACGAGTCCAAGGCCAAGTGCCATGATTAGCACCCGACGAAAGCGTGGGAAACCAAACCCAATGGCAACCATTATGTTATGTCTCAAGTTGCTGTGTTGTGGATGTGTGGTCTGTTGAGATGGTGCTGAAGGGTATGTATAATAGGGAGATGGAAGTCAGCTACTCAAAGGGTGTATTGTCCTTTGTCTAAGATCCGAGGTGCACTTTTCGGTGATGTGGGTAATAAAGATAGGACCCTTTCCACGACGCGTACATTTTTGTTGTTTTGGTTTTCTCGACGAAGGCGCGCCCAACCGCAACTCTGCGGAGATGAACGCAGGATCAACTCTCGAAAAGAGGTTGATGATAAAGAAGTTTTAATGGTGAGAAGTTGATTGTGTACGGCGTTAAAATAACACATTTATCTCGAGGTGTTTCTGTATGTGTTTTGAGACTCTCATATTGATGTCTCCACTGGTCCAGTGCCGCATGGGGGAGGCAACCGTACAACTAGCTTCACAATATCTAATTTTGGGGATGAGGTTTCATAACTGTTTGATTCTACAAAGACATCTGATATGATTAGTGTATTCCATGTAAACGATAGTCTAAATGACGCGAATCTGTAATCATTGTTAGTCAACTGGACAAAAGTGGTTGGATTGGCCCATCCCAACATACAACGACTCAAGTGATAAACACCATGACACTGGAACAAGAATCAGAGTCATTAAATCAGTTTTTTTGTTTGTTAATCACTGGAGAGTAGTTAAACTTCCTCGGACAGTGTGAATATAAAAGATCATCACAAAAATGAGTGCCCTGGCGTCGTCAGATTGAGTGTGTTGAGTGTGGGATAGGAAGTTGAGTTAAAAAATAAAACATACTCATTTGAATACATCTTTTGTACAGAGGTGTAATCATGACCTAAAGATCATCTAGATAAAAATGTTAGTCAAGGTACTCCACATAGATAACAAGAACAGATCCACATTCGAATAGTCACTTCTAGTCAGCAAAACGACCTCTCATCAATCTCAATCCATCAACACCCTCAAAAAATGTACACAGAGAGCGCGACTACCATTGCTGGTGATGGATCAAGCACTATATGTCCGCCCGGTCGATACGTATCCTCATTCAAGTGATGTTTCCAATCCGAATTAGGTTCATTGTTCTCGTTCAAAAATAATGTTGTTGATTTGACATACAAACTTTTGACACATGTTAGTTCCATGATCTGGCAATGTGATTGACATGACAATAACCATTCAGAGACAACGAGGGGAAGACAACATTCAAATGGCTCATACAAGGCTGAAACTTAACGATATTAGCAGTTGTCGACATACACTTATTCAGTTGGAACAATTGGTATAATTTGCACATTAATCTTTGCCATTGATGCTTGTCTTCGCCGAGCTCTCTCCATAGTGTGATTGTACAGTAGATGTGGGTACTTACTTATCCAGGTGACTGAAAAGGGAGAATCTCTGACGGGCTCAACTGAGCCCGATTCAAGAGATTCCCTCTAATTTCAGACCAGTAGTACACGTCTGTTGTTGATGTTATTGATGTTAATGAAAGTGAATGTGTGTAGACGTGTGGCCGAAAAAAAAAATTTTGCTTAGCGGAGCCAAAGACTAATTTTCGCGACTTGAGATGCGAGATGGTACGGCCACGCGCTTAGGGCTTTTAGGCGCTCAGAGTTCCAAAGGCAAGAGAGGGTAAGTAGGAAACGTGTTTCCCATAGACTGCCGTGGCAGCGGGCGGTTACTCTCACCTTACTTGTGGGGGTGGTGCCATAGGTTGAAGCCGAAGCCGAACGTAGAGAGAAGAGAGAAGAAAGTGGAGAAAATAAAAGAGAGAGAGAGAGATGGTGTGGACCTCTCCGCACAGAATATGCTGACTCCGGTCCCCAGTCAATGAGTCTCGTGATGACTAGATCAGCAAATCCAGGCACACAAGGGACCAGTGATGACAGGCTCCCCATGCGAGGCGAGAGGTGAGAGGTGGGGAGAACACTGTGGGGGGAGCAACGAGCAACGAGCAACGATGTCGTCATGGTAGTGTGTGTAGTATTATTGTATGGGCTTGTGCTGAGAGGAGAGATGAATAAACTACAACCAAAGCCAACCTGCGGCATATCGTAGTCAGAGGAGCACGCTGCGTTAACTACGACCCTGGAGATGACGCTAGCGTTTAGAGCCAGAGAAGGATTGCTTGCGCCGAAACACCTGGGGTGTCGGGATCTGCTGCCCGGTTCGGGAGTAGTGAGAGATAGGAGTTTGAGATAGAGGAGGGCAATCACATTTGACACTGTGGCGCGGATGAAACGATAGGCGCTGTCAGAGCTGTCACGGCCATGAGCTGTAATTTGATGACTAGTAATTAGCTGTACTACTAGCTCTTTAGATATGAGCTGTCAGTAGAACCAGACTTTTTGCCGTAGTTGCAGAGCCCGAACTAGCTAACTTAAAGTGTCCGATGTTCCGAGGAGTTTCTTGACTCCGTGCTGCCCCCAAAAGCTGCAGAACAACCTGTCAAAGGTTGCATCGGGAGACGGAGCCGGAGATCGTTAATCTAGACGTTCCCGTTCCTAGCAAAGGCAACCTATGTTTGCTGAATGCTAAATTCTAGTATATGGGTCAACCTCTAAAGACCCTCACACCTCTAAGCTTCCTCTCTCCCCACGGAGGGGTTTATGTTTCTCCGCTTTGAGGGGTTGCCCTGGCTGAACTAAGCTCTCTCCGCTTTATCTCCTCACCGAAAACGTCAACAAAAGCGAGTACTTCCACACGGCGCGCCTTTAGCTTATCGCGCGATACTTAAGGCGAGAACCCTCCGCTGTGGCAGAAACTCATCCATCTCTTGACATTAAGAAGGTTTGTGTGACACCTCTACAAGACTATAATATCAGCAGCTATGTCTACGGCCCTCAACTCACAATCACCGCTTACAAAACGACAGCGAATCGAGTTTGAGATCTTTGACAAGTCCATCGAGGACATTGAGCGTCTCTTCAAGACCAACATCGACAACCTCCTACCCAAGTCCAAGCGTCAAGACACTGGGAAACATAACAACAAACCACGAACTGCATCATCGTCAAGACCTACATCACTCTTCTACAGACCACCAAACTGTCCTTCTTCCCCACAGACCAAAAAATCCACTATCAATAAAGACGCACTGGCTGCTTCCTCTAATTCAAACTACACATACACACACTGTAAAAGCTACACATCCTTATTCTCACAGGAAAAGTGCAAAACAAGGGAGACAAGTGTAGAGAAGGAGCCTTTAGCAGTGAAGAACCAAACTACAAATCTGCCCAAGAAAAAGCAGAAATATACCATTCCAGTGGTTCCTAGAGATGACCTCGTACACACTGCATTAACATCTACAAAGGGGAAAAGAGACACGATGATCCGTAAGGAAATGCAAAGGGTCCATCCTACTGTTGTTGGTGTAGGTGAGAAGAACTGGAATGCCTGGAGAAGTGAAGTTGTCAGCATGATTGAGTTTTTCGCAAATGATGTCTTGTCTGATTCATTACAAGGTCAGTCAGATTTAGGTGTTCGCAAGAGTGATGTTACATTTGAAAAAACCGTCACTGATATCATGTCGAGGAAATGAGGTTAGATCCTTACAGATCTATGACTATCAAGAATAGGAGTCTCTCTTGATGTTACATTTTTGTCGCTTGGGTCTGTTTAGTTTTGCTTTTTGCATCTTGTTAACGGTTGGTTTTTTAATGAATGGCGCATGAATTGATCTCTTAAAAGATTAATCAATACCTGTAGGGTGCAGTTCCAGGTAGTTGTCCAACCACGCTTTGGCATCTGGGCCGATGGAAGCAACCACATTCGCTGAGCTCTCTAACAAGTTGTTGCGATGTTCAGCAGCGCTCTTGAACAACTTCCACTTTTTCACAATCACAATATCATGACCAGCACTTTTGTGATTATAAACCCACCATCCATTCCTTGTGCGTACTAGCTTCTCCAACTCCTTATCCCTCTTGTTAAAATCCATAGTGGTCAAGATTGTTTGGTGTAGAATCAGCGAATGCATTCGGGAAATTGATAAGTCATAGTGGAAACGACTGTTGTTGGCATCATCATCATCCTCCTCAACAGGAATGTTCGGTAAGTTCGCCTCAAGGATATTTCTAGCCTTATCATATGCAGCAAAGTAGAAATTTTTCGTTTCATCACTGAGTTCGGGCAAATGTTGAACCGCCATTCGTCTCAAATCGAGAAACAAGTCATCGTAATATGATGCATCGTTCAGTGTGTTCACTGAAAAGTCATACACCAACACGACAACAAACTCATGATACTGAAACAGTACAAGTCGATGAAGTTTCTCATCAGCGTCCAGTTCTAAGCAGACATTTTTAAATACAACGGTGTCACCAACTCTCCCAATTAAGAATCTCTCCTCCTCACCAGATCCAACTTCATGACCCGTAGAATAAGCTCTCTCTTCTTCAGCACTCTCACTGACTCTCTGAGACTCGGAACCATTCACCGCATCGGAAACTGAACCCCTGGATGATTTTCCCCGACTTCCCCACCAGGGAACAAAACTGTTCATAGTTTGGACACCACTCCCCACCAAATTAACACCTTCAGCAATGGTCTTGAACCCCGCATCGACACCAGCAGTGATTCCAGTCGCCTTTGAGACATCACCCAATGTAGACCAAACCATCTTGAATGGATCATAGATCTGTTCATTATGGTCACCTTCTCGATCACCACCGCGTCTAGACTTTTTCGGAACAACTGGTTGTGAAAGGGTTTGTGGTGTTAGCCCATAGTGATCCGTCTCGGCAAGCCATTGAAGGAGTCTCCTTTTAGAATCAACAGTCAACATCTTCGTGTGCTCATACACCAGTCCATAGTCTTCATAGTTATTCTTATCATTGCACCAGATCAGACATTCTTTGAAATCATGTTTCTCCTTTAATGAATCAAGTGTACCCTTAATCTCACTGTCAACCCTCACTCGACTCCTCCTAACGGAGTCAAACATTTTGAGGAACCCATCCTCCTCAATTTGGAGCCCCAGGTTTTCTAACCAAACATCCCACCACTTATTCAAGAACATGCTCACTTCCTCACCATCCATACTCCCACATATACTCTCCATCGATCCATTATGCAACCGAAACGCATCATACCCACGCATGACCCACTTAATCAACAATCCCGAGGGCATCACATCAGAGGAGCTATACTCAATCTTCTCTTCCTCATCCTTGCCTTCAACTTTTCCAAGCATTACCGAGAGCACGAATTTGTATCGGGATTCAAACTCACCAACGACAATCTGCTGATTATCCAACTGGACGTATTGTAAGGATTCATCTGATGAGCTGTACCCCTTAACAAAATCGGTCATTCCCTGCAAGAGACCAACGCGGCGTAGGATTGAGTTCACATCCGTATTGGGAGACTGTGGCTGTAGCACTAATACACCGCGTTGGGATAGTGATTTGGGCGTTAAAACGGTTTCAGTCTCGGATTCTTGGGAGAAGGTTGTGGGGTCATATATGGCAAAATAGGAGATCGAGGACGGCGTTATTGTCGTCTCTGGTTTCGAGAGAAAAAAATCCATCATACAAGCTTCACACTGCTCTTGATGGAGACAATATAGATGTTTAAGAGGACAAGAAAGCGATTAAAACCGGTGAAGAGACGTTGGCCTTCAACCCCATGGATCGAGGGGACATGCATGAACATCAAACGCATTCGCGAAACTTGTACCAACGCGACTAGGGTACATCCAAACACCATTGGATTTTCCAAAGTGCTCGCTCGCTGCTGGCGGTTGGACGACGTGGAGAAGAAGCCGACACTATTGTCGCACGGTATCTGCATCGCACAGACTTACATCCCTTTCTACAAACGTCTCTACTGTTTCCAAAGATCACTTACATTTGACACAATGGTGCTTGCAGATTTGGGCCGCCGTATCAACGGTGCGCTCTCCAGCGCCATGAAGTCCTCTGACGTTGATTCCGCCATCGATGGGATGCTGAAGGAGATTTGTAACGCACTCTTAGAGTCCGACGTGAACATCAAGCTCGTTGCCAAGTTGCGTAATCAGATCAAGAATAAACTTGAGGCTGAGACGAAAGAGAAGCCTGCTATCAAGAAGAAAAACATCTTGCAAAAGGTTGTCTTTGACGAGTTGTGTGCATTGGTCGATACCGGTGTCCAACCGTACAAGCCAAAGAAGGGTAAGCGTAATGTGATTATGTTTGTTGGTTTGCAAGGTGCTGGTAAGACTACATCTTGTACGAAGCTCGCCGTGTATTACCAAAGAAGAGGCTTCAAAGTTGGTATGGTGTGTGCCGATACTTTCAGAGCCGGTGCTTTTGATCAGTTGAAGCAGAACGCTACAAAGGCAAGAATCCCATACTATGGTTCCTACACAGAGACGAATCCTGTTGCTGTTGCTCAGGAAGGTGTTCAAAAATTTAAGAAGGAGAAGTTCGACATCATCATTGTGGATACCTCTGGTAGACACAGACAGGAGGAGGACTTGTTCAATGAGATGATTGAGATTGCTGACACCATCAAGCCAGATCAGACGATCATGGTCCTTGATGGATCCATTGGTCAGGCTGCTGAGTCACAATCCAAGGCGTTCAAGGAGAGTTCGAACTTCGGTTCGATCATCTTGACCAAACTTGATGGTCATGCTAAAGGTGGTGGTGCCATATCCGCTGTTGCTGCTACACAGACGCCGATTGTGTTCATTGGTACTGGTGAACATGTTCAGGACTTTGAGACATTCGCACCAAGATCATTCATTTCCAAACTTTTGGGTATTGGTGATATCCAGGGATTCATGGAACACGTTCAGTCTCTTGATTTGGATAACAAGGACACAGTGAAGAACTTCCAGGAAGGTAAGTTCACACTCAATGATTTCCAGAAACAGATGCAAAATATCATGAAGATGGGTCCACTGTCACAAATTGCCAACATGATTCCGGGTATGGGTAATATGATGAACCAAATCGGAGAGGATGAGGCATCAAATAAGATGAAGCGTATGGTGTACGTGATGGACTCCATGAACAAGGCTGAGTTGGAGAGTGATGGACAGATCTTCATTGATGAGCCATCAAGAATCATCAGAGTCGCTAGGGGTTCTGGTACATCATCGACGGAAGTTGAAATGATTCTTCTTCAGGCACGTATGATGGCTACAATGGCAAAGAGAGCCAAATCTATGACGGATGCTGGTGGTGCCGGTGCAGGCCCTGGTGGTCTGTCACAGGCTGAGATGCAGAGAAGAATGCAGCAGATCCAGCAGAATCCGGGAATGATGCAGAACGCCATGAAGCAACTGGGACTTGGTGGTGCTAATATGCCAGATATGGGCGAGATGATGAAGATGATGGGCGGTGGTGGCGGCGGTATGCCAAACATGGCAGACATGATGAAGATGATGGGAGGAGGCGGTGGTGGTATGCCAGACATGAGTCAGATGATGAACAACCCACAGATGCAGAACATGATGAAGCAGTTCGGTATGGGTTGATTTGTATAATAAAGCTATGAGTCCCTGTAATTTTTGTCTCTCTTGTAGAGGCATTGGTCTGCGTTGATGCTGGTGAAGTGGCCATGCCCAATCGAGTCTGTAGCGGCCATCGCAGATCAATCCAGATAAGGATTTAGCGTATGACGTAATTGCTTAGGAACCGAGTGCCGGGAGAACGACTTGATGAGCTACCTGTACACCTGTGCAAACGACAGACATGCTAAGAGCACGAACTCCTGAGTCTTCACCGGTTGGTGCTGCGCATTCCCGTGTTCGTATCGTTGACATGACAACGCGCGCAACGCATCGCCGAGAATGGTAAACATTGAAAATCTATACCATTCCGCCGCCAAAGAAGGAAACTTGGCACTTTACTCTCCGGTTTAGTTCACATTTACTAACAAGAGCTCACCGACGTCCTACTCTTAGTTTAACAGACTCTCGGATATCTACAGAGGTTTCCCCACTGGGTCAGCAATCACATTTACCCCATCACTGTCGTGTCCACTCCCCGATCGCCACACTGGAGACCGTGAACGAACGCACCAGCGCATCGACCAGCTATTTGGCACACATGGCCGACAAGGAGAACATTGAACTGGTTTTTGACCCGCCACCAGACTTCAAGCTATCAGACAACACCAACAACTCACCAACAAGGAGACCACTCGGCCGGATTAACATGGAGTCACCTTTCCGACAGAACACCGCGGATGCTGCCCCATCTTTGACGCCGAAGAAAGGTGGATCGTCAAGGGTGATTGAGGCGCTTCACTCCGAGATCGATGAGTTGAAGTCTGAGTTGATTCAAGCTAGAAGCAGAAGCGAAGAGCTCAAAAAGACGAACGATGTCATCAAGAAGAGACGAGATCAGCTGGTGGAACAAATCTCTAATGTGAAGCATGAGAATGACACTGTTAATGCTCTTCTGGAGAGGAAGCAAAGACGAATCGCTGACTTGGAGAACCAGTTAAATGGTTACATGAGCTCGACGGACGACTTGAACTTCCGCGTGAAAGCGCTAGAGTCAAGGTGCTTAAAACTCCAGGAGAGTGAGATGGTAGCTGTTGCTGAGAATGAGAGAACCAAGATTGCATACGACACCATCATTTCCAGTCAGAAGCAGTACAGGGAACACTACACGAAGGAGGTCACAGAGTTGAGAGAAAAGCTCCAAGAGTTCTTGACCACCAAAGACGCAGAGATCACAAGAAACATTGGAATGATCAACAAGAGTGATGCCACCATCTTCAGATCAATCAAGTCCATCACCATCAACGCTGAGAAGGTACAGTCGCTGTATCAAAAGAAGAACGAGGCGCTCAATACTACCGTCAAGGACCTTCATACGAGGGTTCTGAACAACAGCAATGATACAGATGCATTGTTGAGTGCTTCAAAGAGCCTATTCTTCCAAATTGCCGACCAGTTGCAGATTGATCGCACTGAGTTGATGCAGAAGTATCTGTCGAGTTCTGAAGACCAAAGAAATCCATTCAATGACATCACAGAGCCTAACAACTTCGATGACAGGGCTGGTGATATGTCTTCTAATCATCTCGAACCTGATGCTGAAACTGAGGATACCCATGAGTCAACCGCAGCTCCTGTGAAGGAGCCATCGGGGAAGTCCACGCTCGACACATCAACCGCAGTTGGGCACAACAACATCGCGTTGTCGGTGAAGAAGAGGGGTGAAAGACAAGGCAGCGCAGGCAGATCGGTGTCCGAACAGAGTACCGAAGAGAGAATTACATCCCTCTGTAAAGACTTGAACAATTCCATTCCCTTCACCGACCGTGAAGCTAAGATTGATCCACCCTCCAAGGTGACACGCAATAAGAGCGTGAGAAAGACTACAAACACATCTAGAGCCAACTCCGGAACAGATTCCAGAAGATCCAGCAAAATCTATGACCGAAGTGCATCACATAACAATAGTCGGGTATCTTCGAACGCTGAGAGAACGCACTCCAGAAAACCATCTGTCATTGATCATACACCAAGCTTGCATGTAGATCAAAGCTCTTTGCGTGGAGACGGTGAAACTGACGGCAAAAAGAAGAGAAGGAGACGTCGCAGAAGAAGAAACAACAATGGTGGTGATCACAAAGAGGACACAGGGGACGATGGCGAGAACAGCGGTGAGGAGTCATCCTGAGCTAGAGCATTCCCTCATGAGGTAACATATTTTGCATTTTTTATTACATGGTGGCTACAATACACGTGCAACTGAGAGATAGACAAACTTGAGTAACTATTCATAAGTCTGTGTAGATACTGATAGTTCCATCGTCGTATCCAACAGAGAGGAATGAGGACTCTATGACAGTGACATCTCTCCTTGATAGCTTGGACTTTAATGATAGGGGAACGGTGGAACGCTCCACCATTGTCATGCAATTAGGTTTCGTGACTGTGTTTTTCTTAGGACCAGTAGTGTCTTGAAGATTGCCCATGATGTTGAGATCGCCTGCGATCATGCCCTTGGGCTTTTTGAAAGAGTGATGATACTCAAGTGTGTAAGTAGATTTGTCAAATGTGTAGAACCTGATCAGCCCGCTCCATGAGGAAAGCACAAGCTTATCCTTTATGGTGCTTATCGAGGAAATTTTTCCGATATTGTCAAGCTTGATAGCAGTGGCCGCCTGAGTTGGGACATCATAGATGACAATCTGGGATGCAATAGAAGCGGAGATGACAATATTCTGGACGGGATCATAGGAGAGTGAGAGTACTGGCTGCGGATAATGATGCTTTGTCAAAGATAGCACTTCATATTTTTTGGACTTTGGGTTTATCCTAATTGATGCAACATGACCCGATTCGTAGCCAATATATACGGTATCATCAGACACCCAGAGCAGCTTCATGATGATACCAAACTTGTCAACTCTGTTGACGCTTTCATCACTGTCTCTTTTTAGCGTAAACTCTTCAAATGTAAACTTTCCAGAGGCACTGGCTGCTTCAAACACGTCAACAGCTTCCATGTCACGTACCAGCCTATGGTCATTGACAACATCATCTGTGATGAACTCGATATCGTAGACGTCAAAAGCATTGGAGTTCATGGTGTTCGGTGCGATTAGCTCGTTTTCCATGACATCAACATTACTAAAATTCAGTGCATTCTCCGGTAGGTCATAAACTTGAGTGAATGTGAAATTTCCTTGTTGATCGAACAGTCTCCAAAACTTGACACAATTGTCACGGCCATGCGTGATGATGAGACCAAAGTAGCGATGGTCGATGATTCCATCTCGTGCTCCCAGTTGAAGAATAGTCAAGATATGCGACTGATGACATTGTCTCTCAATTGCAGGTCTCCTGGTTGCCATGTCCCACAACTTCACATTTCCTTCCTGGTCACCCGAGAGAAGAAACGGTTTGAGTGTAAGAGAGTGGTCGTGTGTCTCCTTGTCGTTCGTTATAGCCCTTCGCTGCATTGCAATGGGCACCCTCACAAACTCTAGGGCTGTAATAGGCTTTGTATGCTTTCGTAGCACAAAGTCTGGAACCTTGGAGTCATCATCAAGCAGTGACATGGGGATAAGAGACGATATAATAGAGTGCATCTATGTCATTTAAGAGATACGAACAAAACAATCGAAATCACCAAAAAGGAAACCGCGGAAATGTTGCGCCTAGCAATATCTGCCATTTTAGCGCGGGTAGATCTCTGTTCTAAAGGCCTCCCCCACGTATCACGTATCACCGGGCTTGCACCCGGATTGGAATTGACTAGGAACAAGGGTGTCAAACTCCATCTTTGACTTATAGACACCCACAAAGGTCACACGAGTTTGCGATATCCCGTCTTTGGTGCAATAATGGGTCTCTTCAGACGTGCAGCTGCTCTTACAGTCATCGGTGGCTCAGCTGCTTATCTGGTTGGTAAGACATATATTTACGTTGGCACTTATCATGAGGCTCCAGCGTTCAGAGCTGGTGACCTCTCCCTTCCAAGCCGTCTCAAGTACAACTTTTTTGGTTCCAATGACGACGTACTCTCTACTAAGTCTGCCAAAATCTGCAATCCGAACAAGAACCCAGTGACACACGACTACTTTGAAAAGGAGATTGACGTCGAGACTACCAAGAAGATCCTTGCCAAATATAAGACAAACGACGAGCTACTCGCTGCTATGCAAAAAGCACTCCTTCTTGGCCCAACATTGTGGCCACACAGATTCATTGTCTCCCCATACCTCAAGTCTAAGGATCCAAACAACCGTATCGCTGGATTCTCCTACTTCGAGCCGGCATTAAAGAAGGTTGATGTGGCTTCCCAGCCAAAGACCGCTCTCTTCGATATCCCACTTTTGCCATCAAATCCATCGTTGAAGTACCTTTGGAACGCTGACGACATCAAGTCTTCAAAGGGGCCATTGGCACCACACACCATCATCTACGGTATGTTTGACTTCATCGAGAACGGTAAGCGTTCAGATGGTGGTTTCTTCTCCTTGGCCTTCGGTTCGGATCTTGGTGCAGGCAGTGCTATCCACAGATTTGACTACTTTGTGAAGAAGAATGACAAGGGAGAGAAACAGCTTGTTTTCAGAATGGTCAATGCCACTTTTGCGTTGCCTAAGGGCTCCCCTGCTCCACCAGATGATACCAAAGGACTTCATGAGTTTATGACTAGAACCATAGTCCTAGATATCATTAGAGGACTTGAGTACTGATGTTCATGGGTTGTTATAATATTAAGTTCCAGGTAGAAGTATTGGAGAACCCACATCACCAATAAAGAACTAAGGATGAGCCGTTGACATGTAGCCATTCACGCCAGCTACGGCAGAGAACTAAATTAACTGAGTTACATGATATATAGTCTAATTTTCCTCAACGTCCCTGATTTTAATGACCTTGGAAAGTCTCGTCTCTGGTGATTCACCTTGTTCACTGACCGTCCACTCAACTATACTTGCCGTTCTTTTGTCTGCAGCTCTGTGTCCTGGGGACCACCTGTATGTAGCAGTAGATTTTGTAGGCTCGGGGGATGCCATGGCAAAGGAGCTGGAAAGCTTCGAGAGGCTCTTTGACTGAGACGCCGTTAGATAGTCTTTGCTTGAGTTGATAAGCCACTTCCTCGATTCACCTTCGACAAAGGACGTGTATACTTGTGGTCTTTGAATCAGCTGGAAGAATGCATAGAGAGTGTAGAGAGCATCATTAACAGATGGATGGAAGCAGAACCTTTGCTTAATTCCAAGACGGTTAATAACGCTTTCAAGCGACAGTTCCTTTCCAAATAGCGACTTCGCAATGATGTCGGTATTCAGAATGGGGATGTGATCGGGGATATGGACACCCAATAAAGCCAAGGCTTTCAAATCGTTGCCAATATTGTGACCAACAAGACAGACATTGTAGCTGTTTAGCGTCTTGTGTTCAAGATAAAGTCTGAAGATCTTATTCAGGAAGTTCTGTGCTTGGTCCAATGTGAGAAACACAGGCGGAGTAGTAAGTTGACATGGATCAGAAGAATACGGCATGTTGATTATGTTGATGTGGACTTGGATAAGATCACTAGTATCGTAGATAACAATACCAACATCACTGGGAATGCCCTTGTAGAAGCCACCACTGTCAATGCTGAGAAAAATAGATCGGTCCGTGAGTGTGAGAAAACTGTTATCTGGGAGTTGAAGTGGAAGCAAGTCTTCATCACTTTCTGTGCTGAATTTGGCTAGCAGAATTCCTTCAAGAATCGATAGTGTGGAGTCTGTAGACCGGGGCACGGTAAGATGCGTGTTGCTGGAATCAAAGAAAGGCAACATATGGAAGTGCCTAGAGACGCGGTGAGTTCGCATGGCTGTCAATTGATAATCTTCGGTTTTTTCAAATCTTGCTAGCATCTTATTTCTCTTCTCTAGACTCTTGATAATGGATGTGTTCGCTGTTTCCACCACTTGCATCATTTCGCTCATCTTTATCTTAATCTCAGGTTCCTTTTCTTTCTGCTCCTCCTTCTTCTCCTTCTCCTCCTTCTCCTTCTCCTCCTCCTCCTTCTTCTTCTTCTTCTCCTTCTCCTCCTCCTCCTTCTCCTCCTCCTCCTTCTTCTTGTTCTTCTTTTCTTCTTTTCTTCTTTTCTTCTTTTTCTTCTTTTCTTCTTCTTCGTCTCAAAGGTATTTTCTTGTTTCTTTGCCTTTAGCATAGGCATAAATATGGAGAAACTGCGGTATGAAGAGACGGAAGGGATTGGTCTCAAGTGCGTGAGCACTGATCTGAGTAGACGGAAGGTGGTGATCATCATGGCACCGCCAGTAAGCTAGGCTGCTGGTCTAGGAGGCACCAAGAGCATAAAACATAGCGGGAAAGGAAAGAAAAGGGTACCTCTTTTGATCATTTTGGCTATGCATGGACATCGTTGGCGTCATTTCGATGGACTTCCTAAAGTGGTGATGCTGAGTGCCATGTAGGTTTCATCATCTCAAAGACCGCGAAACACCATAGACCCTCTACTCCCAGCACCGGATAGCTTCAAGGTTTCAGCTGAACAAGTTGAGCGGTGTCATATCTGGAATCGCCGCAAGGGGTGGTTTCATCGGCTGCACACTTTGCAGCTAGTAGATAGTGGCTAGAACCCGCCTCAGTCACTTTGTCCCGGCGATCGTCTGAGCATCCTAGGGAGCCACACAATTGAGCTTCTATGACCACTGATTTCACTTGAGTTAAGACAACGGCTTGATTGAAAAGGAGGCCCTAGAACATACTTCGTCAATGCGGATTACGTATTGCGGGTAAAGTTTTTGATCAGCGGTGATTGTCAAGGCGAGAACGACGCAGGTACAAAAACGGGCGCACGAATAAGTTCCGTCTGGCAAACGCTGTGCCGGCGCATCAGACGTCCTGACATCTTTTTCTAGGCCAGCTGGTTGAAGAAGAATAGATGGTAGTTATCTAAATGACACAATGGGGTTCTGTCATAGGAAGGTGAAGACGGTATGCCCCCGTTTCCCGTTGAATGATATGGGGAATGATATTAGCCTCATTAATCGCAATGGTCTTCACCCTAGGTTGAGGCTAGCACATCAAAGGCAGACTACAATCATATAAGCAAAATCTATGATTGAGAGTAAGAACGGGAAGGGGTGAGTATAAAGCAGAACCAAAACATCACGGCAGAGCGTCACTGCCTCTATCGAAAAGCCGGACCCTGACACAGGAAGATGTCTGTCCAAAATAATGATTACTAGAAGCAAGGTAATCAATGAGAAATGTAAACCGCCCACTATGAAGAATAGGTGAGCTTAGACTTGAAAGCGCCCTCAAGAAAGCAGAAAGTTTGAATAAAGCGGGTATCACTCAGTAGAAACAAAAAAAAGAGACTTCACCAGGAAGTATCACCTCGATCTACCATTTAGTGATCACCTGGGCCACCGTAACCTGGGGAGTAAAACCATGGATCGGTCGCAGTAGCGGAGGCAGTTGCAGAGGCATCAGTGGATATGACATCAGTCAAGTTGAAGGAGTAAGTAGAGTAGGTAGAACAGCTCAGAGTAGTGAAGTTCCAGTGTGGGAAACCAGGGTGGCCTGGGAAGCCCGGCTTTCCTGTGTGAGTTGGTTTTGGTGGCTTGCCACTGTGACTTGGACTGCCACCATGTCCTGGGAAGCCACCATGTCCTGGGAAGCCACCATGTCCTGGGAAGTGTGGCTCTGGGATGGCAGCAGCATTAGCAGCAGAGGTAAGAGCGATAGCGGAAACAATCTGTGTGAAGGAAACCATTGTGAAGCGGATGTTGCAGTCTTTTGCTGGACTCAAATGAAGATGAAGTGCCATCAGAGGCGAGACCTCACTACTCTTTTATACCCCTTGATATGTCAGGAGAAGACATGTGTATCCAGGCTGTGGAAAGAGAATCTGAAGCAGCAATCATACATCGTCTGAAAGGCACCCTGTCTCACTCTCCTACAGAACATAGAGCTTTGAGGTCCCTGTACGTCATCCAACCCATGGAAGGGCTGTGTCTCTACGTTTGCTGCCTGAGGTGTCCCGCAAGAGACGAGTACAGTCCAGGGGCAAAGTATGCAGATGTCAACAGTCGTGCAGTTGCCGGCAGCATATCTCATCGCAGCATCGATGGGTCGCCGAATAATACGCAGTGCCCAGTTAGCCTAGAATCGGAGTATACTGTGTCCCTTATCGATCTGGAAGCACCAAAGACTCCAGTGTACACGGGTATGTGGCTTTCACCCAGGTGTCATCTAATAGAAGAAGAAACGAGGTTCCTGTGCGATTCCGTAAGGGGGACATCATGGAAAAGGCAGAGAGAGTTTAAAAAACGGCCACGCCACAGCTGATGGGCCCGTTCACAGGAAACCAGGCTGCTTGCGGCTGCACAGTCGACACCATTGCAGTCAGGGTGTATGGTACACATTTTCTAGCTATTAAGGCTTCCCTTATCCTACTGGCGCTATTAGTTATCAACTCTGCAAGAATAGTAATTGCCGACCTCAAACGTGCGCCTTTGGGTGTCCGGAAATCAGAGGTCTAGATCCGACAACGAGATCCGGGCCGCCGATCGTAGGTGGGCCCTTTATACAAAGGCTAACAACGTTGTAAATCGCTATTCTCGAAGGAGTGGCTCGATTCTCCTTGCACTAGCAGATCAGATGGCAATCAATTTTTCTGTTCTCATCTACACTTGCCCTCTACGTACCGCCCAATGAGCTGTCGCAACCATTGCAACCAAGATATGTATTCAAAGATATCTGACTGATATACAGTCCATCAGGAGTGATATCCCTAGATGTGTGCACCCCTAGTATTGATCATAGGGCTTTGAAACTGTTTTGGGGTCCCCATTCCACAGACACTACACGTCATGTTGCCTATGGCTTGCAACGATCGAAAGTTTCAGTGCTTTACTGATGAGATGGCTAGAACATGAGTAGTACTAGAAGTGAACACCCCTATTTTGTCTCCATATTTTAGAATCAAGATATCAACACTTAGGAGATGACGTCTCCCATTCGGAGCTTGAATGTAGATTAGAATGAGCTATATTTAAATGTATTTCAACAGTTGTTCTGGAACAAGTTCAGTAAGCTATAAGTCTACTCGCTAACTTCTGTGAAGTTGCTTGACTGTAGTCAACTCAGGCACAACTTGACTCAAAATCGTGTCCATGTGCTCTGGTACAAACATGTGGGTGCCAATATGGCCATTGTGTCAACTGAAGCTAGATAATGTGTAAACCTCATCGTTGCGGGTTGACTACAAGTTGGAGTGCATACATGACACTGTTGTTTGCTCGGGAAATGAGCTCAAACAACAGCCTGCCCATGATCATCGCCACGGTGAGGTAGTTATCCAACCCATATGAGTGAAGCTGTTTCCAGACATTCTGGTAGTATGGCTGGTGTGGCGTTGTATTGAATTTGAACTCAAAGGTCAGCACTCTGATTGCACTTTCCCAACCTCTCATCGGTGTATCTGTGAAAATCTAACCCAATCGCTGAAGATCTGCGATCGATGGGTATCTGGCGTGTTGCGCAGATCAGCTGTGCAGGATATTACAGCCCAGTTTATCCGGCCGCGATGATATTAGTGATTCATGGCAATGAGGTTAATAATTCATGAGCACAGCTATAGGGTCAGTCTTACAAACGCAAACTACAGCCGTCATCCTTCTGTGAGATGACTCACTGGGGCAAACGCTTTGCTCATTTAGAGTCACCGCACAAGCTGGATTTTGAGTATGACCGAATCAATGAGATCATAACGTCAGATACCAAGTTAATCCAGCAAGCAAACTTTTAGTTCATCACTCGAAGCCTAGCTTGCTACTGCTCTCTAGCGCTGTTGATAGATAGCTGGTATTCCTCATCTGTCCCCCAGAGGTAGGTAATCCGTTGAGCCTACTCTGAAACGGGGCTCAAATATTACTAGTTTTAGCTCTACTCTAGATCTGGCAAACAACTGCATATAGATTAAGTGAAAGTGGGCTCCGAATATAGGAGGCTTTCTGCGGTGTAAGCTCCTGCAAGATTCATCTGGCTCTTCTATGGGAGCCTCAGGGCGTAGGGATAAAGTCTTTTTGCCACTTCTTAGAGCTCCCTCAGTGCTATTGTAGATCGCAGAATAGGTAAAGTAGCTAAAACCACTGGCAGACTGTAACCAGTATATGAGACTGGGAAGTTAATAGTAGAGAGTTGCCATGAGAAGAACGTACACCTAGAATACGTACCTTTACTTTAGTCGACCTTGTTTGTATGAAGACAATATGACAAAGTCAATTCTGATATTCTTCGCACTTGGTTGGTTGCTCTCTCAATGAGGCCTAGGCTGATACCATACTATGATGGTGCGGAAAGTACACCTGCACATACATAGTTTAGACCCACTGTGGTGCCTTTACCTGACAATTGTTTATTTGGCGACAGGGTGCCATACCAGAAACATCACTTGCTTCATAGATCGAAGATTGACAAATCTTAGCGCTCGATCAAAGTCGCTAAGCCGTTAAGCCTCGCGTACCTGGCTTCAAGATCCCTGTCGCGGATTAAAGCGGCGTATGACGTCCCCAGCCAGATGCAGATGATCTCGGGATTAATATGATGAGTGATAAACGGTGCTACGCATCAATTGACGAAGTAGGTATTGGGGAAGTACAGTACAAGTATTTCGATAGCTAAGTCAAGCTATCTCAATCTTTGTAAATCCTATTATTTACTTGTTGATGGGTACAATATTGTCGCTTCACTAGGGCAGCGCTATCATGGCCTCTAACAATAACACTGTAGCTTCAAAAGCAGCCGCACCACTAGTAGCACGCTCTGTTCACATAGATCATTGGGTGGCTTTGAAGGGAGATCGTATATATGGTTTTAAAAGAACCTGGTGTCCACGACTTCTATAGACAACCAATCAGAGAACAAATTCAAAGTTACTCATTAATGACTTCAAGTGCAACTAGGGTATTACTACATACTCAAATCGTTAGTAAGGTTTAGCAATGAAGTCGTGTGGCGCTCCGTCGGTTCTAGAACCATCCCACCATGTTCATGACTGAATCAGAGAAGGCATGGAGGTGGATATCTAGATGATCATGTGATTACCAATCATGAGGTGATGATAAACACCACCCCGTGGTGTAAGTTGTCCGTAAAGGTAGAATCAATATGACACCATTTTAGTCTTTAGCCCCAGGTACTTCGTTTCAAAAATCAATGCAAAAGCCGCACCGCCCCTTTTTCAAAAGACGATGGAGATGTTGTATCTAGGTTCTTAACAGCGACTGTTATCTAAACGATCTATCCCTGGCATAGCGGCCTTTTTACACAGCAGATCAATTTAACCGCACACTGTTGCTAGGGAGCCATCGCAGTCGTATGAAAAGTGCAACACTTGAAACGGTACAGGGAAAGTATGCTAAACCACAAGCCACCGACTAAAGATATTATTATACCCCAGATTCATACCGATCATCCTTGAAGCTTTGCCTTTTTCAGCTTGGCACTGAAATTCAAGGAGATAATGTTATGAGGGAGCTAAGGTGGATCTGCGCGTTGTTCCAAGGCGCGTATATAGCTTTCCCGAAGCTCGGTGAATTTTGCGCGTGAATCTATTGGCGGAAATCGATTTTCCTAAAATTGAGTACCCTGTCAAGCCGCGGAGTCCGGTTTAATGGAGGGTTTTCTCATGTGTTAGGGGCCACAAGAGCCTCTTGGCCCTTTGCAATTTTTCTAAACTGGTGCCGAAGGGTTGCAAAAACTGTATCAAGATTTCTCGTTAGAATAAGAAGGAAAAGAAAGGCGAACAAATTACAAATAAAAGAAAAAAAAAAGTGTGGAGATTCCAGTCTGTGTGTGAATCGTGACCCTTCAGTGTAGACGCGTAAACTTTAGTTAAGGGGGATTTGCTAATGATTCAACCAGATAGTCATCTCAAATCACCTAGAGGTTAACACCGTTCGAAACTAACGGACAACCATGGCCCATCTTTCAAGGGGTCGGCTACCGGCACTAGTTTTTCCGGGCTTTCCAGCGGAGTGCGACGTTTTGCGAGTACGGCATTGTTCGTAGGACTCCTACAAAAACGTCTAATGCATTCAGTCCTGGCAGGTGTAGTGCCAAAATGGCGCAAATGGCGCGCGGCTGTCCGGGGCGGCATGTCGCATATAACGCGGGGCGGGCCAATGAACGTACTGGAATTCCTAATACTTCCCCTTTGGGCCATGGAGTCCGACAATACTGTTCGCCAAAGTATGCCATTTTGGCGAAGATCCGCAATATGCGGTAAGCTTGTGCTTCCCCCGGGCTGCGGTCTCTGTGTCTCTCGCAGGTGTTATGTGCGGCCTTTTCTAGCAGCTGGCTGCTGATATAGAATTCGAAGAAAGCTCGTTATATATCGGACACGAGGGACGCCAAACCGAGCTTTGTCCCAAATTGACTACACACTCACACCCCCGCTCTACAGCGTTGATCACCTCCCCACCCACCGAACATCCACCAGTGGTGTTATCTAATCCCCGGTCCCCTCCCCCGCTGAGAGTGTACCCCAGATATCACAGACTAGCGACAACCGTTGCCCCTCTTCCCGCCTGTCCCACATTTTACCCCTCGATCTCCTTATTCATCACCATGAGCTACAGAGTGGTAAAGCACACGCATCCCGCAGCGCTCACCACAACGCCCGAGGACACCATCCTTCAGCACATTGATGATGTAATGAACATTGAGCACGCTCTACCCAAGCCAAAAGTTCTCAAGTCTTGCATCCGCTGCCGTAAACACAAGACAAAATGTGATGCTCATAAGCGACAGCCTGGCGCCTGCTCCTCCTGTGAGAAAAAAGGTGTCCCTTGTAAGATCGACTACGTGCTACCGCCACAGCGTTTTGACAATTTGAAACACATCATCTCACAAGTGGATCAAGTCCAAAACGATTATGACAAGCTCGAGTCTAGATACCTTGCTATGTTTGCCTCTCTTGGGATTGAAGTTCCAAGCTTTGAAGAATGGAGAGACAATAAGCTATCACAGTTGTCCGAATGTCCCGAAGAAGAGGAGGAAGAAGTAGACTCTATCAGTTTGATCAAACTCAGTGATGGATCTTTCATCTCTATGAACTACATGAACCAAGAACAACTCCTAATCAACAACAAAATCATCAGCATCCCAGATCTTGAATCAAAGCTCATAGGACTTGTGAAAAAGCTCGACTTCCTTTACTCTACTATCGCACCAGAATCATCACAAATCACCACTTCAATGGCGTTAAACTACGAAAGTGATACACAATCCCAACACTCATCATCATCTGAATCCTCAATTGCCTCGCCTCGCTCAATACACAACTCGCCTCTTCATCGCTCTACATCCCCATCGACATCCACATCAGCATTACATCAGAACTCTCTACAATGGTTCGACATCGACTTCCACGTAAGTGAACTTTTCCGTGTCAACAAGTTCCTTCTAGTTCTTCTAGTTTCATTCTATTACCCAACCGATACCCTGCTTCCATCATACACAGTCTTTCTTTCAGACTACCTCAACTCATTCTACCAAATCATTGAATCACAGAGCAAATCACTTACATCTTCCACTTACTCTAACCATCTCCTTAACAGCATCATCCCAGGCTGTTCTGTCTTTGATAAACAACAACTGCGCGAGCTTGTTGATGCCGAAGTTTTCAACTCGGACGTTTATCTCAAACGACTTACTCAGATCCTTTTCTTAAACGTGCTTCTCTTTGGCATTGATGATAACCTTCGCATTATGAATGACTTCGTGAGGTTTGTCGAAGTGAGTATCAACCTTAACCGTAAGAAGATCAACTTTGACAAATCGAGAGATTTGAGATTCATTGAAAGTTTTGTTCGATTATGGAACGTGTTCTCTGGGGACTCTGCGGATCCAGCTTTACACATTGCACAATCCAAGAAGAAGAGCGTGAGTAAGGAGTTTGAAACTTATTTCGCCTTGATGAAGATGAATGCAAGTGTCACTACTCAAGGCGTCGCTATCGATGGGGAAATCACAAATATCCACTCCTGGAAGAAACAATTCAAGAAGTTTTTGGAAACTTGGGAACCTTATTTAGAGATGTATTCATCTGGTGGTAACTTGTTTGTCGATGACTTCACTTTGGAACTTGTGCTAATGAATTGTTTGATCTTGATCAATGAAGGGTTCTCTGAGTTCAATTCTGTCCTTGTCGACTTCCTTACAAGACATGATATCACTATGGAAAACGAAAACGTTTCACAGTTGATTAATGCATTCAAGCAGGATACTTCGAGTCTGGACTTTACCCTTTCATGTGAAAAGATGAAAAGTATCGCATTAACCATCTCTGCTAAGAAGAGAAATGTCGTCGACTTGAAGATGAATGACATTCAAGTCATTTTGGAGAATGTCGATTGGAAGAAGGAATCCACTGATGAAGTGTTGAAAAAAATTGGTGTGATTTAAGTTGTTCGCTATCAAATGGAACATTCTCTCGATCAAGTGTCCATTCAGTTATTTATTGCCGTATCTGTCGGCCAGTCTCCCTGGCTTGTACACTATTGGTCTCTACGTTATTATGATTATTATGATCTGCTTTCCTTGATCTGTTATTTAACATCCAGTGCCGTTTTCGCTTATATATTTGAGTAAAAACACCATTCTATTATTTATAGATCGATCACATCCTGCGTAAGACTAATGGAAGGACCAGCTGTACCGAATAATCATACTACAGCAACATTGTAGCTCATGATCGAGTTGTCATACATGTCGTGCTAGCGCTTGGTTACGCTGGCCAACACTTTATCTCGCATCCTTCGAATAAAAGTCGTTCACTGGCACCACAATTTGTACCTAAATCTCAGTAACTAATTTTTTCTTCCTGAATACTTCAAAGTCTCTCACTTCTTTCTTTTGAGGACAATTTTTTGAATTTTTTTGATTTAAAAAAGTCTTTGATAAAGTTAAAGAGAAGTTTTACTGCTTCATTTCACAAGGGGTCACCTATATTTTTTCGGAAAACCTTTATCTGCCACGAGAAAATTATTTTTCTCTAAGAGTTTAATCATCCAAAATCAATTATATTTCTAGTGTTGATGTTATTAAAGACACTTTAGCTTGCAAAATGACGTGTGTAAACCAGCATAGAAGCAATGAACATAGACACAACGCGCCTAGTGATGATCGATAGGGCACCCATTATACGCGGCCGTTTATGGCCGTGGCCCCCCCCCCCTCAGCGCCACTCAACCGGTTTTATAGACATTGATGGTTACCAGAGTGGCAAAGCATCAGCCGCTAAAGACTAAAAAAGGTGTTATGCTAGTCTTTCATTCCAATGTACATACATGAGCTTTCGTGAAATATCAGACTCAAGCTTACTCTTCATCACTGTCACCATCTCTGTATCCATACTTTCTGATCTCACCCAATCTCTTTCTAGCGGAAGCCAAGGCATTCTCCAACTTCAAAATCTCCACTTGCTGCTCCATCTCCATAGTCTTGTTCTCATGGTTCGTCAACTTCGAGAAGTCAATATCCTGATCACCACCATTCGTTCTCTGGTTCAAAATATCCTGAACTTGGTTGACCAAAGATCTGCAGGCAGACGTAACAGTCTTGGAAGCATTCTCCAACGTATCCTGCGTCTTGGACATGAATGTAGCCTTCACTCTTGAGGCAGCAACAAGTTGGGCAGTGGAAGCAGCCACTTCATTGGAAGCCACAATCAATTCTTCATGGGTGTTCTTAGAACTCAACACACCATCCGCAGTACCAATCAAGATCTTGGTGGAAGCAGCAACAGCCTTAGCAGCTGAAATGAGACCCTCAGTCCATCTATTGTGTTTCTTGTAGAACTGGGCACGGGTACCACTTCCCTGATTTTTGGTCACAATCTCATTCTGTGTCTCAATGGCGGCCTGAATCAAAAGAGCGATTGAGTTGGTAACGGCAATAGCAGCAGATAAGATGGCCTTGTTGATATCACCGTCGATGGATGAATCGAAAGAGGAGTTAAGCAGATCCTTGAGATGAGCAGCAGCAGATGTGATAGCAGAAGCGGCAGAGTTCAATTCGTTATCAACTGCATCACCAAGATCACCATTGATGTTCTTGAGAACAGATCTTGGTGCAAGGTTCTCAGCAATAACAATGAGTTCTTGAAGCTTCTCTTGGACGTTCAAGTTACCGGAAATAACAACTTCGGTTTTCTCTTCCTCAGTTCCTTCAAGGATATCGGAGAGGAGAGACATAAGGAAGTCCTCAGATTCCTGAGCGGTAGATCTGGAGGCGGCAATGAGCTGATTAGATTCACTATCAGTCTTCACAAGTCTCACAATACCCTTGGCATTGAGCAGAACATCGGCGATAGAAGATGTGAATTCGTTAATGGATCTGATGATCTCAGAGTGATCACCATTTGGACCATCGGCAATGAAGTCATTGAAAGAGTTGGCAAAGTCGGTAGCGGACGATTGGGCCTTCTCGATGATGGAAAGCAAGTACTCCGGTGATGAGTTTTGATTACCAGCCTGCATTGGAGAGTCCAGCTCGTACAAGGAGTCCTGAATCCTTTTGATACCGGAAGCCAAGATGGCATCAACCAATGATGTGAGCTTAGTGAGGTGATCAATCAGGACTGCATCAAGTTGTTCGTTAATAGCCTCATCGTTCTCTCCCTGGACTCTGGCAAGCTCCTGAAGGGCATCATCCATGGTTTGCTGCACAATCTCAAGCTCCTCTTCCTTCTCTTTGAGCTTCTGTTCAAGGTCTGGGTTCAGAGCACGAGACTGTGTCTCAAGTTTTGCCTTCAAGTCTTCCATCTCTCTCTTGTGAGAAGCAAACACCGACGATAAGTTCGAGGACTGGCTTCTCTCAGAGTCATCAAGCTTCAATGTCAGGTCCCTGATCTGGAGCTCCAACTTATCAATCTCGCTGTCTTTACCACCCTTAATTTTCTCTAAGTCCAATCTAGCTCTGTCACGTTCTCTGATCAGACCTGCCAGCTCAACGTTCTTAGACTTCAAGTCCTTCTCAAGCTTCTCACGACGCTCGATGGCTTCCTGGGCCGAGGCAGCCTTTTGCTGTAACTTTTTAAACTTGTTCAACAGGTTCAAATGCTCCTGTCTCAACTGTGAGTACAGCTTAGCCAAAGAATCGTACTTATTTTTCCATAAAGTCAACTGTTCCTGCAAACTGTTCAAAAGCTCATCCTTAGAACCAAGTTGCTGAGTAGCAGTCTGTGTTGTGGTGGCAATTTCCTGCTCCAGGGTTTTGACTCTTTGATCGTACTGCTGTAATAACAACTGATCGTTCTCGTACTGTTGCCTCATTGCGAGCAAATCACGTTCTAACTCTGCGACTCTTCCCTCTGCCTGGTTCTGCAACTGATCGCGCAAAAGCTGTTCCTGGGCTAGCCTCTGCTGTTCAGCCTGAGCAGCCTGTTGCTGTTCAAACCAAATACGCTGTTGCTCAGCCTGTTGCTGCTGTTGAAGCATGTTTTCTTGGGCTTCTCTTGCAAGTCTCTGCTGTTCGGCTTCAAACACGTTTTGTTGGGTGTTCCAGAAATCAACACCAGTTGGCTGAGATGCAATTGGCTGTTGGAAGTTACCCATAGTTGGCTGTTCCGAGATTGGTTCTGGAACTGGTGTAGCGACCGAAGTTTGTCTTGAGGCCGGTCTTTCACTTTCCACGTCACTCTCATCTTTAGAGATGAGGTTTGGTGCTGTTTCTGGAAGTCTTGGGATTGTAATCAAGGAAGTCAAGTAGCGGATTGAGGAGCAGTCAGCATAGAACTCGTAGAGTCTGGCATGTTGAGACTCATAGCGTTCTCTTAAAGGTTCCAATGCCTCATCAGATCCCGTGGAGCGGTGAATAGCCCTGAGCATAGACGTAATGAACTTGTAGATACCGTATGACTCGGCAACCAATGGCACAAGAGCAGAGATCTTACACTCAGACTTTCTGTCATGGGAGATACTAGCAAAGATCAGTCTTTGAAGATCGTCCAGAGCATCTTGCAAAGTCATGAGATCGAGAATGGCCTCGTAACCTTCGTCAGGGTTTTGCACGGTAACAAGGGAGACATACTCTTCATACTCGAATGTACCATTGAATCCACGGTGGTTCTTATGAAAGTTGAGCTTTCTTAACAAATAGACCACGTATTCCTTGATGAGTCTTCCATAGCCCTTGAATCCATCACCATGGACTGATCTTCCTAGGCCCTCGATCCAATCAGCATTACGCATGGCCTCCTTCAAAGCAGAGCCATGACCCTCCTGGAGAACCTTGTGAATGGTGATCAGTGTCTTAAAGAGTTGAACTTCATCACCCTGAACAGGGAGCAGTTTCAGCTGGTTGAAGAACTGTCTGGAGGACTTGTGGTCCCAGGTGTAGACAATACATGCTCTGACGTGTTTTCTCTTTGGAGCAGTTTCGTCGAGAGAAGTAGCCTTCTTCAACGATGAAATAAGGTCGGAGTCGGAGATTGTCTTCGACATCTTTTCAAGTATTGTTAGTCATCTGAAGTATAGATAAGATCGGGTATGCATTGAGTAAGGTGTCGTTGTTATCGGCCGGCGGCTGTCTGAACCTTCAGTCAATTCCGGCTGTAACTTCCGGAAAAGAGACAGGGCCAATAGCAGCATGCCCAGCTCAGAAAGAGTGTGAAGGGAACTCACGATTGATCAACGATGGGTGACCTTCTGTACTGATATTGGTGGTGACAGCCTATGCTTGGTATCCTGTTGTCAATTCCATAACCAATCCGATCGCGGCAGACTGCGCCCGCGCCGCGCTGTTCGCGAAATCGTGACGGGGAAACTTCCCAAAGAGGAAGGTGTCTGATTTTGGCCCAAATATGTCTAGTAACGTTATCGTTTTGGTTTTAAGAATGGATCCTTCCTTTGTTGAGAAAATTTCTATATAAATGCACATTTGAAAGTGCAGGCTGTCATTTCATTCACAAGGGACCAAATCAGCGATGTATTGACCATAATCAACTGTTCTATCCAACACTCTGATAGCCTCATCGATGCTGATACTCATATCCTCGGCGGCCATTCTTGCAGCAACCTCTGGAGCGAGAATGTGTAATGTGAATGTATCGATGGACCAAAATTGGATAACCCTGTTGTGCTCGGCCTTCTCCTTGATAAGTTTATGGTACTTTCTTCTGATTAGATTAGCAATAGCCCCTTGTCTTTTCAAACCATAAAATCCACTAAAGAACTGCTTGAAACTAGGTCTTTGGAGATCTGCATTGGACAAGATTGTTGCTCCAGAGTCGTGCATGAATACTTTCGCTTTTTGCAGGTAAGTGGAGTCAAGACGACCGTTGAGAATTTTTGGAATGCAGTCCATGTGCTGGTTGACCTTTTGCTCAATCTCACCGAGGGTTAATGTTCCCGGAAACTCCTCATTTCCATACTTCCTTTTCACAATAGCTTGCTGTTTGACCTCGTTTGCCTGCTCGTCAACCTCTTCAAACTCATTTTGTAGACCAACACTGATATCCTGATTCAAGTCAGCGTACTCAATGTTTCGAGACTGCTTTGGGTCAAAGACAGACCTGCGCTTCATCATCTCAAGATAGTCATCACCATCGGGTTTGAATCGTTTGTTCAATATGCCGCTTTTTATTGAGAGACTGTCAATTGCAGACTTCATAGCTTTATGACTTTCATCATCCTTGAGAAGCTCTTTGGCGGAACGCAATTCCTGCGAGGATGGCCCAGGCGAGTCGAAGTTGAACAACTCTTCATCCGAGCCTAGAGCGTCCCCCACTGAACCTTCATGACGGCCCCGGTGCTTGTGTGTCTCACCACCTGGATCTTCAATACCCAAGTCTTCGGTGCCACGGCGGTGAGGTGACTTACTCCCTGACTTTTTCTTTCCAGACAGCATGCCCCTAATATCACCCAATGGTTCACTCGTCGATCCTGTGCTTTTCTTAGCAGAAGATTTCACACCTTTAATCAGCGCCCTCTTCCTTGGTATTGGAGCGACATCTTCCCCTTTTTTAGTTTCCCTTTTCCCTGAATTCGTGTCATCATGCAATTGTTGATCCATTCCCTTGACCTCTGTATCCTCACGTTTATGTTGTAGACGAGCGCTAGCAGTGTGCTTCTCGTAGTCAGCTTGAGCAGCTCGACTGGGGATCCTTGGAGCACGAATGGAGTTCATGAAGTCAGCGTCTGATCGAATTGAAGGAATTCTATGCCTTGAACCTTCTTGTTCCTCTTCACCTGGAGACATTATTGGGGCACGTTTCTCCAAAGAAGAAAGTATGTTTCTTTTTCGGTTGTTTGTCTCTTGTGATAGCACACCAGACGAAGACGTTAGAGGCTCAAAGGTGTCCCCATCATTCGCCTTGACAACTGACGCTTCCTGTTGAAACCTTTTAGACTGTAGAGCCACCGGCGGTTCCCCAGGAGCATTTTTTGCTTCCATCTCTCTTAGTCTCTTTTTATTTTCGACATCCCTTGGATTCTGCAGTCGTTTCCTGTTGCCGCAGTAGGCGTACGTTGTGGAGATCAAGTTGGCAGGGTCCCGCCCATCGGTAACGTTTTTTTTGGGACTAGAGGCGGACGTGGTTGAGGAATTGGAGTTGATAGGTGGGGCAAAGGAGCTGTGTGGTCTGGGAGGTGATGAAGACTCTCGTTCATCATGCTGTCGAGATGATCGAGGGGGTTTGTTAAGAGAGCTGTGATGGTGCTTAGCTCCCAGGTTCGGGATGACAGGGCCGGGCGGTCGACGGCCCAGCGTCCTCGGTAGCACACTGGAGGAGTCAGCTCGAATATAGGGTGTATGCCGTTGGGAATTCATTGTTGGAAGGGTCAAAGAAGGATCTGTTAGAAGGTGATCTTCTCTTGGTAGTGATGCGATTTAGTAACCCGCAGCTGACTTCTTGATGCGCGCCTTCTGTATTTTTCCGATAACATTCACTACCTCGAAACACTGGGAACTCAGAATTGTACAACATCAGTTCCTGGATAGTTAAGCAGAAGAGGAGCAGAGAGTGTTGAGACAATGTCCACTCTAAGAAGATCTGATAGGGGTGCTGATGACAGACTTGGCCGAGGTGTTCGTGGTGATCGAGGTCATGAAAGAGGTGACGCTCGAGGAAGTGGTAGAGGAGAAGGAAGAGGTAACAGAGGTGATAGAGGTGACAGAGGCAGGGATCTCCGGGACCGGGAAAGAGAAAGAGACAGAGACAGACCCTCAAGGGATGATCGTGATAGAGACGGCCATGGCACGAGAGACACTGGTAGACCGAATGACCGTGGAGCAATCCGCGGAGGAGATAAAGCTTCGGACCGTAACCGTGTGAGTGATCGTGCTGATGCTACTCGTCACACTTCGAGAAGAGATGACCTGCCTCGAGATACAGCCCCAACTACACGCCAATCAAGGCCCTCTACTAGCAAGAAATCGAAGACGGTGCTTCCATCGGGACCAAGCCAACAGCCGTTGGAAAAGATGAATCATATAGAGCTTGTCAAACCAAATCGTGAAACTCACCGTGGCTTCGAAATAACTGCTGCTGAATGGAGTTACAACGGTGCACGTATTGCTGTGTCACGTACAGATGGTATACTCGTTATATGGAACGTGAACAAGAACAATGGTGATCCAACACCAAGACAGCCAACCGTTATGAAGAAATTACATGAATGTATGGTAACACGAATTGCATGGAGACCAGAAAGCGATGAGATTTTAGCCACAATTGGAAAGGACAAGAGCATTCATATTTGGAACATTGTGACTGGTAAGCTAATGCATGAGATTGAGACCGCAGAGACAACACCAGTTGATATTGCATACTCTCCGAATGCAGAATACTTGGCTGTCATCACACAAGCACACACACTTGTGATCTATAATGCTAACACATACGAACAGTTGCAGACCTTAGAGTATGGAAAGGATGGCGTATCGTCGCTTTGTTGGAGCAACAACTCCGTGGCCATTTTTGTCGGTCTTGTGACCGGTAAGATCTCTGTTGTTATCAAGGGCGGTGATGGTGCCTTTGCCAATGCTTGCATACTTGAGGGTCACCGTTCTAGGATCAATTCCCTGTGTATGGACCCACGGGGTCGCTACATCGCTGCTGGTTCTCACGAGGGCATCATCTCACTCTGGTCCACCACAGACCTATCATTGGCCCGAACCATTGGAACTGTTGATCAGTCAATTCATAGAATGGATCTCTTTGCTGATGGCGTCCATCTTGGTGTGACTTATCAAGAGGCAGACTCTGCGAAGATCTTCAACATAGAGACCGGTAAAGAGGTCGTGTCGCTCCCAGGATGTAATTCTGGAACTAATCTCGATGGAAAGTTCAGATTCAGCCCAGTGGCAATCTCATATCTTTACACAAATGGTGATGGGTCTGTTTTCACTGGTGTTGAACGTACCAATTGATCTAGAGATTGTTCGTCGGCTATTACAAACAGCACCATCAGGCTCTAGTGATGATCTGTATGAATGTTGAATGTCATTAAAAACGTAGTATGCTAGGTTTATATACATGTAGCAAGCCCTCAAACCTCCTCTTTTGCAGAAATTCAGACACGAGAGAACAAAAACTCAGTTGCCTGGAAGTATTCCCCACTCACCTTCTCTTCAATCTCCTCACGAGTCAACCAAGCATACTCAACCTTCTGTGGCTTGAATGCACCTGAGAGGATATTGGACTTAATGATGAATTCTCTGGAGAGACCCTTCTTCTGAGCATCCACTGGAGCCAAAGAGCAGCCATCAAACTTTAAGACTGCCGTTGGAGAACGAGCGACAGTCCATGTGTTAATCTGGTCACCACCAAGTTGTCTTAAACCGTCCTCGGCGACTCTGTGCAATGGTGTACCCTCTGTAACGTCGAAACTTGGCAGCTTCCAGCCAAGCTTTCCATCCTTTACAAGAAGATAAAGTGTTCTCGGTAGCTGTCTTTCCAAACTTGTCAAATCACCCTGTTCGTCTGCTTTTGTAACACGAGAGTTTGGTAAAACTGGTCTCGAAATGTCCGACATTGCGGATTCTTCGTATTCATCCTTTGGAATCACAACCTCCTGCTTCGAGCGACGTTCACGGTTGTGCACGATATCAGGCACACCTTTCGAGTAGAAGACACCTGGCTGCTTAGATACAGGTCCACGCTGTGCCTTGAAGAAACGACGTTCGGCGAGGGAACCCTTCTTGAAGTAGTAGTAGTGTGGGAATGTCCACATCAGTCTGCGTTCAAGTTCCTCCTGGTAGTTGAAGTATGCATTTTCGAGAGGTGTGAGATCTGGGGTGACGATTGGGTTACGAGCGAGCAGAAGACCGGCCTTGATGCTCTCAAGTGACACTGAAGCTGGTGATGATGATGCCGCTGTCGCTAAACATCTTCTGATGGCTGCATTTCTTGTTAGTTAAAGGCTCCCGCCAACAAGGAAAAGGGAAAGACATTATAACTTACGCTGAAGACCATTCTGCATCATTACGATAGAGTACAGAAGGAACGAAAGTCACTCTGTGGAACAACACATCGATTCATCCCCATCTTTCTCACCAAAATCGACGTTGTGAAAAATTCGAGGTGGTGTAGGGGTGTCCAGAAGAGGAAGGGTTGCGTGCGCGGGCCACCTCGAAGGCAGATGACAAGTTACCGGGTGCACAGTTTTGTCAATCCTTGGCACATTGATGAGGCGAGGGAACCATCTAGTTACAGCATACAGCACAGCCTATCCCTTTCTGTTTCTCGTGAGGACCACCAATGCTCGCGTAGCCTCGACTGGAAGCCTGTGTGTCTAATGACTGCATCTGTTGATCTCCATTGCTGCGGGTCGCCTCGGCCGGAGCGGTAATCCGTGAGATCCGAGCCACTAAAACTTTCCTCCGCCATTTGAGTAATCTGCGTCTTCCCCAGGCGACTTTGGATGAAGAAGGCAAGATCCACCATGTCAGACAATCTCCAATCTTCAGAGGCCACTGAAGACACCGAGTACTTCCCGGGACAGCACGCTGATGGCTCGGACGTCAGCTCGGATGCTGCGCAGTCCTTCATCGGTGGCTCAAGTGTCGTTTCGGCACATCCTGAACATCACCACCAGGAGACTTCATCCAAGGACGAGCAGCTGGAAAACAACCAGGTTACCACTGATGACCTTGAGAGTAGTCATTACAAGAACGAGCACAAGATTTTCACATTCAGTCTTCCATTTGGTGGAAATGCGATACACTTCCCATCAATAAAGCAGATTAGACAGAATCTTCCTATCATTGGCAGCAACGATACAGATGATCGAGGGTATGACCCTACTCTTTCAAGGCATGAGATCAAACAGAAACTCAAGAGGCAGCAGTCGGTAAGCACGATCGAAGAAAGTTTTCTTTTCAAGGACCTCAAGGGTGTTGACAACGGTAGGTTCAGAGCAGTGAAGAAAGCATTCACGCCTGCCATTAGCATCCCTTCACTTATCGACGAAAAGAGGAAGAAGGAATCAGTGTGGGACCAGATTGAAGGTGAGGTGGTAATTCTGGGAGGCTACAGAGGGAGTGTCCTCAAGGAGACGGAGACCAACAACCGTCTCTGGATTCCCTCTTTCAAGACAGGGCTCAATTTGAACAAGAAGACATTGCTGATAGGCCCAAATGATGAGGACGAAATCGAAGTCCAGAAGCACATATATTCTCCAAAGACACTAAATCATGTTGGACCAGTTGATATCACAAGGAAACTGAGGGCGAAGCTGACAAATGGTAAGACCAATGTGCATACTTTTGGATATGACTGGAGACTGTCCTGCGATATAAGTTCACAGAAGGTGATCGAATTCTTGGCCAAGTTAAAATGCAACCAAGGATCGAATCCTAAAGGTGCTATTGTCATCGCTCACTCAATGGGGGGCTTGGTTGCCCACCATGCCATGCAGCAGAGACCGGATCTGTTCCGTGGCTTGATCTACGTGGGTGTTCCATCAATGTGTCCAAACGTGCTCGGTCCAATCCGCTATGGTGATACTGTGCTTTTCAACAACAAGATCCTAACACCTGAGATCAACTTCTTTATGAGGTCCAGTTTTGTCTTCCTACCTGAGGATGGCCGCTGCTTCATCGACAAGAAAACCCATGAACAGTACAACCTTGACTATTTTGATCCGCAGACTTGGGTGGAGTATAACTTGTCACCAGCAGTGGCTAAGAGCCGCCAGAAAGCCAGTGCCAAAGCTGCAAAATTGGAACCTGTCAAGTCACCAATTTTGAAAGGCATCGACTCTTTTGACATGAAACGTTCTCTCTCTTTGAGGTCCTCTCACAAGTCGACAGCAGAAGAATTTAACGTCTCATTTGACGAATCATACGCATACCTCTCGCGCACATTAAAAAGAACCAAAAAGTTCCTCGATGACCTTAAGTACGACCCAGAGAAGAAATACCCGCCACTTGCAATCGTTTATGGTGATCAGGTTCCAACTGTGAGAGGTGCCCGTGTTGATGGTGTCGCTGATATCAAGAATGGTAACTACGATGACTTCTTCTATGGTCCTGGTGATGGTGTTGTGCATCATAAGTGGTTGATGCCAGAGAGAAGAGGATTCCCTGTTGCGGCCAAACTTTCAAGTGGTGAGGGCCACATTTCACTTATGACTGACCTTGAAACTATGGGTGACGCTCTATTTGCAGTGCTACAGGAAGAGAAAGCAAGACTATCTGCTAGAGATGGATAAGGTGATTAGCTAGGATAGCTGGTTTGAAAGCAATTCATTCACTTCTTGATACTTAGCTCATTTGTAGCCGTGGAGTCTCTCCTATTGTTATTTCCTGTAGAGTCTTGAAGATATACAATCTCAACTCTTCGGTTTGGTTAGACACTAGCTGAGTACTTGGCGGGTTTATGCTGATCAAGGCCATATTGACAGATACCTCTAGAACCAAACGATCTTTCGGACAGCCGAAGGACCGTCTCATTCCTCATCTTTGTCGTCGTCTTCATCGTCAAGGTCGTAGTATTTGACTTTGAGCCATAAACTGCAGGCAGCACACTGAACAATGATCTCGTAGCCTCCAGCACCATCTCGGGTCCCACTTTGTTCCAAATCGGCTTCGTTCAGCTCGAACCCATCTTGAGTTGTGCATCTGGGACAATCCTTTTTGAACACAGCCATCTCGTCCTCACCGATCCCAATCATCTCACACTTGAAGTCATCTAGCGAGAATATGTCAAGACCATCACCACTGCTGATGAGTCCACTCTTCTTAAATGACTCTTGTAAATCGGCATCATATTCAGACCTCAGATTGCTGTCCGAAAGTGTGATGTAGGCTTGCTTGATCTGATTAATGATATCTGTACTCACAACCTCTTTCGTTTTGTCTGGGTGAGTTGATAATAGTTTCTCTCTATATGCGGCCTTTATCTCCAAGCTGCTTGCTGTTGGCTCCACTCCGAGAAGCTCGTAATGCGACTTTTGAGTTATGCTGTTCATGTAGTATGTTCTAGGTTTGTGAATGGTTCGAGATTAGCAACACTTCGAGATAGATGAGAGGGTGACACCAGCATTATCTTGGTGCGTAGTGCAGACCATCCTCAGTCATAATTTCCGGGGGATCAATCAAGTTTCAAGTACAGAAAGCTGTATGGCACGTGCTTGTATATGATTTCCGACCACCAGCTCTTCTCGCGACACAAATTTTTTTTAGCGGTGCGATGCGGTCTCTCTCTGAGTGACACCTTCTGGCCCTCGAACACCCAACGTACCCCCTGTTACCTCATTCTTACAGAGAGCCGTCATGGGAGAGAAGAGATCAAGAGACGAGCAACCTGAGCTTCGTGTTTCCAGCGTCACGACCGATCCTACGCTGGCTGTCACATCTTTCTTCAAGGGTTTCTCAGTTCCTGAGGATGCACACTTCGATCTTTACAAAAATAAGAATGATGAAGTGATATTCCACGGAGAGAATGATAGACTCGAGTATGATTCGATCACAAACAATGATGACCCAAGCGACTACGCCATTGCCCTCTACGATCCGGTGAACAAGTCCGTCGAGCTCTACAAGGCTCCTGTCCTTCTCGGAAACGTCACATCTAAGGCCCACAAAAGACTTAGAGGACCTAAGGTCAAACAGAACAACGTCCGTGCCAACATTCAAAGAACTGCTCTCGGTGAGGCCTTTGGTACAAAGAAAGCCAAGAAGGCCATCACAGATCTTGAGAGAAATAGAATTGATGCCGAGAAGCTCGTGAGTGCTGAGGCCGACATCATTGACACAGTCAAGGGACACACAACATCGCTTCCTACGAGACAAGAGCTCGAGAAGACGGTACTCGACGACAGACCAACGCCCGTTGCCGATGTTAGTGCTACATCGGTTGAAGACATCTATCCTATCGATAACATCATTCCAAAGAAGGAACAACAATTCATCCGCGCAGGTCCAATCATCAAAGAGAAGGACCTTGAAAAGAGATTGGAGTACATGCCATACCAGGAATCAGAATTTATCAAGAAACAGCTCACAGGAATCACCGACGACTCCCAGACATCCAAACTACAGCTCATCTACTATGCCTCTCTCCTCATGGGTGTCTACCATAACAGACGTATCTCAAACAAGCTTGCACTCACAACCCAGCTCAACTCTCCACCAGAGGTTCTTATCGATGGTATTATTGACCGCTTCGCTATTCAAAGACCTGGCCAGTTCGGTCGTTCCAAGGACAGAGGCTTCAAGATTGATCCACATCACGAGGATAAGCTTCTCTGTTTCCTTCTTGCCACCATCATGCACATCTCCGGCTTCCATGTTGAAGTTGTCCCATTGGCCCAAGAACTTTCTCTGAAACCGACAAGGCTTATTGGTCTTTTCAAGGCTCTTGGTGCTATTGTCAAGAGCGCAACTGTTGCTGAGGCTGAGGCGTTCGGTATTAAGAAGAATCTCGCTTCGACTTACAAGGTTGCCTCTCTCAAGGTGCCATTCAAGTTGCCACAGATGACAAGAGGTGGTAGAAGAAACTAGTGAGGCGTATAATCTTCAAAAAAAAAAAAGCAAAATGCGCCATTACACAACAATTTTATTCATATTGTAAATACGTAAGGAAGCCGGCAGGTCCACATGGGTTTTCAGCCTTCCTTGTTCCTCATTCTCTTGTTTGTGAACCATACCCTAACCTGCAGTGGCGTGAGTCCACACTTTTCTGCTATAACTTTCCTCTCCGTACTGTTTGGAGTCCTCTTAGCCTTAAACACTCTCTCCAAAAACTCCTTGGATTCAGGGGTAATTGATGTTCGCTTCTTTGCTGGAAGCGCATTTCGCTTGCGACCTCCACCTGGAAAGACAGGGCTAGAAGTCGATCCCGTTACTTCGATAGTGGTAGACTGGACTTCGTACGATGCTATTCTGTGTCCGTACGCCTCGGGGTCTTCTTTCGGTGGAATGCTCAATATTCCATCAACAAGTGCTCGATCAACCTCTCTCTCCAGAATACGTTTATAAGTCTTGAAGATGGTTTCCCTTGGTACTGAGTCGTGGTCCTAATGGTTTGTTAGTTTTTATGACCGATTGGTTAGATTTATGGGAAAGAGATTGTCCTACCATAACACGTCCGAGGGATAGTTCGAAGTTTGAGATCAGAGTTTCCAATGCTGCTCTCGCATAGGCCGGAACCTTGCTCAGTAAACTGTCCTTCTCAAACGGATCTTCCAGCATTATTTTGTCATATCTCGGTTTCGTTGGGTTAGTCGAGAAGTTAGATGAAAACTCGATAAGGGCATCAAGCTTCTCGCTTGCCTCCTTATACGCTATTTGATCCCTCGTGGCCATTTTGCAGGATCTCTCAGTCGAATATTGGCTAGCCTATTTTGTTCGTTTGGGATTCAAAAGAGTTCTCCGATTGTTGTTGTGTCAATATTGACCTTGCCTCAGAGAAACAATCAGAGGGGGCCCAATCTTATATGTAACGGGCTCTGCCTAAGTGTAATCGTGGTTGCCCGCGACAGGATTGAAGGTACGGCCGCGAATCCGGCTGCAAGAAAAATAGGCGACTCGGCTCTTTCGCCTGTGTGGGGTAGTGTCAACGCATATTTGAGACTTCGCTACTGAAATATTTCCCGACTTCTTAAACTTGGCACTATACATGTTCAACTCGAATTCTCTGCTGATCATCTTATGATTTTTGGACTCTCATGAAGCGCCTTCTGGAGGGCAAAACTGATATGAAGTGCTTTGTTAGATGTGTGTTGCAAAACATCGGTAAAGGCAGCATATGCACGCCTCATCTCGCAAGACTTATAAACTACATATGGACCGCAGACCGTCTGGCCCATTAACAAAGTTTCACTCTTGATTTAGAATTTTAGCATAGATAGAGAGGAATATCCGTATCCAAGCTTCAAGATGGTTACTATTGGCGCCCAGTGCTGCAGAAACGGAGAAGCACCTCCGTCGATAAGCACCTTTCCCATCCTCTCGAAAATATCATTCACCCTCACCAAGACAGACCTACCAACTAAAGTCTTTTGGGAAAAGAAGCAGTTTCCAGTGGCGAGCCGACTAGCTGCTGGAGCAAACGCTCCCCGCAGTCCCAAAGAGATTACTTTTGCCCATCTATCTTCCGGAACCAGCACAAAATCGATCTATGTTTACGCTCCACACAACAACGTTGCACGTCCTCGTAATAAGTTCATCATTGCCAGGACTATACTGAGCCGGATTGTCAAGACCAGACACCCTTGGTCGACTAACGATGTCTCCAAAATCATATCCAAAGTAGGTACATTCTCTATGAACTTCAGTCACACGCACAGCATCTCAACGGTCGAATACTAACATGATATCTAGATCTGGGGCTCAGGAAATCGCTTATTCTTGAGCTATTTTGACTATCTCTCTTTTCTTGAAAACGAGTCACACGAATGTCGCTATCCACTCTATCATTACAATCCGCGGTCCCGAAGCACAGTTGCTAAAGCCAGTGCTTGTACTGCTAGTGCTAAGAACAGTGAGTTAGAACAGAACATGTCAGTTATCTTTTTGAACGATCCGGAAAACTCAATCAAGCAGAGTAAGCAAAAGACCGAAAAAGCTTCAGCTAGTGATATCAAAGATATGAGCAGTTATGTCAAGCTTTGCACTAGTGTTTATGAGGAAGACGACTGCAAACGGAGGGGGGTCGATGCTCTCCACGATTCAGATGACTACAAAGACCATGTGCTTGTATTAACGCTTAACGAGCCTAATATGAAAGCTCCGGTTGACTCTGCTAGTACAAACGCCAGGACAACATATAAGGTAACAAAGCCCACAAAAAAGAAGAAGACGCCGCCTCATTTGGAGCTTGTATTCAGTAAATTCAGGTCCCCTTTGTATGGTGAAGCCGAGGATATTTGCATCAACAGTTCCCCTATGTGAGTTTCCTGCAAGCTCGGCTAGTCGTTGAAGACGTACAACATCAATACACCAATACAGAGTTCTACATGATACACCTCAGCATATTCTCGTAAGATCTCTTTTGGTAATTGAAGATCCCAAATAATAATCTCCCAGAGGAACGTCAGTTAGAGCCCACCTTCGCTTTTGGGATTCTTAGACGTTCCGACTTTCTCCGCGACCGAATTGGGTAAGGTTGAGCGCCGTATGATAAAATTTAATGCAAAAAAATTGCAATATAAGCGAAGCCTGCAGTAGAAGCCGGACAGTTTTCCTTTACTATTATTTACGTGCTTCTTCGTTGACCATCCTTCCTCTGTTGCTTACCAACACTCCATCACCACTTCTCATCTACTGGCGGCGAGCACTACAAGAGAAATTTGTGGATATATCTCACAATAAAGAGCACGCGCCTTATCATCACCTCATCACCCAAACCACATTACTCCTCACGCAATGTCGAGCATAGCGTCCAAGACTGAGAGCACCCTCAGCTCCTCTCCATCATCCACCACATCCCACAAAGTCGACGTGACAGCACGCCAGAAGTGGCCCTTCTGGTATGGAGGATTCGGTGGTGGTGTTGCATGTCTCTTTACTCATCCACTTGATCTGGCAAAAGTTCGTCTTCAAACCGCTCCGATCCCAAAACCAACTCTTTTCCAGATGGCAAAGTCTATCTTGGTTCATGATGGTCTCTTGGGTGTTTACTCTGGTCTCTCTGCAGGTCTCCTTCGTCAGGCTACTTATTCCCTCACAAGATTTGGTGTGTACGAGTATTTGAAAGAGAATGTTGTTCCTGCTGATAAGCAGTCATCTATGGCATACCTCCTTCCTGTTTCCATGTTGTCTGGTGGTATTGGTGGTGTTGTTGGTAACCCAGCTGATATCGTTAACATCAGAATGCAGAATGATACAGGTCTTGCCCCAGATCAGAGAAGAAACTACAAGCATGCCATCGATGGTGTCATCAGAGTGGCTCGTGAAGAGGGAACTTCTGCTCTGTTCAGAGGTCTCGGAACTAACTTGGTGAGAGGAGTGCTCATGACCTCGTCACAGGTTGTCACCTATGATGTTGCCAAGGACTGGCTGATATCCTTCGGTATGAACAAGGACTCTATTTCCACTTTCTTCTCCGCTTCTCTTCTTTCAGGTCTCGTTGCTACCACCATTTGCTCCCCAGCGGACGTTCTCAAGACCAGAATCATGAACTCTTCTGGAACAGGTGAGAGCGTCGTTCACATCTTGAGCACCGCTTTCAAAAACGAGGGCCCTTCTTTCATGTTTAGAGGCTGGGTTCCAAGTTTCGTTAGATTGGGTCCAAATACTATCATCACATTCTTGGTTGTTGAGCAGCTCAAGCACTTGCGTGTTGGTATGTGATAGTACTATCTGGGTTGCATGCTCTGTGTTGAATACTTTTATTGTGGGCCCCTCAATAGCCCGTTGTAATTAATCCATTGTTCTCTCTGATTCAGAGAGCTTAATTTATTGTTCTAATAAGCATTACTTCGGATGTAGTCATCAGTAAATCATGAATCTGCTAATATCTATAAGATAAGTTAACGGTGAGTGCGGAGTTGTCAAAAAAACCCAGACATCCCATTGAATACTTAACAAAGATTTTTGGTGATCAACAAGATATCATCATCAGTCAATTGCTTATCACCATCGAGACATCAATATGGCAAATGCATCTGATTTGTAAGTCAGTGTTGTGGTTAGCCCCATGATTAGTACTAACAATCACAGGAAAAAAGTGGAGAATGCGCTGATTGGCCTAGCCTCCGCTGAAGACCAGATGGAACAAGCTGAACGTGCGGCAGAAATTTCCCGTCTCAAGGCCGTTTCTAAGATTTTCAAGACAAGAAGCGATCACACCAAAGTTCTTGATAAGTTTTGGCACATTGTTCTTTCTCAACATCCAGAATTTGCGGAATACATTAGGGCACAGGATTTCAAGTATATCGAGACGATTTCAGATATTTATGTCTCTTGGGATGCTGCAGAGTCTACTGATAACGGTGTTGATCCCGGTAACTTTAGCATAACGTTTGACTTCAAGGGAACTGAAGATGGTGATTTCCCCGCACAGATTGTGAAGAAGAGATTTTGGATCGAGCAGATTGACCCAGAAGAGCTCGCAGCCGCTGCAAGCAAGAAGAAGTCGAGTGCAAACTTGAGTGATGATGAAGATGACACCAGTGAAGACACAGAGCGACTCGTTTCTGACGCTGCTGATATTATCTGGCCAAAGTCCTATGATTCTATCAATCCATCCAAGATCACAGAGAAGAAGACACCTCAGGGGAAGAAGAACTACAGAGCCGGTATGAAGAGTTTCTTTGGCTTCTTCAAGTGGACAGGACGCAAGCCGGGCAAGGAATTCCCGAACGGTGATGACCTCGCTCGACTATTCGCAGATGATCTCTTCCCAAGTGCTGTGAAGTACTACACAGAGGCACAGAGGGATGGTCTCGAGGAGGAAGTTGACTCTGATGCGAGCGAGCCCCTAGATCTTAGTGAGGATGAGTCCAAGGGCACCAAGAGAAAAAGGGATGACGATGAAGATGAAGATGAGATGTAACAAATGATATGGTCAATGAAATGTGCATACTCTACTTCCCACCCGACATAATGTCGATGGACGGTCGATGCGAATACACTTGACATGTAGGTCGAAGTAGTGCGCGCACCAGAGATTGTACGACCCCACACTAAATCAGAGCAGAGCAGATCACACCGCAACAGACAACAACAGAACATCAGAAGGAGAAATATCCGCGCATCAATGTGGAACCCTGTCCTTGCACCAAGTACCCGTTAGAGAGAGTACGATATCTACCGACTGCTTCACCGTTAAACACAAGTTACACCGGCAGGAAGCACACCCGTTTTTTCGCGCCTAGGCCGATACCTGCCGGAGGCACCTCCCTGGCACCTCCCTGGCACCTCTCCCCAGCTCCCAAGCATTTTGCCCCAAGAGCAGAGAGACCGGACTTCTCGGCCCACCATCGCTTCCCGCTTGGCACAATGAGAATTTGTGGCAGACTGTAGCTCATCACCCGAAGAGAGTGTGTGTGCTGAAAAACTTGCAAGTCTTCTGAGTTCCTTCCCACTGCACCACACTCGCAGGCGTCCTGACCCCACTTACCGATAATGAAGCTGTTGTCGCTGCCAGTGCTGGCCCTGCTCATACAGGCTACCGCAGCTATATTCGAGCCCAAGGTCAGATCCACGACGTTTGATGGTGCTCCACAGCTTGTCTACTTCGAGGACACGGATGTATGTATTTACCCCATATCACTATCCTCACAGCAACCACCGCCCACAATACTAACAACCATCACCTACAGAACGTTCTTTATCTTGACCAGAACACAAATAAGCTGTTCTTCTCTAAAAATGGAGGTGCAAAGTTCACCGAGGTGGACACCAACGGGCAGAAGATCAAGTACCTCGTTGAGCACCCACATAAGCCAGGACATGCATTTGCCATTTCTGATGACACGACACACTTTAAGACTGTGTCCCAAGGTATGACATGGAAGAAGTTCACCACCCCCGAGAAGGCTGCCGACGCTTCTATCGAAACATTCCACGACAAACACTCACCAATTGTTTTCCACGGTAAGAGAGATGAGCTCTTGCTCTTTGCAGGTGGTTGTATCGACTCCAACGAGGACTCGTGTGAAAGACAGTACTACTACACCAACAACAACTTTGATGAGATCAGACCCCTCGTCAAAGCATACTCGTGTATCTTCTCCGACGCTACACCATCTTCCGAAGTATCAGACTCCAATCTCATCACATGTATCGTAGGAGGTGAGGCTGGCGTTGATAAGGTTCTTGCCAGATCTCACGACTTCTTCTCCACAAGACAGTATGTCCCATGGATGGCGGGCTTGATCACCAATGTGCAGAAGCTCGGGTACGGTTCTCATAACCTCATAGCTGTTGGTGCTCACCTGGTCGATGATAAGTCCACCTTTGTCTACGTCTCTTACGATGGTTACCAATGGGACCGCGTCGAATTCCCAGAGGGTAAGCTCTCTGATGACTACACCGTTGTTGAAGGAACGGCGCACTCTCTTTTTGTTGACGTCAAATACGCTGGTACAGATAAGGTTGGTGAGCTTTTCTTCTCCGGTGGTGTGAACTCCTCATTCTTCACCCAGTCTCTGCAGTACACACATAGAGACGGCAACGGCAACGTTGATTACGAGCTTGTCGATAACATTGATGGCGTTGTCCTCGCCAACACCGTTGAGAATGCTCCAGATGTCATTGCTGAAAATGTAGCTCCAGTGATCAAGTCCAAAATTTCGTTCAATCAAGGTGCTTCATGGACAGGTTTGAGAGCTGATGGCTCCAATTTGCACTTGCACTCACTCGTCCAAAGAGCCATCAACTTTGACGGTGCTCCAGGAAAGTACTTCTCCTCCCCAGTACCAGGTATCCTTCTCGGTGTTGGTAACACTGGCGATTCTCTCAAGTCTTATGAAGAAGGTGACACATACATCTCTACGGACGCTGGCCTTACCTGGTCCAAGACTTTGAACGGCCCACACCTGTTTGAGTTCGGTGATCAAGGTTCCATCATTGTTGCAATTGAGGACAATGCCGATACCAACGTCATCAAGTACACCGTTAACATGGGTCAATCTTGGCAGCAAGTGTCACTCGGTTCCACCGTCCGTGCCAAGTACATCACCACTACGCCAGATTCCACGACTTTCAGATTCTTGCTCGTTGCCACTACTGGTGGCCGTTACACCACATATGCTCTGGACTTCAACGGTCTCTATCCAAGAAAATGCGGTGATAATGACTTCGAAGACTTTTATGTGAAGGACGCCCAGTCTAATGAACCAATGTGTATCCTTGGTCACAAGCAGAAGTTCAAGAGAAGAATCAGAAGTGCTGATTGCCGTGTTGATAAGCAGTACAAGGAGGCAGTTGCCGTCGAGGATTCCTGTCCATGTACCAAGTCTGACTTTGTTTGTTCTTTGAACTTCAAGAAGAACTCCGATGGTACTTGTGTTCCATTGCTCAACAGCTTAACAGATGCCTTTGCTCGTGATGCCATGTGTATCAACAACTCTCCTACTTACGTTGTTCCAGCTGCGTATATCAAACAACCAGGTAATGTTTGTTCCACCACTCAGGGTGTTAGTTTGGCTGGCGATGTTGAGAAGAAGTGTCCAAATTACGAGACTGAAAAGGGCTCATCTGGTGACCACAAAAAGATTGATTACGACCTGGATGACTCACCAGATGAGACCGATCGTGATTCAAACCCAGAGGAAAAAGAAGGTGACAAGAAGAAGGCCGAAGATGGTAAGAATGATGGTAGAGTCAAGACATCCAGCTTTGCTTTCTCTGGTCAGATCAAGAAGTATGAGTATTTGGACAGAGTGAAAGGTTCAAATTTGAGAGATGAGACCATTGTCTTACTCACCACTCACAATAAGGCATATGTCACGCATGACCAGGGTTCATCTTGGGAACAGATTGCTCCAGATGATGAGATTCTTGATATCATTGTCAATCCATACAACGCCAACCATGTCTACTTGCTCTCCACCAACATGAAGATCATCTACTCCACCGACAGGGCTGATAACTGGAAGTTCTTCAGAACCCCAGCTAATTACGTCCCTGGTACCCAGCCACTCCAATTCCATCCAAAGCACTCCAACTGGTTCATTTACATTGGTCAACTTGGCTGTGAGAACGCCGGTCTTCAAGGCGCCTGCAGAACTGCAACCTACTATACCAAGTCTTATGGTAAAAGATTCGCCAAATTACAGGAGCACGTTAACACTTGTCAGTTCATTGGTCACCTGCTTGAACCAACTGATGAACAGCTTATTATCTGTACCAGAGAGGAGAACGAGAACACTATTCATAACAACGAGTTGATCGTCTCTACCGACTTCTTTGCCACGCACGACACTCCACTTCATGAGGTCGTCGGTTTTGTCCAATCTGATGACTACCTCGTTGCTGCTACTGTCCAAAACGATGGTTCTCTGAGGGCCCACGTCTCTGTCGATGGTGAACACTGGACTGATGCGCTCTTCCCTGCCAACATCCGTGTCGATAAGCAGCAAGCATACACTGTCCTCTCTTCAAAGTCCCACGCTATCTTTATCCATGTCACCACGAACCAGAGAGACAACTCCGAGTTCGGTGCCCTGCTGAAGTCCAACTCCAATGGTACTTCCTACGTCATGTCCAACCAGTTTGTGAATAGAGATTACTATGGTTTTGTCGACTTCGAGCAGTTGGAAAATCTTGAGGGTGTTGCTGTGATCAATTCTGTTTCCAACCCAAAGGCTGCCAAACAGGGTGCCAGAAAACAGCTGAAGACCTTGATCACCCACAATGACGGTGCCGATTGGGACTTGCTGACTCCCCCATCTGTTGACTCAGAGGGTAAAAAGTATGAGTGTACTGGTAAGTCGCTGGATGAGTGTGCTCTTCACTTGCATGGCTACACTGAGAGAGCTGACTACAGAGACACTTTCTCATCTGGATCTGCCGTTGGTATGATGCTTGCAGTCGGTAACGTTGGAGACAGATTGGGTAACTACTTGGATGGACATACTTTCTTGACAAGAGACGGTGGTGTTACTTGGAAGGAGGTTAAGAAGGGTGTGTATCAGTGGGAGTATGGTGACCAGGGCTCCATCATAGTTCTTGTCAATGGCCAGGATTCTACCAACACGCTCTCTTACTCGCTGGATGAAGGTAAGACATGGTCAGACTATCAGTTCTCCGATGATCTTGTTTCGATCATTGATATCTCTACCGTTCCATCAGATGATTCCAGAAGATTTTTGTTGTTCACCAAACTCCCAACTTCGAGGGGTGACAAATCCACAGTATACCAAATCGACTTCTCTCAGTTGTTGAAAAGAAAGTGTAACTTAGATCTTGCCAACCCAGACACTGATGACTTTGACTTGTGGACTCCAAAGCACCCACACATGTCTGACAACTGTCTTTTCGGTCATGAGGCTCAATACTACAGAAAGATCGCTGGTAAGGATTGTTATATTGGTGAGAAGCTTGACAAGCCATTTGAGGTTATCCGTAATTGTGCGTGTACCAGACAAGACTACGAGTGTGACTTCAACTACTTCCGTGACAACAATGGTGAGTGCAAGCTCATTACTGGGTACACACCACCAGATCACTCAAGTGTTTGTAAGCAGATGGATGTTGATGAATATTGGCTACCAACTGGCTACAGAAAGATCCCACTCTCCACTTGTGAAGGTGGTCATGAGTTTGATAAGGTGGAGGCTCAGCCATGTCCAGGCAAGGAGGATGAGTTTAAGCAAAAGCACAAAGGTCTCACCGGGCTCTCTTTGTTCTTGGTAATTGTCATTCCAATTGGTGGTGTTGCTACTGTTCTCTATGTTATTTATCACCACTATGTTGGAAGATATGGTCAGATCAAGCTTGGCGATGAGCAGGAGTTCGAGTTTGATAACTCCTCGCCACTGAACAAGTTTACATCCGTCGTTGGATTCGCTGTGGTTGCTACTGTTGGATTTGCTCAGCAGTTTGGATCCACAATCTATAGCTTTGTTGACCATCTATATGACAGAGCTGTGAGAAGAGCTATTGTGCTGGACGAGGAGACTGCTAGCTTACACACCACATACCCAGAATCTGCTCCTGAGGATGACGATGTGCTTGATCAGACAGATATCGAGGATAACGAACTACTTGATGATCGTGATCTAAATGAGACTGGGGATGATCGTCTATGAGTTATGTGAGGGGCTTACAAAAGGCCCGATGTATATGGCCATACTATTTACGAATTGTTAATAACATTGTTACCGATATGTGAAACCAATAAATAGATGTATCCTACCTGTCGTTACCAGCTGACATGTATACACTTAAGTGCAATGGCAGGAATCTATCATCTTCTTGTACTTCAGCTGGCGTTCAGCTATATCCAGCATGACCTCGTATTTGGTATTGAGAAGGGCTGTGAGCTTTGGATCATCGATTCCGTCACCATAACAGACTGTAGTTTCATCATTGAACATCCTGAGAACTTCAACCAGTGGAACATTGTTAGCGCCAGAGTATGCAAGATAAGCTGAACCCTTGACACCTGAAAGGTCTGGATTAGAGTTACTTACCTCCACTGGGAGCCCTGTTACTCTTGATAACAAAGTCACAAGTCGTGAATTCTTCGCTTGACTTCCACAAATCCTGATTTTCGCAATTCCATAGCCATCAAGAACACTAAAAACCTGTTTTGTCTGGAATGCCAGACACTCCAAAATGCAAACATATTTCAGCACCAGATCTTTGATGGTAATGTCTGTGGACTCTCCAAAGAAGGCGCCCCTCATGGAAGCATCAGCATATGGTGTACGATTACCAGAGAGTTCACCAAAAAGGAACATATGCCGTGAGAGTACATGGATGTTGCAAGAAGATTCTTCTTCTAAGCGGGTTATCAATGATTCTAGCGACCTGAATACATTTGGTCCTAGAGTCTTCAGCTCGGGATATGCTGGATGTGTCTCGAAAAGGTGTTCAATCAGCTTTCCAGTAGTAGCTTGCCCACCCTCAGTCACGAGTAAGTCGGGAAAGAAGCCATTGAATGGACCCCATATACCCTTGACAGGTTTTGGGATCTTGTGGCCCACGATAAAACACGTTGAAGTACCTGCCACCATGGTCAACGTTCCTTCAACTTCCTTACCACAGGATCCAAGCCAGCCACCGTAAGAGTCAATAACACCCTGACAGATCGGGATACCCTCACAGGTATATCCGATAGGTCTTCCTGCGTATGGAATTGGTGACAAGATGGAAGACGTGTGTCTCTCAAGGCAGCCGATACCAGCAAAGTTGTTTTTGGATAACTGTGAGAGGCCGATACGATCTAGCAAGTCCGCTGACCACCCCTTGACTTCACCATCTATGGCGACAGGATTGCTGGTATTTGAGAGTTCAATAATGTCGATCCCGGTTTCCGCAATCATAAAACTCAAGTAGTCATGAAGATCGAAGAAGACAAGATCAGCCACATCATCAGCAGGAGCGTTATCGACAATGTACTTCACCTTAGGCAGCGCCATTTCTTCAACAAAGCACCCACCCATATACCCAAGAGCTCTATGACCAGAAAGCACTTGATTCATTTCCTTTGTCTCTTTGTGTGGACGTGTGTCCATCCAAAAGATGACATTCTGGTCTGCGTTCTGGAACCCATAGTCTGCTGGGTATGGGATCAACTTGTCTCCAGAACGCCTTGTCACCACCACGGAGCATGTAGCCACGATTGCGAGACCTTTGACACAAGACCTCACTCCCTGGGGAAATGTAAGCTCATCAATGCACTTCTTGAGCGCTGTGAGGATCTGCTCCGAGCTCTGTGTCACGAATCGGTGATCGATGGAGCTCACCTTGTGGTCGATCGGGCGGGTCGTGGAGACAATCAGAGCACCAGTAGCGTCCATGAGCCCCACGCGCACTGCCGTCGAGCCCACATCAGCTCCAATGTAAAGGTCCTGCAACATATTACCAGACAATGCGGGTATACGGCACCATGTCTCTAGTCATGAGCTATTGATGGCCAGTTGACGAATAAAAGACTTACCCGGTCGTTGTTTTTAGGTGTCTCGTTTCTGGCCGCGAAAAGACCGTCCGATGACTGTGCACTTTCGACTCTTCTCTGAGCTCTTTCAATATTAATACACTTGCCCTCACAGCTTGTTTATGACCATCCGTTGCCTGCTCAGAAGAACAATGGCCACAGTTAGCAAGACAAAATCAGCAGTCGTTCAGCCCGAGTGGCGCACCCCTGTTTCGCAGGAGGTTGAGAAGCCAGTGTTGAAGCTCTACAACTCCCTCACTAGGACGAAGACGGAATTTGTTCCATCCAGAGATCGCAAGGTGTCCTGGTACTGCTGTGGTCCGACCGTGTATGACTCTTCACACATGGGTCATGCAAGAAACTACGTCTCCACCGACATCAACAGACGTATCCTCCAGAACTACTTTGGTTACAATGTTACGTTTGTCCAGAACGTTACCGACATTGATGACAAGATCATTATCAGAGCCAGACACGAGTATCTCTTTAACGAGTTCGAGAACGAGCTTGCATCTGATAAGGAAATTTCTGCAGCTGTCATTGAGAAGGCTGAGAAAGGCTTCGATGCTTTCGTGAAGAAGAACCTCTCGGAGGCCCCAGTTGACAAGTCCGAATTCTCCACATGGGCCTCCAGTGTCAATGTCCAGGAAAAGCAGGTTGCCAACCCAAAGTTCCCAATGTACTTCAAGTCTGCCAATACCGCTCTCAAGGCAATCAACGATGTTAAGTCTCTATCCAAGAAAGAGTTCCTTGAAGGTGTTAAAGACGTTCTCGTACCACTCCTTGATTCTGAGAGAGGCAACACAGTGAATGATCCAGAAGTCTTCCGTGCACTTCCATCTTTTTGGGAGCAAAAGTTTAATGATGACATGGCTGCTCTCAACGTCCTCCCACCAACTGTCACAACGAGAGTCTCGGAGTACGTTCCAGAGATTATCGAGTTTGTTGAGAAGATCATCTCTAATGGCTATGCCTACGCTACCGATGATGGCTCGGTCTACTTTGACACATTTGCATTTGACAAGTCCTCTAAGCACGACTATGCCAAGCTTCAACCATGGAACAAGGGCCAGGCAGATCTTATTGCTGAAGGTGAAGGTTCATTGACCGTCAACAGTTCCGGTAAAAAATCACCTAATGATTTCGCTCTTTGGAAGGCCTCAAAGCCAGGTGAGCCAGAATGGGAATCACCATGGGGTAAAGGTCGACCAGGCTGGCACATTGAGTGTTCTGTAATGGCCTCTGACATCTTGGGCTCTACCATGGATATTCATTCTGGTGGTATTGATCTTGCATTCCCACATCACGACAACGAGTTGGCACAGTCCGAGGCATGCTTCGATTGTGAACAGTGGGTCAACTACTTCTTGCATACTGGTCATTTGCACATTGAAGGTCAGAAGATGAGTAAGTCTTTGAAGAATTTCATCACAATTCAGGAGGCCCTTGAGCGTTACTCTGCCAGACAGCTCAGATTGGCATTTGCCACTATTCAATGGAACAACCAGTTAGACTTCAAGGAGGCTTTGTTACAGGAGGTTAAGGCATTTGAGTCTTCTATGAGCAAGTTCTTCCAGACTGTGAGAGCTTTGAATCACGATACGAGAGACCGCGTGTCTCGTGGGGTTATTGTTGGTAAGCGTGTTGGGTCAGCTGAGAAGCAGTTGATGAAGGACTTGGAAGATGCTGAGGACGCTGTTCACACTGCCTTCTGTGACAACTTGGCCACACCACAGGTTCTCAAGGCCCTTTCAGAGCTTGTCACCAAGACAAACTCATACATTGTTGCATCTGGTGCTGAGATCAAGATTGACCAAGTACTTCAAGTCACTTACTTTGTCACCAAAATCTTGGACATCTTAGGATTCCCGGCCCGCTCAGACAGACTCGGATGGGAGGATTCATCTGCTTCTGCTGATACAAGTGGTTCAGTTGAGGAGATTGCCATGCCATTTGTCAAGGCCCTTTCCACTTTCAGAGACACTGTTCGTTCATCTGCCATCGCCAAGGCCCCATACAAGGACTTCCTTGATGCCACTGATAAGATCCGTAACGAGGACTTACTTAATTTGAATGTGTCTCTTGATGATAGAGCTGATGGCCAACCTGCACTTGTCAAATTCCTCAGCCCTGCTGAGAAGGAGGAACTTGTTGCCATCCAGGCCGAGAAAGTGAAGCGTGAGGCGGAGAAGGCTGCTAAGAAGGCTGCACAGGCTCAGTTGAAGGAGCAACAAGAGCGTGAGAGAATGGAGAGGGCAAAGATCTCTCCATCTGAGATGTTCAAGACTGCTGAGTACTCGGCATGGGATGAGAGTGGCATGCCAACCATTGACAAAGATGGTAAGGAGGTGTCCAAGAGCGCCAGAAAGAAGTTACAGAAACAGTTTGATGCTCAGACAAAGTTGCACAAAGAGTATTTGGAGAAGCAGGCTGCTTGAAATAGTGGTATATGTGTCTTGTATATTCGAGGATGTAAATATTAGAGGATGACAACTGCAGGTGAAGCTTCTGTAGATCTGGCGATGGGGGGTTGGTGTGCACTCAATACGGTCAGACCCGGTGTACAGTCACGTGTATTTTCTCGATAAGTGAACATTCTTGGTTGCAGATAAGAGTCGATTAGCCGATACCAGGCCATTAATTATCTACAATTTGAGCCCAACCGGAGCAGCACATGGTCTGAGTTGAAGAACCTAAACACAACAAACACGTCAAACTGGCATTAGGTAGATCCGGAGACCAGGACAACTAGTACACCTCATCAGCACGCCACCGGAGCTCACTCCGCAGCTCTGATGGGAAGAAAAAAAAAGAAAGCGCGGCCGCGACGTCGAGCTCTGCGGTGATCAAAATTTTTGCAAACTTTTCCGAGCAAAACCCCACTGACCACTGTCCTGACCCCACACAATTCCCTTGTCGTCTTACGAAATGGCTGCTGTTTTCCCAAGAACCTGTTACAAATGTGGTGAGGTTGGTCACCTTGCCGAGACCTGCACTCAGGAGGAGCGTCTCTGCTACAACTGTCGCCAGCCAGGCCACGAGTCCACTGACTGTCCAGAGCCAAGACAGAACACTCAGAAGCAGTGCTACAACTGCGGTGGTGTCGGTCACGTTCAATCCGAGTGCACTGAGCAGGGCAACGGTACCCGTTGTTACAACTGTGGTCAGTTCGGTCACATCTCCAGAAACTGTACCCAGCCACAGCAGGCCGGTGCCCGTCCACCAAAGCCATTCGGTGGTAACAGAGCCGGTTCCAAGACCACCTGTTACAAGTGTGGTGGTCCAAACCACTTTGCCCGTGACTGCCAGGCTGGTGTTGTCAAGTGCTACGCCTGCGGTAAGACCGGTCACATCTCTAAGGACTGTTCTTCCGCTGCCGGTGGTGACGCTGCCAACGCTAAGACCTGCTACAACTGTGGTGCCACTGGTCACATCTCTCGTGACTGTGCTGAGAAGTCTGCTGAGAACTAAGCTTACTCCTCTGGCTCATGCGTTGGAGTGTTGAAGGTGAATGGTGAGAAGGAGTGGATGCATGTAATGACTATCTACTTATGACCCCAATTTTCTTCTGATCTCTTTATTTCCTCTCATATTTTTGTCTCTTATTTTCAGATTACCTTTTTAAGGCTTATGTCTCTCCTTTTTTGCTGCTTTGTTTGCCTGTTTTAAATTTCTCAAGTATGCAAGGTGTTTCGAAGAGGGGGTTGCTACTGCTAAAAACTTTTTAACGACCCATATATTTGTACTCAATTGTGTTATGTGAGACATCTTAATACGTTGTCTCGGCTTGTTATTGATCAGTTCTTTATTTACTCGTAGTATCGACATGCACTGGTGTAATCCTATCAAAGGACGTCTCTATAAAGTGCGTCACCAATTAGCAAAACCTTCTTGACCTCTTCAACGTCATGCACTCTGACAATGTCCGACTGATAGCCAACACAGGACATTATAACAGCACCAGTGGTCAACACTCTTTCTGACGGAACCTTTTCATTGGTCAATGTACCAATGAATTTCTTTCTAGATGGACCAAGCAAAATCGGCAATCCTTCAAGAGAGTTGAAAGTCTCCGTGTCTTCGTTGAAGTTGGAATAGGACTTGATCAACGGTGTACCTCTGATAATGGCCAAGTTCTGTCTCAAGTTCTTAGCGAACCCAATACCTGGATCTGTGATGATTTGCCATCTCTTGACACCAGCATCAATGGCCTTACGGTACTGAACACACAACTCTCTGGAAACAGCCTTGAGTAAGACACTGTCCTCGGACTCATCAATGTTCTCCTCAGACTTGAAGTACTCAACCAAGCCAGCATCCTTAGAATTTTCGTAATGGTTAAGCTTGGACATGGTATCTGGAGTGCCTCTGGTATGATTCAGCACATATGGAACACCAGTTTCCGCAACGACCTTAAACATATCCTCATCAAAGAGGCCACCACTGATGTCATTGATGATATCAGCACCAGCTTCAATGGCATCTCTTGCAATCTTAGCCCTATATGTATCCACACTAATGATCACATTTCTCAGCTTTTCATCAGCATGCTCTCTGATACCCTTCACAATAGGCACAACACGGCGCCATTCCTCCTCAGCGTCAGGAGCAATCGATCCAGGACGTGTGGAGACACCACCAATATCAATAATATCAACACCGGCATGAACCATCTTGAGTGCATTCTCAATGGCAAGTGGGAGGGATGCTGAGCGACCACCATCAGAGAATGAGTCCGGCGTTGTGTTGAGGATCCCCATGAGTCTGGTACGATGTGTGTGATGTGTCAGGTCGAATGTCAATGCAGCGTTTGCATCATGATGATTGGATAGGGCATTAAACAATGGAACGTGAGTGAACAGACGGTTGGATTTCTGTTTCGACGCGTCTCCTGTGGAGACGTAAAGTTGCTTCAAGTGGTTGTGAATTGGCTCAGCTGAAAGTGGATGGATATAGGTTGGTGGCACTAGTTCACAGAGAGGCTGAAGAACGAATGTGCGCTCCAGCATGCTAATGTGTGGGATGGTGAGATTGACCTGTGTATCATTGAGCACGAGGTCATCGTACAAGAGGATATCGAGGTCGATTGATCTTGGTCCATTCTCAATCAGTTTGACACGACCGAGGACATTGTACTCGATCTCCTTGAGAATTTTTAAAAGAGACTGCGGAGTAAGTTTGGTGGTGATCTCAAAAACACCATTAATGAACTTGTCCTGGTCCAAGTGATACATTGGTTCAGACTCATAAAGAGAGGACGTCTGTACAACCTTTGTGTCTGTAACTTGATTTAGCTGCTCGATTGCCTTAATGATGTTCTCAACAGGAGAACCAACGTTGGAACCGACCGCAATATAGGCTGTGTGCACTCGTCCTTCAGCCACAGCAGTCTCCTGCGCTGATGGCAAATTGAAGGAAGACAAGCTCTCAGTTGTTCTTTTCTGGATCTCCTCAGAAGTGGAAATAGGAGCTTTTCCTTCGAAGTCCTTTGGAGTTCTTGTGACTTGGACACCAACGCCTTCGGCAAAAGTGATGGCATTTGGCTTCTCAACTTTCGCAACAACCCCAAGAATTGGGTACTGACAAACAATTTGAGCAACGCATTCAATCAATGCCTCCACAGTTTTGAAGTTGGAGTTATCCACGTAGGTAGCAACATCGTCAATTATTTGATAGATATCAACATTGTCAAAATCCTCAGCCGTGATTTCTAGATCAAGGGAAACAAACTGCTTCTGAAGACGTTCGAACGTGAAGACACCAATCAAAGTAGAGCATTTGATACCGTGGATAAGGAAGGTATCATTAAATCCATCAATCTTAGAAACAGAAGCATCGGTCTTCTCTCTGTTCAATACAACTTCGATCTTCTGGGCTCTTATTTCCGTCTTACGGCCCGATACAGAGACTCTTGCATTCTGACCACCGCCCTTCTTCTCGTCAAGGACAACATCTGCAACTCCCTTAGCGACATTCTGTAATGACTTAAAATTCTTGCCTTTGTTCTTCTCAAAGAACTCAGTAATGTTACGAGAGATAACTGCGTAATTGAGGGAGTATCTCAAGTCATCTGTATCACTCGAGGCTTTGAAGTCAGTACGAAGCTCAACGGACACATCAAGCGGCTGCACGGTGGGCCTCTTCCAGAAGTCCCTACCAGTAATGGCTTGAGCGGAGAGTGTGTCGATGAGGACAATATCCGGGTTGGATTTTGAAGTGGATATGGAGGAGGAGGAGAAAGGCATGGCGAAGCGGTAGAGATCTAGGATCGGGGCCCGCAATAGGGATGTGCGGGTGAAAGGTATAGAGGAGCGTATGAGCGACGTGACGGAAGGTTCTCACTCGGACAGTCCGCAATCTATGATTAGAATGGGTCTTTAATCGAGTAACAGAGATTCTGTTGTGTAAATGAGGTTGATCTCATCGACAGCCATCGAAGAAAACGAGTTGGGAAGAAAAAAAAAAAAAAAAGTCTGACTCGCGCGCGGACAGTGTGGGGAAGATTAGGGACTTCTCTAAATCTACGGAATCGTTTTAATACTAACAACTAGCACTAAAGTGCTCAAATATACATTACATGAGCCAAGACATTGGCCTAGCTTTTTTTTTGTCCTATAACAATCGATTCATCAAACAAATTATTTCTGCTGGTTCTGAAGCATGGCCATAAGACTAGCAAGCTGAGCAGCAGAATCAGTAGCTGGTGCAGCACCACCAGAAGGAGCAGCAGCGGCAGCTGGAGGGGCAGGAGGAACACCACCACCGTTGTTAAACAAGTTGGCAAGCTGAGTGGCACCCATGTTGTTACGCATGAAGGCAGGCATCTCAGAAGGAGCAACTTCTGGAGGTGGAGCCTCACCTGGCTTGGAAGAACGAGGACCGTTTCTCGAACCATCAGTTGGCATCTTTTTGGAGATGGCCTTGGAAGAAACACCTTCACCAATCTCAATATCCGGTTCCTCCATCACGAGGTTTGGAACTAACTCACGCTCAAAGCCGATACCACCCCATTCAGCACTGTGGACCCAGCGCTTGTCGGCCTCAGTGAGTCTGTCGATTGGGATAATGGACATACCATGCTGGTAATCACAACAGTCACGAGGACCGAAACCAACACCCCAACGGACACGAAGGTTCACAGAAGTAATCTTATTGTAGTTTTGCAAAACGGCTTCGGCTTCGCGGCGAGAGTAGGCCTTCACGAAGGCATGCTTACGCTCTGGGTTCAAGATGACACTCTGAACCTCAGCATATGGTCTGAGAACAGCCTTGACATCATCTTGGCTCATGTAGCCTGGAATACCACCAACAAACATGGTACGACTAAGAACTTTAATAGAGTTGTAAGGGAGATTAGGATCCAGTTGGACATTACGCTCTCTGTAGTGAGCGGTTCCTGGGAGATTCTTCTCTCCAATAACGTGGCCCGGAGGTGGAAGGTCACGTTGGCGACGTGGTGAACGAGAACGCTGACGACGAGAGTACGCATTACCGCCGCGTTCTCTTTCTCTACCACCTTCACCACCAGCACGGCGAAATGCCTCCTCCTGAGACAAGGCTGTGTCACCGAAACGCGAGCGGCCACCAACTTGTTGCTGATGCTGCTCATGTTGATGTGGAGGTGACTGGGAAGGAGCGCCCTGAGTTGGGAAAGGAGGCAGCTGACCGGTGCTCTGCATCTGAGACAACAACTGAGCAATAGCTTGCTGTGGGTCAGCGAGTCCTCGAATAGCTGGGGCAGAGTTAGCAGCCGGTGGTGGGGCAACCGGTGGGAAACCGCTAGTAGGTTGACCTGCTGGAGCAGAGACAGGAGCAGGGCCCGCAGAAGCAGCACCAAGGGCTGCAAGATTCTTAAGGAGATCATTAGCGTTGACCTGAGCTGGCGCAGCATACTGAGATGAAGCTTGAGTAGAGTTGGTAGAAGGTGGAGCAGAAGGTGGTGTTGTAGAGCCACTGTAGTTGTTCACAGCGCTAGTAAGTTTAGACTCTGTAAAAGTACCAGCCTTACGCCAGATATCAACTAACTTATTAGCCTTATCTTTGTGCTCCTCAGGAGCATAATCAAAAGTGATACGAAGACAGTCCTCAATCACGCTATCAAACTTATAGAGAGCATGGGCATAGGTTCCCTCTGGGGCAGAGGCATTTACAGCCTGACCATTAGCAGCAGCGGAGTCTTGGTAGCGACGAGCAATAGAGTCAATCACATAAAGAGCACCAAGCTTGTGTGAAGCCGGAACATCTTTGATGTTTTGGTAGCACTTGTCGACGATTTGCGAAGAGATCTAGATCTAGTGTTAATATTAATGTTACCAACTAAGAGGACATTCTTCTGTTCAGGTGGGTGCAAGCATATTCCAGCTCCGCCACCACTCGCTTGAGGAGTGTGGAGAAGTCGAATAGCATCTAACTTGATAACGACTACCAGTAATAACATCAGCAGTCACTATGGTGCAGATGGTCTATCATGTAGTTAAAAGTGACTGGGCCGGTGCCAGCAGTCGGGGGACTCGGATGTGCAAGATCACGAGAACAGGGGATTGATGGGGTTATTAAAAACTTACGTTAACGTTATCCAGAGCGATCTGTGTGAGCTTCTTGATACGAGAGCCCGAAATACCGGTCTTGACACCCTTTATCTCATCTAATGTTGAAGAGAACAGTGCCAGCACGTTTGAGCTCATTTTGCTGTATGTCAAGGTGTTAAGTGAGGGATTTGAGACGGGACCTATGTGTGTGAAACTGCTGGGATTTGAGGTGCTAGAAAAGGCAGTCTTTGGGGACAGATGAAACGTATGTGTCAATTACGGTTCTAGGTAAAACGAATCAGATGACTAGGAGAACAAGCGCTCGTTCAATGATGTTTTGATAATACTTCAACAATGTTAAGGAGGGAAAGTTTGGTTGAAGTGGCGAGTCTGTCCTCAAAAAAAAAAAAAAAATCTTGGGCACGACATCGCGCCAGGGTAACCCCTCGCATAAGCTCCAGATGCGGCACGAGAGTTATGCTTGTATTAGTGGCCGTACCAGGTCCTTCATGTCTTTTTTTCCCTTCTTTTCGGTGGCAGATCATCATTGCCATCAAAGATGTATAACTCCCGTTTCCCTTAACAGAGCCTGTTTTCGCTTCACGCACACAACCTACCCTCTCCCTTCCATAGGCTACTTGATCGAAACTTCTTATATGAGCTCTATCCAGAACTTGAACACTTTTGATCCATTCGCCGACACTGGTGACGACGATACACAGCCAACCAACTACATCCATATTCGTATCCAGCAGAGAAATGGTCGTAAGACGTTGACCACCGTCCAGGGTTTGCCAGATGAGTACGACCTCAAGAGAATTCTCCGTGTGTTGAAGAAAGACTTTGCCTGTAACGGTAACATTGTCAAGGACGATGAGCTCGGTGAGGTTATCCAGTTGCAGGGTGACCAGAGAGTCAAGGTTATGGAATTCTTGACCTCCCAGTTGGCCTTGCAGAAGAAGAACATCAAGATCCACGGTTTCTAAACTGTCTGTTGTTTCTTCTCTGCTGATCAGGAGTCATTCCAGTTCCACCTCAGGAATGGTGATACGGGCGACCCTGAAAGGCTCCAGTCTTTATCTACCTTCACTTAATGTATGTGCACTCACATATCCCCTACTCTGCCGTGGCTGCTTGGAGCTCATTCTGACATGTCAATGTCCTGGTTATCGATATGACACTGCAGATCCGCTCCTTTGTAGAAATACTGACGATAATCAGTGTTTTCTATGGCGGTTTTCCCTCACCGCCATCAAGAACCGGTTAGCATTGACTAAACCGAACTTAGCCGGAACATTGCTCTCAGTAGTTGATGTAGATACCTCAACTTGTACAAATATATAAACTCAATGGCATGATATCGTAGTTTTCTTTGATTTCTCCGCAAACCCTTACCATTGGCCGACTCCCATCATATCCTTATCGTCCTCACACTCCGCCCTGTGATGCGCGAAATTTTGATGGAATCCGATGAGCTCTCTTAATCATTTCCTTAGCATTAGGCAAACAACCTAATTGCAACATTTCTCAGTATAGCCCTGGCTGATACACACCTTCAAATAATCTAAACACTACAAAATGGCACCAGGAGATCTCAACCTCAAGAAGTCCTGGCATCCAGGTCTCATGAAGAACCGTAAAAAGGTTTGGGAGATGGAGCAGGAGGCGCTCTCGGAGCGTAAGAAGATCCAAGAACGTCAAGAAGAGATCAGAAAGGAGCGTGAGCTGAAGGAGCTCCGAGATCTACAATTTAAGCAGACTGGAAAGAAGGTTAAAGACCGTGTTGACTGGATGTATGAGTCCGCTGGTGCTGCTGGTAATGATGAAGCTGTTGCCCCCAATGACTCTGAAGAGTACTTGCTCGGTAATAAGCGTGTTGATGACCTCATTGTAAAGGCTAAAGTTCCAGAAAAGAAGCATGGATTTGAGAAGCTTGAGGGAGGCAGCTTGTTGAGTCAAAGGGATGAAATGATCAAAATGAAAGATGACCCGATATTGAAGATCAAACAACAGCAGCTGGCTAAAATGCAGGAACTACGGGAGAAGAGGTTACAAGATGACAGTTCGAAGGATAGAGATAGAAGGGACAGACACCGCTCGCATCATAGCAAACGCTCCAGCAGTGATCATGACAGGCACCACTACAGCTCCTCCCAGAGACATAGAGACTTTGACAGAGATAGATCGCACAGAAGTTCTAGTGATCGTGACAGGTACAGAGACAGAGATGATGATTATTCCAGATCGAGGCATACCTCATCCAGAACTGATGATCATCGTCGTGATGGCTACCATCACAGCCATCGAGATAATAGAGCTTCGGAGCGAGATGAAAGCTCTCGTCGCCCAGAAATCAAGCAGTGAGTATATATGAACGCTGCTCCTGCTCCTGCTGCTCCTGCGCTGTATGATCCTTGCTGGCAGTTAACTCTGATAATGAAACTACTAATGACAGAACTATACTAATTTTTAATGTATGCACCTAAAAAGAGGATCGTATGTACAATTCATAAGCAACCAGTAACCTGCAGTCACCATCTAAGCTACTCTATAACCCTGGTAATATCCACCCATTCAATCTGTGAGTTCTGTGCCTCATCTCTTCTAAGGCGGAAGAAGTGATCAGTGTACTTCGAAGCACCCATACTGTTCAAAAATTTCTCATCGTGGGTAATAACAATCAGTTGGAAGTTCTTCTGTGACTTTCTCATCTCAATAATTCTTCCCAATGAGTGTGCGAGGGACTCAATGTTGTCCGAGTCCAAGTTCGTTGTCGGCTCATCCAGCGCAATCACACCACAGTTGGTTCCGAAACACTCACTAAGGGCCAATCTGATGATGATAGCAGCAAGGACCTTCTGACCAGCGGAGCACCGACCTCTCATGTCAAGCTCTGCGTCCTGCTTGACCATGACGACACGATAGTTGTATGACTTGTTAGCAGTACCACTTTTCTCGGACTTGATCTTAATTGTATCCACATCTGAGCCCGAATATGTCGTCTTCCATAATTCATCAATAATTCTGTTGATTTCCCTCATCTTCAATCCGTGATAGCTCATGATCGCATTGTCGAGAGCCTTAGAGTATGTCTGGAGGTCACTGTCAACGACTGTTCTGGTTTGCAACTTAGTCCACTCCTCCCTGTACTTCTGCTCAACATCCTTGAACTCAGTGCTTAACTCCTTCGACAACTGATCAGCTTGATCCTCAATCTGACGAATCTCACCACGTTTGCCTGCAAGCTCGGCTCTAAGGTTTGTATACTTCTGGTGGAGTTCGTTGGACCTCTCCTGATAACGATCACGTTCGGACTCGGCCTTCTCAGCATCAATGGAAGCAATGTTGTTCTGAATATCCTCGAGGCGCACATTGAGTTCACGGAGCTCAAGATTAGCACGGATGTTGCGCTCCTCATTAGCAGAGTCAGCTAGACGAAGCTCTTCCTCGACAACGTAATCACTTGTCTCTCTCATCGTCTTTTCAAGATTCGAAATAGTCGATTTGACTTCGCCAATCTTGGATTCACATTCCCTGAGACGGGCAGCATCAACTTGTTCGTGATGTGCGATCCGTTTGTTTAAAGCAGCAAGCTCGTTGAAGTAGTTAGATATTTTAGTATTGAACTGCCGTAGCTCCGTGATCTCTTCTGCATCCCGTGCCTTAGCCTCGTTGAATGCATTTTGCTTTTCAGCAATAGATTTATCAAGTTCGGCAATGAGAGAATCCGCCTTCGCAACAGACTTCTTGAGGTCAGAGATTTTCTTTTTGTTCTGGTCAATGGATCTTGCCAGGTTCTCCTTCTCAATGACTGCTCTCTCCATGTTGCTGATCAAGAGTCTTTTGTCTTTAACATTACCTTCGAGCATGGTCAGCTCCCTTTGAACGCTCTCCTTATTCTCCTGTAGAGAACTCACAGCCTTACGAAGCTTCTTCAAGTTTTCTGTCCTCTCAGCAGAATCAGCCTGTAGCTCATCGAGGCCCTTGGAGGAAAATCCGTAAGCGCTGAGCTCTTGCTGCTTCTGATCGAGCTGCTTCTTAACCGTCTGCAAGTCCTCGTCAAGTCTCATAATATCGTTAATAGTGTTTCTCAGCGAGTCCAACTTAGAAACCTTGTCCTTCAATGTGGCAACCTCATCTTCAAGAGCCTTAGCTGAGCCCTTGGCCTCTTCGAGCTCCATGCTGTCCATCTCAATAGCCTCCTTGATCTCTTGTATCTGCTTCTTGGCGGAGTGGATATTCTCAACATCGGCTGACACAGACCGCAGTTCCTGTAAGTAATTTTTGGCTTCTTCTAGCTGAGTTCTCAACTGGGTGTCGAGCTGGTCGTCAGTCTTCTTCTTGAGCTCAACAATGAAACTCTCCAAGCCCGGGTTACTCTCGAACTCTCTGGAGCACAAGTAGCAGCAATGGGTGTTCTCTGCAACCTCTAATGCCTTCTTGTTGAACTGCAGTGTCGTAGTATGCATTTTCAAGTTCTCGAGAGCGGTCTTATAATCATCTTCAGCGGATGAAACAAGTTCAACGTAGTCATCAACGTCGTCACCTTCTTCAAGGCACTTCATGACAGCGTCTGTGGCATCCTTAATGGTGGCCTCCTGTTTCTTGACACTACTCTCACGGTAGCCGATGGAGTTTAGAAGCCTGGAAACTTCCTTTTCACCTAGCTGAAGGGCCTTCTCCTTAGCATCGAGATCCGACTTCAAATCTTGTACATTCTTGTTGTAATCAGCTAGCAAGTTCGACGTATCAAACCCAAAGTTTTGGAAAGTCTCGCGATGTGTCTCAATAAGTTTGCCCTTTGCCTTCTCTTTGAACTTGAGCTCATCTGACAATAAGGAAATTTTAGCATGAACATCAGAGTGCTTGTGAGTCTGCGTGATATCGTGCGCCACAGCCTCGAGCTCGTTCTCCAATGTCATTATCTCGTTGTTCTTGGCTCTTATCTCTTGGGACATTGAGTCAGTACCACGATTCTTCTTCATAGCCTTGAGTTTTTCCTCGATAGCTTCCAGTGACTGTTTCTCATACTCCAGGTTTCCCTCGTTGAAATTAATGTTGTCGATTCTGTTTTGGATGTCCTTGTTTTCAGTATCCAAGCTCCCAATATCAGATGTGGCGTATTGCTTGTGCTGAAGCTCTTTGATTCTTGAGTCGCTGATATCTTGAATCTCTTTCTGGGCGAGTTGATGTTGCTTTTCAATCTCGTCCGCCTTCGCCTCAAGCTTGGATTGGTGTGACTTGAGGAACGATTGCAGCTCGGCTTGGACCGCCTCAAAGTCAAAAGAGACGGAAACAAACTCTTCCAGCTTCTCAAGGAGTGAATCTCTCGTGACAAGATTAGTTTCATAATCATCGGCCTTAGATCTCAGTTGACCTTCTTCTCTGATCAAAACGCCTTCGTTCTTTCTGACCTCTCTCAGTTCCTCCTCGTGAGTATGCAGTGCAGTCTTGAGTTCAGTTACGCGATCTGAAGATTCATTCATTAGCCTTTGGAAGTTTGCAAGTCTGTACTGGAGGTCCTTGTCATCATCGGCTAGTAGTGTGCAGGAAGACGTGAGTCTGGTGATCTGCTCGGAGACTGATCTCTCCTCGTGTCTCATGCTATCCAGCTTCGAGAGGACTTCTTGGAATTCCTGGTTCGACTTGAAAAGGACATCACTTTCTCTTGTAACTTCCTTGATCTCATTTTCTAATACGGTAGTTTCCTGGAGGTATCTTTCAATGACATCCCTGTTTTTCTCGAGTCTCTCCCTCGTACGCTGAGCACGGTCCTTGTCCTGCTTGAGATGCGTCACAGCCTGATTCAAAAGTTTAATTTCAGTGCTCATATCCCTTCGGATAACCTTAAGAGTGTCCAATGCCTTCGTGAACTTCAATGCCTCGAAGATCTCATCAAATCTCTTCTTTAAAATGGACGGCTCAGAAAGTGGCCATAGTGAGTCTTCTTGATGACAGAACACAACGTACTCTAAGATGGGGCGCGGTGTACCAAGATTCTTCGGTACAAGGTCATCAAGTTCTGCACATTTAGTACTTATCGTACTTCTCTCTCCTCTGTTCATTTGGAGAAGCTGACCTTCTAGCGTCTTGAATGTGTTGTTTGCCGCACCCTTCTTGGAGATGACCTGCATATTTCTGGTACAGACCATCGAGTTACCAGACATGCTTTGGAAAGCTAATTTGACTTCAGCCTTCACCTCCTTCTCACCGTACATCCCTGGATCATGCACAAAGGCACCACCCTTGGAGTTGGGTGGTAGATCACCTGTCGTGGCATACTTCAGGCACTCAATAATAGTCTGTCCAGGAAGTGTTAGTTACAGATATAAAGATACGCGAATGGGTTCATAACTCACAGTCTTACCAGTACCATTGGGCCCAACAATCAGGGTTAAAGGCTTACCAAACTCAATGGTCTCTGCCTGGCGGGCGTCAAATGATCTAACACCGGATATTGAGAGCTGCGTTAGAGTTAGTATCATCGATGGCGTTGATGACGTTGTCACTGTGAGCATACCTTGTAAATTGCCGACCTGATTGAATGTTAGTATTTGCCTATCTGAACAGGTAATAAGGAAGTAGTACATACATCTCGGTAAATGAGTCTGTAGTGAAGACACCGCTTCCCCACAGACGCCACACGCTGCTCCTACAAAGCGAAGAAGAGCTTGTCTGTGCGTATAACCCGCGAATCAGACGAGTTCGAGCACGCCCTGTCCTCTGCCCTGACATTTTGTATGGCACCACCAACTCCACGTCTCTCTTGCTCTGCTATCGTCTAGCTCTGAAACCCACGCTGCCCCAATGTCTCTTCTATTCAGACGTTCGCTGGCCACCGTTGCTGAGACAGCGATCAAGGCGGCAGAGCCTAAGGTGGTAGACGTGCTCATCGTCGGAGGTGGTCCTGCCGGCCTCACGCTCTCGGCGGCATTGAAGAACTCCAGGGTCACCAGAGACCTCAAGGTTTCGCTCATTGAGGGATTCAACCTCCAAGCAGTTAGAGACTTCCATCAAAATACACCTGAGATCCTTACTAATCGTGTGGTATCGCTGACACCGCAGACAGTCGATTATCTCCAACACATTGGCGCTTGGAAATGGATCAAGCAAGAAAGAATCCAGCCATACGACTCCATGATCATCACTGAGGGTCTCAGTGATGCCCGTCTCGGATTTGACCATCCAGAGATTGCTACTATGTGTGAGAACGTCAACATTCAGTCCTCGTTATACCAACGTATCGAAGAGCTCAAGTCCGAGGCAAAGGAAGATTTTGGCCTCGACATCATAGACAACACAAAGGTCACCCAAATCACCAAATGTCCCATCTCCAAGTGGCCAATCGTGCACCTTTCTAACGGTGAACAAATCAAGACACGTCTACTTGTCGGAGCTGACGGCTTCAACTCCCCAGTGCGTAAGTTTGCCGGAATCGAATCCCGTGGTTGGTTCTACCAGCGTTTTGGTGTCGTTGCTACACTTAAATTGGAGTACCCGCCATTCCAGAGAACAGCATATCAAAGATTCTTGCCAACTGGTCCAATTGCTATGCTTCCTATGCCAGAGGATCGCGCAACTATGGTGTGGTCTACTACTGTCCCACTCTCCGATGTCTTGACCAAGATTGATGAAGAGTTGTTTGTGAAGCTCGTCAATGCTGCATTCCTGCTTGAAGATGTTGATATGTCTTACTACCATAAGAAGATTCTTGCTGGTGAAACCGAGGGTCTCTTGGAAGACCTGGACTGGAGAATAGAGCATGCGACTCAGAAGTACACCGAGGATGAACTTGATGAGAAGTTCCCAGTGCGTGTTGTTGGCATCGAGACAGGCTCTAGAGCACGTTTCCCTCTGAGATTGTCTCACGCTGACACCTATGTTGAAGAGAGAATCGCCCTCGTTGGTGATGCTGCTCACACGACACATCCGCTTGCCGGTCAGGGATTGAATATGGGTCAAGGTGATGTCCAGTCTCTTGTTCACCACTTGGAGAGGGGTCTTGAGAGAGGTTTGGACCTGGGTAACCCATTGGTTTTGGAGCCATATTGGGCTGATAGATACCCTGTTAACAACATGCTCCTTGGTGTCGTTGACAAATTACATAAGCTCTACTCCCTTACTGCTGAACCAGTTGTGGCTCTCAGATCCTTTGGTCTCAACGCTATCAATCAGCTCGGTTTCCTGAAGGACTTTATGATCAAACAGGTGTCTGGTAAATAAAAAGGGCCCTTCAAACGGCTCGTTGTACATATCGAAAAATTCAATGATGTCATGATATTATTCGTTAGTGTGTTCTTCTCTAGTATATATATAAAATGCAATGATCACAGGTCTAGTCTAAAGTCCTCTTTTTGCCAAATTGTCGGCAATCTCAAGGTAAAATGCAATGCTGTTGATCTCTGGAGTGTGAGAATCGGGCATAACTGTGCCTGCAACTCTCTTGAATCCATTTGTCCAGTTGATGAGGTCCAAATGATCAACATTTCTCAGTGTTCCAAGGTAATTCCCCCACTTTGCCGACTCAACACTCACCATACCGTCATTATCACCCGCTTTACCATTGATGATGCTCCAACTATAATAAAATACGTTATACCAGCTTGGTTTGAAAGCAGCACCATAACTGAAGTATTCTACCTTTGGATCATCTTTCACCTCATCGTTAAACTTTGCCATATAGCGGGTGGTCAGCTGGTACATGCTTGGTGGGAGTTTGACCCTATGCGGAAGTTTCTTGGAAAGGCTCACCACATAATCGGCAATCTCGGACCCTCTATGTGGTGTAGTCACTGTTGTGAGACTGACAACCTCGTAGTTTTGTTTCTCCATCTGAGAGATCAAGTAACGAGCATCAAGACCGCCCATCGAGTGAGCTATGAGGTTCACTTTCATTTTCTCATCCTTCTGCTTGAAACTCTTCTTACTCTGACCTTCCTCATTATAAATGTCATCAACGGACTGACGTCTTAGAAAATCAACCTCCCGAGTGATATACCTGTTCAAATGCGTCGCACGATCTTCAATACTTCCAAAACCTGGAACTCTAGCTACCAAAACAGTGGTTCCCTTCTCTTCTAAAGCCTCTTTGATACCGAACCAGTATTCCAACGCAACGCCGTTTTTATCATGCGCAAGAAACTCCCTTCTGGCACCTTGACCATCCTTTGCCAGTCCAGCAAGATACTGTAGTGATGGTACAAGCATGAGCTTATCGAACCCGGAGAGACCATGGCATAAAACAACTGGATACTTCGGAGCATCGTAGTGTTCTTTCATACGCACCTCATTGATGAAAACACCGGTGGTTTCCTTCTTTGGGTCGATATCGCTTTGCCCATCGGTAATCCCTGTCCATTTCAGCCACTGTCCAACTAGTTGATACGTGTTGTTCATTGTGGACTCGTCTTCATTATCCTCGTGCTTGGTCGTGTGTTCTTCCTGTTGTGTGGAGTCGGAGAAGAGCGTCGGTCCCGAGAGAGTTGAGGCGATGAATCCCGTGGTGAAGACCCCGAGTGCAGCCCTAGCGTAGTTCAGAAAACCAGAGCTTATCATTGCGTTGTGGTGGACTCGATGCTGCGCCGGTGGTGTGTATTCTATGCGTCGTGTGAGTGTTTAAAATTGTGTCAAGAAGTTGCTTTGTTCGAGATGACGTCTTCGGGGCTCGGATGCAGATATTACCGGGTAATGCCGAGTCGTGGTAATCCCCGTGTCTGTTGAAGAAGCTGAGGAGTCTGTGACCAGAGATGTTGAACTCTAGGGAAGCCTGTATATTTTTGTAGAAGCTGCTCGAGTTGTTGCTCGAGGCAAAGACATGCGCAATCGAAAAAGTTTTTTTTTCCCCCAGAAGGTTCCCTGCAAGACGTCTTTAATGATTCCTTTCGCTTGTTGAGATTTCACCCGCCTCGTTGCTTTTTTTCTCCTTGCGTGCGCGTACCTTGTTCCTGTTGCCAGGGCAACAATCTACAGAGACAGCTTTCTCACCTCAGTCTTTTATCAGGTGTCCAAATCGCCATATATAGATATAGATTTATACAGATAAATTGTGACGGGTTATCTCTTGGATTAATAGTATGCTCTTGATCTGCTGCTTGGTGAATGGTCCCTGTGTCGGCTGTGATGTGAGCCTCTGTGTGCAGATGATCTGTGACTTCTGTCTCGGTCCGATGTGTCTCTATCTCTGTCTTCTCTATCAGATCTAGATCTGTGACTTGAATCATGTTTGTGTCTTGATGAGCCATAGTGATCTCTGTGGTGGTCTCGGTTACTTGATGAGCGATGATCTCTGTATCTGTCATTATCACGAGATCTCCCACTCGAGCTTCTGTAACGGTCCGAACCTCGATCTCTGTATCTGTCTTGGCCTGAGCTTTTTCTGTCTGAAGGTCTTCGGTCCTCTCTCACACTCTTACTTAATCCTCCATGGACCTCTCTTCTCTTTTCATTGGTACCATTCCTCCATGCATCCGCCAACTTGGACACACTCTGACTGAAGTCCACATGGATTCTGCGATCATCAATCAACACACCATCCATCTTAAAATAAGCATTCTCACAACTTCTTTTTTCCTCGAATTCTATGAATGCATATTGCATCGACTCCTTGGTATCCTTATCCCTGGCGATTTCACACGATATGATTTTTCCAAATCTCGAGAAAATGGTCTCGAGATCCTCATCCTGCGTCACTGGGTTCAATTTACATACGAAGAGAACGTTCTCCATTGGTTTCACTTCTGCAGATGGTAGATCACCAATAAGTTCTAATGTAAGAGCCTTAGATTCTGCATCACGCTGTTGATTGAGTTTGATTTGCTCTTCAGTTAGTGGGCTTTGGTCCTCATCAATGTTGATTCCCGTGAGATCATCAAGACGCACAGTGGAGAGTTGTAGGTCTGTTGGTTCTGGTGTAGAGGGTGGGATAACGAGACCCGGCACCTCGGCAAAAGGATCTTCGAGCACGTACGTGTGGTGGATTCTGATGTCCTGGTAGGGTCTATTAGTCTCGTCGACAATGGCAGTGTTGATCGTGTCAAGGACATCGAGGCCATCAACGACTTGTCCAAAGACAACACATTGAGGTGTTCCTCGCCTTTCGTCGATATCTCCCGTGGTGATGGTAATGAGGGAAGTGATGTATGACTCTAGTCCCGTTGCGTCTTTCTGTGTGAGAAAGCCAACAGATCCCTTATTGTTTCCCTGAAGCTTATTTCTCTCCACTTTGAGACCTTTAACTGATGATGGGTCTGCCAGGTTCCATACGTGTCGTCCAGTTTTGCTCAATGGCCATTCTGGGTCACCGAACTCCACGGTGTAGCCACGCTGGATGTCGTGGAATGGTGCATATGTGTAGTACTTGGCCTTGCACAGTTTGAGAAAGTTGTTGCACGCCGTCGGCGCCTCTTCGGTATGAAGGTCGATGACGATGTTCCCTGTCCGTTGTTAGTATCTCACGAGATCAATGAGGAGAGCAGCAATAAGCTCACCTTTCGAAGTCTGTAAAACAACACTCATATCCAGCTCTGTTTAGCCACTGATACTGATTACTCCTGCTGAGTTGGTGGTTTCAATGCTAAATCGCAACGGGGCAAAATTTACCACCACGCCTTCGCCCATGTTCCATATCCGTCGCCGATTTTTTTTTGCGATCAAACAATCAACAACGCCCCACCCCAACTCTAGCACAATCTTCCCTAGAGGAGATCTAGAAAATGGTACCGTCAAGCGTCACTCTCGTCTCAGAGGACCTTTCAACAGCGTCAAATTCACCGAAGTCACCCAAATCGCCTATGCCACCCAAACAGTCCAAGCCATCAAAGGCCCTCCCACCTACAGACCCGAACGAGGAGAAACGATGCTCCGAGTGCTTCAAGATGCACCCAATAACAATGTACACAAGATTTCTCTCATCTGGTCGATTTGCAGCCATGTGCCACCCCTGCCGAGAGGCAAAGAACAAATACATGCGCAGTAGGCGTGAGAAGCTCAGGAAGGCCAATGATGGCACACTTGAGGTCGAGGAGACTCCAGAGACGGCCTTCGAGGAGCTGGTCAAGCGCAGACGAGAATCCGACAAAACATACACTTCATTAGACAAATTGTTCAAGTACCTGAGGAAAAGTTCCGTTCACAATGGTGAGCTTGTGACGGCCCAGCTGGAGGTTACGGCCGCTAACATGCCATCTCTGACTATAGCCGAGAGTGAAAAGGACTTACAGCTCACCAACCAAGTGATTACCGAGGCCAAGAAGCTCTTGAGGGATAACATCGCTGCCAAACTTGGCGATGATGTTGGATATAGATGGTGTGTCTACAGACTCAGCACCTCGGGGAGATCACTATACATGACGCTTTACTGCTCGGAGGACAAGGCTTTGATACGGCCGTCAGTATCTACAGGCATGAGAAAGAAAAACAGTAAGAAGACTGTTGACTGCAAATCCCAGATCCATGTCACATACAATTGGTCAACACAGAAACTGAAGCTAACATACACACACCTCAACCACGATCCAGAAAAACCATCGCCCACCCCACCTCCTAACCCCTCTGGCACCGAAAATGAAAACGGAGACGAGAGTGAGGCTCTTGTCCGTCCAAAGAAACGTAAAACCGATCACTTTGTTGACCCAGTCATCGATAGCATGCAGAGAGAAGCTCAGGAGCATCTTTCTTCTAAGTCTCGGAATTCAGAGACGAAGCCTTCGACCCCGGATAACCAGACCTTTCTCAAGAAAATTCTTAATTGAAATGTTTCTAATAGCTATTGGTACGTACGCTCAAAAAATGCAGGATCCATTGTCGAAACTATCCAGTGATATACATGCTCACACTCAAAATAATCCAGCAGCAATGTTTTTATAGTCGTCAATGCAGCTTGAGCAATAGATCTCCAACTCATCATTCTCAACACCCATTTCATCCAGTGAAATCTTGCACATGTTGATCTCCGCCAGAACAAAGTTTCTAAAGTTTCCAACAATCAGTTCCTTCTCCACCTGCTCCAAGATCTTAAGCTCCACAACGAGGTCGTTTCTCTTCACAGCAATCTCATGTCTCTTTTCCCTAAGCTTGGAATCAACAGCTGAGCTCTTTTGGTCAATCACCTGGGAGCTCATAAATTTTCCAAAGCATGGTGTGGTAGTGTTGTAATTCAACTGTGTCAGCACGTCCATATCACTAAGAGATATTGAACGTTGCAGCTGTGTTAGCTCCAACTCACTTCTCAAGGATTTCACCACATGTTCGTGTCTTCTCTCCTTCCAATAAGAGAAGGTCGATCTCCCCACCAAGAACAAGTTGAACCCAACAGATCCAGTCAACAGGAGAAGCAGGAACCAATTCATCGAAAGCGACACAAATAACTTAGTTAGAAGATGACCAACCAATGCAAAGATGTTCATGATGAACCCAGTGAGTAAGTAGAGCCCCGTCTTAGTGTAATACTTGAACAACACGATGATTGTTAAATGGAACAACACTTCCTCCTGGTTCTTGTATGGCTCATCTGATTGAGACAAGTGACCATATGTTCTAATAGCCTTAAGAACCTGACCATGAGTACCAAGCTTCTTGACCCTGTTCTTCACAATATTGATCTGAGTCTGCGTCTCCACCCTTTGGAAATGACGTATAGACTTTCCAAAAATTTGTCTCAGGAAAAAGCTGCTTCTTTTCTTCTTGTGTGCAACCTTGCTGTAATACAGCACTTTGCACGACTTGGCATCGGTAGCGATTATAACAATCTTCCTCAGCCATCTGAATTTATCTCCAGAGAAGAGAATCTTTTTCTCCTCCTCGATGCGGTAATACTTGGAATCCACCATCTCCTCAATAGTCTGAACAAGTCTTCCAGGAATATAACCATCGCCTTTGAGAACCCCATTCGACAAACTCAGCTTATAGTCAACATCTCTACGGATCACATTCCCATCAGGGTGCCAAGGTGAGGATTTAAACTCATCGGCACTCGCCAGGAACACTGTATCCTTCGCCAGCGTGGAGTATTCACCGTAGATTATATGGAAGACAGCTTTAGCAGGGGCATCAAACTCCACTACCTCATTTAAGTCGTATTCGTCCCTGAAGTTAGTTCTCATTCTGTGTCCACCAACGTTAAACCCAGAGAATGGCTGGAAAGTCGAAAGCTCATCATCCACTCTGGGTGATGGAGACTTCTCCTTGTGTCTCTTTGACTGATGTCTATCCAATTTCTCACCAGACAATGTCTCCTTGGCCTCAATACTCTCTAGCAATGGAATCAACTCATGCTCTGGCAATGGTTTGGCTTCAGCCATGTTATTTATCAGCATGTCGAACTTCTTCTGGATGATTTTACCATCTGTCAGGAAAATACGGCCCTTCATACTCAAACCATTGATATTGTAAACTTTGATCCAGTCCCACAATTTCTCAGAGGTCACGTCAACTGCAACAAAATACTCAAGTGGCCTCTTCAATAGTGACACGAAGCCAGTACTATTCATGTAAAAGTAGGCATTCTTGGTAGTGATGAAAGCACAACCAGCGAGTTCTTGAACATTATTCAGGGTCCAGAGGCATGCAAAGTGAATAACGACAAGTTCATCTGGTTCAGCAGAAGCATCAAAGAGAGACTTCAACTGAAGGTCGTAATTGATGAGATGTGGAGGGTAGTATGATGGATATTGTGTCTTCTTGGCCAGACTTGTGATATTGTTGGTGTTTTTGGTGGAGCGGGCCCGGCTCATTAATGTCTCATCCATGTAGTACATTCCCCAGTTAACACTTCCCCAAATGTTGGCTGTCACTGCTGTTGGAACCACGGTTGGGTCAAGGAAGGCATGTGACACCAGAGCAAGTTTGGAGCGAGCAGTAGCGATCGGTGTGTTGAGATCTGGATTCCGGAACTCGCTGGAATCACTGTTGGCAAAGCTAAAGTCGTGCTCGTCAGATTTCTGACCCACGAGTGTAGCCAGATGAGAGGACGTAACAGTAGTGTATGTGTCATCGTCGTTGTTGGCGTTCTCCGCTCTGGATGTGGTGAGCTCCTGGTCTGTTGATGTCAAAGAGGTACATGCAAACTCATATAGCAGGGGCGGGTATCTTCCAAATGCATACTTCCCAGACTCACTGTTTGAGCTTTCAATGGCTCTCTTCTTTTCTTCGGAGAACACATAAAGCCACTCTTTCAACTCTTTAAGTGTCTCGGCTTGAAGCATGATAGTGAAATCGATGGTCTTGATCTCGAAACAGAAGCGTCTGTCCTCATCCGCAGCATATCTGACATTTGCGAGAAGCACACCCACCTTGTCCGTCTCTTGCACAAATGTCTTTGACGGAGAGATGACGAGCATTCCGAAAATGCCACTCTTGACAAACACCCAACGTCTGACCCATATTGTTCTGGCTGGCTTTCCAACAGTCGTCTTCATGTACAGCCAGCCATGCTTCTCAAAACTTGATGGGGTACCAGGAACTGGCTTTGTAAGGGTTGCTGGATTGATGTTTGCAGGATTGTGATCCTTGATATCTCTGCTTGGTTCGAATTGAGCAATAGTGGATTTTTCAATTGTGGCTCTGGAGTTTTTCATGTCTTCAAGTAGGAGGTCAATCGACTTGGAAAGTGCTTGAGACCAAGATTGGACCCGAAGGTAATAGCGCTCATCAAATGTTGATCTTCCTTTGAACATAATTTCAGACAATTGCATCAAAGTGGAGTCCAGTGTCTCAAGGAACTTGGCTGTCTCTTGACAAATTTCGAGCGATGCTGCAATGTATGCCTTTCTTACTTCATGAAGCTGGAACGAATCTTCTCTGAGCGCAGACGGATCCTTTAGCTTGGACAGTGCTGAAAACTTGCTCAATGTGGTATCATATTTGGTTTGAAGAAATTCAAAGCTCTTTCTGGCTTCCTTGAAAGGCTTGACGTGTCGTTTGGTGAACTCGGTGAGGACAGCGGTTATCTCGGCTTCGTTGAGGGCAAGGTCTTTCAAGCTCGTGGACCATAGACTGTTAAGATTCATCTTGGTGCAATCCATCACTGACAAGGTATTGTCCTGGTCAATAGTTGTGCTTTTCAGGAAGTCTGGTATGAGTTGATTAAGAAGCACACTGTTGACCTCTGAGAAGTCTGTATAATGCTGTGGATACTTCTTCAGTGACTTCAACAGCCCATCTATCCACATTTCCACCTGCTCTGCTTGTGTAGCATGATAGTTGCAGCTTGTTCTGAAACTTGGTGAGTCCAATGCGGCTTCTTTCAGTCGTACAGAGATCAGCTTAATTTCGGAACGCTTCGGGGCGAATTCTAGGTGGTTACGCCTCTCCCCTGTACCATTTGTGTCGTTGCCATTACTCCCTACAGGAGCTCCAGTTGCTGTGGACATTACTTTGTGTGTACGTCAGCTGGTCTCCAAGTCTCTAATTGAAAAATCACGAGCCACTTGTTACCGGGTGCCTTGATGTGTGGAGGCACAGTCAGATATCGCAACTCGATTCTCCCCGCATCCCACCCGGACACCTTTTCAAACGTCTCAGTGGGATTGCAACCTTTTAAGATTAGATAGAGTTCAGTGTGATCGCTTAGAAAGGCATACTTTTTGAGCAGCTCTGTGATAGTTACTATGAACATCTGTCTCAATTCAACTCAAGGAGTTCAGCATACAAATTGGGTTCTTTGAATATCTTTCTAAATTTCAGAAAACTTTTGGTAGCAGTTTTTTAGATTTCATCAAATAACTTATAGGATGACTACTCTCTTTTACATCTATTTTCAAAAATGTTTCGAAGATTTTTCGATTATACTACAATTAGTTATGAGAGTGAATTTCGTCCAGGATTGTGCAGTTACTTATTGACTTTTGCATTATTTGCAGATATACTGTAGGCATCTATACCTCTTGCAAGCCAACAGCTTGGTCATGGCTCGTCAAAGTCTTCATATCAATGAATTAATCTACTTGGAGCTATTAAAAGCATATGAACGTTTGTTGTTTGTTAAGAAAGTATAAACCTGATCCGTAAATCACATCTGGAACACAACCATAAACCGACACACCGACCAAACAACTGATGATAGAAAAAAGAAACTAACCCACCGAAGTTTTCATGACAATAAATAAAATGAAGCAGACAGATCAATAAATCAGTGCTTTTCCTCCTTCTCCTCCTTTGACTGCTTGGATTTTGTACCAGTTGGTAAGAACCACCACAAACCAGCGGCAGCAAGGAAACCTGCAAGGAACTTCTTGTCATTACCCGAAACGTCGCTATAGTCGTACTCATAAGGTTCATCCTTGTACTCTTCAGCCTCCTGGCCCAAAATGTCAGTGACCTCAACCTCCAGGGCCTCAACGTTCTGTGTATCCACAGAGTCAACGCTACCTTGCTCGAAGATTTTGGTGTCGGAACCAGGAGCCTTGGAGACAATAGTCTCGTTTGGATTTGTAGCCTGAGAAAGCTGCTTCTCCAACTCTGTGACCGCATTGTTGGAGGCATCAGTAGACAATGATGGAATCTGGACGATGTAGTCATCTTCCACGAGCTTTGATGGAGACAAGTCCACAGGCTTGATATAATCAATGTGTGAAACGTCACCTTTCGCATCAGCCTTAGTAGACTGTGAGAAACGTTTCATTGTCTGTTGAGTAGCTTGAACAACTGGAGTGGCTTGCGGTTTCTTGGCTCTGATCTGTGTAGAGATGGAGTTTGCAGCCTTTGTAGAGTATGATGAATCGTAAGTGGCGATTCTGGAGACGAGATCAGCCTTACGACCACTCACTTTCAAACCACGCTTACGGCATTCGGTCTTGAGTGTGTTAAGGGACATGAGGGCAAACTCTGACTTCTTACTCAAGAGAGGGGATTGATCCTTCTTCTTGGTCTCATGGACGTTTCTTGTGAATGTTTGGTACTTCAATGCATCGTTTTTACTGTCGGCAATGTTTGGAACAACCAAGTGATATTTAGAGACGGCGGCAGAGGAGAAAGCCTTTGATTGTTGCTGGATGTCGTGCTTGACGACAGAGCCAAGGACTCTAAGCGATGGCATGGATCTTGTGGTTCTCAACATGCTGTTGAAGGTGAAGGGATAGTTTGGAGAATGTGCGTTCTATTTTATGCGGGTGTCAAGAGAACGAGAATGCCGGTTGCGTCGATCGTACTTTCAAAACACAACGTGGGGAAAGTTCTCTGCTTTATCTGTGACTTGTTCTTGCAAAACTATAGGGCAGAGCCAGTGGCGTTGATGGGTGCTTCTATAGTGATGGATGCAACACAGCAAGCCACGCAAGAATATGTAAACGTTTGAGAATCTTGAGGCGAAGGAAACCCAACTTTGCTCCGTCCTCCCGATTTCTTTGTTTACCAATTTCCACTTTCGCGTGAGGTTTGAGCCCGGTTGTGCTGACTGAGCGCTGATGTAAGCAATTACCACGTGCGCCCTGTGATTGGCTGGATCTAGTCGCGATTTGTAGGCCGGGCCCTGGCTAGGACCATTGGAGGCAGAGGTAGAGAAGAAAGGATTTGAGGCTACACTAAATAAGATTTGGTTTCAAAATAGATTTATGTTTGATATGTACATAGGACTCAACCGAATAAATACTTCTCTATCTGAACCAGCGCGTGGTATACGTGTTTTGTGCTTGAATGTGTGTGTGTGTGTATGAATAAAATGCATGTCAAAAAACTCCCCAAGATATGAACGAAACCAAGAGACCCAAATTAGTACTGACGAGCAGCCTCCTGACAAGCCTTCAACTGCTGGAGGTAGAAGCCACAGATCTGCATGTTACCGTCGTTCTCAGAAAGACATCTAGTGAAGTTTCTGGCGTCAACATCACAGGCAACACCACCCTGCTGCTGGAAAGCCTGGGACTGGACCTGAGCTGGAGCAGCGTTGTCAACTGGGGCAGCTGGGGCGGAGGAGCCACCAAACATGGAGGTGATACCGGCACCGAGGGTGTGACCAATAGTAGAACCAACAGCGACACCGGCAGCGGTGGAAGCCATGTTAGCGAAGAGACCTGGCTGAGATGACTGGGTCTGTGGTTGGGAGTGAGCAGTTGGGTGCTGAGCTGGAGCAGTGGCGGTGTGAGCAGATCTCTGCTGAGTTGGAGCGGAACGCTGAAAAGTTGGGCGGGAGCCACCGGATCTTCTAGCCATTATGAATTAGTGTACGGTATAATATGTGAATACATACAATAATGGTTGAAGTTGAAGTTAAAGTGGCGACTCGGCTTTTATATTAAAAACGTTCGCGGTCGCGAATTCCGGCTCTTCGGCGTAGGGCATAGTAATTGACTCTTTTCAACTTTAAGAGTGGTGTATCAGAACATATCTGGAGGTTTTTGAGAAATCTAATTATACAGTTTGCTTTAATGGCTTCTAATTGACTCTGTTATATATGATTAGTACAAAAATATACCACGCAATTCCAGTTTGCCAACGCCCAAAAACATTTGGTACCCCACATTTCTATGTTCTATTTTTCCTTTTGTTCCAGAACGCTGCCGAAACGGAAACACCGATGACGGACCCTTAATCATCTCCCTTAACTCCACTGACAGTACTTCGCCACTTCGGGATTTATCACGGACCACCAGCGACCGTTGAATAAGTTCTTAAGATGTCTGCCGAATAAGTTAGCCAGATCATGATATCGCCTCTCTGTGGATGATATTTCTAGAGAAAGGACATCCCTTAAGCTCTTCAAGAATACAGAGTTGACAATTATACCAGGAGGGTCTGTATATATTTCAGTTTAACTATGATATACAAAACAAGTAGTTTGTCTACAATAGTTTTGATACAAGTGAAAAATGAAGTGTAGCTTGTCCAATCCAATGGAACATTGGTGGACTTTTATAAGCACTTCATGCTATTATTGTACTCATACCCCAACAGGGAAAATATGCAGAGACGAGCCAGACTTATAAAGATACTAGCTGATCAACAGGCAACAAAAAAGTGACAACCAAGAAAAAGAGAAAAGAGTAAAGTGAGAAAACGAACTGAAAGAACAAAAATAAAGGAGGAAAAATAGGAAAAAAAAATGAATAGTGAAGAAAAGTAAAAGGAAAGAGTACTTGTCAAAACATCAGGCAATAACTCATTCAGAACGAAGAGTATCCTTAAATCGATGTCTCAACCCAACTGTCTCCACTTTCTCCATGGAATCCGTATTCCAATGCCCCTCGGAGTCGTCAACATAAGCAGAGGCACTCTCATGAGGTGTGACACCTAGTTTCCTAGCCTCATCTGGAGTGAACGTCTGGAAATGATCATATTCATCAATCTCACCAATACCAGGCGGTGGGAACAAAGTATTGAGAATGACATGGACAATGAAGGAGATTGGATATCCAATGATAAATGAGATGTAAAACATCTTGATAGCTGCAGTTGGAACGTTTGTGTTTGCCGGATTTACGGATGGGAATCCAATGATACCTGGAACAAATCCACATACCCAAGATACAATACCACGCCAGTTGATACCATGCCAGAACCAATAGATCGAGGTAGAATCCGCAGTGTATAAATCTGTTAGCTTAAGTTTCTGATGTCTAACAATGAAGTAATCAGCGGTGAAAGTACCAATCATTGGACCAAGGAAGCAACCATAAGACGAGAGGACTGAGACGAAAACGGTGGCGTTGGCGAGGATTTGCCATGGTTGGATCACGATCGAGATGATCATAATGATGTAGGTACCACGACGGATGTTGATCCATTTTGGTGCGATAGCGGCAAGGTCGATACCACCAGAGACACCGTTATCGATAGTGTTGAGACCGAGTGTGGAGATGAAGAAGCCAAAAGAGGCAAAGAAGGCAGCACAACGAGATCTTGGAGTGTAAGATTCAAGAAGCCACTGTTCAATGATGTTTGGTGGGTTCCACAAGTTCAAAGCGCCGACATCACCATATGAGTGTGATGCAGCAGATGTACCAAGGATACCAAAGAGTGGAACAATAGTACCAAACACCAAGATTGAAACGGCTTGCCCCCAAATCTGTTTACCTGGTTTGGATGCAAATCTTGAGAAATCTGGTTGATTAGCAAGACCAACTGCAAATGTATTAATGACAGCGTTAATACCGTGCATCCAAGCCATACCGAGGTCTGCACCAGGCTTTGCTGTTGATTTGGAGTGGAGTAATTCACCAGCACCATGAGCGTGAACCATGGATCCGATAGAGGTACCAAAAACAGCAAGGAATGCGATGATGGTGATGACCTTGAATGGTGTATGGAAACTCTCTGGTGGGATATAGAGGAATGGTATTGAGATGACGTGATAGATGACAAACCCGACAAACTGTTTAAGTGTCATTGGAAGTGAATCTGGGAATGTGTTGTGTAGATTGTTGTAAGAGGAAAAGATACAAGAAAGCATGATGGCGATGAGTTGAGCACCGGTGTACGACTGTACAGCATACCAAACGATACAGAGCACGATACGCTGGATCAAAGCCAGGAATGAGCCATACATTCCAAAAGTGAAACGTCCATAGATTGGATAACCGATATGCCAAACGGCACCACCCCAACCGTGGGAGAGTGCGATGGCAAAGATGATGGCTTTAGCGATGATGACAACAACCATGGATTGCCAAACGTTGAGGCCGAGGGACAGCAGTGTACCACATGATTGCCAGGTAGAGATAGAAAGGGCAATAACATTCCAGAAGCCTAGGAAGTCCATATGGCCCCATGTGCGCCTTGATGGTGGGAGACAGATGACATCTGGCGACTTCCAGTTGTCTGTCTGCACGGTTGAGGAGTCCTTGACTTTGAGAACGTCGAGGAAACCCATGATTAGTGTCTGCAGTAGGTAGAGTGCTCAGCGGTTGAGTTGTATTTGAGTGTACTTCAGTGGCGTGCTAAGGTTTTTGTCCAAATCTCACGTTGACTGGGTTTTCCTGTTTTAACTTTTTCGTGCGCTTGACGTATGCCGGCCGTTGCTGGGGAATGAGGCACTAGACAGGTGGACAGTTAAGCAGTCAAAGGGAGGAAACAGTGTGATAGACAGGGGAGAACTGATCCTGGACGGAAAAACCTATGAGTGGGTAGCTGCTAGGAGGGCAAAATCGAGCTGTTGGCCGGTATTTATTGGTTCTCATGTAAGATGCCCCCTTGTGTTGGATCGGTATCAATTCCTTGTGCGTAGAACGTTAGCGATTGGCCAGACTCGACTTAGACTGCAGACCTTCTCCCAGACAGGTTGTGCGAGGCGGTTCGCATAGCGGCAAGGATCACACAATTGGTTTTGGCTAGAGTCAAAGGCGCAATTTGAGATGTAGATTCATTGAGAAGAGCTGTAATAAATGTAATACTGTGGCTGCTAGATGTTAAATGGCAGAATGGTCAGATTATGTACATGCGCCGATGGCTTTGTGCTTTGGGCTTATGCCCTGGCAACCGCGGAGCGGAGATTGAAGGGAATAATTTTCGGCTGTTGCAGCCTTCGTCCCCCCTGGGAGGTCTACGGCAATAAGTCGTTATGTAATATTGTTGGGGTGCGTCTTTTGTTGAAGTATAGATGCATTTAGAGAATTTAAAATCTGTAGGGTCGAAAATTGTTTGCTTAGGAGGTAATTCTTCCGTGCGGTGGCCTGGTGGCTCTGGATGCTGCGAGATCACAAGTGTATGGAACCTGGTGATGGTCAAGGTGAGTTCATCAGTTTGTTCGTCTTTGAAATTTGTTTTGTTTAACAGGTGATTGTCCCCAATTAAAGGGAAATTGGAAGAATGAGAAGCAATCATATAAAGCAAGTGCTACAGTCTAACCATTGAAGCTTCGTCAGAGACGACGGCATAGGGTTGGTCTTCACGTAGGACTACTGTGTACTCAAGATCCGCAAGATCTTGATGGGATATTCAAACGAAAGAGCAAATGTCGATGACATGTCGTGCGGAGACGGAGAATAACGGGACCGTGTAGAATTGGAATAGTACCCTACTTGATACGTCCTCCTCGTGGTTCACAGTTGGGAGGAAAGGGACGTCCGCAATCGAACATAGTCGCTAGAATAATAAAAAACAGAATATGGAATAAAGTTGTATCTAATTACAATCCCTGCGCCGCATCTAATCTCACGCGACGATGGCGGGGGACCTTATTCGTTTCTCCGCTACATACAGTACAACAAGTGGCATGTGCCACCGCATAGCGGAGTTGGCTGCATTGGAGAATAGTGCCGGGTGCGGCCACCGCCACGCGCGATTCCACAATGCTAACGCCTGGGGAGAGCTACATTTAATGGACCGACCCAAACGCCCAGGTAAAAATCTCCGTTTGAGGCGTGGCTCCAAGTATACCTCCCAATGGGAGGATGGACTCTTGTTCTTGCATTAGGAGTTGCATTGTGTAGATATACAGAGCCGTCTAGTTCCAAATGAAAAAGCTAAAGATTGAAGGTCATTTCAGAACTCACGCTAAACACATCGGCTCGGAAAGCGAATACAGCCGAAGCGGAGTTGAGCCAGTTGGGTTCCTCCGCGCATAGGTTTCGGAGGAGCCAACCACCTCCGCAACGGAACACCGCGGAAAGGAGCGTTGTGTCAAAGATTTCCCTGTTTTGTATATAACTCAGGCACATCCCGACACACATTAGCTAACAGACTACTCACAACCACAAGAACCTTACACCTCCATTCCATCGTTTCATCTCTCTTTTCCTTTTTGGGATACCACTCTATCCTGGCACCTTGCTCCATCTCCTTACACTATCTCTTTATCTCCCTCACATTCACACACAATGACCACCGGTCCAGTTCTTGAGATCAACAACCTCGAGGAATTCGAGCAGGCAATCTCCTCCGCCAGCATTGTCGTCCTCGACTTCTACTCAACACAGTGTCCACCGTGCACCGTCGTCGCCCCACTATACCGTGCCCTCGCTGACAAGTACTCTAAGGCAAAGTTTTACCAAATCAATGGCCTCTCAGATGAAGGTGCCAAAGTGCAGAAGAGCATAAACGTTGTTTGGTGGCCTACATTTGTCATCTACGTCAATGGCAAGGAAGTCTGGAGAGTTAAGATCCCAAACCCACCACAACAGTACCCAACCGCTGAGCTTGAAGAGGAACTTCAAAAAGTTTACGTGTGATAGCGGCAATCTCTACAATCGACTTCGCAAAGAACACTCAACATGACATATTCAATTTAACCTTCACTTCGAACTAATTATACCCGGCCAACAACCCACTCCTACACACAACCACATTCATTTGCTGCAAAGCAGCGCTGTGCAGCACACACGGACAAAGATTTTCACATCTTGAAGCGTACCCACACCCACGCGGCCATCAACTTTGATCATTATCATGCCATTTTCATTTGCACTGTTTTTTTTTCTCCTTCTCCGTTGACAGACAAGGACCAGTCCGGCAAGGCCTGACCATTAATAGCTTGTTGGTGGACTTGGTCTGATGTATATCTAATGACACACCAGCCCGTCAGTAATCTACAGCATCCTAAACCACCTTTACCTGTTGTACAGATGTTAGCTTATCCCGATCAGCGGCATCCGGTTCATCAACTACCGCAGCGTACGCTGACCTAGCCATCCAATGGCATGTTCTGATCTATCTCACAGGCTCATATCCTATTTCATGACAAAAAGACACCTCCCTCGGACGTATGGGGGATCATTTGTCAACCTGTCAAAACAAAAATTTTAAGAGTAGGAGTCTCACTATAGCACACCCTGCATCTCCATTCCCTCTCCGCATCGGGAGAATTACCGGATTTGGAGATATTCACCGGCGCGTTTTTTTCCACTTCGAAATTTAACTTGTGCCGATCGCGCGTAACATGAGCATTTCTTTTGCCGGCTTTTCAGCCTGACATGCCTTTTGGTGGGTGGAACTTAATGAGGTTAGAAGAACAAAACATTGCATTCGTGCTTGGCTCTAAACTTTCAATCATACTTCACTCCCAGACACACATCATCTATATAACCCCTCACACCACTTAGAGTAGTAACTATCACACAGGTAGTGAGACAAGCAGAGTGCCATCTCACATCACAACATCTTCCGTGTTTCCTGTACGACGAACCTCAAGTCCACCAAGCATCCAAAAGGAACAATCGGAAAGTGTCGCGTAAGACCCCCCATACACGGCTTGCAAAACAAGGAAATATCAGAATTTGAATACTGCAAGCACTGGGTGATATCACTTGGGGCTAAAAATCCCTCGTTGTCTCCAAGTAAATGACCTCAACGCCAGTGCCGTTGCTCGAGCACCAGCCAGAGCACCAGCAGCAGCACCAGCAGCATCAACAACAACAACAGTCGCAAGAAGTCAACTCGACATCCACAACATCGACGAATCAAGATACACAACAACAGGTTTCCTCTACACAGAACTCAACTACAACGTCAAAGATGCCTCAGGCAGGTAAAAAATCTCATGCGTGTGGTCCATGTCGAAGACTAAAGAGAAAGTGTGATCTTCAAATACCCTGTGGTACTTGTAAGTCTGGTCGAAACACAAGAGTTGATGAATGTCTTGCCAATCCGGCTCGTCCTTTGAACAACATCCAAGAACTCATTGCCCCAAATCAAAAATTTGGCCGTGTACATCGTAACTCAACAACTCATTCACCAGTATCATCATCTGATAATTCTCCCAAGGTCGGACCCAAAAGACAAAAGATTGAAAGAAAGTCAAGTTTTGGTCAATTTGAGACAAGGAGTGATGATTATAGAAGTCCCATGAGTCCACTCGCTCATCAGAAACAGCCAGGTATGGATAACGGCACCGGTGCCGTTAATCAACACATGAACAACATGTCTATGAACTATCAGTCACAACACATGCTTCCTCAACCTCAACCCGGTTCCCTTGGAGGCATCCCTTCATTTCACCAACAGACGCCACAATGGCAACCACACCTCATTCAACCTCACTCATCAGCTCCTCTTCCCCAGAAACAATCTCTGCCGTCATACCAATCATCACTCCCACTTCCACCAGCAACATCCACAACGCAACAGTCACAGCAACAGTACCAACCACCGCAGCAACAGCAGCAACATCCGCATCGACTCTCTAGTGCATATGGATCACCATCTGCGACTTCTGGTGGCCCCGGTACGTCAAGTGTACCACCGGTTGATGCCAACATGAACATCCAACAACAGCTCCAGGCACAGATGCAGCGCATCCAAATGCTTGAATCCGAAAACGCTGAGAATCGTGCCACCATCAACTCCCTCCAACATGAGCTCAACTCACGCAGTGACAACCCTGGAACTTCAGTTTCTGGAGTCTCCTCGGTGTCTCATGAGAGTAGAAAGATCAGAAATGAATACAAATGGAAGTATATCAAGCTTCTCCCATCAAAGATTCAAACAAAATTGCTGGTGGAGTTCTATCTCACAAATATTGATTACATCTACCACCCAATTCATCATCCTTCCTTCCGTGATTCTCTTGATAAGTTTTGGAAGGATGAAATTGATGTTGACATTGGATGGCTCGCAACACTTTTACTCGTCTTGGGCCTTGCCGCAATCCATCTCCCGAAGGGGCTCATTAACATTGATCCATCCGAGATTGAACGTTCTCATAAGATTTGGTTTGATTGTTCAAAGGAGTGTATCACCATTGCAGACTCAATGAGAAAGACATCGAGTGAGTTCAATCAATACATCCTTCAATGGTTTTCGCTCTGTCAGCTCTACTTCTACGCAACGAGACGTGCCGAAGAATTGAACGACTACTTGGCAAAGGCTATTAAAGATGCCCATGATATGGGTCTTGACAAGGATGATTCACAAAATCCAAACTTGCTCGAGGTGGAACTTAAGAGAAGACTATGGTGGGATATCTGCGGTTGTGACACTTTCAGATCTCTATCACTCGGTGTTAAGCCAATCATCAGATCATACAACTCTCTTGTGCCACTTCCGTCTAATGCTAATGACGTTGATATCACTGCAGATTCTATCAAGGTTTGCTCGAAGAATGTTCCAACTGACAACTCGTTCAACATGTATCGTGCACAGATGATGAAGATCATGAATGGTATCTTTGAGAAGGAACACAAAGTTAAGGCTTCGGAATGGAAGGGACTGTCCGAGATCCCAGACGCAGTGTTCAGAGGTCTCACGGAGATTGATATGGAGCTTGCACACACTAACAAGTCCTGGTTCTTTGAATTGGATAAGGATGGTTCTGTGCCATATGTCATTGATCCAAAAATTCATTTCCAACATCATATGCTACATACCTGTATCTGTATCCACAGGTTCAGAATCTTCCAAAATTACTTGCAAGAGGGTATTCCTATTGCTTGGGAGGTTGCAAGATCTACAGCTAGAGCTTTGTTCCAAGTATACAGACGACTTAGGGACATCTATGATTTGAAGAACCCACTGTTCCTCCCACAGATTCATCAGTCTTTCACAGGCTCCGTTGTCCAATCCATGATGCTCATGTTGAACAAGATGACACTGGGCGATCAGACGGCATTGTATGCTGATATTGACTTGATGCTTCGTGACTTGGAAATTCTAGGTAAGGATGTGTTCATCCTCAAGCCGGAGATATTGAAGGAGAGTTTCAATGTGTTGAACATCCTGAGAAAGAACATCAAGGAGAATCTGACCGAGCTGGAGAAAGAGCAGAAGGATATAGTGTCGAACGTTTTTGGTGGTAAGGACATGACTGAAAGTTACTTGAAGAAGTGTACGGTTTCATTCATCATTGATGGTAAGCAGGACCAACAGGAACAGCCAGATGAGCTTTTGGCTTACGATTATACAAACCAGCTTGGTATCCTACTTGATGAGGATTTGGTTCAAAAGACCGTTGCCAAGTTTGCGGACTTGGATAAGGCTGGTACCAGCATCGCTGACCGCAGAATGTCTATCCGGCCCCCAGGAACACCGATGTTTGGCCCTCAGAGTGGGAGACAGACGAATGGTCACAACAGCCCACAGAATACTTCTCCATCTGCTGCAAATATGGGTGACTTCCAGTCTCTGAATGATGAACATGAGCGTACTCGCCACATGACTCCGTTCGACTTGAACTTCAACAATGTGGATACTTTCTGGAGTGATATGAGTCAGCAGGGTCTTGATGAGTTGAACAACATGTACTACTCTGAGTTCTCGGGTTATAAGATTGGTTGAGTTCTTTATATATTTACATTCACCCATAGAGTTAATAATGATGTTGTTTAGTATCAAACCAAGACCCGTAGACCTCTAGGACGAGCCATGCAGCTGTCAATGTCTCTCTGCAGTCCGGGGTATGACGCTCTGAAGTCCAGCATGCGGCACACTGTCCGAATGTGGTATTCTCCGCGAACGCCAGATTAAAAGGCACCCTTCTTGACCTTTTTCTCGCCCTATGATTCCTTGTCTCTGAAAGATCCAAAGAATGCCGAAATATCTCATTGGAATTGATGTTGGTGGCACCAACACCGACTCTGTCCTTTTGGAACCTGCCAATGATAATGTGTCGGTTGTCAGCTGGAACAAGCAGCTGACTTCACCAAATGTCTCCAAGGGCATTAAAGACTCGATTGAACAGCTCTTCTCATCAGCAGACCACGACAAGAAAAATGTTCTTTCGGTGACTATTGGTACAACACATTTCATCAATGCTATTGTGGAAAGAGACCGTGCTCGCTTGGAAAAAGTGGCAGTTCTTAGAATTTGTGGCCCATACTCGCACACTATCCCGCCATTCTCCAACTTCCCTACAGATCTCAAGACCTTGTTAGAGGGTTACACGGGTTTCCTCTCCGGAGGAGTCCATGTGGACGGAAATGAAATCGCACCAGTGGACGAGCAGCAGGTCAGGGCTGAAGCCAAGAAGATCAAGTCATTAGGCATGACTGCAGTCGCAGTCTCTGGTGTATTCTCGCCAGTGTTTCCAGATCAAGAAGAGCGTGTCGCTGCAATCCTCGCCGAAGAACTCCCAGAAAGTACCATCATTGTGAAATCACATGGTTTGAGTGGAATTGGAATTCTCGAACGTGAAAACATTGCCATCTTGAACGCATCCGTCAAGAAGTTTGCTAACAACATCATCCGAACATTCTCAGATGCCGTAAAATCCACGGGTATCAATGCCCCAATTTTGCTCACTCAGAATGATGGAACGGTTCTAACGATCTCTGAAGCACTTAGTACGCCGATCAAGACCTTTTCAAGTGGTACAACTAACTCCATGAGAGGTGCTGCCTTCCTGGTGAATGGCAGCTCGGGAGCGAACTTAGCTGGGCAGAGTGTCATTGTTGTTGATGTAGGTGGTACTACAACTGATGTTGGCTTGTTGCTTGATAATGGTTATCCAAGAAAGACTTCTGCGTTCTCATTCATTGGTGGTGTAAAGACACGGCTAGCTATGCCTCAAGTTGAGAGCATCGGCCTAGGTGGTGGATCCATTGTCAGGTTTGATGGTGAAGATGTCACAATTGGACCAGACTCGGTAGGCAATGATTTCAGCAAGTCCATTGTTGGTGGTGGTAAGACGTTGACCACCTCCGATATTGCTGTTTTTATGGAACTTGAGGGTGATAAGAGGATGGATAAGCCGATCTATGCTGTTGGTGACAAGGAACTAGTTCGTGGTCAAGTTGAAGCTGCCATGATCCCAGCATACAGGGCCAAGGTGTCTGAGATGATTGAAGCAGTTGTCGATCGCATGAAGACATCGCCGGATGACATCCCTGTTCTGCTTGTTGGTGGTGGGTCTTTTATTTTACCGGATGATATTAAAGGTGCTTCCAAGGTGTGGAGACCCGAGTTCTTCCAAGTTGCCAATGCCATCGGTGCTGCCATAGGTAAGATCAGTGCATCCGCACAAGCCTTTGGCAAAGCCGACGAGAAAGAAAAACTCGTTGAAAAGCTCAGAGCTGAAGCTGAAGAGAAAGCGATTAAGCTTGGAGCTAAGGCTGACTCCATAACTGTTGTTGACATTACCTCTGAGGAGCTGCCATACGTCAACATGCACAAGTACGAAGTGAAGGTTGTTGCTGATATGGACTACAGCAAGCTTGAAACGATTGAACACGATGACATTTCTAATTTGGCTGATGGTGTTGACGGGTCTATCTCCAAGGATTCTTTGGGTCGTCAAGACGGTGAAGACGTGGTTGACTATGAGACCTACCAACCGACCGTGGTTAATCGTCAATGGGTGCTTTCCGAGACCGACCTGGAGTTCCTAAGAGTTGGTACATACATCTTGGGGTGCGGTGGAGGAGGTGATCCATATCCCCAGTACCTTATTGCCAGAAATCTGGTAAGGCAGGGCACTAAAATCACCGTCATTGATCCACAAGACCTCAAAGACACAAACCAGTCAATATTTGCGGGATTTGTTGGAACACCTACAGTGGCTAGTGAACGAATTCAGGGTGCTGAACTGCAGACTGCCTATAATCTCTTGAATCCTGGTGATATTGAGACGATTGTATCCCTTGAAATTGGTGGTGGTAATGGTTTCCAAGGTCTCCTTCTTGGTGCGGAACTTGGAAAAAAAGTTATTGATTGTGACTTGATGGGTAGAGCATACCCTATGATTTGGCAAATTACACCTTGTGTCATGAGTGATGACCCATGTTATTCACCATGTGCCTTCAGTGATGGAAACGGTAACGACGTTCTTGTCAAGAAAACAAAGACCAACAAGGCAGCTGAGAGTCTCATTAGAGCTGCTCTCTCAGAACTAGGTATGTTTGTTGGATTGGTATCTGCAATTGATGATATTCAGGGAATGGCCATCAAGAATAGTATCTCATTGGCTTGGAGAATTGGAAAGGCTGTCAGTATTGCAAAGCAACACTCTAATATCTCGAATGTTGCACAGTACATCATTGACTCTGTGAAGCCTACGTCTGCCAAACTCTTGTTCGAGGGAAAGATTGTGGGTGTCGAGAAGAAACTGCAGAAGGGTTATGTCTTTGGAGAAGTGGTTATCGAGTCTTTGGATAAGGGAATCATGCGTATTCCCTTTCAAAACGAGAATTTGGTGGCCAAGGTTGATGATAAAGTTGTTGCGTCTGTTCCTGACTTGATCTGTGTGTTGGACTCAGAAACTGGTGAAGCTGTTGGTACACCAGACTACAAGTATGGTCTTGTGGTCTGTGTCATCGCCATTGCGCCATCTGACCACTGGACGTCTGAAAGAGGTCTCGAAGTGGGTGGTCCTTCAGCCTTTGGCTTTAATGATGTGGTGTATGAGTCTGTTGGAACATATGCCAAGACGGTAGGTGTAATTGAGGAGTTCAAATGATAGTTATATCGCTCAAATAGATGATTACAGTGACTGTTTTCTCTAGGTTCTGTGGGATACTTGATAGTCGTCGATGACGCAGCTGCCTAGTTGAATACCTTCTCATGTGTGAAACAAAAGCGCTACAATACATAACACGATTTCGTAACATATAAGATATATTTGAATTGGGACAGATGCATCATGTATGTCCGTAGTTGCAAAAATCAGAAAAATATAGACATGACCTGTGAGTACCAGGATCAGTTTGTCCTCCACCCCTGGATGTATCGTTTTTGAATGCATCATCTCAAGTTTGCGGATTCAAAAGCTTTTCCCGTGGTATCACATTGAAATTGGAGCATACTCCTAGTGTGTTCTTCTTCAACAAACCCCCCATTTGGATATGTAAACTTGCCATGCATGTCATGGCAAACTCCGTAATCATTCGACACAAACTCCTCGTTAAAATGAATAAATTATGCAAAGTCAAGTAGATAACTCAGTAGTTGAGCATTTACTTGGAGACCTGAATGTTGTCCAACTGGTCTCTCTCAGCAGCCTCGGCCTCAGCCTCGAGGATGTATGGCAAGAGGTATGGAGTGTCCTCCTCTGGCTTGACAGCCTTGGAAGCTGGAAGAAGGTGGTGAGTGATGGCACACTGAGCGGCAGTGAGCATTCTGAAGTTTCTGGCGTAGGACTCCTCCTTTGGCAATCTAGCGAGGGCCTTCTCCATGAGTGGGTTCTCCTCGTGGATGAGGTCGTCGAACTTAAGACCCATCTCTCTGTAGCCGGCGTAGGCACAGAAGAACTTGGCAGCTGGGACAAAAACAGCGGCGAGGGCTGGGGTACGGAGAATGAAGTCACCGGCCTTGACGATGGAAGTGTGTGTAGCTGGCATTGTCGTCGAGTGTATTGCTTAACCGAGCTGGTGGTTGCGGTACTCACTGCGTGTTGATACTGAAGCCTTCTTGTTTTTTTCCAGGCGAGCCTCCAATTTGCTTTTCCCGCGCGCTCATTGGCTTCCTGGTCAAAGAATCCGGTAAGCGCACGCCCATACATACAGCGCATCAAACGAGTTCGCGTAAGATACTTCGCGAATTTATCCCTGTAGTTGCGCTGACGTAATCTTGATACCAGGGGGAGGGTAATTCATAGGTTGTGTTCAGCTCTGGGCACTTCGCCACCTTTTTGCTCGTTTTGTTGGATCTTCAGCTTCTTCTCTCGAGGGTGCCATCATTGACAAGGGCAATTACGCAGACGACAAGATGTTCACACCAACGAAGAAGGTGTTCCAGCTGTCCCAGAGGCTGGGGCTTAGAATGTTCTCCCAGACGAGCACGCAACTTAAGAGAGATCATAAGGGTACAGCCGTCGTGTTTATGAACATGGGTGGCCCTTCGACGATCCCTGAGGTTTATGGTTTCCTTCACAAGCTCTTTGCTGATGGTGATCTTATCGACCTTGGTGTCGGTCGTTTCCAAAATGCCCTTGCCACATTCATTGCGAAGAGACGTACCCCAAAGATTGAAAAGTATTACGCAGAGATCGGAGGAGGTTCCCCTATCCTCAAATGGTCTAAATACCAGGCAGAGGAGACTTGTAAGATCTTAGACAAGCAGAGACCAGAGTCCGCCCCACATAAACCATATGTTGCATTCCGTTACGCCCATCCGTACATCGAGGAGACTCTACAAGAACTCAAGAAAGATGGCATGACCAGAGCTGTCGCTTTCTCACAGTATCCACAGTTCAGTTACTCAACTACTGGATCCACTTTCAACGAACTCTGGAGACAAACACAGATCTACGATAGCGAGAGATCAATTGAGTGGACAGCCATTGACCGTTGGCCAACCCATCCGGGACTCGTTAAAGCCTTTGCCAGCAACATTAAGGACAAGCTTGCTGAGTTCCCGGAGGAGATTAGAAACGACGTCAAGATCTTGTTCTCCGCTCACTCTCTTCCAATGGACATCATCAACAATGGTGATGCTTATCCAGCTGAAGTTGGTGCTACTTCATATGCAGTCATGCAGGAGCTTAATTTCTCCAACCCATACAGAGTTGTTTACCAGTCCCAAGTGGGTCCAAAACCATGGCTCGGTGCTCAGACTGCTGTCTTCTCTAAGAGAATTGAGGAAAAGGCACCAGGTGTCATTATTGTTCCAATTGCCTTTACAAGTGATCACATTGAGACATTGCATGAGATTGACATTGAGTTGGTGAGCGAGTCATCATACCCGGAGAAGTTCAAGAGAGCCGAGTCTCTCAATGGTTCTCCAAAGTTCATCGAAGGTCTTGCTGACCTTGTCGAATCGCATCTTGACAAGGGTGAGATCTACTCGAACCAGTACCCATTCGACTGTGAGATTGGAAAGGGTAAAAACATCTTCAATCATCCATCAGAGTTGTTTGGTGATCACTACAAGGGAAACTGAAGCACGCATTTTGCATTCAGTAGGGCCACGACTTGTATATAAGTTATTAGGTAGAAACAGTGGTGTCATAAAAGAATCTTATTCCCAATTCACCAGGCAACTTCAGAGCCGTCGTAGCTGAAAAACTTTCCAGTGTCCTCCTTGGCGAGTTTATGAAGCAACTCAACCTGCAACTTGGCACTCACGTCTGGGGTGATTGCCTTTTTCATCATCATCTCAATCGTCTCTGGTGGAACGTTCTTGTTCCCTCCTTCAGTGGCAGCCTTGACCATGTCAGTCAAGACAAGACCTGGGTGAACGGCAACAACGGTGAAACCCTCCGGCTTGAGCTCATTGGCCATCTGCTTGACGGAGAAGTTGGTAGCGACTTTGGTACTACCGTAACAAGAGGATGAGAATGGAACGAACTGGGTGATGGAACCGGCCTTAGATGTGACAATGAACATCACCTTGGTTTCTCTCTTGGCCAAGTATGGATACAGCTTCTGAGCGACGAAGATTGGGCCGAGGGTGTTGGTAGCGTAATGATCCAACCAGAGTTGACGATCAGTGACCTTGAGAACTGGTGCAACAGTTGCAGGGTTGGAAATTCCAGCGTTGGAGATGTAATAGTCAATACCGGACTCGCAAAGCTCAGGAAGGGTCTTGTTCAGGGTGTCGATAGACTCCTGGGATGAGACATCGAGGGTAGTCAGCTTGATATTGGAGAACTCTGTGGCGAGGGCCAGGAGAGCATGGGCCCTGGCTGGGTTACGAGCTGTAGCGATCACAGTGTTTGATGGAGTTGAGGCAAGAGCCTTGGTGAGCTCAAGTCCAATCCCTCTGCTGGCACCGGTAATGAAGTAGACCTTGTTGGGAGACATTATTGAAAGATTGGAAAATGTGATGTTGATAACGACTAAGTCCTTGTAGTGAGGTTATCTATGGTGGAAACTGCCAGCGACTTTATACTTCCCTGAAGGCACCTATGACAACTAATGCTCTTCACCATCTTCTCCACATTGCCTACAATGGTTACAATTCGAGGCGGGTATAATGGCTACGCGTGGCCCAAAACTGCCAGTACGAGCATAGGATCCTCGGAGTTAGCTTCCAAACTCCGTGATCTTGGACACCAGTGGCCGAGTTAAGCGTGGTTATGGTCTTGGGAGTCGATGAATCGAACCTTGTGTACACCTGCCTTTGTCTGTCGTGGACGCAGGGTCCATCTCCTTATCTACTTTCATCCTCAAGAATACCGAGTCGGTAGGTACTCTAACACCTTTCTACAGAGCTTAACGGTGGAGGGGCCACTCAAAGTGCATCCTTCGCGTAGAGGACCCTGCTAAGCGCATACATCTCCAAACGCGACGAGTCTCCACCATCTGACCGCTTTCTTCTCGTCCAATTTCTCTCCATACCAAAGAAATGCCCTTCATAGATCACTAGATACCTCTCATTAAGACATGTCGACAAGGGAAATTGTTATCCATGGCCCGGCCCTCACTCCAAGTGAGCTCCCAACTGTCCTCACCGTTGCTGGTTCAGACTCCTCCGGTGGAGCAGGCATCGAGGCTGATCTCAAGACCATCAGTGCCCATGGGTCTTATGGATTGACTTGCATCACAGCCTTGACTGCTCAGAACACAACTGGTGTTGAAAGTATCTCATTCACTGATCGTGCAACATTAGATAACATCCTGGAACAGAACTTCACGGATGTTAAAGTTGATGTCGTTAAGACCGGTTTGATGACACTCGATGCTGTTGATGCTCTTGATCTTGCGCTATCTAAGTACCATGTGGGAAAGCCATTGGTTATTGATCCGGTTATGGTTGCATCAACAGGTGCTCAGCTGAGTGGAGAGGATGTCTTGAAAGTGGCTGTCGAGAAACTGTTCAAGAAGGCCACTCTGATCACCCCAAATGTTCCGGAGACCAAGAAGCTACTCGGCTTGTATGACGACGAATTCGAAATTGACGGCCCTGATTCCATGTCGAAGGCTGCCAGAATCATTCATGAGAAGACTGGCTGCTTGAACGTCCTTGTCAAAGGTGGACACTGCCTTGAAAAATCTGACAATGCCAAGTATTTGACCGATGTCCTATATACTTCCGCAAACGATACTATCAGTATCTTCAGATCTACAGCCATTGACTCACAGAACACCCATGGAACTGGATGCACTCTGGCATCCGCTATCAGTGCCAATCTTGCCTCCGGTCTCTCTCTTGTTGGATCCATTGAATCAGCCATCAGATATGTTCACTCTGCCATCCTCTCTGCTCCACAGCTTGGACATGGACATGGCCCTCTCAACCACGTGTTCCATATCTCTTCTCCAGCTTTATCCACGTTCTCAGTCTCGAACGCACCTTTCATCGAGGGCCACTTTGTCGACTACCTCATCTCTCATCCAGCTGTCAAACCAGCGTGGAATGGCTATGTGAACCATCCATTCGTTGCTCAGCTTGCCGAGGGCACACTTCCATACTCATCATTCCTCCAATTCGTCTCTCAGGATTATCCATACCTTGTTAACTATGCTAGAATTCATTCCATCGCAGCTAGCGTGGCACCGGATATGGCATGTATCGACCGTGAGATTGCGATCCTCACTGAGATTAAGCATGAGCTTGGTGAGCACGCAAAGAGATTGGCCGCTAAGGGCGTTGTCGAGCTGGAATCTCTTCAGATGAATGCTACGTGTAAGGCCTACTGTGACTATCTGACTGAAGTGGCCAAAGGTGGTGATTGGTTGGAGATCAACGTAGCAATGTCTCCATGTTTGTTGGGTTATTATCAGGCTGCTAAAAACGTTTCTGCTAAAGATGGTATCAGATCAGAGTATAAGGAGTGGTTGGATACCTACACATCAGAGTCCTATTTGGGTGCTGTTAACAAAGGTAAGCAAACTCTGGAGAAACACTCTGTGGGGATCTCTTATGAGAAGGCACAAAAGTTGGTCAAGATCTTTGCTGACGTGTGTCTCTTGGAGGAGAACTTCTGGAGTTCTGCGCTCCATGAGACTGCCTGAACATACTATGACCCACCCTTGTGTCATTCAAGATCTCTTATGTTGCCACTTTGAGATCTACCGTCATTTAAATAAGATAAATATTGTATGTGTCTAGAAAAGTTCTCTCAGGAGGTCGAGTCCTCCGTGTAAGGCTTGCACTGCCTGATGTAATCGGCGATGCTCTCAAAGGTTAAGGCACTCCACTTCTGACTCCCCATCTCAATACTCTTCCTTATGTTCGACGAGGAAATGTCCAGGAAGTCAGGTTCACCTTCAACCAGAAAGATTTGCTCTCCCCACTCCTTCCTACACTCTGGATCTTCACCCCTCTTGATCTTGGCCAGGTACTCCATCTGTTCATCAGCTGTATGCTGACTATCATCATCCCTTGTCAGTGCAAATAAGTCAGTCTTACTCATAAACTCGTCCAGGGCTACCACCGTCGGTGTCGGTCTGTAGTACTTGTTATCAAACACCCTTATCAATGTATCATACCCAAGGAGGAATGTCAACTTCACCTTCTCAAGGACACCATCAACCGTGTTCTTTATCCAGTCCTGGACCAATAGCGACTTATCAGCAAAGATGGGCTTATTGGTGAGTGTCACGAATACCGGTACATCCAAGTTCTTCTTGATCTCATCAGCGAGCAAACACACCATGCTTAAACGGTGTTCGAAAGCTGCAGGTTTTGGCACCTTCTTGTCGCAATTCTCCACGGAGAACATTAGTACAACCCCAATTTCGTCATACGGAAGCACACCTGTCACTGGATAAGAATTCTTGACGCTCTTCTCCACAAGGGAGAAATGTCCCAGATGTGGTGGATTGAAAGAAGAGTCGAGGATGCATAACCGTTGCGTGACGGGTGATACTGTGGGCGTGTGCGTGTGGTAGATAACCTCGAGGGATGACCCACTTGCGATGAAACGTTGAAGCTGCTTAGTGACCGTCGAGAGTCGTGTCATTGAGGTAGAGGGAGGCTCTAGCTATATTAGGAGTGGGTTTGTTGGTCTACAAAAAGTGGAGGTGGAGAACGTACCTGACAAATTGGTTTTCTACAGGCTGTGGCCGGATCGCGGTTATTCACAACCACATTATTTGCATTTTAGGCGGTGCACTACGATCAAAATTCGTGTCAAAGGCATTATGAGGGCATTAAAATCGTTAAGTTCGTGAGTTGTCATTTGTGTGGTCATTTCCAGAATCTTCAGTAATGTTTGGAGTATGTGTATAGCGTACCCCTTCGGTGATGTCTGGCGTCGCATTCGTGTAACTGACGGGTGTGGTTCTAGAGTGTAGTGTGGATGGAGTGTTTCTGAGGTATCTGTGGTCAACATCGAACCGAGGATTCTCAGCCACGATGGAAATTCCAGTGTTGTCGGAGAGGTTGGATTGGCTTGGTGAGATCTCATCGCCCATGTACTGTAGTGAGATACGTTCAACGTCTTGAGTTTGCTGAGGTCCTGTACCCTTATCGGGCTTGAAGGTCGAGGTCCACCGCATCGGATTCAAGGATGAGAGCAAGCGGACAATGTTCAAGGATCTCAAAATGTATGTGTTCCCATGTGGACGGTTATCTCCTGGGTCAGTCCCAGTTATCTGGGCAAAGTTTTCGTTGGAGATACGTCTCCCTAACACAGCCTTCTTCTCATATTTCAACTCAAGCGAGCGAATAGTGTGAAGCCATTCCCATGTCACCATAGTACAACAGAGCTTGGTAAATATGGCCACATACGTGGCCCACGATCCGAGGGGTCCAGAAACCAAGTTAATAGTTGTGAATGCATATGGTGTGAGAAGAGTTCCCAAGGCGAAGATTGCGAGCGCCATGGCTCGTTTGTGATAGGCAAATTTCTTCTTTTTGAAGGTGTAGTGTACAACCTGGATAGCGAAGATGGTGATGAGCAGGTATTCCATGAAGTAATGCATCACTTTGACGCCGAGCAAGTGATTGGATGTCTCCTGCCTTTGGTATAAAAAATTGTATGCAATGGCAAATGCAAAGGATATAAGACTGAGACAGAGTCCTCCCAAAAGAATGTAGTTCCGCCGACTCCACTTGTTCATTTGGACGAGCAGATCCAGCCATGAGATCCATATCAGCAAAGATGTGATGTTTCTAACCACGATGTACTTTGTTGAGAATGTGATGAGATAATGTATCATGGTGGTGTCTGCGAAATTGTGCATCACTTGATTTTGTGATATTTCAGTTAGCTTCGAGAGCATCGCCGTGTGACCGGCACAGAAGACTGCATTTGTCAAGATCAAAGAGTTTGGAATGGAATTTGAAGAGAGTAAAAGCAGGAGGAAAAACATCCACCCTGCTGTGACAATGCCTGCCAGCACGAAACTGATGGCAACAACGCCTCCCGTAAATGGCTCCTTATTCAGAAAATCATCGTGTATGCTCAGTAGTGTCACGTTCGCCATCACCTCTTCGGTTGTAATATTCAAGTTACTCGTTATATTAGTTAGATAGTACGCCGGAAACTTGAGTGTTCTGTTTGGTGAGCCCTCCGCGTCAATGAGACCAGCAGTCAGTTCGTACATGTCAAACTGGCCCTCGAGCGCAGGCAACGCTCGCTGCATCGCCCCTAGGACGTCCGTGTAGTACTTGTCCATGTCGTCTGTGTCGGCAGTGTAGGGTTGGGTCAGTAGCTGAGACATGGACTGTCCTTGATGAAGAGGTCATGCTCGTGTAATAAAGGGTTTTAATAATGCGTTATGATTTCTTTTTGCCCTCGCGACCAGTTTATCGCGGGGAGCATAAACCATAGACACCCTGGATCTCATTCTCTACTCTACTCTACACTAGACCGAATTCAAGCAATAAGTCATTTCCTTTTATGGGAATGTACAACATAAGAACACAAAATAGCCGAAAATAGAAGAGTTCATAACTGATCGCTTAAAGTACCATCCAGATAGCACCACCCGTCATGATAGCCAAGATAACGGCGGTCAAGATACCACTACCTGCCCTGTCCTTTCCTGTGATGTTGAGATCGTTCGTCTCGAGAGCAGTAACCTCGGTGTTAGTACCAAGAGCAGCATTACCTTCAGATGTACCACCAGTCTCATTAGAGTATGGTGCTGGTCTGTCATTAATCAACAGAGCGTTGAAGATCTCCAAGGCAGAGATCTGCTCACCAAGACCGTAGTTGCCATCGTTGGAACCCGTTGTCCAATCAAGACCACAAGTGTGTTTATCATAACCACCAACGCAGGAAGCAGCAGCACCCTTAGCAGAAGCCTGGATCCATGTCCAGATGGTGTCGTGAGTAGTTGGTGCGAGCATGGCGGTCTGTCCCAAGCAACGGGAGAAGATGGACTTGAAGGATCTTTGATCGGTGTTACACGACTTGGAACTTTGACAAGCACGCTCGTACATAATGTCATTGTCAAAGAAGATCGAAGCACCTTTGACAAACATCTCTGTTCTCTGCAACCATGTGTCATCTTCAGTAGCATTGTAAGCATAAGCGGAACCAGCCATCAACAAGCCCATGTTATAAGACCACTCAATCTTGGTGATGTCAGTACAGTTATCGTCAGCAATCTCAGCACCATCGTACACAGCGGCTGAGTCTCCTTCAACAACAAAACCAACATCAACAAGCCATTCATAAGCAGTGTTAGCAATATCGATATAAGTCTCGTTGCCAGTGTAACGACCCAATCTTGCAGCGAGTGTGAACAGACACGCGGTGGAAATAGTATTTTTGTAAGAGTAACCAGAGTTCCAGGTGAAAATTTGCCATCTCAAACCACCACCGCAATTGTCCTCATCCCAACGGGACCACATTGTGTTGAACACCGCTTGGGTGAGGGCCAACCAGCCTGGTTCATCATCGCCTGGGTTAGTAAAGTTACGCTCAGCAGCCTCCATAACGGCAAGACCCCAGAATCCCTGGTCATCATTACCTTCTGTAAGGGACTGATTCGATGGGATGTAGTCATAATTGTCACCTCTCTGTGCCATGAGAGCATCAAAGATGAGGTCTTCAAATGTATCGTTCTTACAGAAGTACCAGGCGCCAAGTAAGGAACCAAATGCCTCACCAGCTTCCCACCAATAGTATGGATTCTGGAACATACCAATGGTACCACCATATTGTGTACCTGCATAGTAGTCCAACACACCGTCTTGGACGAGGGCAACGGCTTCACAGATCGAACTCGAATCTGCCGTATCGATTGTGATGGCATTTGTAGTGGTGGCGGTGAACGACAGCAGAGCCGTCAGCGTGGACAACGTTTGCTTCAACTGCATCGCTGTGAGTTTGTATAACAGGGATGATATTCCTGTGGAGATAATTTGGTGAACAGGGATGTGTGGAGATGTGGTGTTTACACGGCACTCTTAGCACACTTGGCAGTCTTGGTGTTTGATGCGGATATGCAGGGGGTCTGATATCAAAGAAGAGAAAGAGAGAACGGATGAGTTAAAGAACAGCCAAGGTTATGTGAGTTGTGTTAACGCGTCGATTAGAATAACTGCGAAAGATGTGACAGCAGGACTTGGAGGAAAAGCACGGATCAAGTCTGTAGCTGTCTGTTGATGGGAGAAGCTGAGCCCTGGTGTGCACAATTTTATCGCGTTCGGCTATTTTTAAAACCGTTTCGCGATCCGACAGCACCTCCTTACATCTGCGCCTCTGTGTCCTCTGTGCCTCTGTGCCGAGCCTTTACGATCTGAGGGGGCTACAAATTTCTATAGATGGGTTCTGACACCTCTACATAGAATCATAATATGGATGCGAACGTGGCATTTCGAAGGGTGAACTCTCAGTAAGTGAAAATAGCTGCCATGAAAACGATCAAGACTGCAATCATGCTGGACGAGCGAGCAGACGGCCCAGGGTTCGAACCACTCACTCTGGTTGGAACCTCGGTACCATTGGTGAAGAAGTACTGGTAGTCTGTCAAAGGCATAGGGAATAACTCTTTCTTTACAAGCTTCTGGAAGTCCCACTCGATAGCGTTTTCCGTCTTCCAGTTCCAGAAAATCCAACCCGCAGTGTATTTCTCGTACTGAACCAACTGGACCTCAATGAACTTTCTTATCTTGGCCTTGTGGATGTCACTAAAGTCAGAGTAGTTTTGAACATTGGCACAGGTCTTTGAAGATGAAGAATTATCGCGGCGAATCAGTCTGCGGCGGTCGAAACTGTCTTCCTCAATTTCCTCCGATTCATCATAGTAGTCATCAGCCAGTTCTTCGGAGTAATTATCTGAAACCTCTCCAGTGTATCCACTTACGGCCTTCTCGGATTCTTCACCCCAGTCAATCAATGTTGAAGTGTTCAATTGGCGTGCACTGAAAGTACCATCATAACGAGCTCCGGTTCCCACACCATTTAACCACTTTGCACAATCAGTGATAGCACCAGACCACTCACCAACCAAGGACCTATGATATCTCTGCTCATCTCCAAGAGACTTAGCGTAGTTTACAATGCCTTGGTTGCGCTCGCCAGCAGATTTGGACAATTGATCGTCGGTAAAGACCTCGTAGTGATGATGATCGATGACAACACCATTGAAGTAATCATCATTAATCAAAGTTGAGCTCACGTTCTTGGTGAATGGTTTCGAGACGTTGAGGTAGTTGTTGTTGAATTGCTCGTTCCAATAACCAACAGGCATGAAGCCCTCTTGAACCAAGAAGTAGTTGTTTGAATTATACTTTGCTCTGTAGTCGTAGTATCTATCATAGGTGAAGCTAAGAACCTTATCGGCATTTAAGACTGACATCATTGGTTCATTAACTACCTCAATTCCAATGACAGTATCCTTATAGCTCTCTGCACCATACTTTTTGAAGATGTAGTCTAAAGCTTTAATCGAAACCTCAATATTCTCCTTGGAGTCTTGCCAGCCGATACGGCCCCTTTTACCAGAGTTGTCAAAGCCATTTTGAGAGCCTGGAACACCATGCATGTCGATCCACACCTTGAGGTCATAGGTTCTAGCCCATTGGATGGCCTGGTCCAAGTACTTCTCCTGTCCTTGAACATAAGGATCATCCGATAATAACTCAAAAGCCCAGTAACCGATTGGAATTCTGATCAAGTTCAAACCATAGCTCTTAATTTCCTTGATATCATCTTCAGTGTAATAGGTGCTCCAGTGCCGCTCCAATTTCTCCAGGGCCTTCTCCTTCCCCAATACCTTGGAAAAAGTGTACTCATCGATGGGAATCTTTGACTCGTCTGTACCAAACTGTTGAAACAAGGAAGGGGTGATATAAGGTTCAAGAACAAACCATCCACCAAGTGACACGCCACGGATCTTCGTGTCACCAGAATAGTCCCAGATAGAATTCAATGTGTCGGCTTTAGTCGAGGCCAGCGCAAGACCAAAGAACAACGGAAGAAATAAGCCAACAAATGAGTGTGGCTTGTGCATGACGTAGTCTATTTCGACCGGACAAGCGAAAGGACCAAATGTGTGCGATGAAAGGTTTTAAACGAATGAAAATGTGCAACAGATTGAAATCTCTAGCCTTTTGATCAAAGCGCTACGGCCTTCAATGGCAGCAACAGAAGACAGAACTCACAAACTCCATTCAACAGACTAGGGATCAAAGAGGTCTTTGTGCAGCTGCACTAGTTCAGGGTGATGTTGCACTTACCAGTGCGTGTCCCTTACTTACCGTCTCAGAAAATCTCTAAATTAAAACACCCGGACACCCAGGTCCTAGGAGCCAGAATTGGTCAAGGTGACGTATGCGCTCGCTGCAGGATAATCTGAGATCTCGCCATCACACGCAACAGAAGCTTTTTCTACTGTTACCTCGAACGCGTATGAAATCGCATCAACAGAGCCACGTCGCGGGCTGTAACGGATGCGGAACGGTAATCTGTTAGATATGGCATCAAGCGTTAGCACCCTCTGATGTCAGAAGTTAACAGGGCGAAGAACACTACATGTCGGTACACACTCAGGCGTTATAAATAGTATTAAGTATGCTGTCATAACTATTAAATGGGATAGAAAACGAAAATGGAAAAACCGAAAAAACATATGCAGGGGAATGGGGATTGACAAAAAGGGAAAACAATGTCATTAACAACAAACAGCAGGGGCGCGGGGCTGTGCTCGGAGGCAAGAGCTTGAGACACAGCGGCAAACAAGTCATAACAAAACGAGAGGGAACAGGACGAAAGTATTATCAAAGTGTGTGTGTGTGTCTGTGTCTGTGTACAGGTGTGTGCAACATCAGTGATGAAACGATAACGTTCTTCACTTCTTCATCCAGTTCAAAAAGGCAGACTTCTTGGACTTCTTTGGAGTCTCAGTCGAGGCAACCGAGCGGGTATGTGGGGAAGACTGGTTCTGGTTGGTGTTGGTGAACGTGTCATGGTCAAAGTGGTCGTAATCATCGTTATAAAACTTTGGAGTCATCGTGGTGAGATCCAAGGCTGGGCCCGGCTCACCAAAGTTGAAAGGCGTCAAGGTACTGTCACCTTCGAGTTCTTCATCATCGTCAATAGCCTGCTCCACAGTTGGAGTTGACGTGTCAATCTTAGAACTGCTCTTTGTAGATGAGAAAGAGCCTCCCCTGATCTTCATGGAGAGTGTGTTCAACAAAGAATTAGACTTCTTGTGGGACTTGGTGGACTTGGTAACAGATCTCTTGGATGGGGAAGTTGATGACGAAGATGACACAATCTTGGCCTTTGGAGTAGACGATAGGTCTGGGGAATTAGGAACAGCATAACCAGCGTGCTGACCCGGAGCAATATCGTAGACTCTGGACTCAAACTTGAACCTTGATGGAGAGTTCATAGGTGATGATACAGAAGAGGAAGTCGAAACAGATGAGGGAGTGGAATGTGGAAGAGAAGTTGGGGTGACATGGGTCGACTTCTGACTGTGGAAGCTTCCGTAGGATGGCTTATGCAACGAGCCAGTCGTGCCGGTCACCTGGGAGAGGCTCTCACTGGATTTGAGAGCACTGGCCAGAAGGGAGTTGTTGTTATAGTAGCTCTGGTATCGGGCAGCAGAAGCACCACCACGACGGGTCTTGGTGGAAGTCGGCGTAGATGTGATGGATTGGTAGGTGTTTGGTGACTGAACACGAGCATAAGAGCCGTTGTTACTTGATGTGGCAGAGTTGATGCTGTTCAAGGATGGATTCTTGTTAAGCACCTGGTGAGTAGAAGAAGTGGAGCTGATAGCGCCATCTTCATCGTCTTCCTCTTCCTCAAAGATAGCAGAGTTTCGTCTCGAGTTTTTGTCTGATGAAGCAGTGAACGACTTATACTTGAAGAAGTCCTCCAACTCCGGAGCAGACTCTGTTCTTCTGTGGAAGGCGGCCTTGGTCTTGGTAGGCACGACAGAGTTTGCCGGGTCATAATGAACGCCTGAAGCCAAATCCAAGTCGATGATAGCCTCAGGGATCTTGTAATTCTGTGGCTTCGTAGAGGTATAAGAGTAGTTGGATACCATGACTCTGTTGTTCTCTGGAGTGGTGTCACTTGAGGACGAGTTGTACTCCTTCGAAGGCGTCTCTTTAGTTGGCTTGGGCTTGATGAGAGAATGAGCCCAGGAATTAAATCTCGAGTGCTTCTTCTTCGGAGACGGTGTAGTAGCGGAACTTCTATCCACAGGGGTCCGCTCTATTGAACGAGATAGGCGTTTCTCCTCTTCTGGAGCAGTGACCACGACAGCTGGTGTTGGAGTTGGGCTCACTGGTTTCCTCATACATGACTCAGTTGGGAGAGAAGACGAATGCGTCGAACCAGCGAGTGTCTCGTTTATAGAAGGACCCTTCTGAAAGAAATCGAAATCGAAATCTCCACTAATGGCGGCGGATCTCTTATGGGCATGGCCTCTTCTCGCTGGCGGTGGTTGGATCTGAGTTGGGGCGGCCTGAAGCATGTTGTATGTGGGGTGTGTGGGTGGAGAATGCAGCGAGCGGGTGGACACGTGGAAAGTGAAAAGGGGGAGAGGGGAAGCAAAATATAGCTGAACTAGATAATGGCACTAGTCAGTGATGAGAGTGATTGCTGTTGAGCCGGACGGTGTCGCACCACAATGAGGATGATAGGGTATCAAGCTGACAAGCCGAGATTACAAAACAGCGACAACAACGAAATAAAACCCGCTGGAGGGGAAATTTTTGGTTTCAAACAAGCTGAATGTGACTGTTGATGTGATTGGTTGTGACTGGACCACCGACGGACGTTGTGAAACGCAGTAGAAGTCTTCAAAGAGCGAGTGTGGGTTCGGTATGGATTGCCACCGGTTCAAAAGGACCAGCAAGCCTTGAGCGTGAGGGAACGGACGGCTAGGAGTGCCAAAAGTAGATGTTTGCAGAGGGAGGTGTTAAAGCGGGACGAAAGCCGAGATCGTATGTTTGTTCGGTCTTAACAAAACGGCTAGTGTGGAAAGACCTTGAGTACGGATTCTCTAAGCTTGAGTAGTTGTGTTCAGGGCGTAAAGTGATAGAGGGCCCATGTTGGGTGGAAGTTTTTTCTCTTGTTTTTGTATGTACGCGCCCAAAATAAGCCTGGCGCGCGAATGTTTGAAACGGGGGGCCGCCGTCTGCCAGTAGCTGCGGCTTTACAGAAAGTCTACTGGTGGCAGGCGGACGTGCATAGCAACACGATGCAGAACCCATGGGATGTTCTGCTTACGTCTGCGCCCTACTGCATGGTGGTGCAAGAACCCAGGCGTTGCCCCCTTGTCTCTTTGGCAGAGGTTTGGGATGTGGCCAACTATGGCAGGCCAGGCGACAAATTTACAGGCCACAAACTTGTTTGATAGGGAATGGTGTCATAACAGGCCTGACAGGCCCCAACCTACTGCGGTGTGTGTCTGTGATGTCTGGTGTTGCGCTGTGGAGAAGCTCCCAATGCGGTTGGGCATTGTGAGGAGGTCGAGTGCGGCCAAGAGACATACGCTGTCGATCAGACACATGAGTACATCGCGGGTGGCCCTAGGGCTGTTGTGTCTGCCTGCTTTTGGTATCTGTGAAGCATGGAGAAGGAAATGCGAGCGAGCCTCCACTTCTTGTTTATATCTTTCCCACTCTCCTGCTTTCTCTCGCCGTGCTTGACACGGGAGACTATGCGTATGTCATCGAGCCCGTACCCTTGTATTTTCTTGGTGGCGAGGACACATGTGTTCAGTCAAAGCGGTGAGCAAGGCCTGCTTTGTTCTGGGTGTATGGGTATATACAAGCACTGTAGTTTTGAGGCTAACAGCGCCGTGGGGGGTTAATGGAGTGCATGCCCATCTTATCACCTCGCGCATGATTCAATACACACATGTCATGGTTTCTGCCGCTAGGTAGGGATCAAGGGATGTTCTTGCTCCTATTGCTGCAGATGTGTTCCCGCTATCAATTGTTATGTGATAACATTGGTGATATTGTGATGGTGATAAGAAGAGATTCTAGGTCTGTGCTGTAGTTATACACGGCGACTGGTCTGCGCACGCGTAGGTAGTGTGTCACTAGTTATGGAATGACTCCTGCGGGTAGGCAATGTCGGCAAAAGCTTATCGATCATGTAGGAGTTTCGCAGAAGTTTATCGAATCCTGGACCAGTATAATACAGAATAGCATCTCTATGGCGGTATAGCAGAAGCTTCATCACAATAATATGGATTTATGGTTTGGGCTAGCTTTGAACGGCAGAACTTTATACTGCGGGATACTCTGAGCACGCACTGGCCGCCTTTTTCCAACGTTGTATTATATAATCGACCCCAGCGATACCAGCTACAGCTTAAACCAGCAACTCATTTAGCTATCCAACCAACACAGGCTTCCACAACAGGGTGGGCGAAGGTGGTGAAGGGCCACACATTGAAAAGCATTTAAGGTGGCGAATGTGTGTCAAGGCGCCTTATTTTGAAGTGTTGACGTCCCAAGCGTAGTATCACTGTCGGGCACGAAGCTGGATGTGCCCCGGCTCGTATTTAGGCACTGTACCCAACAACAACCATCTTGGCATGGTCATGGGTTCTCCTCCTCTGTAATATTCCCTCTCTTCACGGTCAGTGTCTTCTCGAGCGAATCCACTCATTGTCCATTACTGCAGCCTTAAAGAAGACTAGTCTCCGCCTTTAACCGTGAGCCGTCAACCTCAGGCACCTTTTCTACAACGAGGCGAACAGCGTCGTGCGAGGTATGGCATTGTCAGGGCAACGACCCTTCCACCATAATAGGTGCGCCCGACCAACTCCCTTCTTCCTGATGAGGCGAATGTTGACTGGATTACATCTAAGCTTTTTTACTCTATTGCCTGCGGTTTCTGCAATACAGTGACTACCACAACAACACTCCCCTGGCACATCTCTGGTGACGCTCAAGATTTCTAGTCCAAACCCAACCTGTCCGTGGACGCTGCATTGATCAGCTAAACCCGCAGGAACGGGCGCGTAAGCTCCACCAATTTCACTGCATTGGGAAAGATGTGCGAGTGTCCCCCATCGTTGTGTGTACATGACTTCTAATGGAGGTGCCAATGTCTGCGACACATGTGGCTCGATACAACACAAGCTTGTGCCGCAGTGCAGAAGTTGGGACAAGTCTAAAGCTGCGAGAGAGGCAGAGGCTTTTAAGTTGTACCGCCACTTTGAATTGTGGTGCTTGTATGAATAATACTATGGGTCATACCAAAACGAACTGGTCATGATATAACCGCTAACAAAATATGGGCCCCATCACAATATGAGGGCAAGACACACCTGTTGCTGCAGTCCTTTCATTCGTTCCAAAGTCGTCATCATTTTTATCATCGGGCACCAAAGAATCACACGGGCTCTATAGAGAAGCCTGCCCTATAATCACACTCATGCGAACGGTTAGGGTGTGGATGTGTTTCAACATAGATCGCCGATTGAAAGGGAGCCAATACATCATATGCCCCTGATTGTGCATCAGCGTTAGATTTGCGATTCAGTTATTGTAGCGCAAGTCAGCTTCGTATCTTCTGTTGTGGGATGGAAGACTGCTAATCTTTAATGGATTGAATTGACCATGGAAGAGGCTTATGATAGGGTATGGTCCAATGACGCAGAATGTGAGGGGCATCAGCCATAGGAATAGCATATCACTATTCCAGAACGTCCCAGAAGAAAATGTGCACTTGCGCGCCAGATAGCATGATAGCACGAAGCACATGGTTGTGTAGCGTCAAAGGCAACTTTTTCTGATTTCGGATGGCTGTAGTTATGAATGGAGTCTGATCCATTGTGTCGGCTGTAGCTAGGAGTTGTCATTAGTGGCACTACTTATGGCTCAAAGCCCCGGTCCTACACCGCAGCATAACATGGCCTGGAGCCGCCAACGGTCATGGGGAACACCAGGCCAAATCCAGTTTCATCACTCGGATCGAGTAACCCCTCTACGGTCTGCAAGCACTCAACCTTGCTTTCTCTCTACGCATGTCCTGTATAGATGTGCAAGTTTACCGCCTCCACAGTACGTACCTACCTATTTCCCACTTCCACGCGACGCGTCTCATCTACGCGTCTCGAAATTGAACGCGTCGATAGATGGAATGACAAGCAGCACGCGTTTCCTAATCGGGAAATCAATCTGTCCACTTTGAGATGTTGATAGCTTTACGAAACATATGGGAGATGATGGTTCTGGAAAAGCGGGAGTTGAAGGTAAAAGGAATGGAATGCATACTGCATATGCTTTAGCGGGCCTTCTCGGCTCTGGTAGTCACGTGCCTTGCTGGACCCAAAATTGCCTGGAATACAGTACACTCCGAAGAGGGTAAAATAATAGCCGAGATCTTGGATGTTGTAACAGGGCTACACGTAGGGACACCATGCTAAGATAGCAATATTATTCCACCTGTTGATCAGGTTTATATTCGAGCAGGAATACCGCTTGGCGTGGAGACACACGTTTACTACTGTTCTGTACGAACAATATTATCACTCGCAATTCTGCCGCTTCATGCGGAGGCCATCCACTGCTGGGAACTTGGTGTTATCCGGGCGAACAGAGGCAAGCCTGTCTACCAAGATCATCACCGAACGAAAGTATCCAAGCTCTCCTCCTAAAACAGTAGTGGCTCCATCGACGTTGTGGGGGGTTAACTATTTCGCGAACACCTTGATGTCGATAGATCCCCGTTCTGTTGATGTGAACTCCGTGGTCACTCTTCGCCACCCAACAAAGAAGCTACAAGGGGTAACAACGCCATGAAGCAGAGAACCACGTTTCTGCTACTATCCCTCGAGGCAATTGATACCGATAATGCCGTCTTCTCAGAGGATCACATCAAGCTTCCCGGGTCCTTGTTCCGCGCAAGACAGGACAGGCTCACTGTGGAGCTCGACGAGCTTCCGGCAGAGGTGCGTCACATTTCCCCTCATCTTATTGTTTAGTTCATCATACTTACAGATCTTCCAGATGGCTGAATTGTTCTCAAAACTCTACATGTTCCGTATCCAGTGGTCTTGTATTGGTGCACCACGCCACTCTGCCTTCCAGGACTTTGGAGTCGACGGCTTTTCCGTCCATCTGATCCCCCGCACTGTGGAATATGAACCTGTCTTGTAAGTCAAACTATGTTTTCAATCCATGTGTAACAGTGAGGTACTAACATTATGCAGTGATCAAATGGGTGCCTTTATCAACAAACAGTTTGGTGTCAACTTCAACAACACCAACATGATTTCGACCGCAACATCCGCCTCCTTCCACAGCTCAGCACAAATTAAGTCATCCGTCTTCCAGATCTTCCTCAACAACATTGCTGATCGTCTGGATAGGATCTCATTTGTGCAATCATTTGACATAAGGTTTGATGAGCAACGACTCATCATTGAATGGGTCACAGAACCATACGAGGCCAACATCCGCAAATCAAACATTCGCAAAGAGGTGGCGCTCTTCCAAGCCAATCAACTCTCTATTGATGATCTTGAGCTCTCAGGAATCCGCACAGTCATCTCTGAAGAGGAATACATTCCTCCAACCAAGACCCTTCTTATCGTTAAGCCACGACATCAAGTGGATACCAAAACTACTCTTAACTACACTTTCGACCAACCGATCGGTCTTCACCCAACCCTCTTGATCAAGGGCCTCAACACAACCACAACACCATCACCGCCGTTTCCAGAATGTGAGCTTTTCATGTATTCCGACCTTCCAAACACACTCTTCTTTGACAAGTACCAATACGACACCTCCCGCCTCTCGCTTCTCAGTGCATGGGGTGAAGACGATCTGGAAGCGCCAGAGTGGAAAGTGGCCAGATACGGCTCTGCACAACTCTTCCATATTACCAACACCTCATCTGATATTGAACTCAAGTTACACTCTAGATACATCATCCCATCAGCATCATCAACGTTTGATCTTTTAACTCCAGAGGTGTTCTGGGCTTGTGATGCTGATGATTACATGGAGAAAGAGGATCGTGATAGAATTGATGGGAACCCTTTCGAGTCATATGGACTAGGTTACGAATCTTTCTTTGAGCCATCAACAGTGTTTTACCACTTGAAGAAATCACAGGGTAAACTGGAGTATACCATTCCAACTGGTGATAAGGAGGATTTCCCAATCATCCAGAAATGGACAGCTGCTGTTGTTCTCATTGCTACTTTCTATCTACTTTGGAAGTTGTGGAAAGCATTCATAAGCTTGGAGACTAAGAATGGGACGGAGAAGAAGGAGAAATAATTAGGTTGAGGTGGCTGATGGCTACTTTTTGCATTGCCTTTTTCGTCGTCCTCCCCTGCAGCATTGGCTTTCCGAATAGCAGGATATATAGCACAGACCCACTCTTTTTGTTCGTTGCTCTAGAACATCTGCAGTACTTGTCACGGACTTACAAGGCATGCATCGGACAATGAGTGATCTTCCTGAGAGTGCTCTCGCTTTCAACCTTAATATTGGTTGCATTTATTGGATTTGCTATGGAGAGAGAGCTTACTAGCCAATATGTAACGCATTTTCTGAAGAAATAACGTTTACTGTAGCAGGAGAAATCATAGAAGTCTACACATCATCTCTTTATGAACAGCCTATTGGGAATTTCTGGCACAGGCCTTTTAACATAAAACTCATCAATCATAATTGACTTCCTGTCATAGCAGCTCTCTCCACGCTCTGTTGCGCTAACCAAAGCAGAGAAATATGGTGGTTGCAGATAACCGCCGGAAGCCGAGTCCCGAATGCTCGCGAAAGTTCTGGAAAATTGTGGAGGGGATTGTTCCTAAAGCCATATAAAAAGACTGTCAATTAGCCTTCCTGTCAACCATTTGAATTCCTTCTTCCTTTTGAACCTTCTTGAAGACCTAACTGCAATGCTATCGAAAAGAGTCCCATACTCAGTGAGAGCGCTCGCCAGGGCCAGAGCAACCGGTCAGGTACTTACACATCTCCCTCCGGCCATCGCCACCTTTACAGCTCGCCAACTTCCCCACACCCTAAATACCTTAGGTGGGCCATCTCGTTACAGCATCCCCGTCAGAACATATGCAAGTCATGGCCCTCAAGGATTTAGAATGAACATGAACGGCCAGCAAGAAGAAGAGAAGCCAGCACTTGAACAGTTTGGTACCAACCTCACAAAGCTAGCCGCAGAGGGAAAGCTCGACCCAGTTATTGGCCGTGATCAAGAAATACAACGTGCCATCCAGATTTTGTCCAGAAGAACAAAGAACAATCCAGTGCTTATTGGTAGCGCCGGTGTTGGTAAGACGTCTCTAATTGATGGTCTTGCTCAACGTATCGTTAAAGGTGAGGTCCCCGAGAGTTTGAAGGACAAGCAATTGGTTGCCCTCGACTTAGGTGCCTTGATTGCTGGTGCCAAGTTTAGAGGTGAGTTTGAGGAAAGACTGAAAAAAGTCCTGGAAGAGATTGATCAAGCCAATGGTGAGATCATTGTCTTCATTGATGAAGTCCACATGTTACTTGGTTTGGGTAAGAGTGATGGATCCATGGATGCATCCAACATCTTGAAGCCAAAGCTCGCCAGAGGATTGAGATGTATTTCAGCTACGACATTGGATGAGTTCAAGATCATAGAGAAAGATCCTGCACTTGCCAGAAGATTCCAGCCAATTCTGTTGAATGAGCCAAGTGTTGAAGATACAATCTCTATCCTTAGAGGTTTGAAAGAACGTTACGAGGTCCACCATGGTGTCAGAATCACTGACGCAGCTCTTGTTTCTGCTGCTACACTCAGTAATCGTTACATCACTGACAGATTCCTCCCGGATAAGGCCATTGATCTTGTTGATGAAGCATGTGCTGTCTTGAGACTTCAGCACGAGTCTAAACCAGACTCCATCCAAATTCTTGACAGATCTATCATGACTATTCAGATTGAGCTCGAGTCTCTAAAGAAAGAGACGGACCCATTATCCGTTGAAAGACGTGATAAACTGGAGGCTGATTTGAAGCTCAAGCAGAATGAACTCTCTAGACTCACTGAGGTTTGGGAGCAAGAGAAGGCTGAGATTGATGCCATTAAGAATGCTAAGAAGGACCTTGAACAAGCCAAGTTGGACCTCGAGATTGCCCAAAGAGAAGGTAGCTATGGTCAGGCTTCTGAGTTGAGATACGCCAAGATCCCAGAGCTGGAGAAGAAGGTGGCTCTAAGTGAACAGGAGGATGGTAACTCCGAATCGAGTTTGCTGCATGAGTCTGTCACTTCCGATGACATTTCTAAGGTCATTTCAAAGATGACGGGTATTCCAATTGACACCGTTCTCAAGGGTGATAAGGATCGTCTCCTTTACATGGATGAGTCACTGAAGAAGAGAGTTGTCGGTCAGGATGAGGCTATTCATTCGATTGCTGATGCTGTCAGACTTCAGAGAGCAGGTTTGACTTCTGACAAGAGACCCATTGCCAGTTTCATGTTCCTTGGTCCGACAGGTACTGGTAAGACCGAGCTTACCAAAGCACTTGCTGAGTTCTTGTTTGACAACTCCAACAACGTCATCAGGTTTGACATGTCAGAATTCCAGGAAAAGCACACTGTCTCAAGACTCATTGGAGCTCCACCAGGTTACGTCATGAGTGAGTCCGGTGGTCAGTTGACTGAGGCCGTGAGAAGAAAACCATACGCTGTTGTCTTGTTTGATGAGTTTGAGAAGGCTCACCCAGATGTTTGCAAAGTCTTGTTACAGGTTTTGGATGAGGGCCAATTGACTGATTCACATGGTACTCATGTTGACTTCAAGAACACCATCATTGTGATGACATCGAACATCGGTCAAGATATCTTGTTGCATGATGAGGAGATTAAGAACGACACTGGTAAGATCTCTAAGTCCACGAAGAACAAGGTCATTGAAGCCATGAAGAGAAATTACCCACCAGAATTCATCAATCGTATCGATGATATCTTGGTCTTCAACAGACTGTCTAAGGAAGTTCTTCGCAGCATTGTTGATATCAGACTTTCTGAAGTCCAGGAGAGATTGGTTGATAAGAGGATCACATTGAAACTCAGTGACGAAGCCAAGGACTGGTTAACAGAGCACGGCTACGACAATCTCTATGGTGCCAGACCTCTGAACAGACTCATTCAAAAGAAGCTTTTGAACCCAATGGCTATCTACCTGTTAAAAGGACAAATCAAGAACACTGAGACTGTAAAGGTTGATGTGAAAAATGGTGAGTTGGTCGTCGAACCAAACCACACAGAAGAGGAAGCATTGGCCCATGCCAAGGAAGAGGAGGAGAAGAAGACAAAGAAGTCTAACAAGAGAACAACTGCTAAAAAGACGGCTGAGATCATTGAGGATGATGAATGAACAGCTTATCAGGCGTACTGATGAGCAAACTATGAAAAGATTATGACTTTTAAAACTGTACATACTCAACACGGCGTAGATATTGGTTATAAATTTGACTTTAAGCTCTAGGAATGCAGATTTTGTAGACCTCTGGTGACATTGTAGATGGTCTCTAGCTAGTGAGAGATCAGTATAAATAGAATAAATAGGTGGTTGAATAAATACATTTAGGCATGTTCAGCTGTTGCTGGCTTCTCTACTCCTGTGATCAACTTATCGGTCCACTTGATGTCACCCTTCAGCAAGTTTGGTTTCTTGTTCTCAATGTGCTTCTTCCACAAAATATCAGCAGGATCTTGATCTGGTTCAACCCACTCGAAGTTATCACCACCTGATTGCCAGTACTCTTGCAGCAACAGATCGCTCTTAGGATGCAACGGTTCCATGTCCCTCTTCTCAAGCTCCTCTCTCAGTCCTTCACTCACAAACCCATCATTGTTAGAGAGATGAATGTCAGCTTCTGCAATCTTGGAAAACATCAGCAGTTCGTCGGCACGGATGAATCTCGTGTTTGCTCCTACACTTGGATCCCACTGAATGTGACTAACTTTACCAGCCATCTTCCCGCCAAAGGCAAGATAGCCAAAAAAGGACAAATTTCCAATGTAGGTCAGCACCATACCATATACACCTATTGTTGGACTGAGTTCGAAAGTTCTGAGTATAATATCTATAGCTCCGACACTTCCGCACAGTCCAACAAATGACTTGAGAAGTGTCTTGTTTCTCTTTGTCTTCATCATCTCAAAATATTGTTGGGATGCCGATGTCAGATCCACAATTTTCACAGCATTCTTGATATCAGCTTCCCACAGTGAATGACGGAGCGCCACCATTCCAGTGTCTTTGGATATTGCGTGGTTTGTATCTCTTTTCTGGAATGCAGCAAGCAGTGGAGCCAGCATGAATGATGGTGGTTTGAGAAGAAGAATCTTCTTGAATGTTGATTCTGAAAGCTTTCGTGCCTCGAGAACAAGAGACGTCACAGCTCTCTCCAATTCATTGTGCTCAATAATAGATGACTCCTGTGTATAGTCAAACACATCCTTGAAGCTGTTGAGGTACTTGGTTGTATCTTGGTCATTCGTCAGCACAACCTCTTTTGGTAGTGAACACTTTAGCGCCTCCAAACTTTCAAATCTTCGCAACAGGGCAGAACCCGAACTGAAAGAGCGCACTAAAAAGGTTCGCTTCCATATCCTATGTAGTAGCATGCTGAGTCAACTGACTGGATTATATGGCTTTCACTATCTTTTTAGCTTACTCAATTGTTTCTATGCGGGGATCATGTGGGGCAATCCTTGACGCTTCCTCCAAGAATTCGCGAATCCTGCTTTTTAGCTGACCCGGCAAAGGCTGCAGTATGATCAAGGTCTTCAACGCGCACATAACGAGCACGACAAGGAAAATAAAACTAGCTATTTTTTAAACCTTTTTTAGATCTGGTTTCCTAACAGGTTTTTTGGTCTTAACTGGCTAAAAAGGCAAAAAAAGAAAACACACAGGTCCAGACGAGATTCGAACTCGTGACATTCTGTGAGTGAAACAGACGTGATAACCACTACACCACTAGACCGTAAGTTCTCTGAAAGAGGGGGCTCCCGTAAGTCAGGCTGGTACTGTACAGGTTTCAAGCTTTGCAACAGCACTCACTGCCGCTCCACATACAATACCATTAGAATCACCGAGTGTTTTTTCGCAAGAAAGATTATAGTGTAACGTCACATACGTCAAAGATTGTGCCGTTTGTTGGTGCTCGATTGAGTGACGAGACCACATCATGATCCTAAATTTTATGATTCTCATAACCCGGACGGTTTCATATACTTTTAAGAGCACGATATCGCTAAAACGTGCTCCTTTTCTGATATGTATAGGCTGTAGCTTGAACTGAGCACCAACTAACAATTGAAGGTAAAGTTACCTTGGTACAATTGGTATGTCTTGTTAACACTACTGGTCGCGGTACCCACAGCAGGTTGTATGATCAATACGCCTACACTCAATATTTTGATCTCAAATGTACCAAAATAGCCATTTCAATTGGTGATGACCAAGATCTGCAGGATAACGTCTCGACTGGTGCTTATATAGCACAGTCTCTAGGTAAATGCATACAGTTCGGTAATTCGTGAATGTGCAGGTGTCTGGGTTTTTCTAGATATCAACAGCAGATAGGTAATTTAAGTAGTTGTAAGGTATCATTTAGAGACTGAGGCTTAATAGACATCGAGCTGGAGCTACAATCATAAACTCAAAAGGGAACCGTTTTATGTTTACCTTTTTAAAGAAAATTATGTTGAGGATGACATTAGTTTGTTAAATTTCTTTGTTTTATACGGAACCATAAATAATTGTTTTGAAAAAAACTATAGCTCTTACGCAAGGAAATTTCATCAGAAGGTATAGCATTAGATTCTATGGTTTTTCATCATGGACTTTACCCTTCAAAATGACAAAAGAGTAATTATTTCGACAATTAAAGGTTTTGGCGTTGGCCACCCGTACACCAGATTAGAAAACAAAGCTGAGACGCCGGCGCAGGTTATCGCGGGATCTAGGGGGGTCGGCAGCCAGCCTATTGTTCCGCATAGCGGCCAGATCAATGTAGGGATAGCTCCTGAAAGAACACCGACTGAAAGACGAGACGCTTACCGCCCAAGAAGGGGCATACTGATGGTTTCGAGAAGGTTCAAAATTTGTTATCTCGACAGTTCAGTGGGAGCCATGTGAATGCTAATTGTAAGAGATGAGAACCTGGCTCGGGAAGAGTTCTGGGCCGGTCGGCGATTCATTTATTGGACGCGTAACGAACAGCAGAAAAATCCAACAGTTCTGATTCTTACTGCTGTTGATAATCGTGACATCACCAGAAACCTCAATGTCTAGTGCAGCACATCTCTCTTGTTCGAGGAGGCACGCCAACCAGGCACAGCGCGAACTAGGCGCACAAGACGCTTACGTCAATGCTGTAGCCCCAGCAACGTCGCGGTTGTTGGCGAATTCAACAAGGAGGGTGACCCCTTTTGCTGGGACTGGGGAGTATCAGCTTGATTCTTAAAAGCAGCCTTCTTCCTCCGCCACCCTCGCATTACGGTTGTAGTCAATTAAAACATACACCACGCCCACGGCTCTCGACCTGTTGCCTCTCTGCTCCCTTTCCCACGTCACACGCAGAAGAAGCCCTCGTCCCCACGGCCTACGCACTTCGAGGATCCAAACTATATCGCCAGATCATCCCACACTCAGGCACTGGTTATCCTCTTTTCCCAGACATAAACACCTCCCATTAAGGTGAATTTGACTTTTGAATACGTAAGTTATATTTTCAAAGCCCTGTATTTGTCCAATCACCGCCTGTTCTGTCCTATCGCCATCTTCTGTCCACCCTACTGCCGACCCCTTATCGCAATCTGGCGTTGATTCACGCTCACAGCACCACAAGAAGCCCCGACAAAAAGGCTCTTGCCACAATCCACATCAAACACACTATTGCAGAGGCTGTCCAAAGCAGTTTTAGCCCGCCATCACCATACTCCACAGAATGTCTCCACGAGCTCATCGCATCGCGATCTTTTGTTGACGTGTGTGTCCCCGCGTCAAAAATTTCAACGTTTTTAGCTTTGTTGGGCTGGGCTGGCGCTCGCTCACACGGGGAGAGCTAGATCCACAGGTCCTACTGTCACCACAACTGCCATTGTCCTTGCTCCCAAAGTTTACGCTCACAACTACACTTGGACTATTCGGCAATCCATTGTTCTTAACAGAGTTCGTCCCGCGAGAAAATCCCATACTCCTCTCACGAGACTCTTCTCTGCCCCACGCGTTTTACTATCGAACACAGCTGGCGCTTCTGAGCATCGCCAACGCCAGACAGAACAGCAGGCACATATTGGATGCCCTGTGAGGACTGACCACTAACATCTCTGCCAGAATTCAAAGGCTACTTCCCACCCGACTCTGGCGAACTCCACTACGTCCACTCGGGCACGCACTATCCCCCTACCTATCCACTAGCCGAGCTCCGCTTTCCCACACTCCGAAGCCACGCTATCCACCTATCACACACTCACACACTTTTAGCACACATCCCCACCTCAAAGCTATGAGTGAAGATAACTTGAGTGAAGTGGCCATCTCTTCCGTGAAGGTTGAGGCGGACTACTCCACCATGCATAAGACTCTTCCAAGCCATTTTATTGGTCTCAACACCATTGACGTTGCCGAGGCAAGTCCACTTACCGACTTCGTCAAGGACCACGGTGGTCACACGGTTATCCGTAAGGTCTTGGTTGCCAACAACGGTATCGCTGCCGTCAAGGAGATCAGATCCATTAGAAAATGGGCATACGAGACTTTTGGCAATGAAAGAACCATTCAGTTTGTCGCTATGGCTACTCCAGAGGATCTGGAAGCCAACGCCGAGTACATCAGAATGGCTGACCAGTACGTTGAAGTCCCAGGTGGTACAAACAACAACAACTACGCCAACGTTGACTTGATTGTCGACATTGCTGAGAGAACCGAGGTCGACGCTGTTTGGGCTGGTTGGGGTCACGCTTCCGAGAACCCGCTGCTACCAGAACAGCTTGCTGCCTCCAAGAGAAAAATCTTGTTCATCGGTCCTCCAGGTTCTGCTATGAGATCCCTCGGTGACAAGATTTCCTCCACAATTGTTGCTCAACACGCTGACGTTCCTTGTATCCCATGGTCTGGTACTGGTGTCAAGGATGTTGTTGTTGATGAGAAGACCAACTTGGTCTCTGTTGATGATACTACATATGCCAAGGGTTGTGTTACCTCCCCAGAGGAAGGTCTCAGGGCTGCCAGAGAAATCGGTTTCCCAGTCATGATCAAAGCCTCCGAAGGTGGTGGTGGTAAGGGTATCAGAAAGGTTGACGATGAGAAAGACTTTGAGGCCCTGTATCACCAGGCTGCCAACGAGATTCCAGGTTCTCCAATCTTCATCATGAAGTTGGCTGGTAATGCCAGACATTTGGAAGTTCAGTTGCTCGCTGACCAGTACGGTAAGAACATCTCTCTCTTTGGTCGTGACTGTTCTGTCCAGAGACGTCACCAGAAGATCATTGAAGAGGCTCCAGTCACCATTGCCAAGAGCGACACCTTCACCCAGATGGAGAAGGCTGCCGTCAGATTGGGTAAGCTTGTTGGTTACGTCTCTGCTGGTACCGTTGAGTACTTATACTCTCACGCTGATGAGCAGTTCTACTTCTTGGAGTTGAACCCAAGACTTCAGGTCGAACATCCAACTACTGAGATGGTCACCGGTGTCAACTTACCAGCTACCCAGTTGCAGATTGCTATGGGTATCCCACTTCACAGAATATCAGACATCAGACTGTTCTACGGTGTTGATCCACACACATCTACCGAGATCGACTTTGACTTTGAGTCTGAGGTTTCTAAGTCCTCTCAAAGACGTCCAGTTCCAAAGGGTCACTGTACCGCTTGTCGTATCACTTCTGAGGACCCAAGCGAAGGTTTCAAGCCATCTGGTGGTTCTTTGCACGAGTTGAACTTCAGATCATCTTCCAACGTTTGGGGTTACTTCTCTGTTGCCAATCACTCCTCCATCCACTCTTTCTCCGACTCTCAGTTTGGTCACATCTTTGCCTTTGGTGAGAATAGACAAGCGTCTAGAAAGCACATGGTTGTTGCTCTTAAGGAGTTGTCTATCAGAGGTGACTTCAAAACCACTGTTGAGTATTTGATCAAGCTTTTGGAGACTACCGATTTTGAGGACAACACTATCACTACTGGTTGGTTGGATGAGTTGATCTCCAAGAAGTTGACTGCTGAGAGACCAGATACCACCATCGCCACTATCTGTGGTGCTGTTACCAAGGCCCACATCACCTCCCAGGAGGCTCGTGAGTCCTATATCGCTTCCCTTGAGAAGGGTCAGGTTCCAGGCAAGGACTTGCTCAAGACCATCTATCCAGTTGACTTCATCTACGAGGGTTACAGATACAAATTCACCTGTGCGCAGTCTGCAGCTGACAAGTATACTTTGTTCCTCAATGGTTCCAAGGTTGAAGTTGGTGTCAAGCAGTTGTCTGATGGTGGTTTGTTGATTGCCCTGGATGGTAAGTCCCACACTGTCTATTGGAAGGAGCAGGTTGGTGCTACCAGATTATCTGTCGATTCTAAAACTTGTCTGTTAGAGGTTGAAAATGATCCAACCCAGCTGAGAACTCCATCTCCAGGTAAGCTTGTGAAGTACTTGGTTGAGAACGGTGAGCACGTTAACGCCGGCCAGGCTTATGCTGAGGTCGAGGTCATGAAGATGTGTATGCCATTGATTGCCCAAGAGGATGGTATCGTCCAGCTTGTCAAGCAGCCAGGTTCCAATGTCACTGCTGGTGACATCTTGGCTATCCTCGCTCTTGACGACCCATCTAAGGTCAAGCACGCATTGCCATTTGAAGGTGTCTTGCCACAGTTCGGTACTCCAACTATTCAGGGTACCAAGCCAGCTTACAAGTTCAAGGCTTTGTTATCTACTTTGACCAACACATTGGCTGGTTACGACAACCAGGTTGTCATGAACTCTACGTTGCAGAACTTGATCGAGGTTTTGAGAGACCCAACTTTGCCATACTCTGAGTGGAACCAGCAGATATCTGCTTTGCATTCCAGAATTCCAGCTAAGTTGGATGGCGAGCTCACTGGCTTGATTTCTAGATCAGCCCAAAGATCTGCTCCATTCCCTGCAAGACAGATTTCAAAGCTACTTGAGAAGGCTGCTTCCTCTCCAGACTCTGATCCGTTGTTCAACCAGGTCATTGCTCCATTGCTTGATATCACGGAACGTTACGCCAAGGGCTTGGAGGCCCATGAGCATTCAGTGTTCGCCAACTTGACCAGTGAGTACTATAATGTTGAGAAGCTCTTCTCCGGGTCCAACATCAGAGAAGAGGACGTCATTTTGAAGCTTCGTGATGAGAACAAGGCAGACTTGGAAAAGGTTGTTAACACTGTCTTGTCTCACTCCAGATGCTCTGCCAAGAACTCTTTGGTCCTTGCCATCCTGAAGCACTACCAGCCCTTGTGCCAACAGAGCAGTGACGTTGCCGACGCTTTGCGTACTCCATTGAAGCAGATTGTTGAGTTGGAGTCTAGGGCCACTGCCAAGGTCTCCATCAAGGCCAGGGAAATTCTCATTCAGTGTTCTTTGCCATCCATCAAGGAAAGATCTGAGCAGTTGGAGCACATCTTAAAATCGTCTGTTGTCCAACCAAGCTATGGTGCCATCGAGAGTGAGCATCGCGCTCCACAGTTGGATGTCTTGAAGGATGTGATTGACTCCAAGTACATTGTTTTCGACGTTTTAACTCAGTTCTTGGTTCACGAGAACCCATATGTTGCCGCAGCCGCTGCTGAGGTCTACATTCGTCGTGCTTACCGTGCTTACAACGTGGTTGGTAATTTGACTCACCACACTTCTGGTGCTGCCACTAGTGAGCCACCAATTGTAGAATGGAGATTCCAGTTGCCATCTTTGTCTTCTGCTGCTTTCAATGCCGTTCCACAGGCCAAGGGTCAGTCTGGTAAGACCGCCATGGGTAGAGCAGTGTCTGTCTCTGATTTGACTTTTGTGTCCAATGATGACTCTCAGCCGCTCAGAACTGGTCTTCTTGTGCCAGCTCAGCATTTGGATGATGTTGAGGAGTCTTTGTTGAGAGGTTTGGAGAAAATCCCACGCAAGTGTGCTTCCGACTCTTCTCGTGGTCCTGCCCCTAACAGAGCTGCCCAGACTAACGCTGTCTTGTCCAACGTTGCTAACGTTGTTGTTGCCAACTCGGACGGTTTCGAGACCGAGGAGGAGATCCTGGTGAGATTAAGAGACATTCTTGATGATGCTAAGGATGACTTGGTCGCTACTTCCATTCGCCGTATTACCTTTGTCTTTGGTGCTACTGACGGCTCTTACCCAAGATACTACACCTTCAGAGGTCCAGACTACGGTGAGGACAAGACCATCCGTCACATTGAGCCAGCTTTGGCTTACCAGCTTGAGCTTGGTAGATTGTCCAACTTCAACATCAAGCCAGTTTTCACCGACAACAGAAATATTCATGTTTACGAGGCCATTGGGAAGAATTCTTCTGTTGACAAGAGATTCTTTACCAGAGGTATCATCAGAACTGGTCGTATCCGTGATGATATCACCATCCAGGAGTATTTGACTTCTGAGGCCAACAGATTGATGTCTGACATCTTGGATGCTCTTGAGGTCATCGATACATCCAACTCTGACTTGAACCACATCTTCATCAACTTCTCTGCAGTCTTCAACGTTCTTCCAGAAGATGTGGAGGCTGCCTTTGGTGGATTCTTGGAGAGATTTGGCAGAAGATTGTGGAGATTGAGAATTGCTGCCGCTGAGATCAGAATCATGTGTACTGATCCAAAGACAGGTGCCCCATTCCCATTGAGAGCCATGATCAACAACGTCTCTGGTTACGTTGTGAAGTCTGAGTTGTACATGGAGGTCAAGAACGCTCATGGTGACTGGGTCTTCAAGTCTCTTGGTACTCCAGGGTCCATGCACTTGAGACCAATTTCTACACCATATCCAGCCAAGGAGCAGTTGCAACCGAAGCGTTACAAGGCTCATCTCATGGGTACCACTTATGTCTACGACTTCCCAGAGTTGTTCCGCCAGGCTACCTTGTCTCAGTGGAAGAGATACGCACCAGATGCTAAGGTTCCAGAGGACTTCTTCCAAGCCACTGAGTTGATTTTGGATGATGCTGACATCTTGACTGAGGTTGACAGAGAGCCAGGTACAAACGTCATTGGTATGGTTGGTTTCAAGATCTTTGTCAAGACACCAGAGTACCCAAGAGGTCGTCAGCTCTTGGTTGTTGCCAACGATATTACCTTCAAGATCGGTTCCTTTGGTCCACAAGAGGACTACTTCTTCAATAAGGTGACTGAACTGGCTAGAAAGCTTGGTATTCCAAGAATCTACTTGTCTGCCAACTCTGGTGCCAGAATTGGTATCGCTGAGGAGTTGATCCCATTGTTCCAGGTTGCTTGGAACGAGCAGGGTAAACCAGAGAAGGGCTTCCAGTACTTGTACTTGAATGAGGATGGTATGGAGAAGCTTACAAAGAGCGACCAAGCCAAGACCGTTGTCACTGAGAGATCTGTTGAGGATGGCCAGGTCAGACATATCATCAAGGCTATCATTGGTGCTGAGGATGGCTTAGGTGTAGAGTGCTTGAGAGGTTCCGGTTTGATTGCCGGTGCCACTTCCAAGGCTTACAAGGACATCTTCACCATCACTTTGGTGACTTGCAGATCTGTTGGTATTGGTGCCTACCTGGTGAGATTGGGCCAGAGAGCCATTCAGATTGAGGGTCAGCCAATCATCTTGACTGGTGCCCCTGCCATCAACAAATTGCTTGGTCGTGAGGTGTACTCCTCCAACTTGCAGCTTGGTGGTACTCAGATCATGTACAAGAACGGTGTTTCTCACTTGACTGCATCTGATGACTTGGCTGGTGTTGAGCAGATCATGAACTGGTTGTCCTATGTTCCAGCTAAGCGCAACATGCCAGTGCCAATTTTGGAGTCTCCAGAGGATTCTTGGGACAGAGATGTTGAGTACTCGCCAGTCCGTAATGAGCAGTATGATGTCAGATGGATGATTGCTGGTCGTGAGACCGAGGATGGTACATTCGAATCTGGTCTGTTTGACAAGAACTCTTTCCAAGAGACACTCAGTGGCTGGGCCAAGGGTGTTGTCGTTGGTAGAGCTAGACTCGGTGGTATTCCATTTGGTGTCATCGGTGTTGAGACTCGTATGGTTGAGAACCTTCTTCCAGCTGACCCAGCCAACCCAGATTCCACCGAACAGATGATTCAGGAGGCTGGTCAGGTCTGGTATCCAAACTCTGCCTTCAAGACTGCTCAGGCCATCAATGACTTCAACAATGGTGAGCAGTTGCCATTGATGATCTTGGCTAACTGGAGAGGTTTCTCTGGTGGTCAGCGTGATATGTACAATGAGGTCTTGAAGTACGGTTCTTTCATCGTTGATGCCCTTGTTGACTTCAAACAGCCTATCATCACCTACATTCCTCCAACTGGTGAATTGAGAGGTGGTTCTTGGGTTGTTGTTGATCCAACCATCAACTCTGACATGATGGAGATGTATGCTGATTTGGAATCCAGAGCTGGTGTCTTGGAGCCTGAAGGTATGGTTGGTATTAAGTACCGTCGTGAGAAGCTCATTGCCACGATGGCAAGATTGGACAAGACCTATGGTGACTTGAAGAAGAAGTTATCTGACTCATCTTTGTCTGCTGAGGAGCACCAGAAGGTTTCTGCTGAGTTAGCTGCTCGTGAGAAGGCCTTGCTGCCAATCTACCAGCAGATTTCTGTTCAGTTTGCTGACTTGCATGACAGATCCGGTCGTATGTTAGCCAAGGGTACTATCCGTAAGGAGTTGGAGTGGGTTGATGCTAGACGTTTCTTCTTTTGGAGAATTCGTCGTCGTTTGAACGAGGAGTATTTGATCAAGAGAATTGGTGAGACGTTGCAGCACGCTACCAGAATTGAAAAGGTTGCCAGATTGAGATCATGGTACCCACCAACTTTGGAGTATGAGAATGACAGAGCCGTTGCCACTTGGATCGAAGAAAACCATGGCGAGTTGGATGCCACCGTGAAGCAGTTGAAGGATGAAGCCTTTGCCCAGAATATTGCTCAGCTCATCAGATCTAACCATGACTCCGCCATTAGTGGGTTGGCTGAGGTGATTAATCTGTTGTCTACTGAGGACAAGGAGAAGATCTTGAAGGGTTTGAAATGATGTGGGAATCATTCTCTTGCCCCTTCTTCCCTCGACGCTTGTAATTAGGTTGCAGTACTGCTCTTATATGTAATTTTAATATTAGTTTTACGTTTGACTTCTGAGTTATTTGCTTTTGTATTGTTATATCGGTTCTTTGGGGGCGATCAGGGCCATCACACAGATATATGAAGCAATACCGCAAGAGCAGCATTATATTTGGTAGAGTGCTACAGAACGGAAGAAGCGAGACGTTCAACACGAGTCCTTGAAAAGGGGAAAAGAAAACTTCGTTGTATGGACCATCTAATGTTCTCGTATCGTTATCATCTCTTGTTCAGGCATAACTTCGGTCTCACTTTCATTATCCCTTGTGGACTTATCCCGTGTGGGCGAGTCATCTTCACCTAATAAACCTTGTTTGACCTCATTGACAAACGACCAGAATCCACCACTTTGTGAGTCGGCGGCAGCCTCACTCGGATGCTTGAATCCCTCCTTATTGATTCTCTCAATCTCAGTCTGCAGAAGCTGGTCGAACTGATTTAAGAAGTTAACAGGTCTAGTCCATATGCTTTCCTTCTTTGATGGATCATTCTTCGGCGTGTTGGAGCTTGACGCATTAGATTTGGCGAGGATCTTGGTGTGATTATGCTGTGGAGAGATACCTTTGTAGATGGTGTTACCAACCTTATCACGTAATTTCTTGAGTTCTTGCTCTTCGAAATCAATCTCCTGTTGTAGCATCTTGAGCTTGTGTTTCATCTCTGCAACCTTCATCTCCTTCGCCGCAAGCATTCTCAACGAGTCGTCCACATCATCGTATTCTGATACTACGCTTGTGTTGGTGTTACGTCTGGTACGTCTCAAGTCTGGATTGGATGTAGTCGAAGGTGTGGCGAATTGATGTGATGGAGATGTCTTGGATGGGACTGGCGTATCAGCAGCATTGGAGGCGGCTTGAGTGCCTAGCATGGGTGTTCTTCTGTTGGACGGTGTCTGAGCATTATACTGGCGGGACTTGGTGTCAGTGTTTGGACTGGTGAGCCTCTTGGAAGTTTCCTGAGATGGTGTCAGGATCTCTGGTGATCTCAAAGATCCTGGTTGACGTTGTGAATGGACAGGTGCACCTTCTGTACGTTTGAGATTAAGACCCAAATTAAGACCACGGCGGGTAGAAGGCTGTCTGTGTACGGAGCTGATGTTCGTGGTGAGCCCACCACTGATTGTATTTGAGCGTTTCAGACCACCAGCTGAGTCAGTGAGTCGAACCTGCCTGACACCGGGGCTGCTGGCGTTTTGTTGCTGATGTTGTTGCTGCTGATCGTTCTGCAGACGATGGGATGAGGCAGGCGCGGAGGGAGACTCCGTGGTGCTTGGCTTGAGCTCCATGTGCCTAGGCGACGGCTGCGAATTTCTTGTATCTTTGTCAATGGGTCCAGATAATGGTGCTTTCTCTGGGGAGATGGAGTTGCGGCGGGCCTTGGTGGGTGTTGTGAGGAGAGGGGACTGTGGACCACTGATCCTAGTGTTATCAGCAGGCGGGGATGTCGGTCTGGTGAGGATGGTCTTGTAAGTGGAGGTGTCCGTATTGAGTTTGCGGTCAAAGTCCTCGATGAAGCGATCGAACTTCTCGTCCTTGTCCATGGCTGCTCGAGGAATTAGCTGTGGGTCCCAAGCGAGCTGTGCCTACGTGGTGGCGGCGCCTCTCTAGCTACTTGAGGGTTTGTTGTTGTCAATTTGTTCGCGGGACGCGTGTGGGCCCGTCCTCTTCACTGTGGGGAGGTACTTTGAGGAGGGAGGTCGACGTGTACACGACAGGGGAGTTCACAGAGAGCAGATACTCTAAGCCAGTCGATTTTAAGGATTAGTTTAGATGGCTTCAAGAACTGAATCTCGTTATATAGACCGTGCACGACTCACATTAATCACTCAATTCAGTCCGAGAACACCCGGACACCACACTACGCGCTCGCTAGATCAAAAGATCAACGGATCACCACCGGCGGCTGTTTCAAGTCGCCAAAATTCCGGCCTCGCTTACCACTGGACCCTCAGTTCTTAACCAAACCACGCTCAAAGCGCAGTGAATAACGCATCAGAACCGTCCTGTGCACATAGGAGCCGCGTAAGAGGAGCCAATTGCTTAGCTTGAAACAATGACCCCTTTCAAGTTCGGTAAAAAGAAGAACAAGGAGGTTGGAGATGCATTCTCCTCACCTTCTAGCAAGCATAACAACGGCAACAAGCAGAACTCGCCACAAACCTCGACATACTCGAACTCTTCTTACCAGGGTATAGGCAGGGACATGCAGCAGCATGGTGCTCCGGGATCAACACCCGCAAGCTTGCGTCAAGAAAGTCAAGGAAGCCTGAACTCTCCCCAGTATCATCCATCGCCAGGCACACAACAACAGTATGCTGCTCAACCGCAGAAATTCCAACAGCACCAGGTGCCACAGCAGGGTGCTGCAATTGGATACGACCAGAATAACAATATGTACAACCAGAAGTCGCCGCAGCGCCAGGCCCAACAACAACCGCAGTACGGCTACTCGTCTCCGCAGAGTATTAACGGCCCACCTCCACGTTTCCAGCAGCCACAGCAACAACAGCGCCAGAGTCCCGTTAAACAGCAGGCTACACCATGGTCCAGATCAAAGCTTCTGATCTCTCCATTCCCCCGCTACAGACATGCCGCTTCGCAATATTCGAACGACAAGGGTGAGGTTTTCGTCATGGGTGGTCTTCACAATACCTCAGTGTACGGTGATACCTGGATCATCAAACCAGATGGAGATTCAAAGGCCTTCCAAACCGTCCAAGTTGATGTCTATGACAACTCACCAGCTCCAAGAGTTGGCCACGCTGCCACCACATGTGGCAATGCCTTCGTCGTCTTTGGTGGTGACACTGTGACCAACGATGAAGGCGAAATTGACAACGACTTGTATTTGTTCAACATGAACTCTCACACATGGACAATCCCACATCCGGTCGGAAGAAAACCATCGGGAAGATATGGTCACTCAATTGGCGTTATTGCCATCACTAATTTTGACTCTAAGGTTTACTTGTACGGTGGTCAGCTCGATGATACGATCTACAGCGATCTTGCCGTGTTCAATCTCAGTTCGTTCCGTCGTCCAGATGTTGCATGGGAGTGGGTCACTCCCGCTGACTCAGTGAGAGCACCACCATTGACTAACCACACGATGGACGTATACGACAACAAACTTTGGTTGTTTGGTGGCTCCAATGGAAAATCATTGAACAATGATCTTTGGAGTTACGATCCACAGACTAACAAGTGGGATAAACACAAGACTTTTGGTGCCATTCCAACTCCATGTGAGGAGCACGCCTCAGTTATCTACAAGGATACATTGATTGTCTATGGTGGTAAGGACGCGTACGGTGAGGCTCTGGGTGATTTGTCACTTTTGAACTTGATCACCAAGACATGGTACAAGCTTCCATCCAACTTGCTTGGTAACCCAAGAGGGAAGTACGGTCACTCTTTATCCATCTTGAAGGGTGATAGACTCCTGATTCTTGGTGGCCATTTGCCTGACTACGCTCAGATGGGCGACAACCTTGAGCCATCCATGGATGACAATGGTGTTGGTACCTTGTTGAACACTTTGGATTTGACTAACTTGGAGAAGATCATCCCTGGCTATCAACAGTACAGAACTCCAGGAAATCTTAGAGAACAAGAGAGATTCCAAGGTCCACAGTCTATCTTTACTCCACCGCAAGCCACCCAACAGTCACCACAAACTCAGAAGGATGTCGCAACCTCTCCAGAGCCATACCAGTCTGGTCCAATCGCTAGTTCATCCCAGTCGAACACTACACTTGTGACACCAGGCGGTTCTATTCCAAATGACAATGTGGCTGCTCCTACTGCTGCTGCTGGTGTCGCTGCCGCCACTGGAGCTGCTGCTGCTATTGCTGGCGGTGCATCCTCCTCACCGTTCAATGCTCCAGAGAAATCATCCATCCAATCCGTTGGACGTGGTATGTCTGCTGAGGATGTGTTCCAGAGAGAACGTCAGGCAGAAGCCTTTGAGAGAAAGACTCCACAAAAGATCCCACAACGCCAGCAGTCTATCGGATCACAAAGAACTCCATCTTCAACTCGTGGTCGTGCTCCAGAGCAAGAGGATCCTTCTGCTGAAGAGGAGGATTTGCCACTTCAGATCCCATCCCCGGTTAGATCTGCCCACAAAACAGCTATTCCTGCTCCACTTCCAAAGGACAATGCCAACCATCCACAGACTGATGCTTCCAAGACTGACGCTGCTTCAAGAGGTGGTGTCTTGCCACATGCCGAGTTTGATTCCACCACACCATCCCCTGACCTTGTGACTCCAATCAAGACTCAAGCTCCAGAACTTCCGAACACATCAACTCTCGATGATCATGACCGCAGTCGTGAAATTACACAGGGAATGCCTGGTGCATTTGAGGTTGAACCACCTTTGAAAGATCAAGAGTCTATCGCCGATGATTTCCTGACTCCGACTGCTTCTCCGGATAAAGCTGGAAGAGAGCCACAGCTTTCTGCTCCAAATCAACCATACTCCTCTGCTGACCAGAAAAGGGACTCTGACTTCCTTGACAACTACGTCAACGGTAACTCCACCCCAGACCTTGTTGACAGGTCACAGACAAATCTTCAGGAGTTTGACGGTTCAAGAGAGTACTCCCAGCCAGCTGGTGATCAGACTGTCGCTACATCTATTGATCAACCACCATCCAGCTCCAATACTGGTGTCATTGGTACTGGAGCCGCTGTTATTGCTGGTGGTGTTGCTGCCGTCGGTGCCGCAGCTGCTGGTGTCGTCGGTGCTTCCTCCCACTCTTCATCTTCCAAGAAGTCCACTATTCCTCCTCCAGCATCCAACTTGACAAACACTGAGGTTGAATCTCCCGCTGATGCCACTGATATTGCTCGCAGTGCTAGACATGTTTCTGCTGATGAGAAGGCTGAGTTCAAGAACACAATCGATTCTCTCTCCAAGGAACTCCAGAACTTGAAAATGACTACGACTGATCAAATCAAGAGTGCTAGTGCCAAGGTCCAGACATTAGAGGCTGAGAATGAAAAGTTGAGGAAGGAGGTTGAGACATCTGCTGCTGCTACAAGAGACTTGCCATCACAGGAGTCAGAGTCTGAAATCAAGAGAAAACACATTAAGCTCAACGCAGACTATCAATTGTTGAGTCAGGAGCACGAGAAGATCAAATCCAAGCATTCAGAGATGGAGTCTATGTTCTCATCTAACTTGTTTGATTTGCAAAAGCTGAACAACATCATCAAGCAACAGAGCCAGAAGCTTGAAGTGCAGCAGAAGGAATTGGAAGAGTCAAGGGGATTGAAGCAACAGGTTGAAGAGCTTAAGCTCAAATACGACTCATTGAGCAAAGAGCATGAGTCTACTCGTGAGCTCGCATCCAAGCCGTTCTACGAATCGCATGACGAGATCAAGAAGCTCAACACAGGGTTGGATTCATTCTTGGCTCAGTATTTGGCTACAGATGAATCCACTGGTGAGGTAAAGACCCGATCTCTTGGTGGTTCCTCCAGTGCTGATGAAGGTGTCACCGCTCAGCTCCGCTCTCAGATTGACGAGCTGCTGAAGGAGAATGAGGAACACGACCTTAATAGGAAGAAGCTTCAGGATGAGCTGGCCACCTACAAGACCACACAATCTGAGCTTGAGGCCCTGAAGGCTAAGGTTGCTGAGATGTCCAAGCTGGAGGAGAACTACAAGGAGTCCTTACACTCCGTTAATACTGCTACCCGCGCGCTTCGTGTCTCTCAGAGTGACTTGGCAAAGGAGAAAGAGCTCACATCTAAACTTCAGCATGAAATTGATGAGTTGAGGCTCTTTAGAGCCAAGAAGAGTTCCAGAAACGCTACTCCGATCATGCAACAACAGGACTTGAATACTAAAGATGTTGAAGATGGAGATGATGAAGATGAAGACGTTGCTAATGCTCACTACAACCTCAAGATCAGAGACTTGCAGGCTGAGTTGTACATCATTAAAAAAGAGAGGGACGATCTCAAGGACGAGGCTTTGACTTTGAAGAAGAAGCTATACAACGCTAGCAACCCTTCCGGATCCTTCTAAAGGAATGAAATCCTTTGTGTTATATGTAATTGACCCATTTTAATCCAATTAATTTTAGTTGTCAGTTTTGTCCTTACAGGCTTCCATGTAAATTGCCGAATAGTATTGGCTCTCCTATAAAATCAAAGATAAAGCATCATATCGACATCATACATCCTCTCATCCCATCCTTCTTTCAACATGAAACATGGGGTCATACCACCTAGTCTTCTCATCTTTGATGACATTTCAGAATGACGAGTCGTCATTGCGATAGTCGTTATACACATCATCCCAGGTGTATTTCTCTCCATGTTGATCTCCGACGAGCTTTGCTGCTTGAAAAGGAGTCTCTAATTCCCCATCCTTGACAAACTCCAAAGGGTCCGGAAGATGGGCATGTGATCCGCCTGCGGATTGTTGTTGTGATGGATCAACATTCTGAGACGAGAGTTCATGAATGTCATTACCCTGTGTATCAACGAGCTTGGTTTCGTCCTCGTTAAGAGAGACCTGACCAGCTGAGACACGATTCATCAGGTCCAAGAAACGAGAGTTGGCAAACCTGGACGAGTCAGTGCTTTTCATCACATCGGCAACCTGTTTTGCTGCTTCACGGAAGCCTGCATTGTTGCCTGGCGGGATGCCAACCTGTGGCGCTTTCAAAGCTGGTTCGTCCATCTTGACATTTTGAAATTCCCTCTCAAGGTTGTCAAACTCCTTGTCCAATGCAGCATACTCATCGTCCATTTTCTCTAGCTGGCTGTGAAGATGAGCAGAGTGGAGCTCTTGGTGCTCAGTCATGCGTGAGGTTCCAGCTAGAGAATAGTTCTGGGACAGTTGTGGCGTATACATTGTGCTGTTGAGACGAGATTGTTGCAAGTGGTGTTGCATTTGAGCCTGTGCTTGAGCTTGAGACTGTGTTTGGGCATGTACCTGTACCGACTGCTGTTGCTGGTTTTGAGCGTTCATATGGTTCATAAATTGTGCGTTCCACCCTTGGCCCTGCTGTACTGGATGTGTATTTGCCATAGGATCGTTAAGCTTAAAGTCGTTGGCCCAGGATGAGGCAGCAGCTCTAGGGACCTGCTGTTGCGGAAATTGGCGCACTGGAGCTTGAAACCCTGGATTGAAAGATGGTTCAAAGTGATGGAGCCCTTGCTGATGTGCCTGGAAGTCACGCTCAAGCGTGTTTGGCTGTTGTGTTCTAAAGGAGGCGGATGGCGCATGGTGTCTTTGCTGGGGCTCATGCTGCAGAGAGCGGTCAACCTGAGCATGATTGGAGAGCTTTTGAAGTGAGTTTACTGGTCCACAAGACATACCGCTGTATCTGTTGTATTTGTCTATTGTCTTCGGCAAATTTGCAAGTGCTGGTGTGGCGAGAAAGTAGCAGGGGCGCCAGAAGTTCTTGAAACTGATAAATCTCCAAAATGTGGAGATGGTGATGACGCGGAGAAAAGTTACCGAGGCTCTGGGGAAAGCGGTCAGTTGCTGGAGTAGAGAGTGTGATGTGAGTCACTGTGGTAGAGGGATATAGAACCAGAGTTTAGTCTTGTATGAGGTCGCTTAGAAGCGTTGGGAAGCTACGTTTTCCACCTATCTGTGGATATGAGACGAAAGGAAGCTTGTTGAACGATTTGTTTTCCAACTGGAGAGTGGAGTTTCTCCAGTGGCGGTCAGACTTTCCCGATTCTCTCCGAGTTCTTATCTATGAGTCTTGGTTAGGTCACATGACAGTCACATGACTGAATACAGGTCACGTGAAACCCGCGAAAATTAAGAAACCGAAACAGAGAGCCATGATTCGGTGATGGAGACGGGAGATGTTCCTACTGACTATCACCGGATTGTCTTTTGGCTTGGACTCGGTCACTACTTACTCACATTCATTCACACAAATAGTATGCCTGAACGTAAATTCTACGAAGACGAGGACGCTGTGACGCCTCTTCCAGGTACCGTCGTTGCGGCCACCGAAACTGAGATCGAGACATTAGGTCCTAACAAGCTCATTAATGGAAGCTCTGTGCGTTCCCCTTCTTTCATCGAGGCCAAGATTGAGAATATTAGAAAATCTTTCAACAGTGCCTACTTATCCACCAATGCCAAGGTGGATGAGCTTACAAAGAAATACCACGCCAAGGAACAAAGCTTCAGCACGACGCTCGCCAATTTGCACAACAAGGACGAAGACCTCGTTCCTGCCTCCGCATACATCCTCGTTGCTACACTTTCTGGATCCATCCTCACAAGACGTTCGAACTTCGTATTCAAGGCCATTGCTCCGCTTGTGCTTGGTCTTGCCGCTTTCAAGTACACACTCCCACACACATTCGCTAACATGACTTCCTTTGCCCACAAGGCCGAGCACACAGCTTTGCCAGCTCTTGCTAAGAAGCAGGACCAGCTTGTCAAGGATGCAGAGGGTCTTCTTGTGAAGACTGAGACCCAGACAGAGGAGGCTAAGAAGCACGTTGACTCCTTTGTCAAGAATCTGAAGGCTCAAATCAAGAAGTACAGCGGTCTCAAAATTGACGAGGAGGTAACGAAGAAGTGATCACCGAGTGCCCTATGATCTACTAAAAAACCTACTACATGAAAACATTCTTAATAGTCCACTTTGTAGAATCATTACTCGAATGCTCTCAGTATTCACGATGTGATTTCTAGCCGGAATGCTTCATGGGCCATAAGCGGGATGGGAATCCCATTCAATTCACTATCGTTGCCACAAAACATGACATCGACGCACTTTACCACCAGCGATATACTGTAAGCAACAATCTTATATTGATAACTTCAAAGTATCATAGACCTCTCCCTTCTTTGTCATTCGCTCCAACAATGTCGCTGTACGGCCAGATGAGTGCTCGTCCAATGAGTGCCTCTTTGAACGACCCAGGATATCGTCTCTCCTCACGGAGTTCGATGAACTTCGACTCCTCCAGACCAAGAAGTAATGGAGGGATGACTGCTGTGTCTACTGGAGCGTTGATGGAAAACAATGACGATGCCCAGAGCACAATTACAGGTCTTGGTGGGGGCACTAGACCATCGTCCTCTCTGGGAAGATACGAGCTGTACTCTCAGTTGTCTCAGTCTGCACCGTTGATTAGCTCCTCTACTGGATCATTCCCATTTGGATCGTTACTTGGGAAGCTCAATCCAAGTGCACAACTGACCTCCCATACGTTGGATCAGAGGATTTCTAAATATATCAAGGCCGAGAAGAAGGTGATGAAGCAGCAACAGGAGTTGGTTAAAGACATAACATCATGGTGTAACATCGTACCAAACGAAGAGTGTAAGAGGTTGTTATACCACTACATTCGAATTTTGGAAATGGAGTTTGATATTACTGAGCAGGCTATCAAGAAGCAGAGCCAAATCATAGGTCAATTGGGAAATGTTAACAAGCGGGAGAAGAGAACGAATGATTTGAAGTGGAAAAGAAACAAGATACTTGCCAAGTTGAGAGAGAGTGAGAATAAGGTTGGAGATAGTCCAATTACGATGTTAACGAAAGAAAATTTGGAGGAGTTGGAATGCTCAGTTGAGATCGTGGAGGATCAGTTTATCAGATCGATCAATACTGGGTTGAAGAATGCACTCGTTGACTACGTCATGACTTTGAGGAACTCTGGTGTGAAGTACAAAGAGTCGAGCAAAACATTTTTGGATGAATATAACTTTTCAACCAAGACTGACGCGTCGGCGTTTAGTCTCCAAAAGTTAATCTTACAGAACAAGTATAATGGTGCCAATTCGGCGGGCCTACAGAGCATTGGAGTCAATAAAGTTCCTGGTTCGCTGGGGTATAGACCGTATGAAAAAGTCGACTATAGTGATGACACAGGCTTGGGAACTGAAAATGATAACCTTGCAGGGCAAGATGAAGAAAGTGGAGAAAGGGTCAACAAGCTGTCGATAGGTATGAACCCGACAGTGATAAGGACCCAAGGGCCAAAGACAAGGGAGCGTCGACAAGACGACGATTCTGGATTACCTTCAGCTCTTGAGAACTTTCACATCATCAACGCATATAGCGCCCCTGGGGCGCTTGATATGATGCCAGGCGGATCTGAACACCAATGGCGAGGATGAAGTCTACATGGGCTGGAACTAGTCTTCAGTGGTGTATATGTACAGAATTCATGCATTTCCTTTTCTTCTATGAACCTAGATTTGGAAAAAGGAGTTCGTTAAATAGTGTTGCCACCTTCAAAGGTAATCAACTGAGTTGCTGCGACGTTTTGGCGAAGAACCTTTTACCCAGCTCGTAACTTGAGATCATGATAGCACATGATGGGGCGATCTTGAGCAAACGTGGGACAAATCCAACGTACAAGGCACCAAATCCTTCAAACTTTGCAATATCCGACATGAATTTGACGATGCTTTTCTCTTTTTCGTTGGATATCTGGAGCCTTGTTTTACCAACATCAAACGGATTGGTGAGCAAAGCAGCAATGGAACCTGATACACTTCCAGCCAAGAATGAATGAACAAAGAGTTCGGAATCTGGCTTACCAGTGACATTCAAATTCTTGTCAAAGAGTGCCTTGAAATATTCATATGATGCCCAGTAAACACCAGAAAAGGGGACATCTCTCCACAGCATTAGTGTCAATCCTCTAAAGAGCACCTGTGGTCCCTTTATTTTAAGCTCAGATCCAAGATCTTTGATCAAGGTGGAGAGCATGCTTTGATTGTTTGGAACAGATTGGAGCCTTGTCTTGAGAAGTTCCAGAGGTGCCACGGCGGTACCCGCCAGGACACGGGCAAGAGCACCACAGAGCAATGGGTTGAGTGTGGTGTATGCGGAGATCGGCGATGAATCACGAAGAAGCTCATAGCCAGTGAAATAGACAATGTTTGATGGGGCCGCCATGAAAAGTGTAAGTGAGAGACCTCGCCATAGTGTAGCTAGACCTTCAGTTTTGGCGATGGAGACGAGTGCAGAGCCTGTGCCCCGTAGCGGCTTCACTGAGCGTGCCGTCTCCGTGACACATTCTGTTGTCCCCGTATTAGTGCATGTGTTTGAGTGCGTTGTGATGGGCACGGGATTCCAGAAGACCTGACGCTGGCAACATTTCTCTGTGGGCATCAGAAGCTCCTGTTGTTGAAGCCGCACACGGACCACGTCAAGCGGAGTGACGAACAGCGATGTGATGATCGAGCCAGAACATGCTGAGAGCATCTTCTGCGCGGGTGTGATGGCGAGCTCATCTGGCCCAGAGGGCTGCGGCCTGAGATCTGGTTCTTCAATGGCGGCTGCAAGCTCCGAGGAAAGAGACATAGTAGTGTTGGTATGAGGAGTGGTGAGACCTGGAGATAAGCACAGCGCTGGTGGTGGCTATCTCTTGGTCAAAACTTGAGCATCTCCATCTCGCCTCTGAAAGTTCGATCCTGCGGCTGGGCACGCCCCTCGCAAAAGTAAATTTCGCGAAGCGGTTTGCGCACTCGGTGGACGAGTCACCTCAAGGCTCATCTCGTGCTGGCCAGATAACCTTAGGGGCCCTCCCCTTGGACGGTGTACCGGTACACCCGTTTATAATTTGTTTCTGTCAAACCGCGTGATTTTTACTTCAACATCTATAGAGTTATGTCATCGACTACAGATATGCAAATGCTCCGCTACGTCCTCACAGTAATTGGCCACGAGGCCATCGACCCGGCCACATACCTCGAGTTGGAACACTTTATCGTGTCCCTGCCAGTCAAAATCAACAAGATCAATGTTCTTTCAGAAGACCGTGTTTTCGATTTTGATGTTACGCTCGTCAAGTCTGAGTTGATTACCTCCGAAGCCTCTGAGCATACCACCGTCGAAGATATTAAGGAAGCTATCTCCGAGTGTCCACTTAATGAAAAGCTTGACATTATCTTCCAAAAGAACGATGAGTTCAGACAGGCCAAAAAATTGTTCTGCTTCGATATGGACTCCACATTAATCTACCAGGAAGTTATTGAACTCATTGCTGCCTATGCCGGCGTCGAAGATGAGGTGGAGAAGATCACTACAGCTGCTATGAATGGTGAAATTGATTTCAAGGAGTCTCTCGCTAGAAGAGTCAAGTTATTGAGAGGTATTGATGGAACTATTTGGGAGGATCTGAAGAAAAAATTAGAATTCACAAAAGGTGACCATGAACTCATGAAGGGTTTGAAAAAGACAGGCTGTAAGCTAGCTGTGCTCAGTGGAGGTTTCATCCCACTCGCTTCTTACGTCAAGGATACACTGAACTTGGACTATGCCTTCGCTAACACATTGAAGACCGAGACAGACCCTAATGGAAAAGTTATCTTCAGCGGTGAGACTGAGGGTTACATCGTTGATGGTGAGAAGAAGGCCGAGCTTACTATCGAGATTGCCAAGAAAGAGGGCATCGATCTTAAAGCCGCTGTTGCGGTCGGTGATGGCTCTAACGATTTAAAGATGATGGGTGTTGCAGGATTTGGTATTGCCTGGAATGCTAAACCAAAGGTTCAGAAACTTGCGCCAGCAAAGCTAAATACGGATAAGATCAGTGACATCTTTTACATTTTGGGTTACAATGATGAGCAGATCAAGGCACTCACTGCTTAAGCGCTCTAGTGGAAAACGCTAGTTGCAACAATGTACGATTATCTCAGAAGTAATTCGTTGATTTTAGTATTTGGGTGGAAATAATGATCTGTCCATGATTTTTCCCTTTACCACCCCAATGATACCATTGAAAAGAAGAACTTCATCACCAACTTTAACCTCCTTAATATTTACCTGCTTCTCTTTCACAAGCCCCTTGGAGATCAGCATATGTCTCACAACACCACAAAGACATCCTGATGACAACTCTGGTGTTATCCATGTGTCAGCTTCTGAGTACTTATCTCTAAAGGCAATATTAGTGATTGAGCCTTCTGTGACTTGATTGGCAGTGTTGTATAATAGAACCTCCTGTGGATCAGGTGAATCCTTCACCAACATCCTCTCTCGTGATTCTGTATATCTCTGACGTCTTGTTGTCTTGAATGATGTGAATGGTGAGATCAAGATGGGTTCAGTGTCGATGAAGACGTTCCACACGGGGGAGGTATAGTTTCCTTGAGTGTTAAAACCATCAAGTAGATTGTACCTATGTGGTGCCGCTTGTACGGTGACGTTTGCTTCACCATTTCCAGCAATAGTTAGTCTGAATTTATACGCATGCGACTTGTCCAGTGGGGCAAGGGCCTCATTTAACCTCGAGAGTAGTTGCAGCCTTGTAAGCTGGTACCCAAAACCGAAGTATCTTAAAGCAAGATTGGTGCGATGAAGATGTTCATCGAAAAGGAAAAACAAACGGGAGTTATCTGAGCTTTCATCAAACATGATGGAAAAATCAACAGTGTCAGTCAAGAGGGGGTCATATCTAATGGTGGATAGAATCTCGAAGTCCTCATTGTTGAAGTTGAATTCCTTCTCGGTGTAAAGCTCTCGAACAGCAGTTGCAACCTCCTGATATTTCGCCTCTTTGGCTTCGTCAACATCCACACATGCCGCCTTATTACTCTTCGACATGTTCACAACAGTAACTATCCCTTGGTTACAAGATCTACCCAATGTGGAGACCAATCGATGCCAAAAGTTGATGGTTTGATTAGAAACACACGAACACGCCTCACGCCGCAGGTAAGTGTTGCGCGTACCAGCAGTAGGTAGGCGCCACAAGGCATTCGCGGACAAACCACCTTTAGGAAGTCTCTATGGGAGGGGGCCATGACGAGGGCCTGTTCTTTTCATAAGGGGAAGCTGAGAGGAAAGGAGGGTTCCCTAAGCCATTCAATTGATACACATGGGAGTTTTTGACCTTACAGAGGAAGACATCACACAGCTCAAGCCATGGCTTGTGGAACGCTCTGCACAGGTCTCTGATGCAGAACCTGATGTGCTTGCGGACTACATCGTTGCACTTCTCCAGAACAAGGTTGAAGGGGAAGAAATGACCAAGTTGCTGGCTGGGTCTCTTGAGGACTTCCTCGGAGATGCTGATCCAGTGGCCTTTGCCAAAGAGGTCATGGCTGGTGTGCAATCCAAAACATACGTTAAGGAGGCCTCGAAGCCTGATGAGCTCAAGAAAAAAGCCCAAGAGGAGGCATTCAAGGTCACACAGGAATTCTTTAAGAAGGACAAAACTTCTTACAACCAGGCTCCACCAGAATACAGGAACAATATTAGGCGCCAGCCTCCACATCTCCAGCCACCTCGTCTAACAGCGGAGCAGCTGCAGACCCAAAGGGACAAGGAGTCTGATCACATACATTCCGTGGCGACGGACAGAGTGATTAGGGGGAATACCGTCGTAGTTGCCAGTTTGCCCTTGGACAAGCTTGATGATTCGAAGCTACGATCATACTTCACTCGATTTGGAGAGATTACCAACATCAAATTGAACCGGGAGTTCCGAACCGCTGAGATCGAGTTCAAGGAACCTAAGTTTGCCAGAAAGGCATGGTCCAGTCCAGAGCCGATCTTTGACAACAGATTTATCAAAATCTTCTTCAAGAAGCAGAGACCTGCTCAGAGCGAGCCACAACCATTTGATATTGAGGAATTCAAGAAGCAGCAGGCTGAGAAGCAGAAGGAGTTTGAAGAGAAACAGGCTAAGAAAAAGGCTCGTGATGAGCAGCTACAGAAGATGATTGAACTTAAAGAAAAGATGCTGACATCATATCTAGCTGAACTGAGTAAGTTGGAGCAGCAGCTGATGGATGATCCAGACCAGGAGGCTTCAATCAGAACTCAGGTCGAAAAAATACAGAGTGACATGGAAGCCAATGGCGTCACACCTGAAGCCATCACTCAAGACAAGGCCAAGCTTGAAGGCAAATCCATGGCTTTTACTTCAAGAGGTAGATACCCTTCGAGAGGTCGTGGCTCTTTGAGAGGCAGGGGCCGTGGTGGTAGAGGTGGCTACGCTCCATACACCAAGCGAGCATTTGCTCCAAGCAGTCGTTCGCTGGATCTTCGAACAAAAACTATCACTGTCAACTTACCGGATCCAAACAACGAAAGTTTTCAGAGAGCATTGGGTGTTTTTGGTAACGACGCAGTGGCTGGTGTGTCTCAAAAAGATGATGGCCATGTTAATATCACTTTCAAGGAGAGATACCAGGCCGAGAAGTTCTTCCGGGAGAAGATTGAGTTAGAAGGCTTACCACCTTTGGAGAAGACTTGGGATGAGTCTGCTCGTCCATCTACTTCCTCTACACCAGTTACTGGCTCTCCTGCTGATGCAGAGATGTCCACTAATGACGTTGAGATGAACTGATTATGATGATGAAGTTTATAGCTTCCTTCTATAGTCTGGCCACGCTTTGTTGTAAATGGATGACATGGACTTCTAATTTTGTTTCTGATGTATTGAAAGACACCTGGTGTTTCTGATGGAATTCTGGCGTGGTGCGGGAGCTGTTGATATTGCCTTTTGTGACAGGTGAGGTCAAAGAAGGGCGCCACGGCCGGCGCATCCCGCATGCAACGATATTAATGAAGATAACTGTATCGTTCTCATACGAACTTTCGAGTTATTGGCATCAAACCAGAATTATATGGAGCATAGGTCTCAAATGGAGCAATCACCGCTGGAGCCCTCGCAGCAGCAGCAATGGCAAGTTCATGAAGAGCTCACCAATCTTTCAGATGATTACCCACGTCCACAAGCTCCCACACTACCACAAACGGCTGGCAATATTGGGCTGTATGCTTTCACCTCACTGTTTAGCTTGCTCTACTTGATTATTATCTTGTCTATAGCATACTTCATCGCCATCAACTATAGGGCTCACCGCCTGGAGCGAACACATCACAACCGCCGCCATATCTACCCTCTCAGCTTTAAAAAGAGCACCGAGTTCTTTATCTTACAGGATCCAGTGAATCATGGACTTCTTAATGTGTACCAGAAGGGTAACCATCACGTCTCATATCATTTTGTCCGTGACGATACTCTTATGCTGAGAAGATGGTTCAGCGAACAATGGAAGCTCGCAGACAATACTGGGTTTGAGTTGGCACGTATCTATTACAGAGGCTCACCTTGGCCATACGCGTGTGTAAACTTCCTTTTGTCAAGGCAGCAAGAAGAGGTCCATAGTACTGTGAGGATCACACCTGTGAAATCCAACATGCTCACAACTCTGCCACTCAAAACCGTCCAGGATGGTCTGGGAAGCAACAACTTTCAGCAACATGATACAGTTAGAAGCAAAGAAGAAATCCGTGAAGGGGCAACTTCGGCTGCTTCAGCCGCTTTGTCAAGCGTTTTATCTGGGGGAACAAAGAGGGGTAACATATCCTCGACATTGACGTTGTGTCAAGACTCAAGTTTGATCAACAACGCTCTCATCTCACCAGAGCAAGTTGGCACTAAGATTCCCTTTGAGCCATTATCTCTGTTGAACGAGCTCTCGAAGGCACAGAGAGAGTCACACCATGTTGATGTCAGCCTATTCAAATATTTCAAAATAGTGACCTTCAAGCTCGTTAAAGACGATAAGTGCTGGTTAAAATGGAACCCGGTTGGATATCTTGACATGACTACCATCACAGAACAATTTGGTCCGATCTGCGAAGAAGTGGGATTCATTAGTAAGGACGTTCCAATGCATCACAGCGGGTACAAGCTTCTATTGAATACATCACGAGTAGACCCGATTAGTGGTCTTACTACTAGCTTTATTTTGCAACGAAACAAGCGCCACTTTGAGAATGTTTGATTTATATCTCTAATTTTTGGTTAGAAACCCGTCCTCGATAAGAGTAATGATATCTAAGAGAGAGTCCACTACGTAGTCAGTTTCATCGATATCTGTGATATGCCCATTGGCATGAGACCTTATAAGGATAGTGGCAGCGCCTGCACTGTTTCCAGCCATCATGTCATCAATGGAGTCACCAACCATGATTAAACTCTCTGGTTGGAGACCCCATTGTTCTGCAATATGTAGGATCGGCGCCGGGTGTGGTTTTGGTGGAGTGAATGCTCTCGTCACGATTGGATGAAGTTCCTCTTCTGGTATAAAATTTGACATTAAATGTTTCACTGGTGTCTTGAGGGGGTCAGTATTCTTGTGTATTAAGATGTTAGTCAACAAGACTTACAATGAGGTTTCTAGTGCATATCGCCTTTGGAATGTTGATGGAGCTGAGAAACTGATTAATATCTGTTAGTAGACGAGACAGAAGCGATACAACGATGAGCCGTGGGTATAACATACCTTCATGAGTTCTCCTAGACCTGGTTGTGGTTCCTGGGAGACATTGTTAGTACCGGTTGAGGCTTCATATTAATTTATGTGACTCACCATTTGCTCCATAGCCTTTCTCTCAACGCCAGCGATCTTTGCATTAGCAAGGGCCTGATCATCTGGTGACATATCACCGATGAATTTCAAGATGTCAATGGACCTATCATGGAGACCAATCTCGGATCTCATTTCGGCAAACATCCAAGTCTGGGGAAGACAGAGAGTACCGTCCATGTCAAAGACGATGCCCTTGATAGCGACGTCGCCTTCTTTGACTGGGGAAAGGATCATGCGTCTCGACATAGTAGCGAGTGACATTCGAGAGAAAAAGCGTGAGTGAAGGGCCCTGAAAGTAGTGTTGGCCACCTCCTCGAGACGCAGGTCTGATGTTCTAGCGCTGCACAGAGGTATAGTCAAGTACTATCGAAGCTTCGATATCAGGGGAGCGGATCTGAGATAGGAGCGCGGTTGTTGTCCCGATCAGAAGTGGTGTGCAGATGTTTCCCCCCAACGAATTTATCGGGGGAATACAGGGAGGAAAGGCCACCTCAAACGACAAGGCGGCGTAAAACAGAACAATATCGCGGCCCTATAACGACTAGATCAATCGAAATTGAGTTCACAAGACAAAATGTCTGCTACTCCCTATGATCCAGATGAATTCGACAACAATCCCTTTGCAGAGCCATCGGTACCGTCACCAGTGACAGCTGCACCTGAGGGGGAGGAACAAAGAACGACAACAGCACCAATTGAGGAGTCGACACTTGAAACAGCCCCAGAAGCTCCACCTAAGAACGATTCAGAGGATTCTAAACATTCACAAACCCCGCATCCATCCAAGTCACTTCTTCCTGAACGACAGGAGAAGGACAAATACAGGATCACAGTCAAGGTGACCGCGTTGGAGAGAAGCGGGTCTCTCTCTAACAAGAAGGAGAACCCAGGTGTCATCTTTGACTTGAGCACAGATATCCCACACTTCCGCAAGAAAACTTACAAGAGTGTGAAGAAGTCATATCATGAGTTCACTACATTCTGGAAGTTTCTCAATGGTGCCAATCCAGAGTGTTTCGTACCAGCTCTCCCTCTCTCGTGTACCAACTATGGAATTCAGAACGAGGAAGATTACAGACGTACCATTCAAAATTTCCAGATATGGTTCAGCAGAATCACAGCCAATCCAATCATAATACGCAATGAAGAATTCGTGTTCTTTATTGAGAGCGACTTTGGTACATACTCACCAGTTAATAAGTCCAAGCTTCCAGCGTCTGGACTGAAGAGAAAGACACTCAAACAATTCCAACCTCCATACGATGAAGTTCTTGAATTGGCCGAACTCAGACCACTGATAAAGTCGATATATCAGAACGCTAAAAGCATCACTGAAAAACTCGACAAACTGACCAAAATCAGAAAACAGCTGGCACAACAGGAGAATGATCTCGGTGTCAAGATCACAGAGCTTAGCACTTTGGAAAATCACCATCCTGGTATGCAGAACATGTGGAAGAGAGTTGGTAAGACTATCACGGCGCTTGGTGACTACGACTCTGTGCTGGGATCCTTTGACCTAGCCACGCTGGGCGATGGATTACAACACGTTATTAATGATGGATACATCATAAAGGAGGCATTGACAAACAGACACTTACTCATGAGAGATTTAATCACAGCTCAAGGGAACACCAAGATCAAGCATGAAAATGCCAGGAAACTGAGAATGAAGAGGGATATCAATCCGATAAAAGTCGATGAGGCTATCAGATCGTTGGAGGAGGCTAGTGCCTATGAGGAAAAACTTACCCAGAAGATTAAGAGAATCACAGAGGAGATGCTTATTGAGAAGCAGGAGTATTTGAAGATCCTCGACCAGGAGATCAAGATGATCTTTAAGGAGTGTGTGATTAGAAAGATTGAGTATGAGAGAAGAAAGCTTAGGGCATTGGAGAAAGTCAGACTGGACGTTAGACTTGTCGATGAGAATGGAGGTCTAGCTCGTCTTGGACGTGAGGCCTACCCAGTGACGAAGGCTGTCAGCACATCCAGCCAGGGTCCGGATGGAGACAGCTGGAGTGGAGACCGCAAGGTGTCACATATTACCACTGATCTTCTTCGTGAGGAGCCACAGGTACCAGACATACCAGAGGAGGAGGTGCCTGTGGAGGAGGAAGCTGTAGATGAGATCCCAATCGATGCTCGCAACGCTGCCTCTCTTCTGGGAGGCTCCACTTTCTAGTCCGTGTTGTATACTTTTAAGAGCATAGCCACGTTTCAGCAGAATACGACGTAGTTGTCGAGCCCTTGAGATTGCACTTATTGCCGATTGATAGCGTGTCTATAGGCCACATGGTTACCAATCGGGCCTAATGTGATGCAGCCCCACATCATGGCCCAACAACCCCTCCCTGCGGCTAATGAATCTCTGCGTAATGCTGAGCACACCCAGGCGAGAATTCCTGCCCAGCCAACCAGCCAACCAGCGCAGTTCTCAGAATAAGAATATGCGCGAATTCCCTCCCTGAAAAGGAAAAAAAAAAAAAAAAAAATCAGGCGCGCAGCTGGCAGCGGGCGGGTTGAAAATTTTGCTCCCACTTTTTTAACGCTTCATCGTAGGACTTGAAGGGCTACCATAGAGACAACCATCTCAACTTAATATCAAAAAACAGTCAAGATGGGTAAGTACACATTACAATTGGGAAACCAGTCGCTCATTTCAGTGATCACCGCCCACGGTTGAGCCAGGCAATCCGGCGGGCTCCAGATATTTTAAGGGCAGACATCCGAGGGGCCATTGATCACCCAATGAGCATGACACCGGTTTTCCACCCTACTTTTGAATGATCAGTGGTACTAACAGACAAAACAGTGAACTTCACAGTTGATGTATGTGCCTATTCAGCGCTGCCGCCATTTTAACACTGGCTCATTTCAAGTTTTACATGGTTTGTGTTTTTTTGCAAACTAGAAGGGATGAGCAACGCCACTGGAGGCCGAAGGGGAACATTGAACAATTATGTTGCCTTAGCGCACACATTGGAACTTCGATATGGCTCCTTCGACATTCAGCGGCTTTCCAGTCCTCTTGCTTCTTACCTTACCATGTGATCTTGTCATTTTCCAACGTTAAGGCTACGTGAACTCGTTACTAACTCCGAATCTAGCAAATGCGTGGCCTTATGGACAAGGTTACCAACGTCCGTAACATGTCCGTCATTGCCCACGTTGACCACGGTAAGTCTACTTTGACCGACTCCTTGGTTCAGCGTGCCGGTATTATCTCTGCCAAGAACGCCGGTGAGGCTCGTTTCATGGACACCAGAAAGGATGAGCAGGAGCGTGGTATTACCATCAAGTCCACTGCTATCTCCCTTTACTCTGAGTGTTCCGAGGAGGATGTTAAGGACATCAAGCAGAAGACCGAGGGTAACCAGTTCTTGATTAACTTGATTGACTCCCCAGGTCACGTTGACTTCTCTTCTGAAGTTACTGCCGCTTTGCGTGTTACCGATGGTGCTCTTGTCGTCGTTGACTGTGTTGAGGGTGTCTGTGTCCAGACCGAGACCGTTTTGAGACAGTCTCTTGGTGAGAGAATTAAGCCAGTTGTCGTCATCAACAAGGTCGACAGAGCTTTGCTTGAGTTGCAGGTCACCAAGGAGGACCTTTACCAGTCCTTCTCCAGAACTGTTGAGTCCGTTAACGTTATCATCTCTACCTACACTGACCCAGTTCTCGGTGATGTCCAGGTCTACCCAGAGCGTGGTACCGTTGCCTTCGGTTCCGGTCTTCACGGTTGGGCCTTCACTGTCCGTCAGTTCGCCACCAGATACTCCAAGAAGTTCGGTGTTGACAAGAACAAGATGATGGAGAGATTGTGGGGTGACTCTTACTTCAACCCAAAGACCAAGAAGTGGACCAACAAGGAGAAGGACGCTGACGGAAAGCAGTTGGAGCGTGCCTTCAACATGTTCGTCTTGGACCCAATCTTCAGACTCTTCTCTTCCATCATGAACTTCAAGAAGGACGAGATCCCAACTCTCTTGGACAAGCTCGACATTGTTCTTAAGGGTGACGAGAAGGACCTTGAGGGTAAGGCTCTCTTGAAGGTTGTCATGAAGAAGTTCTTGCCAGCTGCTGATGCTCTTTTGGAGATGATTGTCCTCCACTTGCCATCCCCAGTCACTGCCCAGGCTTACAGAGCTGAGACTTTGTACGAGGGTCCATCCGATGACCAGTTCTGTGAGGCCATCAGAAAGTGTGACGCCAAGGCTGACTTGATGTTGTACGTCTCCAAGATGGTTCCAACCTCCGATAAGGGTAGATTCTACGCCTTCGGTCGTGTCTTCGCCGGTACTGTTAAGTCCGGTCAGAAGATCAGAATCCAGGGTCCAAACTACATCCCAGGTAAGAAGGATGACCTCTTCTTGAAGGCTATCCAGAGAGTTGTCCTTATGATGGGTAGAACCGTCGAGCCAATTGACGACTGTCCAGCCGGTAACATTATTGGTTTGGTTGGTATTGACCAGTTCTTGCTTAAGTCTGGTACCATCACCACCAACGATGCTGCTCACAACATGAAGGTCATGAAGTTCTCTGTCTCTCCTGTTGTTCAGGTCGCTGTTGAGGTTAAGAACGCTTCTGACTTGCCAAAGCTTGTTGAGGGTCTTAAGAGATTGTCCAAGTCTGACCCATGTGTCTTGACCACCATGAACGAGTCTGGTGAGCACATTGTTGCTTGTACCGGTGAGTTGCACTTGGAGATTTGTCTTCAGGATTTGGAGAACGACCACGCTGGTGTTCCATTGAAGATTTCCCCACCAGTCGTTTCTTACAGAGAGACCGTTGAGGGTGAGTCCTCCATGGTTGCTTTGTCTAAGTCTCCAAACAAGCATAACCGTATCTACTTGAAGGCTGAGCCATTGGGTGAGGAGACCTCCGTCGCTATTGAGTCTGGTAAGATCTCTGCCAAGGACGATTTCAAGGCTCGTGCCAGAATCATGGCTGACGAGTTCGGTTGGGATGTCACTGACGCCAGAAAGATCTGGTGTTTCGGTCCAGAGGGTAACGGTCCAAACGTTGTTGTTGACCAGACCAAGGCTGTCCAGTACTTGTCTGAGATCAAGGACTCTGTTGTTTCCGGTTTCGCTTGGGCTTCCGGTGCTGGTCCAATCCTTGAGGAGTCTCTCCGTGGTATTAGATTCAACATCATGGATGTTACTCTCCACGCTGATTCCATCCACAGAGGTGCTGGTCAGATTCTTCCAACTATGAGAAGAGTTACTTACGCCGCTATGTTGTTGGCTGAGCCAAGAATTCAGGAGCCAGTCTTCCTTGTCGAGATCCAGTGTCCAGAGACCGCTGTCGGTGGTATCTACTCTGTTCTTAACAAGAAGAGAGGTCAGGTCGTCTCCGAGGAGCAGAGACCAGGTACCCCATTGTTCACTGTCAAGGCTTACTTGCCAGTTAACGAGTCCTTCGGTTTCACTGGTGAGTTGAGACAGGCTACTGGTGGTCAGGCTTTCCCACAGATGGTGTTCGACCACTGGGCTACCCTCCCAACTGACCCAACCGACCCAACCTCCAAGGCTGGTGAGATTGTTGTCAACTCCCGTAAGAGACAGGGTCTTAAGGAGAACGTTCCAGACTACACTGAGTACTACGACAAGTTGTAAGGTGTTTATTTGGATAACGTCTTTTCTTCTTCTGTTCTTTTGAGCTGTTTTCTTCTTTATTGACTGGAATACAAGTTATAATTTAAATTCTATTGTAGAGAACCTTTTGGTATCGATGCTGATGGAATTATGGATCTGTTATGCGTTGTGCGTGTTGGTTGTAGGGATGCTTACAAATGCGAATGGTAGGATGTCAGCTATACTTGACCGCTCTCTACCAAGCGATATCTATGTCTGAATCAGCTCTATTCAGCACGCAAAGTACAAAATAGAAGTAAAAACCAATGAATATTACGCCATTAACACCATTAACACGTTATAAACTGTCCAGTATTCAAAACTCCGGAGCCCTGACATACTCATGTTTGCCCGCATCAGATCCCTGTTTCAAGTTCTCGAGCATCAACCTCAGTAGGTAAAGATGAAACTTGGAGTTGAAATGAACGGTACTGACATACCCAATCATCTGTAAGCCATCTTCACCAGTCAAGATTCTTAATAGCTTTAAACAGATGAAGCAAACGACAAACAAACTTCCACTTGCGCTCAGGACAAAAGTATCCTCCGTGGTGAATGGTATCACAGTCATAAGTGCTGCTCTATCGAGCACCAAGGGGTTGACGTGAGTTCCAAGGGCAACTTCATTCGTCTTCATAAACACCTCGTTTTGCAATTTTGACAAGATTAGTTCGTTGAACAGTTCGTTTTTGGCAGCCTCATGTTTGGAGTCAATCCATGTGTAGTTGTGATTAAAACTGTATCTTAAGTTGGAGAAACTGAGACTGGAGTCCGCAAGCACAGAGAAAGAGTGAAGAACGTACACGTTTCCTACATACTTGTGACTTTGGTTTTCTTGTGGGCGATCTGGTACGCCTTCTTGGAATGCATTGAACATAATAATGATTCTCAAGTTGCTCAAGTTGACATTAGGCTGGTGGACAAAGTCATGGATACGGGCATTAAGAACTCGTTGGAAGACTTCATCACGTCTGAAATGAAGCTTGTTGGAGTCCTTAGCGAACAAGGTACATGCATATGTTGGCAATGGGACAAAGAGTGTATCCTCTGTGAAGAATTGTGTACCAAATTGCTGGGACATGGCTTGTGAGAGAAACATGTCCAAGTTAGCAGGGAAGTTTGATTGAGCATTGAAAAGTGAGGTGAGAGTAAAAGATGTAACTTTAACAGCGGATCCTGTAGAGGCGATCTCCATTGTTTTAGAGAGTTGTGGGAAGTTTGTCAACGGCTCAAAATCGCTGAAGAACGCGTCAAATGTAGGTACTTGGTCGGATGTGGTATTTTGTGATGTGTTTGGGACAATTGATTCGTGTATCGAAGAGGCTGGCGGGAGTGGATAACCATTGGTTTGTGGTAGTAGGACCATTGGTGTTTGTGGAAGATATGTAGGTAACTGTTGCAAAGATCCCAGTGGGTGGTTTCTCTTGTATTTGTCATGAGCACCAAATGCTGGTGTAATGGCACCAAGTTGTTGCTTTTTGTAGGCATCAGAAATGACTTGATTCTCCTTAGAGGTGTTCTTTCTCTTTGAGCATGGGTTTTTGAGGATTGTGTGATAAATCTCGTCAAGGATTTGCTCTGTTGTGAGTTCTTGAATCATGCTGATCTTGAGAACACGACCTCTGTGACACGAGGCACAAGTTATGAAGGAAGTTGGAGCTTTAAGGAGGTAGTGAGAGTCTCTGATTACTAAATGAGAGTGATGACCTCTTACATTGTCAAATCTTGCGAGCTTGGAAGGCTTTAGAACTTTGTCTTTGATGAGATTCTTGAACTCAATCTTCTTAACGCTGTCTTTCAATTCAGCAGACATGGTTGTGACGTCTGTTGTTGGAGAGTCTATACCACTCTTAGCGGAGGCCCCTGTTGAAACGGACATTTATGTGTGTTCCGGAGATCGTGATGTGACTATAAGCAGTGTTGCTTTCAAGAGCAGGAGGCGGGCGAGAGAGAAAGAGAGAGAGAGAGAGAAAGAGAGAATAGAGTTTCAAAACGATCGAAAAGAAGGTGTCTTAAAATCTAGTTGAGGGAATGGTTATGAACAAAGGCGCTGGATTACCGTGGAACGTGGTGTGGTTGTTACAGTACAGTTATAGCGACTGTGATGGGGGAGGGGGAGACCTTGATGCTGCTGTTTTTGAACAGCTTGTGATGAGTAATGATATGATCCAGGACACCTAGAAGAGAGTTCAGTGGATGAATGAAAAGAGGATAGAGAGACAAAAGAACCAGAATATGTGTCCATGACGATCCCGGAGGGCTGAGAGGGAGCGGGAGCTCCACTACTTATCTTGCCGGCCAATTGTTTGCCCTACGCATGGATACGAACATTGTGGGACTAGATGGTCTAGTCCCAATAAGGGCTGATTTCTGCGGGCCGCGGCGGAGATCGTTACAGCCAAGGCCGGTAAAATCCCTTGTTGCCGAAGCAAGTTGCAACGGTGTGCTGTTAGCTGGGTCATCTGGCATCGACAGTTGTCCAACTAAAGTTTACAATTGTTGTATAAGTTTATACCGCTGTTTTGCAGCCGTTCGGCCAGTTGCACAGTCTGAGGGTCGGTTAAGCGGCCGCTCTTCACAGTTGTCGGGGTTATTTAAGAGACGAGGGGAAAGGTCCTTCTGAAGTGCGGCATTCCTTATGATGGTTGGTTCCTGAGCGGGGGATAGGAGGGCAGGGGCCTGGTAGCTTGGACGCCGGGATGTCTGGAAGTGTTCGCCGGAAATAGGGCATGGTCCAAGCGTTGTGGCAACCAATCAAAGTTTTGGGTCTGCGTCCCCTCTCCAGGGTCACGGGTCTAGAGGAGATGGGTCAATGTTCCAGGTTCCAGGTCCCATTGCCGTACTGCAAATCCGCAGGAGAATGCACAGTTTGTGGAGTTTCCCGAGAAGAACTGACTGGGGCTAGGGAGGGATCCTTTTTAGTAGGAAAACGTGAGTTATGAGCACCATTGTGGCGGTAGCCACTAACTGGATCTGTAGCCACAGTGCTAGCTAGTTACAGGTCCTTGGAAAAAAGTCCGTTGACGTTCGTGTAAGGCACCTCTACTTCCCGACGCACCGTCGACCTGCTGATGCGCAATGTCTAGCGAACAGACCCTTTTGGCAGGTTGCATTGGCCACCTCTACCCCATTAGCTCTAGGCAGCCACCACACCGATCCGATGACCATACCCTAGGATTAGATAATAGAAGAAAGCAAGCATCAACTCAAGGACTTGTCCATTTCTAATCATCACGCGCGAGCTCTATGCCACTCCATTAACAAACAAGAAAAAAAAGGGCCCGAGAATTAGGCCCGGAACATACAGTGGAAACGCCGAGCTGTACGGAGACAATGCTTCGAGAACGGGAAAAGCGGAGTTCCCGCGGCTCTGCGCGGAGATAATGTCTTCTTTTGGTTCGTAAATGTCGCATGCGGACTATGTGGCCTGGGCGTGAGGTTAACAAGAAAAAAAAAAACAGCATAACAGGCTGGGCTTTGAGGTTCGGTCATCCGCTGGTCCCATCGGCAGCTTAGTCTCTCCATAATTACTTGTTTGCGTTTTTGCGGAGAGTATAGCTGTATCTATGTATCTATTCCTTAACTGTTGAAGGTTGTTCCGCTTTGACTGGAGACTGGATACCCGATGCCGTAGTATCTCGTATGCTTACAGTATTTGTGTGTGTGTGCGGGCGGTACAGATCGATGGCGATCGATCCTTAAAGGGACAACGCAAGATTACCCCTGTGATACAAACAAGCTCTCCTTTTAGTCCAGTACAGTCCTCATCTAGTCCACTGAAACCAACATGAACACCACTTTTCGCTTGAAATCGGATATGTGTGGACTCATCACATCACCTCATAGACAAACCATCTTGATAACACACAATTCTTCTAGCAAGGTGTAGCTCCTGCACACGGGACTACCTCCCGTTCGTCCTGAGACTCTAGCTACGTGCATGTGAAACAGGCTCCTCCACAGATCACACTATTCATCTGATGCCTTTTTGATACACATTCGGATATGGTCGCTGTTGTTGTTATACAACCGCCGAACAACGCGCTTTTCTGATCATGGCCCGAGGCGGTAAATCCGAGCAAACACGGCGCTAATCTCAACTCTATACAATAATAGTTTGATTAGTCAGTTGTTGCCCCCTGCCCCGCTCTTTCCAAGACTACTATCAGGGAGCCCCGCTATCTGATAATACTTGTACAAGTCTATCAATAGAATTTGGTGTTAGTAAGGCTGTGATCGAGCTCTCAATTACTCCTTATCTACATGTGTATGGACCCCTTCTATAAAACTTCCGTGGGCGCTGCTACGGTGAACTAAAGATCTTCCCCGTCAAAACTGCAAGGCCTCAGTTATCAAAAGACCCCATCGGCATCACAGGCGCTCACCGGCGCTCTCCAGCGCCCGACATCAATAGGATCATCCGTGTCTGCCAACTTCAAAGACACAAGGGTACATGACACGGCACATTAACTTCATACAACCTTAGTCCCATCGTCATCAATCGGGCCTTATCGCATGCTCTCCACGCTGTAATCGATGGGTCTTACAGTGACGTCTTGGTCTATGCAGCGGTGACCCCTATACCTATGTCCGCTTTACAGCCAAGAAAACAAGATACTACACATTATCCATACCGAGGTACCCTGGGAGGGTGCCCCCTCGGTCCCTTGACTACTTTACACACCTAACATCATAGAAGCCTACGGATGGGCTATGGGGAAGTGTGTTTTTTTTTAGCTCAGCTGAAGGGTCTTCATGCAGGGATGTTATAGACGAACCGAGGCGCTTTCACTCCATAGAGGATCTAGAACCTGGACTATCATTGCAACATATATCTTTTGCCTAGACTTTTTCTAGGTCAAATGATGTAGTTGAAGTCGCCAAAAAGTTGTGTCTGTGGTTTTGTCTAATGTTTTGTATCCGACGGTATTCCGTCGGCTCGCTCATGTGTTTTGGCAGAACGCGATTTACATGAGAAAACAAGACGCGTCAGTGTGTATGTGGAGAGCGTGGTCAGTGACGATTCAGGACATATAACCAGAGGAAATCACCATAAACAAGAAAAGAAATGAGCACAAGGAACAGGAAATCCACAACACGAAGTGTCAGTAGCTTCATTGAATCGCAGATTGAAGTTTTAAAAGCCCCAATTACTATTGATGAGACTTTGAATCAACTTGTCACAGAGGGCCATCTCACACGCAAAGAGTTGGCCTCAGCGTTACAAAAAGGTATGTCCAGGACATCAGCTTAACCAAAGTGATGTGCTTCCGCAATTTTGGGGAGATTTTCTCACAACGGTCTCTTACAACATCTCAGTACTAACATCACACCTACAAAGTCAATATCCACATTGCCAACCACTATCGTCAACTTTTCTCCAAGCAAGCAACAGCACAAATTGCAAATCAGATTCATCAATTATGGGAAGATCGAGCTGAAGAGCAACGTCAAGCTTTTTCAAATATCACAGATTTCAATGTCCCGATAAAGATTGACCCAGAACTCAAGACATATGTACTAGAGGATATTATCACACAAGTTAAACAATTGCCCGTTGTTGAAGATGAGAATTACGATGAATATTCAAACATGAGGAAAGAAGTCTTGGATAAAGTAAATGAGTTGGAGCAACTAAGGAGAAAAACAGAACTGGTAAAGAAGTATAAACATCTACTACAGACTAAGATTGGCGAAAGACAATCCATTCAAAGGAATATACCGGTGGCTGGTAGGGATGAGCTACATGAAGAGATGACAAAGCTGAGAATCATTTTGGAAAAGTTGGTCAATCTTCCAGAGAGTAAGAAGTTTAAATTGAAGGCGTTATTGAGTCGTGGCGGGGATGCGCACTATGTTGAAGATCTCGGACAGTAAAGTAATTATTCTCGTCAAGAGGATGTGTATCAACGAAATCTATTCAAGATGTTCGAAGTCTATTAGCTGGTAGATTGTAGAGCAGTCTATTAATATCACAGTTAGTATTGAATACAAAGGTCTGCAACTTAACTACACTATGGACACCGATAGCCCATCCACCAAATTTAAGGGGAGAACATTAATGCAAAAGTTTATTTCCTTTTTTCCAAAACTCAATAACCAATATTAGCGATTAGTTTAGTCGAACAAACCGAATCCCATGTCATCGTCGGACTCCTCCTTAGCCTCCTCCTCAGCGGCCTCAGCGGTCTCCTCAGCGGCACCAGCAGAAGCGGCAGCACCAGAAGAAGCAGCAGCACCACCAGATGGGACAGAAGCCAACTTGGTGTTACCCTCAGCAATAGCCTCCTCGATGGTCTTACCCTCAAGGGACTCAAGGAGAGCAGAGATTCTGGACTCCTCAGCCTCAGCACCGACGGTCTCGAGGACAGTCTTGATGTCAGCAGCGGATGGGGAAGCGTTACCACCCTGAACGAGCAACAAGTAAGCAGCCAAGTACTTCATTTTTGAGTTGATAGAATAATCACGTTTAAGCGGTAAGGCAGACTATTCCTTAAAGAAGAGGAGAAACATCAACTCTTTACTAGTACGTTGTGTAGTGTGCTTCTTCTCGAAAATTTTCCACCAAACCACACACACACAGAGCCTGACATTTCGCGAATCCGGGGGTGAAAAAGTCATGTGATCTGCCGCGCTTTTGTATGGGACGCAAAATTGGAGTCCCTCGGAAGTCGAAAATTGAAAGAGCAGTCACTTTGAATACACCCGGACATCTTATTAGGGGAAGGTGCGAAACCCGCGAAGTTGTTTTGTATGGCATCGATCGATATGTGTGGGGTCCTTACAGTACTAAATTGTTAAGAGTATGTTATGTATTGGCAAATCTTAATGGTATCATATATATATATATAGGAACGAAATGAAAGAAAAAGAAAGAAAAAAATAAGAAAGAAAAGAATAGGAAACATCTCAATCAAATAACCGGACTCATTGAGATTGAATCAAAATCATCCCCTTAGGAGCTCTTCTCTTCCTGCTTGTCATCCTTCTTCTCATCGCCGCCCTCGACCAAAGAATCACTAGCACTTATCTCAATTCTTTTAGAACCACCAGTTGATGCATCCAGCTTTGGCACTTTCAAGACCAGCACACCGTTGTTGTAGCTAGCCTTAATGTTGTCTTCGTCCAGTTTAGTAGACGTTGGAAGAGTGATACGACGCTTAAACTCTCCAGAACTACGTTCCTGGACTTTGAGGTTCTTGGATGAATGCTCGCTATGACCTTTGAGGACGCCTGATATGACAACCTCATTGTTCTCAGGGTGGAAATCGAGTTGGATATCATCCTTCTTGACTCCTGGAGTTGACACATGAATTTCGTACTCCTTCTCATTGTCTAGGATGTCGACAGGTGGAACAAAATCGAAGGAACTGTTGAAAAAGGATGAGTTGAAGAGAGATGGGAACCCAAACGAACGGTCAGTACCGGTGACATTAGAGACTTGACCGTCTGCGGAAGCTGAAGGAGTCTCACCGTTTTGAGTCACCGTCTTGTTTTTGGATGGGACGACTCTGACACGGTTGTTGTCATAGCCAGCGGTCTGGAGGAGCCTGTTGAACTGGTTCACTTCGTCGGAGATGTTGTCGAAGAAGTCCCAGAATGGAGCGTTGAAAGCGTTGAAAGACATGTTGTATTGGTTATGATCTGTATGTGGTAAATTGATTGGTGTCTACAAGTCGAAGCTTCGCATGAGGTCGTTAAAGAGTAAAGCTCCATGTCTTTATATACTCGGCCAGGAAGACTTTGAGCACACACGACCGTCATTCCAGAGTTTTCTACAAGAGCAAAGAATGTAATATCATCCAATAGTGCCACAGTTTCCTCACGGGACTTTAAGCGGTCAAAACTCATGATCATGTGTACTGGAACCCCCGCGATGGTTCCAGAAATTTCCCCTGACAGAAGTGGCGCGCAAGACGCATCCGATCGAAATCCGGGGAAGCCGCTCATCCCCTTTGATACTCTGAATTGCTAGGCCCATCCGAGTCCCTTAAGCAGTTGAATCCATGGTTAATATATCATGAGACTTGTGATGACTCTTAAATCAGTTTCCTACCTGACTAAATGCGCTGGTGCCATTCTCTCAGGAACGGGTCAAAAAAACCCTCCTGTCTAGGCATCCCCCACCCCACTTATGCATTTAAATTTGGTAGCACTACAGTATCACAAAGTATGTCATAATAACGCATCAATCGTGGTATTCGTAAAAATAAAGTAAGGATCATCATTATCCATACAATCATAAGAACTGAAGATTGGTTTCAAACATCATAAAGACATCTTCACATAGTTCTTCCCACCCCCCGGAAAAAAGGACAATCTTTCACGCAAATACCAATGAGGTTCTGAAGCTAGGAGAAGCCTTCATGAGTCTGTTGAATGTGACTTTATAATCCTCAACGTCTTCAAAGAAGACAGACTCAGCGTCGAATCCATCAAGGGCATCTGTCTTGAGTCCGTTTTTGGTATCTTCCTCATTATCGCTTTCAATGATACCGACCCAAAGAGAGTTGGACACTTTCATTACACTGAGCTCAGAGTCGACAGATTCAAGTGATGTAAGGGAAGGTAGAGACAATGACGTTGTAAGTGTCGTTTCTTCAACGTCATTATCTGATGTGATGGCTGCTGTGAAGCTGGGCGTAATAGGTGCAATGAGGAGAGCACTTTGACGCTTGGTGAATAGTTCATAATCCTCGAGAGCACCAGCAAGGGAGTGGGAAGCGGTTTGTGCCGATGGTTGTGGCTTTGATGTCGCAAATGAGGAGTTTTCTGTAGATGTTGTGAATAGTGTTGTAGGCTGCGAGTTGTTGCTGCTTGCGTGAGATGTGGAGAAAGATGAGTTGTCAATAAACTCTTCATTGGTGATTTGTTCGTCTTCTCCTTCGTCTTCGTCATCTTCAAGGATGGTTCCTGAAGGTGTCATAGGAGCCATGAGCTTTTTGTAAAACTCCAACTCCTTTGGATCTGTCACCTTGGACACGTCAAGTTGTAATGGACCGATGCTCATGGACTTGTGCTTGTAAGAAGCAGATACTTTTTCGGTAGACTCCGGTAGCACAAGTGAGCTTCTCTTTCTTAGTCTTTGAGAAGTTGTTGAAGAGACAACTGGGGTGCTTATTTTAATCGACGATTGGGATCTTGGGATAGTGGTCTTAGACTCAGCAGTAGATGTGTATGGGGAGGAGATTTCCTTGTGGGTTTTAGAGAAGGGGTTAGACCAGAGCTTCTTAGACTTTTGCTTATCCATGAAGGATGATATGGTGTTGCTTCTGTGCATGGTTGGACAAGTGTTTGTGGGTAGGGGCGAATCGAGTTGGTTTGGGTGTTTTAAGGCCGGTGGTGGGTAGAGTTATATCTTTCGAGTGATTTGCCTGAATGATCTGATTGTTGAGAAGATGGAAGCTCTATCTATGGAAACTTCTGTTTGATTAGTGATCGGGGTAAGACGCGGTGAAGTGCCGTTTTACGTGATGGCGAAGTGAATGACCGTGTCGTGTGGGTGGAAAGTTTAAAGCTTAAGTAGAAAAGAGCAAAGGGATGTGTTAGGTTTTGAAAGGCGATGCTGAGGGATAGGTAAAAGGGTAAAAATGGAGATCTGTCGAGGCGAGACTTTTAATTTGGGAAAGCGCAGAGCACTCCTTCGGTCGAAGGAGGGCGTGTGCAGCACTTTCCAGTTTATAAATCGACAGTTCCCGCGTACACATTGTTAAAGATGCGACGAGCTGCAGTGATTTCGCCATTATGTCTCTAACTGGAAAGTCGTTAAAGCCCTTTTTTGAGGTCGGACACTCTTTTTTACGCCAAAGTGCTCTTGCGGTAACTATTCATGTGTTTTGGCGCAAAACTGAAACGCGTCACTTCCTCATTCGGCCTGAAGGCGCTGCTTCCCGCGTCTGACGCGTGTGGGTTCCAGCCCCCAACTCAGGTACCAGGAGATCCGAGAGGAGACCACAAGAAAACGGTTAGAGGGGGGTTTCGGTGGCCGCTGGGACCCAGGATGACATAGACGGTCAAACAAATTGACTATATAATACAGCTTTGAGGCTTTCAAGACGTACTTAAGCTCAGGGTGGCAAGCTTCGCCTCCAGGCCATAGTGTCGTCCCTACCGACTGCCTCCTCGAGAAAGCACGCGATGCAGTCGGTCCGAGCACAGCAGCAGGTTCAAGCTAGCGGTGTTCTGGATTCAGGACTCGGAGTTCTGTCCACAGAATAAAATAGTTTCTAGCGGGCTATATGGAGTCGAGACATTCCACAACGAGACCATGTCATCAATTAACAACCTATTGACAATCTCTCAACAACCGACCACCTACCCATCGCTGCTTGTTGACCCTCCAGTATATACGTAGCCTCTCCTCGAGGGATACAGCGACATCAACCTTATCCATCAGCGTGCGCATCAACGCGCTAGCTGTCGTGTACGAGCGCTTATATATGGCGAAAGAACCTCATAGATTGCTTTACAGATCTAAGATGAGATCTAGTGCTCTGTCAAAAGACAGAGAGTGCTACTGGGCTCAAAGATCCACTCATTTGGGTCGACAGAATCTGCACAAGGGACAAATGTTTCGAGAGGCGATGCTTATTGGTCTGCTCTTTTATAAACCATAGCTTAGCACAGGATACACACACACACTACTAGGTGGGTACCAGTCACAAGAATCTGCCCTTACTTCTTAAATTGAAGTTCGTTCTGATATGGACAAACATTTCGAGTAATGCCGTGAACCTTTTAAAAACATGTCTTCACGCTGGACTGAATCAAAAGCTATAGTATGTAGGGTCATGCCTGAGTTCTTGCACTACTCATCATAATGTTAATGGGACTAGCCAATGTCGACCACCTAGCTTGTAGAAAGATCACAGTCTGACCTGGTATGCCTGCACAAACGTGTACATGTGCTCTACAGCTTACACAATTGATCTACAAGCGTCCATACGGCAATGTGTAAAACAACGAAAAATCGTATAGTTGGGAGTTCATAACATAAGCAACTGTGGAGAACATAACGTGTAGAAGCGGGGTCATAACTTTCAGTAGCAAGACATGCATTTAATGGGGAATAGTTGACTGTATTGTATTTGGCACATATGCATTCCGATAGATTGTTGGTGTGTCTGTGTGTTTGTGTAAAGCCCTTCATCTCCAGACAACATTAGCTGGTGGAGCGTAGTAATGCATTGGTTGTTGTTGCTGAACCATTGGTTGCATGTGTTGTGGCATTGGTAGTGGGTATTGGGCTAGTGGTGGTTGCTGTTGATGCTGCTGCTGTGGGTGTGGATGCTGCGTGTGCTGAGGGGGCTGTTGCGGTGGATGCTGTTGTGGGTGGTGTGGTTGTGCCTGTGCCTGTTGTGGCGTGTGATGCTGTGATGTTGATAGTTGTTGTTGTGGGATTGGCGGTTGCTGTGACATCTGAGATGGCGACACATGCAATGGGGCATGTGGTCTCCATTGTGGTGTGCCCTTCTCCGTTGGAGAGCGAGATGCTGGAGCGGTGGCAAGAGAACCCTTTGGTAACGGTAAATGGTGGAACTGCTTTCCTTGAGGTTGTGGCTCTTGTGGAACCAGTGGCTTGAGCTGCTCGGCCTGGATCACATTCAGTACAGTGTCTCTGAGCAAGATTGGTGAAGTCTCTGGCACAGGTCTGAGAGCAGGCACTGGCGCCTCACCACGAGCAGCAGCATGGAGAGAATGGGATCTCTGTTCAGCCTGAGTAGCAGCTCTCAAATCATCAGCAGCTCTGTAACAACTAGCAGCTCTGGCATAGGCGTCCGCAGCGTCGATTGCCTGATCATCACAACGCTCATAAACACAAGCAAGACCATCCCAAGCAGCAGCACTGGCAATGGCACTAGTCATAGAACCATCGTCAACCATAAGCGAGGCAGCCTGGGAGTATGCTGCAAGAGAATCTGGCAATTGACCCATCTTTAAGTAAAGCGTACCAACAGCCAACCAAGGTAATGGCGACGTCTTACCCTTCTTCAACGCACACTGGAATGCATCATAAGCCTGACGTGGATTGTTGTTCAGTGAATGAGCCTTACCGAGCAGATACCATGCCAAACAGTCCAATTCGTCATTCTTCTCAGTCATCACTATTGGAGATAAGATCGAGATTGCATACTCTGGATCAGTTTGAGAAGCCTTGTTTGGAGTAATGGCAAGATATCCAGCCATCACGGAAATTCTTCTCTGTAAGCCGACAACTTGGAGTGCATCACGACACACTTGGAGGGCACTCTCAATGTCTCCAGCACGCTCACGGATGCTTGCGAGTGTGCACCACATGAGTTCAGTCTCGGCGTTGATCTGGAGTGCAATAGAAATGGCAGTTTGAAGCTCATAGGTGGCAGTCTTCCAGTCAGAAGAGGCAGCTGCAAGGAGTCCAAGCTTGTAGTGACACTCGCGGACAATTTCGAGTTCAAGATGCGTTGTTGGTTGGGTGATCATGGAAAGAATGCTTTGATAGGTGTGCTGTGCGTGCTGCGGGTTGAGGTGCTCGAGACAACGACCAGCAATGAGCAAACATTCCGGATCATTCATTCTGAGCTGGAGAGCTCTAGAGATGGCTTGGTGTCCCTGTTCGTACTGCTTTAACGAAATGTGTGCCTCGGCGAGTTCTTTCCATAGCGATGGCTCATTGTTCAAGTGTGGGAACTTGTGGAATGAAGATGCCAGCACATCGACCGATTGTTGTTGGTGGGTTGTTCGAAGCACTTTACTCAAACATCTCAGTGAGTCAACGTGATCTGGGGTATGACGAAGAGAAGCCTCAAATGCTCGAAGCGCAAGGTGATCAAGCTCAAATGTGAGAGCACACTGACCAATGGTGTACCATGTTGCGGTGGTGGCGGCTATGTACTCACTGCTTTCTGATGATCCATTAGCTTGACGCTTGTGCACGGAGTTCGGAATAGGTGAGAGTGGGCGTTTTGTCATCCTTTAAATGGGTATGATTGAGTGTAGGGGGTATGTAGAGTTTCACTTTATTTGAAACAGATGGTTCGAAACACCGCGACCAAAAATAGGTGTGTGAAGGGTAACTGGTCTCGTGGTGATGAAGTAGATGAACCTGAGTGACGTCCGGTGGTTAGTCTGCAATGAGAGGATGGAATGTGCTGTGTAAGCAGTTGTGTGTCTTGATTGCTTTGAGCAACTAAAGTGAGTTGTTGTGATGGTGGCGAAGGGAGGAGGCGGAGGATTTCGAAGTTTGTTGGAGAAATTTCGGAACAGGTGGGCATCCGCAGAGTCGGATATGTTTTGGGGCTGCATCTGCAGCGCCCTACATGACTGCAAAGAATTGGCTGCTGGTGGAAGACGAGTTTACGGTTAGCCCTGCAGGTGGGAAAACTTAAATATGCATTTCTGAGCCAGAAACGGCCCCTTGTCGCAGAGTTCATGCGGACAGGATGCATAACCCCGCGCAAGTCTGCTGAGAGAGAAGTGGAAAACTCGCTGGGCGTGCGCGGCGAAAGGGGGTCGCATGTGCGGGTCGCCGAAAAAAAGTGACGCTGTTGCGCTAACATGCATTGCTGGGCAGTGCATCGCCGATGGGCTCTTGCTCCGCCGTCGAGTAGGCATGTTAGTGCAGGATAGAACATATTGCCACAAGAGGCGCACTGCTCATGTATGCGGGCTGCCGCACAAACAAAAAGCCCTGGCAAGTAGGAGACAGTGCGTGCAGCTTTATGAAACGACCAGCGATGCATCGAAATTCAGAGATCCAGCGGAAGGTTCCGCATTCCATGGAACTTGGAGGGAAGGTGGGCAGTCGACGACTAGCAGTCCGTCAAAGTTCTCTCTGTTTCTTTCAGCCGTGTCATCCGCAACTCCAGCAATTAAGTTGATTTGACTTAGGAAATAAGCGGGAAACAACTTCTGAAATTATGTATAACTGCTACATGTAATACTGTTTGATCTCAATGATCTTCGTTCAGGTAGTGCCAGTAGGACCAACATGTGCGAAAATGTAACTCTTTTTGTGAAGCATAATCTGAAACGTCCTCGTCGATTAGTGTTGGCATCACCGTGAAGCGTGTCATGAGTTGCTGATCATCTGGACTTGCTGCCGTCCGAACCTTTCCTACACAAGCATGGCTCCAAGAATTTACATTGCCTCAATGATGTCGATGATCATAGCTTCATGCTTGAGGTTCTTTTTATGGTCCTCAAAATGTTGATACAATGTTACCGACAGCATCTGAAATTACCCCTTGTGTAGATCAACAAGAGATTTTTTGTGAGGCGTTAGTCGCTGAAGGGATGAAACATGTATGTCTGCTCTCCCTTGTTCTGCTGTCAATGGCGGTGGTGATATCCGGTGGGCAGCCAACCCCAATCTGCAGGTAGCCTTGCCGATCTCTGTACGTGCATAACGAGGCATATGCCGATGATAATCCTGCCGCTTGATGTCTTGCAATCATGTGGGAATGCACGGAGACTCAAGCGGTCTGAGTTGAAATGCTCAACGCCTTGGGCCGGATAAGGACAGCGTATACCTTTTTCCTTGGTAGATCATGCCCCATCATTTCTCGATAGAACAACTTTTCTCATAGGTGGCTTGTATGTTTAGAGAATTTTGACATGATGGCTGAACAGTCGGCCGATTTTGCAGTATTAGTATAGTTCTCTATCCGTGGTTTTTGGTTGGCCCAGAGCAAGTACGGATAATCTAAGAACTTTATTTAGCCCAGTCAGATGTCCGAAGCTGGTATCGTTCATATTGGGGCGCCTTGTATATGTTCGGTAGAGATCACAGTCTTGGCCCAGATCATACTCTTGCCTCATACTGGCGGTTAGCCTAGAAAGGTGTTCTAGTGGTGATTGTGCATATCCTCCATGTGTCAAGGTGTCGGGCCAAACTGGCGCTGGCAGGATGCTGTTGCTGGTGCGGAGGGGCAATAGTCACCGTATCATGGGCCGGAACTGGGGCACACTCGCAATACGGCATGATTCTCATATTCGAAGTGGAAGTGTTCAAGGACGAAGTTGAATTGATGAGCACTAGAAGATGTGGAGTGACTCCAGTCTTCGAGCTCAAGCACAATAGGAGAGTTGTTGACAGCGCCTTTCTCGAAGTGGATTTGGTGAGCCTTGGTACAAGTCAAGTCGCCTTAGGCATGTGTAAGCGTTCATGAGCAGGTATAGAAATCAGTAAAGGCCATGCGAGAACAAACTCAAACATATACAATTGTTGCGTTGGCCTTCAGAGAGTGAAAGTGCCGCTCGACACATGTAACAACATCCTGGCACTCTAGCCTCATTTGCCTTAGATGTCTATCACGTTCGTAATTTACCGCTGATCGGGAATCGCATGCGTGGTGAGTTTGCACCAGGGGGGAACAACGGGCGTCGCCCCTTGAAGGTATGATCACATTTGTCAAAGTCGCCGAACATGATCCGGAATAAAGCTCCAGGAATTTTATTCCTACCCAACAGAAACCCTTATGATTGAGTGTCATTTTGGGGATGCGTTCAGAAAATGATAGAAGGGAGATTGTGGTTCGGGTGTTGGGTGTGGGGAGTTCTATGGTATCTGGGTTTCGAAGAGGACGGCGAGGCTCTAGTTACAATTCCATCGACAAGTACACTATCTAGATAAGTAGAAAAGAATATGTTTATCTACTCTATATGCTGCAAGCAGTGTGTCTAGCAATGGGTTGAGAGACAGGAACTAGCTATGCAGAAAGCTTAAGCCGCATATATCAAAGCCAGAATTATATAGTCTATGCCTTTGGGCCCATATTATTTTCATCCTCTACACACTCACCAGGTTTGAAATCTGGCACGGGTGTGTATATAAGCTTTGCGCCAAAGGTGGACAGCTTAAGGTAGACTCGCATCAATATTTGAGGTGGCCAACGTGTTGGAGTTGAACTTTATGTTTGAACCGTGTACTCAGCAGGTTGCCCACACTGGGCGCACAAGATACGAGAAGAAACTAGGCGTGGCAGTTAGTCACAAAACAAAATAAAGCAGTTTCCAATGGAGCGTTTGATCTTACTAACAGTGAGGAGCATAATAGCACTACACTTTCCAATGAGAAGAACAAGCTATTATCTCGAGAGGAATGATTCTGTTTGCCCCTACTTTCATCACCATCTCCGCCTTCTGTCGACATCCGCAACCAATTGTCGGAGTTCAGCGTGAAAAGACGCGCGTTTGATTTCTAGTAAGCATACACCGGCCGGTGCATTGCAGGATCATGCATCCCGCGACATGCATTAAATGCGTGCCGTTGTAAGATTACGCTGATTTATGCATTGTCTGGCATTCACCAGCGTTTCATTGGGCTGCCGTTTCTGCACGGAAAGAAGGTTGAAACTTCTTGCTGACGACATGACAGGGGGAGCAGAAGGGTAGCGAGGCACGGAGAGCAACCAAGAAGGTGACTCGAGAGGCAGCACCAGAAAAGGGTCACACAGGCCCTGGAGATCATCTGGAATAGGTCATAACCTTTACTCTATCTCGGGAAAAATGGAACTTCGTGTTCCCTTTAACTAGATCAACTTACGGCCCTATTGTCTCGTGGCGATTCTCGACGGCGAATGACAGTCTGATTTAGCCACTACGTATGACATGACACACACACACGCCTTTCCGCCGTCTGTACAGAGTACGTAACAGTCGAAACAAGAGCTCACGCATTGAAGGAGGTATAAATCAGTGATACATCTGAGTGCCTATGCCCATTTCAGACTTAACGCCTGCGACCTTTGGTGGTCGTACGCAGCTAGATTTAGCGTATAGCGGCGTAAACCTTGTTTACGCGCGTCCGCGTGCTGTCTTTTTGCAAGGATAATAGTCGGGATCATGACCAGTATCGGTATTGTAGTATTAATTACACGAAGAATAGGAACCATTACAGCCTGCAGTCCAAGCTGACAACTAGTGGACATGAAACTGATATCTGCCGTGGTAACCAGATCGCGTCGGCCATCCCCGGCTTCACCTGGCTAGAGAGGAAATAAATAAATAAAAGAAGAAAAAAAAAAAAAAGGAAAAGACGTGTTGGCTATAGTCGGGGGACTTTAATCTCAGCATGACCTAGTTCAGTTATTCAAGCATACTTTGTGCGATTGTCTTGGAGCTGATCGGCACACAAGCTCTCCTCCTACTAGAGAAATGCTATTCGCTCGATAAGTGATGTGTTCGTTCCAGGTTCTGTCCACTGATCACGTTGTGCAGGCTGTGCAAGCCCTTGACTCGCAACATGTACGTTGGCCGGTACTTAGTAGACCCGCATGTCACTGGTGCAACCTCACGTCGACAGGGAGATGTGCACGAGCATATGTGACGCTCTGCGGTGGGCAATATGCCTCCTCCCAGGTGCTGCATTTCAAACAGGGTGGAAAAGAAATAAAAGGAAATCCCGGTCGAGGCCGCACAATTTTCCATATTCGGAAAACAGCTGAAGGGCTATAGACTATACACTTCTTTGGCTTGTGCTTCTAAGGATTCTAAGGATTAGCAATACCAGCTGAGACCTTTTGATGATCCTCAGATGATCCTTGTTACGTACAAGTCACCTGTGTCTTTCGATAGGCTAGCTAATGCCCCTTAAAGCCTTGTCTTTCCAATCATATGGTGCTCCATAGCTTCCTTTGGTTAACTCCAAATTATTTTGATGAAGGCAGTTCAAGCTAAGTTACACGTTTTCACCTCAATTCAAGAGAGCCTATTAATTTTGGCCTAAGGTCGTTGTCACTATTGAGTTGATTAGGGGATAACTGGTAAAAAGGACCAACGTGTCTGGTCAGCGCTAAGATTTGTTCGAAAACTCACCATACAAGTATCGCATTACCTATCTTGTTTTTCCACGACACTGGGGACATCATCGCACTGTCATAATCAACAAGATGATAAACCCCAGTTTTGAGAACGAATAAGTGAGGGTCTAATGTAGTTCATCGCGAGTGAGTGTTCATTGTTGCGCGATGGCGAAACAAACGTATAAAACGGAACATCCTAGCATCAGCTTTAACCTCAATCAGCCATGGAGCAAAACTCATCAATTCACGATGTCACTTGAGCATCTGGTCAAGAGCTTCACCTTTGAGAGGCTCCTAGAGTCGAACACCCAGACAAAACACATTGCATTGCTCGGGTCCATCGATTCCCAACCAGCCATCATCCGTCTCGAGAGAGCACACTACAACCTCGATGCCATCTCCACGCTGACATCAGCCACGATTCAAGACATTATCAACACTGGAAGCAATGATATTTATCAATGGGGATTGGGCACCACCGCTTCTACACTTCCTGACAATGCTGACGTTAAGATCAACATCATCTATCCCGCTACAGAGACACATATCAACAAGTACTCGCACCAAGAGTATCACGTTGTCAGTGAGACTCCTGAGATGTATCAGAAGTATGTTGTTCCTTTCATCGAGACACAGATTGGTGACCGCTTGCAATGGGTGCGTAACATTTTGTTTGAGGGTGCAGAGGCTGAGAGGGTTGTTTATCGTGATGAAGCCGAGGATGGATTTGTCCTTGTACCGGATATGAAGTGGGATGGTATCAATGTGGATCAGCTGTACCTAACTGCTATTGTAAACAGGGGCACACAAATCAAATCCGTGAGAGATCTTAACATTGGTCATGCTGAATGGTTGAAAGCAATGGCACTGAAGATTAGAACAGTTGTCGTGGAGAAGTATCAGGACATCAAGCCTGATCAGTTGAGATTGTTTGTGCACTATCATCCAAGCTATTACCATCTTCACATCCATTGTGTCATAGTTAGTCATCCGGGGCTAGGAGATGGTATCGGTGCTGGTAAGGCAATCTTGTTGGAAGAAGTGATCGATCAGTTGCAGTGGTTAGGTGAAGAAGGGTTCAAGAAGAAGACAATGACTTACACTTTGGGTGAAAACCACAAGCTATGGATGATCCTCAAGGATCATATCTAATGAATGCATGTCTTCATAGATTAGGAAATGTATGTGGTGTAGAGAAACGCCTTCGCAAGCACCCGTAAGACCACTATCGCGAGAGGTTTGGGGCATCGCCATCACTCATTTCGAAAATTGCGGAGACAACAAACCTTCAGTATGAGAGTATCGACACACAGCTCAACCGCCCAAGTATTCTAAAAAATGCCCTCACAAATGCCCACCAAGAGGTCTCTGCTCGGATTTGAAGACTCCGATGATGACACGCTAGAGGCACCCGCACTACCCATCATTAAACGACAGAGAGTACCAAAGCCTATCTTCAAGCCGACCCCACAACCCAAGTCATCGACATCATCACCGACAGATTCACCACATCCTGAGGAAGACGCTACTCCAAAACCAACACTCGGTGGCCCTGCCACGGATGACTACCTCACCATGACGATCCAGGAAGATGAAGCAACGGGCCCACAACGGCTCTCCTCGCATTCCAACTCGCCTGAGAAGCCCACACCGCAAGATCATCAAATATCCACTTTCACAAGAATGAAGACCCCCCTCTTCGGTCAAATCGACGATTCATCTACCCATGTCACATCCAATGTGATGAAGAGCATACCTAATGAGCCGCTGCGTACCTCCAAAGGTCTCAAAATAATGCAAAAGATGGGGTTCAAAGTTGGTGATACACTCGGAGTTGACTCCCAAAGCTCCACGGCGCTCAAGGAGCCAATCATTGTCGTTCCGAGATCTAAAACCATGGGGGTAAAGGTTTCGGAAGATAAAGAACAGGATCATAAAGAAGGTGTTTCGATGGCTGATGAAGCAGAATTCAAAAAGAGACAACAGGATGAAACAAAGAGAGGGATGTTGGAGAGAGTGTTAAGAAAGATGCAGAAGTACTGCTTTGAATTCGAGGATAGAGACGTTGTCGATGTTGAGAAAGTAGACTTGAGAGACTTAAATGTGATGTGGAGAGGTTATGTTAGGGATGTACAGGAGGCCATCAGAAGGAAAAGAGAGGAGAAGAAGCTGGAAGGTGGAGATGATCATGTCAGTGAAATCGGCACCTCTGATGGAGCAAAGGAGCAAGATTCTGAGGAGATCGAAGAGAATGTTGATGAAGAGCTAGAGCTTTTCGAAGAACAGCCGATTGAAAAGAGAATTGAGAGGCTCAACTTGCATCTGAGGTCCGAGTACGACTACTGCTTCTACTGTGGAACAAGGTATGATGGACAAGACGACCTATTCCAGAACTGCCCCGGTTCCACAGAGGAAGAACACTTGTAATAACTTTATATACATGTAATTAGGCAAACTTTCATCCCTTACCTTACAGTACTTGGCGCGTTAGTTCCCTAGCTCATCTCGAGAGAGCTTGATATCGGTCGCCCTCCGCGAAATGCATATAATCTCTGATTACATCAACAACTAAACACACCAGACTTGGCCTTCAATCCACACAGGAAATTGCCCTGGAAGGAAACCACGACTCACAACAGCCATGGCTAACAGCCCAGTACCGAACGCAACACGATCCACTAATATCGCACGTGTCGTGTCTAGCGCAAACCTCTCCTCTCGTCTAGGCACGCCCGACATTGCCTCCTCAACGCATGACAAGCGGGTCGCCCAACTTCCCATCTCCAAGAACCTCAACTTATTTGAGCAATCGCTCAACTCTCTCCTTACGTCAATATCCAAATTTTCTCCAAGCACTACAGATGCGGAACGCCTTGTGGAGATCAATGCTCAACTCCAAAGCTCACTGGAGGATATCATTGCCCATCAACGCTCAGGTCTCGACATCAACTCACTCGAGACACACTCCTCTCGTGTCGATACGAACTGCAAGGAGATACTCTTTGGACTAAGTGAATGCCGTCGAAAACTAAACACACTGCCACGACTTGATAGAACCTTAGAGGAGGAAAAACGCATGAATGAGACCAAGATCAAAGCAGACGAATTGTTAGCATACGCTATGAAGCTTGCAAAATTCACAACGGCGCCACCAACATTCGACTCGGGCACAATTGGACCTAATAATTTCATCTGGCCGGCCGAAGATATGCTGAGAAGGGGTATGCTTGCCATTGCATCGCTCAATAAGGAGAAATTGCTCGGTGAGAATCCAACGGGAGATGATAAGGATAAGGATGCTTTATTCTCCGATGAGGAACTAAAGGAACATAAGGACAACAGTGTTGGTCCAGGCGAACGAAAAGGCTCGTTTGGTGGTAGTTATGGAGATAATGTCGATGCCGATGAAGATGAGGATCTTGATCTTGACTTGTTTGATCCGGATGCCGAGTGATCAACTTCTACAAAGGGCTGAAGCTATTTGAAAGAGTGGTTTATGCATGTTGTTATGTTCAAAACGAATATTGATCGTAGTAATCGGACGTACAACATCATTGCTCCTTCTTGGTTGTAGACATCCTTCTGGGCTGTGACTTCTTCTTCACATCTTCAAGGTCCCTACTGAGTCTCTCATAAGCCTCCCTCAGCTTCTGACCCTCAATCTCTGGACCTTTCTCATCCTGCCACTTTTTAAACTCTGCAGTAATGTCATTTAACTCCTGGGTGAACTGTTCAACTTGAATATGATCGAATGTAGGCTCAGGGATACCCAAATGAACATCTTCACTCTCCTCGTAATCGTTCTTCTCCTTGATAATATCAACAATACTCTCCTTCTGAGCAGGTTTAACAGGATGGAACTGCTTAATGAATCCAACCAACTGTTTGCTGAATGGGCCCTGGAAGGCAAACAGTGTAATCGCCATACCTATGTGAACGTAGTAGTTCATAACGCCCCAGGCACGGAGAGATTGTTTAAAGTCAAGAATCACAAATGGTTGAACCAAATATGCCAGAGTACACTGCGTCACGATAAAGCAGATGACATCATAAACAATCTTGGATGGAAGAGGTGTGATACCGTCTGCTTTCATGAAGATTGGTCTGAAGTTACGTCTGTAGAATCTGTTACAAGTTTGGGCAAATGCACCAGTGGCAAATGACAAGTAGTAACCTGGTCTCGTTCCGTGCCAAAAGGCAGAAGTCAAGAAAGTGGCCATTGTGGATCTGAATCCAGGTTTCTTACCCTTCTTCACAGTTCTTAAATAGACATAGTTCTTGAGCCACTTATTGGTGTTTTGATTCCATGATGAAAGCACAACGTGAATGTTCTGGGCAGATTCGACACCATAGATGTCAATATTCTGGACTCTATCCCAACGGATGGTCTTGGTCTCCGGGTCATATCCGTTATATCCAAGACCACATAGGATGCATGAAGCCTCAGAGATTGTCCAAGCAGCATAGTATTTCAACTTGTGACTGAAGCATAGGAAGTAAAAGTATGCAAGCTTGAATAAAAAGTTCTTGGCAGCAAACTCCTTTGTGAAGATGTGTGATAGTTGAACATAGTCACCAGACTTTTGCCAGACCACCAACCAAGCGATACCTTGAATGACCCGATAGAAAGTGACTCTTCCAGATCTTGGGATGTTTCTCTTTCTGCGCTTACCAGGTTTCTTACTCACAGGCAAGTCTGAAAACATCTCAGAGTTGAGCCATGATTCGTAATCTCTAAAGTCAAATGATGGACCAGTGAGGAGTGATGGATAGAAGAATGCGTAAGAAATGAAACTCAAAAACGAAGGGGTTTTGTAAATTGCCTTATCTCTCTGGAACTGAGAGAGCTCTTCCGCTGGTCTTCTTCCATCGTAAACGTTCCATGCGTAGCCAGTAAGCTTCATACAGAGCACCATCTGAGCACCAGTGATATCAATCTTGGAGAAGTCTGCCTCAGTAAAGAATTGAGCATTGAGGTGGTTCATAGCCAAATGGCCCATCACGAAGACAAAATTGATGTATGGCATGAAGTCCGATTTGAGGTAGGTGGTGATGAGGTAGGTAAACATTGTGCTGATGAAGAGAGTGCGGAAGCCCGAGAATAGGTCACAAATGACAAACAAGTAGACAGATGATACTGCGATGATGTAAACGTTCTTCAAAGTGATGTTATCATCAGGAAGACGCTTCAACACAACGTTTAATGGGAAAGACGCAAGCAGGCAGATTGCGAGTTTCAACGAGGCCTCGTCTAAGCCCGACGACTCGGACCAGCCGGCAATAGTGTTGTCAACGAATGAGATCATCGTTTGTTGTCTTGATCTCGCAAACAACCTGTCCAAGTCCAAATCGTTGTGCTTCTCGCAACCGCTCAACACGGCAAGAAGCTGGTCGGGATAAATCCGATGATGCCATGATCTAGCAGGACTTTTGGTGTATGGATGTTTTTCTTGGGGGATTGGGGTGGAAATGGTAAGGGCCACGCACTCGTACTCCACACTTTTGACTCTCGGTTCGAAACGGGAAACAACGCAGGATAGTGACCGGATCCTGCATCGGGGTGCCGGCAGAAATTGGGGGCTGACACCTTTAAGAGTTGTTTATCATTTGTTGTTGAGAGGAGAGGCAATTATCAGCAATGGAAATGCTTATATAATGGTTTATGTCCGATCCTGGAAGGCCACGCACCACAAGGGTTATACCCCTCACCCCTACCATGATCAGGGCTCAATGTGGAGTGAACATGTGTGGGGAAAATAGACGAAAGACCTCTATATAAAGCTGGTGTGCCATTGAATTCTTGAACGGTCTCACCTTTGATTAGTGAATTACCGATCTCTTTTACACGAACCATTACCATGAACAACCTGGAGAATAAGATCGCACTCATCACCGGTGCTGCCTCTGGCGTGGGGCTCAACACTACAAAGGACTACCTCAAGGCCTCAAATGGGTCCATGAAGTTCATTCTCGTTGATCTCAACATCAAGGAGCTTGAAAGATTGAAGAATGAATACCTTTCTCTGTATCCAGATATGAAGGACGATGACATTTACGTGACCTTTGGTGATCTTTCAAGTCGTGAAAAGATTGACGAGTTCTTTGAGAAAATCCCTGCTCCACTCATTGATAATCTTGACTTCTGTGTCAACTCTGCTGGACTTGCCAGGGGTCTTGACAGGGTTGGTTCCATCAAGCAGAATGACATCAATCTAATGTTCAACACCAACATTCTCGGATTGATGACCATGTGTCAGTTGGTTGTCCCAATCTTCAAGAAGAACAACAAGGGTACAATTGTGAACATTGGATCTCTTGCTGGTGAAGACCCTTACCCTGGTGGAGCAGCCTACTGCTCCTCCAAGGCTGCAGTAAAGGCCTTCAACACGGCTCTGCGTAAAGAGCTAGTCAACTTTGACATCAGAGTGATCCTCATTGAACCAGGTCTAGTCAACACCAACTTCAGTCTTACTCGCTTCGATGGTGATACTACCAAGGCTGACAGCGTGTACAAGGACTATGAGCCCTTAGCACCAACTGATGTCTCTGATCTGATTGTGTACGTCACAAGCAGACGCACAAACTGTGCTGTTAGTGACATTGTGATCTTGCCTACGCGTCAAGCCACGATGAGTGACAAGGCGTACAGATGATTTTTGTGCCAGTGACAGGCTGCTACTGACAGTCCAATGCTACCATTACGCTGATTTTGATACTACTTGGAGCTATAGAGTTATTCCGCCTCTCGATGCTTGGCTCCGCTTCCCTTTCATCCTTAATCGCGGGGAAAGCGACTGTCAATAAACATAAAACGTACACTTCGAGCATTTGACGTAGAAGATTTATATGAGTATACATGAGACACTTAAACTTCGGATGAACAGAAAGGATTATACTCTGCTTCTTGAGCATATACAGTGACTTGTTATTGTCTTGTCGGTAGTAGTGCAGCTGGATCAAAAGACCCCACCTGTGCTTATGTAAGTTGTCTCAAAATTTTCGTGAAAAATGTCGGCTCGCTTCGGGGCGTTTATGTCATCAAGAATCCGATCTTTTTGGCATTAACTCTACCATTCAGGACCTTATCGAGTCTCTGCTCACTCTCCCGTCAAGGGACCTACGCTCATTTACTCCGTCGTCATGGCTGAGATACCGAAGAAGCAGTTCAAGTCACAATCCGTGAACAGTTTGTTCAGGCAACAGGCAACCTCGAAATCCCTCGAGAGTACATCAAATCTCCGCAGAACCTCACGTTCACCAACTCCAGGACCTGCGTCCAAAGTGAAACTGGTCTCGAGGCGTAAGGGCTCTGCGATCAAAAGAACGTCACCTACACCACCGGTTACAACAGCACCGTCTTCAACCAACGCCTCCACGCCGAGCACAACAACTTCATCAGTCGAGGTACTATCAACGGGAGCCAACAGCCTTAAAGACGATCAAGACACAGAGGTGGTACCACCAGTAATAGAGACAAAAGACACGACCATCAAAGATGGTATAGAAGAGCCAACAACAGAATCCACCACAACATCCACGCTTACAGACCTCAAATTTCAGGACCCCAAGGTACTTCCTTCCCCGAATCAGCCCACACAACAGAACTCGACGTTGGGAAATGAAGAATGGAACCATATCCAGTCACAGATAACGACAGAGACCACTTCTTCACTGCCTCAATCAACAACATCCACAAGCCGTTCGCAAAGCGAACTTATGTCCACGTTATCCCCAACTGCGAACCGTACATGGTCCTCCCCAAACTCCAAGATTTCAAGCTTCAGACGGAATGTCGCCTCGCCAATGATCCAATCGTTCAGTCAATCCCCATTGACCAATCCAGTGGAATCACCATTTCCTGATGTCGCTGTCAATCGCACACCGATGGGTTTTCTTGGAGATCGCTTACCAACTCGTATGTCGGAATCAAGATCTAACACCCTCAACACTGCACAGATGCTCGACGAAGACTCACAGTGGGCAGCTTCACAAACAATTTGGAATACAGAGGATAGAGACCTCTCAACAAAAAGCGATTCTGCTGTCAATTCCTCCTGGGCTCATCTCGATCTTGAGAACTTGAACTTGAATGAATCGTTCAATATGCAATCATCCCGCACTTCAATAACGCAACTGGACACTCAACAGGGACAAGCACAACCTCAATCCCAATCACAGAGCAGAAGTGGTTCACGTACTTCACGTTTTTTCCCATCACCAATCGTGGAGCAGAATCCATCGTTTGATCATTTTCCTCGTCAGCCATCTGTCGTGGAGAGATCATCCGCACCGTTCCGGATGGCTCCCCCACAGTTCAATCTCTTTCAACAAATGCAACAACAAACAGCACAACAACCACTTCATCACCATCATCACCATCCACAGCAAATCCCTATCGAGCATTTTGCTGCTCCTCCAGGTATTCATGATGAGTACGCCTTTCAGGGGAGGCAACTTTTTCACGAACAGCAGTATCAGCCCCAACCCCAATACCCACCGAGTTCTCCCCAAGCACCATTTCATGACACACCAGTGATGAATGACCAATATCTACCGGTTACCTTTGAACCATCATCACAGCCACTTGATCGTGACGTATTCCCAGATTCGTTTCGCACTGATGTACCCATGATTCCGGTCTCTCTCCCACCAACATTCACATTATCTGATCAAACACATCAACCATACAGCCGTCGATCTACATCCTATGAACAAGTTTCGCACCCTGAAGGGTTTGCATCCACTTTCTACAAGAGAGGCAATAACAACTTCATGTTCATCCGCGAGCTTCAGCCAAAACTCGTCACATCGAAGCATAGAGACACAGTTGAAGTGCGTGTTTCTTTCCCTTCCATAACGGCGGCGGATGAGAATGACACGGATGAGGCACAGATAAAGATGAGATGCCATATCGTGAACGTTGACATAAAAGAGCTGGAAGGAAGGATCGCCGGTGTGAAAATTGCAAAGGGTGGGTCAAGCGGTAATGGAAGATCTCGTGGGTTTGGAAGAGGCGGGAATAGGGGAAGACGTAATGCTAACTAATTGCTTGACGTGATATATTTATGAATTTACAATGACACTTGAATGATAAAAACTCTATCAAGCTTTACATACGCAACAAAAGAAACGTGTATGCTAGTACTAAATCAAACAAAACCCAAAAACACCAAGGAAATTATGTATGTCATGCATCAAAATGAAACCGGATCTCTGAACATAAACGTCATCATCACTTCTTGTGCTTCTTGGCGATACGACGAATGGCTCTGCGCTCATTCTTCATGACACCATCAACCATTCTATACTTACCCTTGATACCCTTTGGTCTACCACTTAGACCTCTGTTGGCACCCTTGGCAAAGACGTAAGTGACCTTTGGCTTGGTCTTCTGCTTCTTTGTTAGCTTTCTCATCAACTTAGAAATCTCCTCAGCCTTATCCTTCTCAGATTTGTCATTATCGTCATTGATAATATCAGACTTCTTCTTGAGTTTCTCCAAACGGGCAAGAGCTCTCATCTTCTTACGACCCTTAGCCTCGGCAACCTTCTTGATAGGTCTAGCGTTAAGCTGCTTCATCTTCTCCTTAATGGCAAGAGCAGCCTCTTTGGTGATTGGCTTGTTGATCTTGGAATGCTGCTTCTCATCATCCAAGAACCAAGCTGGAAGACCATCGACATCGTTGAAGGAATATCTGTTGAAACCGTCATCAACCAAGTCGTGTTTCGTCTTCTGGCCAAGAGCGATCTGGTGTGCAAGGGTCATTGCCTGAGCGGTGGCAAGGTCAACCTCCTTTTGGTGGTTTCTCAAGTTGACATTATCATCAAGGTCTGAATCGTCAACATCCATATCGTCATTATCGGCACGACCAACGTACTCAATCTTGTCCTCGTTGTCTGAAGAGTCGTAATCACCATCTGAAAGAGAGGCAGTGGTAGACTCATCAGGTGACTCAACTGAGTTAGTTTTTGGTGTTTGGGTCTTCTTGGATGCTGGAGCAGATAGTTCTGCCTCAACACCGGCAAAGATAGGATCATTGAATAGCATGTCAGCCTTCTTGGACAAGACGCCAGCCTTTTCAGACTTGAGTTTGGCAATGAGATTGTTGATAGCCTCATCATCGTCACTGTCAAGATCACTTTCACTTTCCTCTTGATAATCCTTAGCCTCCTCTTCACTCTCGTCGTCACTCTTCTTATCCTGGATACCGTCCCACTTTTCATCGTCAGCGTCACCTCTGGCCTTCTTGGCTCTGAACTTAGCATCTCTCTCGGATCTTCTCTCCTGGTATGCGTTGTACATACCATCCAACTGACCAGCCAAGTCGTCAAACTCTTCATCTGAATCAGCCTCCGCGTCTGAAGCAATGTGAATGTCGTTGTCAACAGCAAGCTCCTCCTTGTCGAAAATCATTCTTCTTTTACCCTTTGCCAAGTCACCTAGCTGTCCTGTTTTCTCAGCGGTCTTCAAGTTGAAGAGAGATTCACGACCACTCTCACCGGCTTCGATACCAATATCCATCGGTGTGAGCATGTTCATTTGCATTCTCATGATCTCTTTTTGCTTCATCTCGTTCTTTCTTCTTCTTTCTCTCTTCTGCTTGAGCAACTGTCTCTTCTTGACTTCATCAAGCTCCTTATCGATAAGAGCTTCCTCGTCAAGTTCTTCAACTTCAACCTCAACCTTCTCTTCCTCATCAAGCTTGAGAAGTGTTCTCGCTGTCTTTCTCCATCTCAAAATGTTTCTGAAATCTTTCTTACCGAGAACCTTCAAGTCCTTGAAGCATTCGAGCAACTCTGGTGTAGTCTTTCTCATCTTTCTGACAATACTCCAATCTGGATCTTCTTCGTCAATAACAAGCTGATTTGTAGATCCTAGAACGTCGATTGGATCATCCTCTCTGACAAACTCCATCACTGGAACGGTCTTGAACTGAAGGTAGTCACCTTCTTCGTAACCATCTCTTTTTCTTCTCTTCTTCTCTGGGTTGAACACCTTAGCCTCATTGTTCTGTGGACCATCAGCAAGCTCCTCAAACACCTCTTTAGGATCAAGCAATCTTGGATCCAACTTCTTTGGAGCTTTGAAACCTTTACAGACAACAAAAATCTCTGCGGAGACATTTCTAGAAGCTGGTGGCTTCGTGGCCTCAACCTTGTCAAACAACTGTTGGAAGACCCACATCAACTTGTTGTAATCCTTGGATCTGAAAACCTTTGTGACGAAAGTACCACCGGCAACCAAGTTCTCAGCAGCAAGCTTTAAAGCTTGCAATGTCAACTGGGACTGTGTGAAAGCATCCTGCACCCAACCAAGACCCACATTCGGAGCACCATCATGCATCACGGTATCAGCCTTCCATGTCTTCATGTAACCTCTAAGTCTGGATCTGCAGTCTTCTGTTGTGATATCAGACTGGAATGTGATGACGTTTGGCATAGGCTTCATTGGAACAATATCCACACCAATGATGAGGGAGTTGACGGGACAAAGGTTGGAGGCAACCTGACACCAGGAACCTGGGGCAGCACAAAGATCGATCACCACCTTGGACTTCTCGAGGAAATGACCATACTTTTCATTGATCTGGATGATTTTGAAAGAGGAACGGGCTCTGTAACCCTGGATTAGTGTGTTAGTAGATGCATCATGTGGAGATCAAAGCCCCCTTGAGACTTTTAAAAACGGGAGTAGCAACGTACCTTCTCCTTAGCGAGGTAGTAGTAACGATCCAAACGACCTTTGGAGTTTTTCTTCTGCGTCTTACCCATCTTGAAAGGCGTACAAAGGCGTTCTTCCTGCGACTTAGTTTCTCTTGGGATGGGGAAACCGTCAAGACATAGAGATAGAGCACCAAAAAAATTTTGGAGATGAGCTCGCGAACTTACATCAGCACTTATGTAAGCGGAGAGGAGGCTGGGCGTGCGCCTAACACATGCGATTCTAGATCTGGGGGCCGGCCTGCTCGGGAATGTCAATTGAGGGGAGCGATCCGTGCAATTGGATGTATGGTGTTAGACAGAGGTTTCAATGCTAGGAATAGCTAGTTTTCTATAACAAAAAGGCCCACTCTGCGGCCCATTACCCGCCTCAAATCGCGCAGGAACGCGCCCAGAGGATGGATATCAACCCGAAGCCTCTTCGTTTAGAAAAAAACTGAGCGTGGACGCGATCTCACCAACTCCTAACACGTAGCCATACTCCCAGACCACGGCCAATTGTCACTAACAATGGCTTTCCTTGGGTACGAATTCACCCCGACACCGGCTGCTAAGCCACAGCCAGCTCCATCTGCTTCTTGCGGTGTCAAGACCACAGCTGTACGCATCATACAACGAGATCAGAGACCTAAAGGACCCTAACTCTCTCTCTTTTTGATCCGGCTGAATACTAACAACCCTTCCAGAGACCAGCTATCAAAAATGCCCCACTCCCAGCTGATGGTCCGGGCTCCAAGCACTTCAACAACTATCACGTCGCTGCCGTTGCTCTTGGTGTTCCATACTACATCACCTACAAGCTCGGTGGTGGCTTCAAGACTTGGATCTTCTTCGTTCTCCTCTTGATCCTCCCAATCTTGATGGCCTACTGGACGCTGGCTTCCACCTACTCACCAAGACTCAATGAGAAGGTGACCCTCCCAGGAAGAGGTGTCGAGTATTACTTGGAGTTCCACGATGAGGAGTTGAAGAAGAAGTACTCTGGTAACAACAAGATTCCAATGGAGACCTTCCACGAGTTGTACTTTGCCAACAAGGTCTCCTTCAAGGGTGACGCATTGGATGTGATGGAGTACAGACATGACTGGGCTCAGTTTTCTTTCACTTTGTCCCTTTTCAAGTTCTTTTTGCTCGGTATGATCCCTGAGGTCATCTTGCATACCAGATCTCAGGATGAGGAGCAGGTCCGTGATCACTACGACCGTGGTGACGACTTCTACACTTGGTTCCTCGGTTCCAGAATGGTTTACACATCTGGTATCATCTCTGACATCACTGAGGAGGAGACCCTCGAGCAGCTTCAGGACAACAAGTTGAAGGTTGTTTGTGACAAGATTGATCTCAAAGATGGCGAGAAATTGCTTGACTTGGGTTGTGGTTGGGGTACTTTGGCCACTTACGCTTCTAAGGTTTACGGTGCCTCTGTCACTGGTATCACTTTGGGTAAGAACCAGACTGTCTGGGGTAATGAGAAGCTCAAGCTTCAGGGTATCCCAAAGGAGCAGTCTGAGATTTTGTGCATGGACTACAGAGATACCCCAGTTCCAGAAGGTAAGTACAACAAGATCACTTGTTTGGAGATGTCTGAGCACGTTGGTATTAGAAAGCTCCAGTCCTTCTTGAAGCAGGTCTACGACATGCTTGACGATGATGGATTGTTCTTTTTGCAGTATGCTGGTCTTAGAAAGTCATGGCAATACGAGGACCTCATCTGGGGTTTGTTTATGAACAAGTACATTTTCCCAGGTGCTGACGCTTCCACTCCATTGGACTTCTACATCTCTTCTTTGGAATCTGTTGGCTTCGAAGTTGTCTCCATTGACAACATTGGTGTTGACTACTCTGCTACTTTGTGGAGATGGTACAGAAACTGGATGTCCAACAAGGACAAGGTTGTCAACAAGTACGGTATTAGATGGTTCAGAATCTGGGAGTACTTCCTTGCCTCCTCCACCATCATTTCTAGACAGGGTTCTGCCACTTGTTACCAGATTCTCTTGAGAAAGAACATCAACTCCTACCATAGAATTGAGTACGTTCCAAAACAGAAGGGTCTCTTGGCTCCAATCTCTCAGGGTGTCGAAAAGTGGTTCAAGTGAATGAGCTATATGACTGGTACATGTAGTGCATTCTCAGTTTATAGCACTTTGCGCTCTGGCTCCTCAGTAATCCAGAAGCGCTTTGGCCAACGTTATTAAAAAGATTGTTGTCATACATGATTAAGCGACCATGAAATCAATAGATTTAGAGTAGTACGTTATCGATATACTTATTGAGCAATTTGAATTGGATTGTCTAAACGAATGCAGATGCAGGGGTTTCATTAAAACATGCAGGATGCGTGAACAACATCAGCTGGAGGTTATTGGCTGTCTGTTCTTTTGGCTATGATAGCTGTTGGTGGTCGAACTCAAGCTGGTGTTTCTTAAGGTAGGGCTCTTTGGTCTAATGGACTCGATCTCTTGGTTTTGTGGGACATTAAAGCCGATTGTTGAGATATCGTTCTTGTACTTTGACGGCTCAAAATTGTCGACAATGATATCTGGACTCATGATAACCCAGCCACGTCTTGGGCGAACTGGATTATCAAAGCCTGAACGAGATGGAATGATATGAAGTCTTCTTGTAGCGCTACTAAAGTTTTCGGCGACTTGGTAGATATGGTCTGGGACCACCATGTTATCGTTTTTCTCGCTTGGGCTCTCAACTTTGAGATCAGTGTCAACGTTGCAATGGATGAGCTGACCATCGGAAGATCTCCTCACAGTACCAGTGATGCACATCCAGCAATGCCACTGCGTGTTCTCAAACACCGATTCCTCGTCCATGGTATCCTTTCCTGGGTAGTACGGGGAGTCCTTTGTAACTGGAACGAACACAAGCTCCTCGGATCTTCTGAACTTCTTGGCCCATCCATCGCTATTCAAGAGACCTGTCAGCTCATTGATCTTCTTAGCAGAAGCCCAGACAAACAGGAACCCCGGCTTGGAACACAATCGCTCAAGTGGTAGCTGTGTCAAAAGCGGAATTAAAAACTGGTTCTCAGTCAAGGAGCCAATCATGATGACATCAAAAGCCAACTTATCTATATGGATCCACTTATTCAATGTAGCCACCATTTTGTCAAGCTCAATTCTACTACCATAAGGCTTGCAGGCATACTTGTCTGTCTGTGTCTCCTTCAACTGGAAAAGCCTCTGTAACTTGGGATACCCCTCCACTGGGTTCTTGACGTTTCTCACAAAGTTGGTTGGAAGCTCACTTGTATGAACGTAGTTGCTGGTATAGTCGTTTTTGGTGAAGTTTCTGGCAAGAACATTATTGTCCTGTTGTCTTCTCTTGGCGACATGGCTGGAAGTGGGTGGCCTGTAGCCTTTTAATCTGTGATTCCAGCGCGGGGGACCTTGCTTCAGTTGGTTGACTGCAGTGGTTACTCGTCCTTGCAGCTTGTTGTCGAGTGTAACACCTGAACTCGACGACACCTCTCTCCAAATTGCCGATGGTTCCATGCTCGTTGTAGCTGGCCCAAAATTCTGTCGATGTGGTGTCTGGTCGTAGTAGTTGAACAGCTCATCTCCCCGTCTTCCACCTTTTGGGCGATTGGTACCTCGCATGTGAGGCATATTTGCGCCGAAACTCTGGCTACTACTCCATTGGATGTATGGATAGGTGGGCTCTTTTCGAATCCCGCTTGAGCTCATTTTAAGTGAGAAGCGTGGCTGTAAGTGACCGAACTATACTATAATCGTTGGTGTAGACGGGCGGAGATCTCCTAGCTTATATGGCCATAGATCGTGATGCTAGGGCCGTTTGAGATATGTATCAGATGCACTGCACAATAGCCGTATTTGAAACAAAGCACAGATCAAGCACGCTTTCGGTTTGAATCTTCCTCCGTCCAAAGGAGGCGAAACACTCAGTTGTTTCATATCTTATTATTGTGGAGACGACGCAAAACGCAAAACGCGTGTTGGTGGTGTCCGGGTGCATGATACGCAAGCAGACGCGTATCGAGATCTGCCACAAAGTCTCATCTTTCCGCCGAAAGCCGGCGGTGATGATTTCAAAGGTTGGAGCTTCATGATGAGACGTTTAAGAGGCTCATGATGGAGTGATTGGGGTTTTATCTGTAGCTTAAGCTTCAGGATGAGCGCATTCTCGGTCTCATGGCCATCATCTGCACTAATAAGGGACAGGTACATGACCTATAGGGACCGCTCTTCTCTGGTCTCCCCGGTGTCGCTTCGCTCTAATGGTAGCTTTGATCAGCTACTAAAGAAGCTTCACCTGCAGTTGCTCCAATATTACACTGTGAGTACTTTTACCTCGTTTTGTCTCGTATGCAAGGTGTTAACAGCTGTTTATATAGGGCCATGCGCACTTCGAGAACGACTTCCGACACATCATACATGATCTCTACAAGCTGGTTGTGCGAGACGAAAGCAAAGTCTTTGCCCTCTTCCAGCATGACGTTCTTCTTCTTCTTGCTCGAGTGGACATCTCACGCGTACCCTCCCCTGCTACTGCTGACTTTATTGGTGTCTTCGACCTGTTGTTGTCTGAACTTACCAAGCGCTATGATGACTTCTCACCAGAGTTCGAGTATGTGCTTCAACGCACCAGCAAGATCATGGGGGTATTCCTTATCAGCTGTCTCGAGTATAAGAGGTTACCAGCTGAAAAAGTTGAGCTCATCTCAGTATTCGTTCTTAAGTTGACGCAGTACTATCTTACGTTAACTGAATTGGTTGACTACTGGTTCACTTTCTCGTTGACTGAACCAGATATTATGTACTTGGTTACTACCAAAAGGCTTCCAACCAATGTGTTTCCAATCTACGAGTTGGCGAAGGACTTTTTGTTCATGGATGACTCTTTGACAAAAAGCGCTAAAGATACACTACTTCATGTCATCTTGATCAGTTGCTTCTCTAATGAGTTGGAGAAGTGGGTATTACTGAGTGATTTTCCTGGCCTAATTCTTGCTGGTCTCCTCTCAATATTTAACAAGATATGTTACAACGATACGCTTTCTTCGATAATAAACTTCGTCACAGGTGATTCACCAGTGGAAAATCCAAGCTTTGAAGAGTTTGACGGAAGCATGGGGTTCGTGATGGACCTCATTTCATATGCCAGTCATGACACTATCAAGATTGCTTTTTTGAGCTCATTTCACAACAAGTTCGTTATACCTTTGATGTTTTATTTTCGTGCTGAAGGACAGTGCCACCTTAAAGTTCTTACTCTCTTCACATACACCCTCGAGAGACTTGTCATTCCAACTAGTACCAATGAATTTACCAACTCTCTCATCGTTGACTTTCTTATTGAGAAGTGCTTCATCAATGAAAGCGAAAACATCATCAATATCTACATCGATACACTTAGTGAGTGTAGAGATACCACTTCTGCCCTTGTTCCTTTGTTCAAGCTCCTAAGTATTGTTTCTCGAACCAACGCTCCTGAGCTACTCCTTGCTACCCTCTACACTAATCCACTGGACACTACATTAGCTCTTGACCCACAAGCATTACATCGCCTTGCATCTGAGGCTAGGTCAGTTGTAGAAAAGGAATCGTCATTGGAGATCTTGCTCACCGGTTGCATTGATGTCTCATTCAAATATTTGAATGCCCAGTTAGCAACACTGACTCAGCCTAGACGGCTCATATCTTTTGACTCGTCAACAGTTCTCGGCTCAGTCATCTGTCTGGAGTTGTACCTGTTTTTCAACCACATGCCGACTACAAACGAACAGTTGATCCGGCTTTTAATGGACTTGGTGAATGCCAATACAGGATATGTGACCAACTTCCTGTGCGAGAATCCTCTTGAGGACAGTCTCTTCTTTGAAATCTTTGACTATCTCTGTGAATGTCATTCTCATTACGACCGCAAGCTTCGTCATGGTGTAGAGACGCTTCATGTCATGAGACCAAACGCTCGGTTGTTGGCTAGCCTCAAGATATTGCATCCCGTTGCACAACAAAGGTTGAGGCATGATGAACACAACCTGAAGGTACTGATAAATCTGTGCCAAATACAACTGAATGTCGACTTGTTCAAGATCTTTGTTGTCAGGTTTTATGCAGCACAGCGTGCGAGCCTCGCCCTCCATAAGATCAAGTACAGCACACGAAATCAATAGCAAGGTCGACGTCTACGCAATATTTTGTTTTTGTAGTATACATTTCCAACTATAAAGATGTTGTGATACCTAACATATCTCAGTAGCGTTAAACCCCCTGTGGCTGACATGGCATAGCCAACCACCTTGTGAATGCAAAAATCAAATCGTAACGTAACCCTTGAAACAACCATAACCTTTTTCTTTTTTTCAAAAACAAAACAAACTTAACATAGTGTACAAATGAACCAGAGTGCAAACTTCTTCTCTGATTCTTGGATATCATTGTGTGTGCATGTGTGCATATGTGCAAATAGTTCATCAGTAGCAGCCGTAAAGACGGCCCTTCTCCAAGTCCTCAAGAGTAGACTCGACAACCTCCTCATCGTCATCATCTTCAACTAGTTCAATGGTGGCATACTTGATCAAGTCCCATCTTTTCCAGAAGGTCATAGCCTCTTCAGCATCATCACCTTCCAAATAGTCTTGAAGATAGTACTTGGCCTTGAGCAAGCGGTCCTTCAATTGTTGCAGCTTGACGCTGCTTGGTTGACCACTGACCTTCTTGATCTCAACCTCACTATCGTACTCGGTCAAGTTCGTAGCTGAGGATCTGTAGCCTTCTTCAACATCATCATCATCATCACGATCAGACTCATTGTCAGAGACACCAAGTGATGCTGGTGTGTTTGGCATATAGTCATCATTGTTGTAAACCTCATTTTCAGCATAAAATGTGGCATCACAGTAGCGAGCCCAAGCCTCATCAATGGCAGAAACCAAGTAATCGAAGCAACGGTTTCTTGAAACTCTGTCGCACTCAACGGCAGACTTCTTACCTGATGACTTGGAGTCACTAGAGAAACCACCAACTTGAGAGTTACGGCGGGACAAGGACTCAAGCTCCTTCTCAGCAGACTTCTGCGAAGGAGAGGTAGCAGAGGAGGAGAGTGAAGAAGTCCTGGATTTCTCCTTGACTGAATCCTTTTCTTCATTAGCGTCAGCGTCATCGTCATCAATGTCACTGTATTGAGAGATAGCCATGCTCAGCTTGTCATCGGAAAAAGACATTGATTGCCTTCTCATGGATGAGGCTCTCTTTCTGGCTCTTCTCTGATTGTTCAAGTAGCAGGACTCATCCTCGGAGTCATCATCCTCAGAGGACGAAGACGTGTACAAGGCAGCAACAGTAGCAGAGTTGCGTCTGCTCCAAGCAGGGGCGAGACAAACGCGCTTGCAGGGCGCAAACGAAACGTTCGACTGCGTACTGAAGGACTTCGAGCGCTTTAACGAACTTGGCTTAACAGCGATGGAAGAAGCCATCTTAAAATATGGGGAAAGAAGTGAAGGGTGGTGTGTGGATGTCCGCGAGGCTCGTTGCGCAAAACCAGTTACCTAATCCGGTAGCAAAAATGGCGCGAGAGTGCGAAAAGGACACGTAGCTGAGCAGCGCAGTAAAGGCGTCAGCGATATGGCAAACAGAGAAGCGTGCTCAACAGGGAGACCAGCTGCTCGTCAAAGACTTGTTCTCTTTCTCGAACGCAACGGCGTAGAGAACGTTTGCGGTGCGTAGGGGCGCGGTGGAGCGGTAGAGCGTAGTAAGCGTGTTCAGGCACTTGCGGTGGGCGATGTTGGTTGCCCGGTGCTGTGCTGAGAATTGCGGTGTCACAGTTCGCGCTGGGAGTTTTGGGGTGGTTGTTGGAAAGAGGAAGGATGCCAAAAAGTTTTATAGGACCGCGGAACTTTTTCGTCTGGCGCAGGAGAGGCAGCAATACTCGACGCTGATTGGTTGCTGGAGCGCGAGATCCATAGCAACTCAGCCGGGTAACCCCAGCTCAGCCTGGTTCGGGACGCATTGGTTGCCCTGGGCAGCAGCTTCGCCCGTCCAGTGGCGAAACGTGGCGAGCAATCGGTGGCAAAACATCAACACTATTCGCCGGGTCCTCGAAGTTTTTGTTAGACACCATGTTTCGAAATTACACTCTCTTGATCCCTAGTAGCATGTAACTATCCTATGTAAGTTTGGATCTTGTAGCTCGTCATCTACAATCTCAAAATGCTCACTAAAGTTGAAGTTGTTTGGATGTTTGCCACTCTCATGCCGCCAACAAATTTGCGCAACTTCCCCTTTCGGCCGGGAGCCCCTATTTTTTTGCGCAAGTAGGCTGTAGAAGAACTTTCCTTGACATTCCACATTTCCAAAGCTGTCCGAATTGGGAAGCTTTTACGCCAAACTCCTTGATTGAGTCTTTTAAAGCCTACAACTCCCTTACCAGCCGGCAGAAACGTGTATAAATCACCTTTGCATTGTCTAAGAATTGAATATGTAACAATACCAAGGACTCTGTATCACGATCTGCCTGCTGCCGGTGGCTGCACTCTCTATCTTCTGGAAGTCTCACTAGCTTTTGTGCTTTGGGCGCGCTCGCGATTACTAGAGCCTATGAAAAAAAAAAAAACCAGCGATGAGCTGAAGAACCTACCTCAAACCCTCACCTCAACCAAACAATGACCGCTGGGCATTTCAGCTAATCACAGTTTAATGTACGTGATTATACACGCGTCATGAAGCTGTAGGTCTTCTCTTCATTTCCCAGTTACGACTGACGCTGTTTCATACCAATACTCTTGATCTCAGATATTCAAGATCCCACAACCACACCGCATGTCTTAAGTCAATCGGCTACGTTCTTATTTAGAGCGCAAAACGTCGTTTTGATGTGTCTTTATGCGAAGAACAAATTGTCTACTCCTCCGGATAGAGCTGTGCCTGGATGTTTCATCCATTCACACCATCTTGTTCCAGAGTTAATTATCTTGGCCCCTGCGTTTTGCAGAACCATTTGATAATCTCAGGACTTCTCAAGGTGGAGTTCTCCATCCTTTCATACTGACTTACTCGAATTAATGTCTAGAAGAGTTTGGGATGGCTGGCGTTCTGCCCGCTATCTAGTTTCGCTCTTTGCATGACGACATTGATTCACTAATGGTTTGACGGTCCAGTTATGCAGGGCCTCGAGCCTAAACTCTCGCATCTTCTGGGGAGGTTAAGACGAACACTTCGTAGTCAATACATGATTTCCAATTAAATCAATATCATTAGCATCGTATACAAAAATCATCCAAGGGTATCAGGTATCTTTGGATGTCAGCTTTCAGAGTTACAGGGTGCATATCTGCGCGCATTGTGGGGCACAAGACCAATTCCGTTGCAACATTGAATAACATTCAATCAAACGCAACCAGTATCTTGCTTATGAGAGGGATCCATAGGAGCTGCCACCACCAATTGCCTGGTATCCATTCTCTGGAATTGGGTGCTGAGAAATAATGTAGAGAGCGTGGAAGAGACCAGGGAGGAAACCGAGCAGGCAGAGCAAGATGTTGATCAAGACTGGCTAGAGTTAGTAACATGCAGGCAATGGAAATCCCAAAAGGCGACTTAGAGATTCAAGAGGTCATACCAAGCCGCCAACATAACATTGACGGATGATATGGCCTCATAGCAGCATCTCAAATCATAATTGGCTGTTGGGATAGATTTACTTACAATCAGAGGACCAAAGGCCAGATTTGATGAGCACCGGGATAGGAGGGAGGAAGAAGGAGACGAAAACCAAGAGCCAGTCTTTAGCGTGCATTTTGTATTGTTAGCGTTGTACGGTTACTTGATTGTAGTTCACGTGAGCAGGACTAAGTTGAAGGAAGAGAAAGGGTGATTTAGGTTGCTCGCTCGCTTGCTGCCTCCGGCCTCGTGCGGGTCGCCTCAATGACACGCGCAGAAATGGCAGACAGATACGGGGCATGTAGCAAAAAAAAAGTCACAAGGTCCTACCCGGATTCGAACCGGGGTTATTCGGATCAGAACCGAAGGTGATGACCGCTACACTATAGAACCATTGTTCGCCAGCCTGATGCCTTTTTGAGATTTTGATGCTACCGAGATGCCGAGATGCACTTCATGTAACTTATAAAGAGACCAAAACGCCCAATATTGTCTCATGTCAGTTTTCACGAATATTTGAGCCGTTTTGAATACCTAAACTTATTGCAGGAGGGTCTTCGAAACACGCCTCGTATTTTCTGCACTTGATCGTCTGTCTGTGGTGACGGCCTGGCCCCTGAAGAGCAGGAGTTTTCGAAAGCTACTGTACTAAGCGAACGCGTCAGTATCGTATCTTTGACGACAATGTCTGCGCCATACTAAACCACGTTCTTCAAGTCTCTCGACATTAACGCGTCGAGACTCTGCTTCCCGTAAATAGCTCGCCTATCTAAAACACGTTCTGCTAGTCTCCTAAGATTAACGCGTCGAGACTATGCTTCCTGTACCGTAGTAATTTACCCCTTTTGTCGTCGCGTCAGCGCGTCGCGACTGTTCCTCAATTTAACGTTCTCTTCCTTGGGTGCCCGCCGTGCCTACCAGGAAACCTTATCCTGTCACATTCAACTTAGCCCAGCTTTTTCACTTTACAATCTCTCAGACACGTTGGTCAGCCTGTCCTAATGTTTATCTGATTTTGTTGTACTATGAGGTAACTAGGTACAAGGCTGAGTCGATAATTTTGACTCATGCCTCCATGCAGGGTTTGTTTCGGGTGGATACTCGCCTGTCCCCTCAGCCAAAGTCTGGCTGTCGAAGCACGCTCAATCCAGGAACCGCATGGTTCATACACGCCGCTATCGCAAATCTGCCTGTTATGGAACGTTAACTGGTGCCCGTGAGGGGTACCCTTGTTCCGGATACCGGGAAACTCATCCAGAGATAGATAAATTCGTAAAGGAGTTTGAGTTCTCCTCTGGCCAATATCATCCGTAGTCACGGCTTAGAAGGTCAGCATCTAGTCATTACTATGGTGTCGCTTATATCATCGTTCTCCCTGGGATCTGTGATAGCAGTATTTTCGGTATGCAAAGATCAGCAAGCATTCCTATTTTTACTACACAGAGCTTGAGATGGTTGTTCCTCAAAAGATCAGCAACGGAGCACAGATCTGAAGAATCCGAACTGTGAATGAACGAATCTATCTGATCGATGAAATTTTGGGTTGCTACTGGCAGCACTGTGTATATGATTATCACAGTGAACAGGGGTACAATGTACAAATGGGTCTGTACAATTTTGACAGTTGCATGGATACATATGACACGGCTGGAATTGGCCCGTCCCTGCTGCAATTATGACTGAACAGAAGCTGAAAACATGTAGTGCTGGTCTATGAGTTGTAGTGACACACAATTCTTGCACCTTCATCGGTTGTTCTAGGCCCCACTTGGGATCCATGGCTGAGCTCGCTTATAATCGGTCTGTGGTCCTTTTCAAATCTCGAAACCCTTGCCCCGAAATTGTACTCCGGCTACAGAATCTCGCACATATCGTGTGAGGAGCACGCAGAGCCCCCACCGCGACACGAGACTATGACATGAACTCACATTCTAAACTGTCCTTTCCACAATGATGCCACATCTGGTACAGTGGGTGGCTACGATGGCTTCCTATCGAATTACGCTTCCTGCGTTCGCCATTTCAACTTCGGGCACCATGACGGAGTCGAGGGAGCAGGAGTAAAAAGAAATTGCGAAAATGACACAGCCAGCTCTGCTGCAGATTCGCAAGCGGTGAATACCTCAGGGAACAAAGAAACAACACCCTTCCATTCCCAGGTAGCACTCTTATATCTGACAATTCTGGTGAGCCCTCTGCCGTGGTCTGGGCAGCAGGTGTTTGGCTTTGTCCAACTTTAACCCCTCTACGTATCCCTCCTTCAGCCTTCTCTTAGACAGAACTAGGCTCACCGATGTTCTCTGGGCCCCGTGCTCGCTGCTCGCTGACATCTGCTCTCCAGATGAGCTGCATGTAATTCCTATTCCTAATCGGGACAAAGGCTCGTGTTCTAGACCGGGCCGAGAGACCCACAACGCTGTAAAGGGGCGCGTTCTAGGAGGGGGCTTAATACGGAAATGAGCGTGTCGGGTCTGGCGGACGATGGAAACGAGTCCTCCGTTTTGACTTGTCGCTAGAATCGGGGACCTATTTGAGTTCAGGTTTGCGTACCGTGACATCCTTTGTGTGAAGAAGCTAAAGTTTGGGATACACGAACAGCTATAAGTCTGAGAGCCAAACAGACACAATTATTAAGCTTGTAGTAGTGTCCAGTAATAAGACCTAAGGGACAAAAATTTTTAAGCCAATGCAATGGCTCCATTCTTCTCGAGCCAGAATCCTCGCTCGCCTCCATCAAAAGCCCCTAAGAGCCTCAACTCGGAATTTCCTCCACTTCTCGAGAAGCCAATTCACGTCAGGGTTAAAGTATTTCTACTCGGAAAAGCCGGTCTAAGAGATGAGCGGTTACACACTGTCACATTCCGCTGATGACTCTTCTCAAGAGTGGATCACCCACCTCACGTAGTAGCACACATCCAGCCCACCGTGTTATAACATCTTAGCACATCATAACAGCTTATCGCCCCCACTATCAAACCGCTCAGTCCCCTCTTTGACATCTCAGACCACTGGCGCGGTCTCAAGCCAAGCATGCGGGCCATCTATTACATCCCAAATAGGAAACTCTCCTTCCACATCTGCGGCACGCGCATCCAAGATGGGCGCATGTACGGAAAATTTTTCCTAGGAGAAAATTCCAGATACGCGTTTGGGGGCTGTGGCGCGAGGTGAAAGGGAAATGATATAAAAGCCGTGAAGCCCGCTCCTCTCATCCCGAAACTCCTCCCACTTTGTCTCTTCTTCTCTCTTCACCCCATAGATTATACACAATGAACTTCAAGACTGTTGTCGCTGCTCTCGCTTCTGTTGCCGCCGTCCAGGCCGCTAACGCCACCGCTAACGCCACCAACGGTACCAACGGTACCTCTTCTGTCTCTACCGGTGCTGCTGCTTCCAACGCTGTTGGTGCTGGTGTCTTCGGTGCTGCCGTCGCTGCTGGTGTTGCTTTCCTTTTCTAAGTTGAACACATCTGAAAACAAACAGACCATATACCACTACTTCATTACCGCCCATTCACATGCTTGAAGCAAGGGCTTTGATATTGGCTTAATACAAACATTCTGTTTCTCATCTTGTTTTTGGTTTCATTTCTTTCGGTTCACGGTGTTCTCTTTTCCATAATTAAAAGGAAAGTTAATTAATTCTTATAAACAATTTGTAGCTTCTGAAGTATCCTATATCATCTACTATCTAGCTTCTTTCCTCAAGTCATTGCAAGTTAGGCGAGCTCACCTTGGAGAGGATAAGGTGGCGTACCGTCACCTGATTGGACGAATGACTAGTAGGTTACAATGCGGACCCTTCCTGGCCGTGGGTCGTCTGGTGGCGCAGCGCTCAGCTTGACGGCGTAGCGCCAACAGCAGCTTCCAGTACTGCTCTGTACCCCTGATGCTATCCTAACTTAATCTTTGTCCTCTTGAACTTTACTGCCTTTGGGTAGTGCCTTCACCAACTTAAGATAGCCGTCCGGCTGCTCCGTTTACCAACGGGCACTGCTCTGCATTCCCTAGGGCTAAAAATAGATATATTATTCTCAGTGTACACGTGATACTAACACCCAAACACCAACCAATTTAGGACAGCTCCAAAGCCGCCGTTGTCAAGGAAACGCGAGCCCGCGCCGCCTAGTGAGTGCCATTTGTTTTTGTTTTGTTTTGATTTTTAGATCTCAGCGCGTTCAATATACTGCTCTCCTCCATAAGAAACAAATAGACATCACTGACAGTCCAGCTCACATCATGGACATCAATCTCTCAGAACTGATAACTGTCTTTCAACAGGCCGACAAGGACTCCTACACGTGTCGTGATGCCGAAGGTCTTCTCGAGCAAGTCACAGGATCTCTCTCCGTGAGTCCCGAGTCCATCTCTGATTCACAAATCTTCGAGGCACTTGAAGAGCTTGTTTTGGCGTATCCTACAGTCAGCAAGCGTGAACAGAAGGAAATTGTCCAGATCGTAACCTCTTCACTTCACAATCAGTCCGATAATGCTGCGAGTGTCATTGAAAGCGGTCAGACAGATGCCTTCCCAGCGCAGAAGCAGTACTTGGAAGCTTACGCATATCTCACAAATATCTTGTTGACCTATCTTGGTCTTGAGAATATCCCACAGTCATCTTCCAACAGTAAAAAAGTTACCGCCCAAGCTGCCGAGGTGTTCAAGAACAACAGTGCCCAGTTGGAGGCGATCATGGAGTCGGTATGCGTCATGTACAGACTTCACTTGGGAAAATTGTTCGTCACGACTCCAGAGAGAGACCTCTTCATCGGTGCCATTACAAGACCATTGTACCTTTTGATGGAAAGTGAACCAAGAATGAAAGTGGTGACTGTCAAGATGTACATGTTCAAAGTGATCGCCATGGCTGTAAAGTTTCATAACCATGCATCTGCTGCTCAAGCTGCCATTCTTCAAAACTTGACGTATTTCGGCCATTTGCACAATGTTATGGCTGAGCTCTTGCAAATTTTGAATGACCAATATGACTACCCACAACTCACCGAGGATGTTTTAAGAGAGGTGAGTAATAAAGAGTTCAATCCAAACGATAACAACGGTCCTAAGCAGATCTCATTGTTCATCGTCAAGGTCTCTGAGTTGGTTCCAAGAGTGTTACTCAAACAGATGACATTGGTTTCTCAACTATTGAATAACAGTTCCTACACATTACGTTGTGCTGTTGTGGAAGCATGTGGTAACATTATCTTGGAGATTTCAAATGATGAGGATGAGCTTGATAGACACCAGAATCAGATCGGTAAGTTGTTAGACCTATTGGTTGAAAGATTCCTGGATCAAAACCCATACGTCAGAACCAAGGCAGTCCAGTCGCTGCTGAAACTCTGTGAGGCGGATGCAAAGTTTACCAAGCACCGCCAAACTTTCATGGATTTGGCTGTCAGAAGTTTGGAGGACAAAAGTTCTTTGGTAAGACGTAATGCTGTAAAGCTCATGTCCAGACTTGTCTTGACGCATCCGTTTGGTGCCCTCCACGGCACACAATTAACCCTCTCGGTGTGGGAGAAGAGACTTGAAGATGCTGAAAGTGAACTTGAGAAGCTCGGACCAAGCGATACCACACAGGCCGTCATAGAGCGCAACTTGGAAAGGGAAACTGATGAAGAGGAAAAAGGTATGACATCTCGTATCGAGAAAGAGAGTGACACAAACGCCATCTTTAAAGTTAAGCTCACCATCCAGTACTACAAAGATGCCATTCATTTCATCGAGCAAGTCCACCAGGGTATTGAGATCGCTGCTCAGCTCTTGTACTCCAGGAACAGAAACGAGGTGATTGAAACTATGGACTTCTTCGTCCTTGCTGATGCCTACTCCATTGAAAATGTCTGCACTGGTATAAGACGTATGCTCCATTTGGTTTGGATGAAAAGTAATAACGATGAAGGTACCAATGTTGCTACACATTTGGTTGAGTGTTACAAAAACTTGTTCTTGCTGGCTCCAGACGACTCTTCTGAACTCGAGGCTGCCGCAATGATCGCTAAGAACTTGATCTCACTCACATACAATGCCACCATTCCAGAGTTGGCCTCATTGGAGAAGTTGTTGGGCTTGATGTACGAATCCTCATTGATTAATGATATGGTCATCAAGGTGCTTTGGCAGATATACAGCTTCCAAAACCAGTCTTTCTCCAAGAAGCAGCGTCGCGGATCTATCATTGTTCTTGGTATGCTCTCACTTGTTGACCATGAAGTTGCTATGAAGGGGATTGACTCCTTGCTCAACATTGGATTGGGTGCTCATGGCAAGGAAGATCTTTTATTGGCCAAATACTCCTGTATTGCTTTGAATCGTGTTGTTCCTCAGGATAAGAAGATGTCCAATTTCAAGATTCCAAGAGAAGAAGACGCGATCAAGAAGCTTGCATCGCTTTTGGTTGAATATAACGAGGACAGTGAATACTACAGCGTTGCTGAGCCTGCTATAAATACCATCTTCAACATTTCAAGTCAACCAGAGGAAACCGCTACCATGATCATCAAGGAGAAGACACGTCTGACATTTGGAAACCTGGCTGAAAATCAATCTCAAGTTGTCTCGCTCTCTCAGCTCTTGTTCATCGTTGGCCATGTTGCCATAAAGGTCATTGTCCATTTGGAAGCTCTCGAGGCCCAGTTTAAGAAGAAGAAGATCGAGGCAGAGATCACCAAGGCCAAACAAAAGGATGAGAACGCTAATGAACTTGAGATGATTGGTGGTACCTCTGAAGATGACTTCGCAGATGCAATCACATTCATCAAAGAAAAGGAATTATTGTATGGAGAACACTCCCTTTTAGCCAAATTTGGTCCACTTGTTAGAGAAATCTGCTTGAACAACCTCAAGTATGACAACAAAATTCTTCAAAGATCTGCTGTGCTTTGCTTGGAGAAGTTGATGTGTGTCTCCTCTAAGTACTGTGAGGACAATTTGGCGTTGTTGATTACCATCATGGAGAAGTCTGATGATCCTGTGATCCGTTCCAATGCTGTTTTGGGTCTCGGTGACATGGCTGTGTGCTTCAACAACTTAGTGGATGAGAATACTGACTTCTTGTATCGTCGTTTGCATGATGAGGACTTGATGGTCAAGCGTACATGTTTGATGACTATTACGTTCTTGATTTTGGCTGGCCAGGTCAAGGTAAAGGGTCAGTTGTCTCAGATGGCGAAGTGTCTTGAAGATCCAGACCAGGGTATCAGTGACATGTGTAAGTTATTCTTCACTGAGTTAGCTTCCAAGGACAATGCCGTCTACAACGGTTTCATTGATATTTTCAGTGGCTTGTCCAGTGATGAAACTTTGGAGAAGGATGCTATGAAGCGGATTGTCAAATTCTTGCTCTCGTTCATTGAGAAAGAGAGACACCAGAAGCAGCTCAGTGAAAAGTTGTTGCAGAGATTGGCCAAGGTGGAGAATGAGAACCAGTGGCAGGATGTTGCATTCGTGTTGAGCACATTGCCTGTGAAGAACGACCAAATCACACAGGCGTTGGAGGCTGGTTATACCATGGTCGCCGCAAGGGAGTAACTATCGGACGGTTAGGTTAGGATTATGGAACTAGTTTATAACAGGCATGTAATTATGACGCTTTTAATGATGATTTGGACATGGAATATATGACGTTAAGAGCACTGGCGTGTCACGTGTACGACCTTCGCGCTTTGCCCTTTTGCGGGGTCAACGATGTTGTCGGGCCGCGAATGAGGAGGAGCCAATATCAAATCGTTTGTTCTGAGGGGACAGCTCACCCCACAACAACACAACGCAAGACAGCTCAGCTAGTCATCTCAGGCCCTCAAATAACTACTGGCGCTGCTTCCAGAGTCAATTTTCTGCAACATGTTACGAGCTGTTGGTTCCAGAGGCTCTCTCAGGGCTGCACGTTTGCATGCCGTCAGACCATTCACCCACTCCTCACGTCTCCACCTCAGCGAGATGGACGCCTACGAGCCAAAGAAACCTCCACCACGCAAGTTCAAGTTTGACACCGACAAGATTGACAATCCGTTGGGTACCTATAAGCCAACCACGCTCATTGAAGATCTTGAGATCTATGATGAGGACATGAAGGCTGAGATGGATCGCGCGAAGGAAGACAACTCAAAGATTAGACACTTCACAGTCAACTTTGGACCACAGCATCCTGCTGCTCACGGTGTCTTGAGATTGATTTTGGAATTGCATGGTGAGGAAATTATCAGATCGGATCCACACATTGGTTTGCTGCACAGAGGTACCGAAAAGCTCATTGAGAGTAAGACGTACTTGCAGGCCCTGCCCTACTTTGACAGATTGGACTACGTCTCGATGATGACCAACGAGCTGTCTTTCTGTCTTGCTGTTGAAAAGCTGCTGAACATTGAGGTTCCAATCAGAGCCAAGTACATCCGTACCATGTTTGGTGAGATTACACGTATCTTGAACCACCTGATGTCCGTCTTGTCCCATGCCATGGATGTTGGTGCATTGACTCCTTTCTTGTGGGGATTCGAGGAGCGTGAAAAGCTTATGGAATTCTACGAAAGAGTATCCGGTGCTCGTTTGCACGCGGCATACTTCAGACCAGGTGGTGTTTCTCAGGACCTTCCACCTGGCTTGCTTGATGACATCTACATGTGGGCTACTCAGTTCGGTGACCGTATCGACGAAACCGAGGAATTGCTAACCGATAACAGAATTTGGAAGCAGAGAACTGTTGGTGTAGGTATCCTCACAGCTGAGGAGTCCTTGAACTATAGTTGTTCTGGTGTCATGTTGAGAGGATCTGGTGTTCCATACGATATTCGCAAGTCGCAGCCATACGATGCCTATGACCTTGTTGACTTTGACGTTCCAGTGGGTCTCAACGGTGATTGTTATGATCGTTACTTGGTCCGTATGGCTGAGTTTAGACAGTCATTGAGAATCATTGAGCAGTGCTGTAACCATATGCCAGCGGGTGCGGTTAAGGTTGAGGACTATAAAATATCACCACCACCAAGAGCACTAATGAAGGAGGATATGGAGGCTCTCATTCACCACTTCCTCCTCTTCACTAAGGGTTACGCTGTACCACAAGGAGAGACATATGTCCCTATTGAGGCCCCAAAGGGTGAGATGGGCTGTTACGTGGTGAGCGATGGCTCTGAGAGACCATATAAATGCAAGATTCGTGCTCCAGGATTTGCACACTTGGGCGCCTTCGACCATATATCTAGAGGGCATCTTCTTGCTGATGCCGTTGCCATCATCGGAACCATGGACCTTGTCTTTGGTGAAGTTGACCGCTGATGTGGTTACCTGTCTCTTCGGAGATTGATATTTATTGCCCTATTTATTCATTATTTATTGCCAATGGTGGCTACGCCCGCTCATTGTGCCCTATTTATTTAAGTTATCCATAAATGACAAATATAAAGCGACAAATAGCTGTCAGTGACGTGATGAACATTAAAGAGAGTGCATAACTTGGTCGACTGCCAAATTTCAACGTGCCACATAAGCACGTCAACTTTCGAGCGCGCGTGTCCTTTTGCACACTGTGTCATGAATTGTGATGAACTCCCTTAATTGAACGCTTCATTGCCGTCGGTTGTCGTTCATTCAACATGAGTTCGAGAAAGAGAGTGCCTGTGGTTCCGGCATTGAAACGCTCGGTTCCCGCCGGCGAGTCAATTACGCCGTTTTACAAGAAGGGCCGTAAGTGGACTTACTTCTCTACCGCTCCCAACAGCACGTTGGTGTCTTCCTCTAAGTTGAACGCTTGGGATTTCAGATACATCATTCTGTTGACTGTGGTGTCTTTTGCTGCCAGAATTTACGCCCTTGGGGAACCGTCCGTTGTTGTCTTTGACGAAGCACATGTCGTGTCTCACATAAACAAGTACATCGATGGTGTCTACTTCAACGATGTAACACCACCACTTGCTGGTCTTTTCTATACTTTCGTTGCCTATTTGGCTGGCTACAGAGGTGAGGCTCCATTGACAAAGCCAGGCCAGGACTATTTGCTCACCACCTTCCCATTCAAAACCTTGAGAGCTGTCACTTCCGTTCTTGGATCTGGGATCTGCAGCATCGCCTTTTTGACACTCCGCTCCTCTGGTGTCAGACCAATCGTGGCCCTTGCCGTGTCTTTGGTATTTGCCTTTGAGAATATGGCTGTCATCACAAACAGACTCTTCATGCCGGACACATTGTTCATGTTTGGAGTGGCCTTGGCTGTCTACTCCTACAAGAAGTTCGACTTGACAGAGCCATTCGGTAAGAAGTGGATCAAGTACCTTTTGATGACTGGCGTCTCTCTTGGTTTGACTGTCTCCACCAAGTGGATTGGTCTTGCCACTGTCACATGGATTCTTGCCCTCACTGGTATCAAGCTCTGGTACATTCTCGGTGACCTTGATGTTACCAATTGTGCGGTCTCGAAACACTCATTTAGTAGACTCGGTGCCTTCGTTATTGCTCCGGCTGCCATCTACTTTGGTATCTTTGCTGTTCACATCATGCTCCTGACTCAGTTTCACAACGATGCCTCGCTTCTCTCCACTGCCTTTCAGCGTGAGTTGATCGGTAACGATGTCCACACCATTCCAAAGTACGTCACATGGAACTCCACCATCACCTTGCGTCACTCTGACTCGCTTGGTGGATACCTCCATTCTCATCCATACAAGTACAAGTCTGGCTCCAGGGAGCAGCAGGTCACTGTCTTCAACTTTAAGGACTTCAATAACGAATGGATTATCGAACCAGGTGTCGGTGCCAGATTTGATGTCAACGAACCAAGAATCAAACAGGGTCAGGAAGTTCAGTTGAGACATAAGAATACAGGTGCCGTCATGCGCGTTGACAAGTTCAAGCCTCCAATGTCTGAGCAGGATTATGATCACGAGGTTGCTTGTTTTGGTAACTCTTCTTATGCAGGTAACGAGACCGACAAGTACCAGATTAAATTCAAGAATGAGAAGGAGAGTAAGGACAAGTTCCTTACCGCTACTGACGCTGAGTTCCGTCTCTACAATAGCAAGAAGCGTTGTACCGTTTTATCTCATGATATCAAGCTCCCAGACTGGGGTTTCGGTCAACAAGAAGTTATCTGTGTCGACTCTCCGACTTTGGCACGTACCTACTTCAAGGTTGAGAACGTGAAATATCCAAAGTCGCTCGATCTTGAAAAGTATCCATTCTTGAAGGAGAAAGTTCCACATGTTGAAGTTCCAATGTGGAAGAAGTTCCTTGAAGTAAACAACAGAATGTATCGCCTCTTGAAGGGTATCAAAGTCACCAACAAAAACGCCTCCTCTGGTTCCTCGTGGCCATTACTCAGCAAGGGTGTCCGTTTCTCAACCCGTCCAAACTCGTCATTGTATGTTATTGGTAACCCAGTCACCTTCATCTTCCCTCTCGTGCTTATTCCAGTGCTTCTTCTTCTTGCCACTGTGGGCTTCTTCCGCGGTGACAAACTCGTTCAGACATTTAACTACACCAATCAGTCCGCTAGTTATGCACTCGGTTTCCTCATCCACTGGCTTCCATATGTCTTGCAGGATGGAGAATTCTTCTTGCAGTACTACATCCCAGCTTTATACTTCGGTGTTCTTCTTGCTGGTGTAAGTTTGGAGTACGTTATGTTCAAGAACTCCACCCTGGGTAACGCACTTTGCGTCATTATGGTCTTGGCTTCATTCCACTACTTCAGTGCTGTGCTCCCAGTGATTTGGGGTACCAGCTGGACTGAACAGGCTTGCGAAGCTGCTAGACTGTTCCCAAGTTGGGATATGAGATGTGATACTTACAAGTAATTTGAAATTTGTGTGTAACAACTAAAGAAAGCCATTTGTTTATGTGTATATATAAGGAATCAAAGAAAAAAGACAAACTGGTCTAGTAGACAAATCTAAAGTCGAGACGCTTGTTACCAATATCGGTAGTATTAGCGATGTACTCGTCCCGCTCATCTATGGACAACTTATTCCAAATCTTGTCTCTTTGAGCGTTTCTCCACTTGTAGAAGAAGATAGACAAGATACAGGCAACGAATGCAGAAATGGTAATGATGATCAGCTGAAGGTTACCTCTGTGATACAATGGCTTGTCATCCTCACGGTAAATATTAGCGGAAACGATAGCGGCAGCTTGAGAAAACATGTTCACCAAAGCCGCACTGACAGCTCTTGATCTGACCGAGTTTGAGTTTGAAGAGCACCAACTAATGGAGATTGCCCAAGATGGACAGAATCCGAGAAGTAACGTCAGGATAGCGTATGTTGGCCAGACGTTAACTTGAGAACCTGGCCAGAAACGAAGCGGTACAAGGAAAGTGAAGATCCAGACTGATGTGAAAGCCAGTGTTAATGCTCTGGCATTGAACCTCTCAGAAGCCCATCCAAGGAGAACTAGTTGGAACATTTGAAGTATATTGTAAGGGATAGCCAAGAGATTGGTGTGGAATGTGGAGAAACCGAGCTGACGAAGAGTAAGTGTCAAATAATTGCTGACAGGACTTGCTCTGATATCCAGCAAGAAACGGATAACGTAGATTGGAAGTAAATCATAGTCTGTAAATGAAATGAGGAGTTCCTTTATGCTCACCGGTTGTCTGTTGTTCATGTCACCCTTGGATGGATCATCTCTCAGGACACGGTTGACAACGATCTTCTCCTCCCGGTCAGTGAACCAACCATTTGGTCTGTACCACGATTTGGTGTCAACAGCGGAGGCAGGCATCAGGAAAAAACTGGCAAGACCAACGACAAGAGTCATGACACCCTCAATCAAGAAGACCCATTGCCAACCATGAGGAAGAGGGCCATTCTTGATCTGGAGCAGACCGGCACCAAGTAAAGAACTGAGAACGTTTGTGAAAGGATTAGCAAGATAGAACAAAGACAGTCTCAATGGGAGTTCAGAACCTTTGTAGAAGTATGACATCCACAAACAAGTGTCACAAATGAAACCACCCTGGAACAGACCGATCAAGGCTCTGGTAATCAAGAATCCAGCTTTGTTAGTGATGGCTGCTTGACTCAAAGAAACAGCACTCCAAAGCGAAAGTTGCATTGGAATCCATACATCGGCACCAATCTTCTTGGAAATCAACTGAGATGGCAGCTCAGCAGCGAGGAAACAGACCAAGTTAATAGTATGACCAAGGTTGTAATCATTAGTGGTGAGTCCCAGGTCATCCAGCATGTTGTCAGACAGGGCCTGTGAGATGTTGGCACGGTCAAAGTCAAGAGCTGTGAACATGATGTAGGCCCAGAAGGTGACTCGCCAGTCACACTTCCAGACAACCTTGCGCTCTTCCTCTGGTGTCCATGTAAAATCGGGGTCAAATTTCTCACGGCACTCGTATTCGGTGGATTCATAAAGACGTCTATAGTAGTCTGCAACCTTTGGGTCCTTGAAGACGTGATCATCGGACTCGTCCGAGTTGATGGACTCAATATCTCTGGTACTGGTGAAAGTTGGGTCCTTGAGCGGAGACTCAGATGTGTCCAGTGGGTCTGATGCTCCAGAGGAGCGACGCTTGGAGATCAAGCTGTTCAAGAAGGCCATCTCTGTATACTAATGGTCTGAGCTTTGATGAGGTAAGATTCTGCATTTTCCGCTATGGAAGACAATGAAGCTTTATAGTCGATTGCTTCGGGTATATAATGGGATCGGTTCTTAGAGAAAGAAGGCAGCCATGGGCCACGGTTGTTGCATATGCCAAACGGATAAGAGATGTCGCAACTAGGTACCCTGTATCTATTGTGCGCCCGCGCCACATGTAAGAGCCACTGTAGATCTGGGCCCTATGACCACTATGGGAAACGCTCGGAAAACTAGGGTTCCGTCGCCTCCAGTGGCTTCTCAGTGGCTTCCTGAGTGGCTTATTGAGTGGCTTTGCCAAGCTCGTTTGCTATAAAGCTGCGCCACATCCGTCCCATGGCGGTGTGTGTGCCACAGGATGTGTCAAAACGCCACATCTGTGTTGATTATAAAGCGGTACGCGCACGCTGTGGGCCGCCCCACAATGATGCTTTAGGCCAAGGAGCCGCCTTGGCCCGACATCCGACATCCACAAAGATCGCAAGAAGTTTGCCAAACGGCGGGGACAGTTGCCCGGTGTGGCGTTCAGTTGTGGATCCTGTGAATCAGCTGAGTCGTCACAAGTCCGCATATGTCAGCAAAAACCGGACTTGCACACCCGAACCGGGAGGGATAAGAACCGACAGATATGTCTCCATTTTTGCTCTGGGCAACTCAGGTACAAAATTGCGTCCTCTCTATCAATTAGTTTTAATACTACAACAATGGTGACCTCAACTGCTACAATTACTAAGGAGGAGACACCAGTCCTCAAGATTGACGTTCATTCTACAAAGGCGTTCGCCCCAAACGCTGCCTCTACTAATAATGTCAGCTCCGACATCCATTTCAGAAAAGGTGAGGACAGAATTGACGACAATGGTCTCTTGAAAGTCAGTGAGAAGGAGTATGAAGATGCCAAGTACCCAGAGTGGCTCCCAACTTGGGATCCAAATGAGAAATACGAACCATATCCGGCAGATCTCAACGTCAAATTTTCTGATAAGGGACATTTGGCTAGTAAGGATTTCAAAGATCTCTTCCCACCATCTAAGGCTGGATCTTTCAAAATTAAGAAACTCTCTCCAAAGCTTGGCTCCGAGGTTCGTGGTGTTCAGCTCTCTGAACTCTCTGATGCTGGTAAGAATGATCTTGCCCTGCTTGTCGCCCAGCGTGGTGTCGTTGTCTTCAGAGACCAGGACTTGAAAGACAAGGGACTCGAGTTCAACAAGAAGTTTGGTGAGTACTTTGGACCACTCCACACTCACCCATCTTCCGGTGCTCCAGAGAACTATAGCCAGTTCCACATTGTCTACCGCAGAAAGGATCCAGAAGAGTATAACAAGACTTTTGGTAAGCAATTGTCTGTCCGTGGCTGGCACAGTGATGTCACTTACGAAAAGTTCACTCCAGGTACCACTTTCTTCACCATCCTCGATGGTCCAGAGACTGGTGGTGACACAATCTTCACTGATACTGTTGAGGCTTACAACAGATTGTCTCCAAAGTTCAAAGAGATGATTTCGGGACTCAAGGCTATCCACACATCTGTTAGACAGGCTGCCTCTTCCAGAGCCAATGGTGGTATTGAGAGAAGACCACCATCAACAAACATCCACCCATTGGTTCGTATTCACCCTGTCACTAAGCAAAAATCCCTCTTCACTCCAAACTTCATTGAGGAGATTGATGGTTTGAAGAAGGAGGAGTCTGATGCTATCCTCAAGTTGTTGTTCGACCACGTCAACCACTCCCATGATTTGCAAGTCAGAGCTTCTTATGAGCCGGGCACAGTTGTCGTTTGGGATAACAGAAGAGTCCTCCATGCAGGTACTTTTGACTGGGACTCTGGTGAAGTTCGTCACTGTTACAGAATCACTCCGCAGGCGGAGAGACCTGTTGAGAATGAGGACGAGTTGGAGGAGTGGAACAAGTGATTTCGGACCTCAGCTGGTTATTTATGTGAAAACTTTTATTAAAATTTGATTTATCTATAAATTTCACCTAGTAGAACTGAAAAAAAAGGCATGTTTACCTTTATATAAGATGCCCTCTTGCGACGCGCTGATCAGCATTATGAGCACCTGAGAAAAATCTCATGAATTCCAGTCAGGTTTATACGTCTTGATACATATGAAGAAAAGTTTCAGCTGTTTAGTATTTACAAAAAAATTAAACAAGATTTAAATCGATTTAGCTGAGAGTTGATGATAATTAGAACTAGATGTTTAAGCCCAATTTTCCTTTTAACCAAAATTTTGTTAGAAATGTTATGACCACTTAAATCAAATCTGACTATCTTTTCATAATCGATGTCATCTTGGTAGCAGGGCACCTTACAAATAAGATGATAGCATCATTATCCATTGATTGATGAATCATTTGATAAACTAACCATAGAGGAGTGTGGTGTCTGGATGTATACCTTCATGACTTGACATATTGTGCACTACTTGTACATGATGGCTCTCCATAATTAGTATAAGCTATACTCCGGCTTCGTAGTGTCCCTCTGGATTCAAGCCCGAGAAGATCTCACAAAGGGGATATCAGGAGTATGCTATAGGAATAGTAGCTGCAATCATTTCCCCCCCGCGTATATGTACTGTGCGCTTACCACTGCCCTTGAAAAAATTCAGGCAAATCAAATGAAGGCAAAACATCATCAACATCTACTCATCACTATTAGACATCCACTACGACTCATGCTCTATTCACGTCCGCTGCTACGAGCAGTAACAAGAAGGAATAATGTCCGTTTCCAATCTACAACTCAACAGTCCAAACTCTCGGGAATCTGGGAGCATGATTCCGACCCGATGGATGTGACAAAATCTCTCTCAACAAATATGACATCTCTCCCATTTGCCTACCGCAAGGAGAGTGAGGCCTTTGGTCAACTCGTTCGTGACCACCACCATGATCTTACGGGAATAAACGACTCAAAAATCAAAGTCATATCACGAGATGACATCCTTGCTCAGAACAGTCTCGAGACCTCATCGCATCCACAAATCGATTCCGAACCACATCAAAGACTCCACCCCAAAACAATCGAAGCTCGTGTGAATCGTCACCAGATCAAGATCCCAGAACGTATTACAAAGAGTATATACAACCACATGCTTGCGCTCCGTCTTCCAAAAGTTCTCCGTTATCAAGTTGCCCAGGAATATGTCAAGTTGCAAGAGACTGAAGTGTACCTTCCAACGAGGAAAGCGCATGAAAACGATGTCCACATTGCTGCATTCTTCACACAAGACTATGCTTCTGTATACCAGGTCCTGTCTGAGCTGAAGAAGCGTATGCCAGATTTCATGCCAAAGAAAGTTCTCGACGTTGGGTACGGTCCTGCCACCGGTATGATTGCCCTCAACGAGATCATGGGTGATGAGTTCCGTCCCGAGACTAAAGATGCTGTCATCATTGGCCACCATGGAATGCAAGACCGTGCTAAGATCTTGCTCTCGAGACAGCTGAATGAGTATCCAGGAGCCCTTGAGGATCTATTCATTGAAGAGGAGATGCAAGAGGGAATTCAAGATGATGAGGATGTGCTTTTTGATGATTTCATTGGAGAGGTCAAGACAAAACAGATTAAGATCAATACGAAGCTCATGGGCGAGATCAACCCAAACAAAAAGTACGATCTCATCATTGCTCAACATCAGATGTTGCAGATTCCAGAGAGATTCCCTTATGAGGTTGACGAGAACATTGACGTCTTACTGAAGTGTCTCGAACCAGAAGGTGTCTTGGTTCTTGTCGAGAGAGGAACTCCATTGGGATTTGAGTCCATTGCAAGAGCAAGACAGATTATGATCAGACCAGAGAGATTCGAGTCTGAGAGTGGTAAGATTCCAAGACCATACATCAAGGGCTCATCTGTCAAGCCATCGTCGAAGACCTCGCTTGAAGGAGAAGAGTTCTACGATGAAGATTGGGTGATTAATGAAAATGACAAGGAATTGGAAGAGGAATTGAATGCTAAATATGGTCAGGTTTCCAGCGAAGATCTCGAATTTGAAGACGACATCATGGAAGACGTCACTAGCTTCACAACAACTGATACCCCGGCTAAACCAGATTATCACATATCCATCATTGCCCCATGCTCACACCACAAGAAGTGTCCTCTCCAAACTTTGAACCCTAAGTACTACAACTACCCAAGTGGAAAAAAGCTCAACTGGTGCCACTATCAACAATCCGTTGAACGTCCTCGTTTCCTCATGGAGCTAAAGCGTGGCCAAGTGCTCTCCTCAAAATGGGAGAAGAAGGATGAAATCTCGCCATCGCGTGGATCTGGTGGATCTGGAAGAGTTGGTGCCAACAACTATGAAATGACGAACTACTCCTACTTGATCGCCCAAAGAAGCGCCAACGATGCTGAGACCATCGATGAGATTGAAACTGATAGAGAGAATGGATCACAAGAGTTCGATATTGGTACCGTGACAGATGATGTTTCACTCTGGCCAAGAATCCTGATGAGTCCCTTGAAGAGAAAGGGCCATGTTACCATGGCACTATGTGCTGCCAGTGGTGAGGTTGAGAAGTGGACTGTCACTAAGTCATTTGACAAGATTGGATATCATGATGCTAGAAAAGCCATGGCTGGTGATTTGTGGCCATTGGATGCAAAGACCAAGATGATTGGTAAGAGTAACCAGGATGCCGGTGTCAGAGAAAAACTGGAGAATTATGAGAGAGAATTGCTGATGAAGACCAAGAGAGAAACTAGACTAAGAAGTAAAGATGATAGAAAGAAGTTCCAAACAAAGGCTGCTGCTATGATGAACAAGGGCGGTGAGTCCCCTGAGGAAATGGTGGAATTCTACACCAACAAGTTCAATATGTCCAAGAGACAGAGACAGATGGATAAGAAGAACGGCATCCAACAATTTTACGACTGAACGATTCAAGAAGACTTATTTATATGATGAGTGAGCAGGTTTATGACTGTACATAGAGAAAACCACCACCGAAGTGCATTAATTTCTTTTATTAAGGACTCCTTTGAATGTAGACAACTGTGCTGTGCAAACTTGAATACACAAGACCACTCAATCCGCTCTGGATAATGGCATATCTTGTAGCACAGAGCTGAGGCCCGTCCAATTATCCATATTCTGCTCAGCAAATTTCAATCTGTCACTGACCCACAATTTCATGACCCTTGTGATTTGGAACTGACTCTCTTGGAACACAACAAACTCTGACAAGATGTTCTCCTTGATCAACCAATCTCTGTTTGTCTGACGGGCAATCTCCTTGCGATCGGCAATGATCGAGTCTGTGAGTCTGTCCACATCAGCACCCCTAACATCTGGCTTATCTTGTATCTCGGCGAGTTTCTGTTCATTCTGTTCTAGTCTCTTCTTCAGATGCTCAATAGTGTTACCACCCAAACGATGATAGCGATCTAATAGCATCTTCAAGCTAATCAAGTAGTCAAAATGACGTTTGAACTCCTCCAAAACACTCTGATCGCCGTGTTTCGCCTCCTCTTCCAAAGTTTTCTCCGATACGTCCAAGTGTTTAGCAGCCTCTCTCAAGCCTTCATTAATTTGTGGCACACGACTATCCTCCACAGTGTACAACTGTTTCGTACTCTCTCTAAACCCACTCAACAACTGGCCTAGCCGTTGATGATCCATACCCATCTGCTTTTGGCGAACACAGAGCCTTTCTGCGAGCACACATACTTTGTTCCAGTTTTCCAAAGCATTTTTCAATTCCTCTTCTGCACTGAACATCATCGCATCGAGTTCCTTCTTGGACGAGTTCCACATCTTGACAAATTGAGGACTGCTCTTACGATCAACAAACTCCTCCGATGTGTCATACTGCGCCTGACGCCTCCACCCTGACAGGTCTGTAGGGACTGTGAGGAACATGATTACAAGCTGTTCTCTTCTCAAGACAGGATGACGTACGAGGGCGTTGAGGAATCTGGCAAGCCCACGACGACGTCTCTCGAGGAACAGTGGGTCCGAGGAAGATGCGAGTTTCTTTGGTGGCAATTCAGGGACCAGACGGAAAGTGTATCGCTTATGGAGGACTTCTAGCAGCCATACAAAGTCTGAGTAACGTCTGATCACTTTACGTTCACCAGGAACGCTGGATTCGGAGTTTGTGGAGTCGAGCTCAAGAGGGACATGGTGCTCAATAAGATAGTTTGTGTGTTTGAATAGGAGACCCTCCTTCTCCGGTAGCTCAGAAATGAGGATCACGTCAGGAGTGATGGCGGAATATGTCTTACGAACGGCCTCGCTCCATTGATGGAATTCAGCCATTCCTGAAGTTGTGTCGTTATCGAGATCGGCATTATCTGAAAGGGCCATTGTGCGAGAGCTGGAATTTGGGTTGCCAAGAATGGCGTCATCTCCGCCCCAGATACTACCTTCCATTGCCTGTGGTTGCTGTATTGGAGGGGAGAGACGGGAAACTGTCGTTGCCTGTGGAGGTGATGTCGCCATATCGTCGTCTTCTTGGTTCGGGTTCGACTGGAGAGGGTCATCATTGCCCTGGTCCTGAATGCTGGCACCCCACGGCTCTTGTCGTTTGGGGGATGGAAGGGCCCAGGGATCCTCTGGCGTGTCAAAGAGCTGAGACATTGAGTAGTGAATAAGTTGTCTGGCTCGTGCGGGTGGGAAAACGTGGTGAAAGTGAATGCTGGCTGCTCTTCATGTGCTGGGATTTCGGTAGGGGGATTTATCGGCACTGCCGCATTTGGCAGACTTAATCAAGCCGTTGAGGTCGCAATACAGCATTTTACACTACAGCCAATGCTTTCTTTACATGCTAAGATGGGGTTGAATATTTACAAGAGTGCTATGACGCATGTGACTTTCAAAGTTTTTGGTGCGCTATTGCTTCATACCTTTGCCCTTCTCTCCCTGCGTCTCAATTCTCTAGCTCTCTTATCGAACGCATTGATCACGAGCTCACTGACGCTCTCGGCAAACATCGCACTGACAGCATTGTAGAGCTGAGATCTAAACTTGTACCTTAGCACGAGCTCCATTGAACACGAGTTTTCCCTTCCTTCAACCGGCGTAATAGTCCACTTGGTATAGAGATGCTCGAACAGCGAATGCGTCATGCTCTCAGCAATGACAATCTTGTGTGGGTCACACTGCAACTGACAAACAAATTCCTCATCAAACGTACGCCAGCCCACACGGATCCCTGCCTCGGTCGGTTCGTTTGTAGTTGGGTCCCTTACGTTGATGAAAGAGCGAGTGCAGTACGGTACAAACTCAGAGTATTGGGAGACATCGGACACAACGTTATAGAAAAGCGACGGCGGATGAGGCAGTGTACGATGCACAATGTGCTGTTGATCACCTGAAGTGGAGTTCTGGAGTTTGTCCTTGAAGAAGGACTTCAAATGGAGTGGTGAAGTCGAGTGAAGCGTGCGGATGTGTGATGGTTGAATGGAAGCCCGCACCGATGGTGCGAGGGTATTCCGTAGAAGCAGCATGCTGGACTGCGAGACGATAATGAGCGAGTGTGTAGTCTCTAGATACAGTAGCAGCTCCACTAATACCGAATAAAACGGCTTAGTAGCGCACTTCCCCGGCCTATCAGTGTGAGACCCGAGTCGTCAAACACTCGCGATGACTTCCATTTCTTCCTCGAAAACACGCAATAAGAAGCACCATCACCTGAACCCCATACTATTTTTCAACCACAAGCCCTCACAACTACTCACAATGTCTATCGACATCAATTGGCAGGACTTTGGCAATGACACTTCACTGTCTGAATCTATCCGGTCTTTTCTCGATGAACAATTTAGTTCTTTGCCCTTACCAGATTTCCTTCGAGACCTTCACGTCGCCAACGTGTGTCTCGGCACCATCGCTCCAGAGGTTACGATACGACACATAGGGGCACCATTCCCTGAATTCTACATTCATCAGCAGATGGACAAAAGGTCTGACGAGGAAACACCAGATGGCGTGAAAGGACGCAATAAGAGCGTTGAGATCAACAAGGGAATCATCCTCGATCATAGCTCGAACCTTGGAACCTCGTCGGAGATCGGTGATAATGGCACAAGTGATGCTGCGATTGAGGATCAAGGAAACGAAGACACTGAGGATAGATCAAGGGACATCCAATTCCTAGTGGAACTTGAATATAAAGGTGATGTGTCGATAGAACTTCATGTGGATCTATTACTAAATTATCCATCTCCAGGTTTCATCAAATTGCCCGTAAAGTTAAGAATCGTGGATCTGGGTATCCATTCTCTCGCAGTGATATCCCATGTAAATAAAGTGGTTTACATATCCTTCCTATGTGATGTTACTGATGAACAATTTGACAGTCTCTTGGCAAATCCACAACAACTGGTATCGAGGGACCAATCATATAGACCACGCATTGATATCATTCGAACGCTGAAGATTGAAAGTGAGATAGGTGATTCCCAAGGTGATGGTTCTGTATTAAGAAACGTGGGTAAAGTGGAAAAGTTCCTAACGGATATGCTGAGACAAGTATTAAGAGACGAGCTGGCGTGGCCTGGATGGATTAGTTTAGACTTCAACGATGAGGAGTCAGACGAGGAAGATGAGGATGATCAACAAAATGAGGACTCAGTGGATCCGCTTGAGCCATGATAACGGGAGAAATGAACGAACATGATGTTACGATCACAATCATTTGATTACTTTATAGATGTTTGATATGCGAAAGTGTACCTGCGAGCTGGAAACAAGTCCCTGGAGATAAAAGAGGTTAGTTTCATCGGCGTGAAATACATGCGCATGTACGCAAACTATAAGCATTGACATTGAACGTCTTACTAGATGTTAAATAAAGGGAAATGAGCAAAAAATAAAAAATAAACAAAAAATGGCACAGAATGTGTTTAGAGCAACCAAAAGAAGATACTGTTCATTAAAAAAAAGTACCAAAAAAGAACGAAAGAGAGCACTCATGCTGGGGGTCGAACCCAGAATCTTCTGATTAGAAGTCAGACGCGTTGCCATTACGCCACACGAGCTCGCTTTGTTGAGTGTAAATTTTCGCAGCTCAGCCAACCATGTATTAGTCCTGGTCACATGCATTGCACGTGATCAACCTTTTCTCTATATTTCTCTGTCTCTTAAGAGCTGAGGTTTTGAATTGCGCGAGAAAAACTGACAGTGCTAGCTTCTGCAAACATTACAGCTTCGTGTTTACCTGTGTTCGATAGATTCGCCTTGGTAACCCATCCAATCCTACAAGAGACTAGTGCAGACTTTGGAGATTATACTCAAGGACTCATTCTACCATAAATCACGCAAGGAAAGGGATCATATTCTGCCCAACACGTTACGAATTCCGTGCATAATTCAAGTCAGACGCGTCACGAACATCGCAACTTCATTATTCGAAGGTGAAAATGAGCGACTCCGAAGATGACGTGGTTCTCTCGAAGAGAGTTAAGAGTAAGTTACTCAGGATCACACTTGATCTGTCATGCTCACAGCGCTCTATCTTGATACAGTGACTACAGCGATTGAAGCATGCTCTAAAGTCTCAACCATTTACTGAGCGAATACTAACACTCGACTCATAGCGAACGGATCCCTGAAGAAGGAGAGCAGTGATGATGATGTTCCATTAGGACAACTCTCTCAGGGCTCAAGACCTCACGAGAGCTCTGCATCTGAATACGATTCCGATGAGAACATCACTAAGACTGCTGCCAAGAAGATCAAGAAGAAGCCTAACAAGCGTAAGGCTGAGGGCAAGACATCTGAACCAGCATCTAAAAAGGTGAAGAAGCAACCTTCTCAGAGTGCTAAAACCAAAACGAAACCTAAGAAGGAGAAAAAGGTCAAGGAAGAAACTCCAATCAAGTCTGAAACACCAGGCAAAGATGACGAAGAGGATGATGGCGTCGGATACAAGTGGTGGGAGAACCAGCTTGATGACGATTCGGTCAAATGGGAAACTCTCGAACATAACGGTGTCATCTTCCCTCCTGAGTATGAACCACTCCCATCTCACGTTAAACTTCTTTACGATGGGAAGCCAGTTGATCTTCCGCCTTTTGCCGAGGAAGTTGCTGGTTTCTTCGGTGCGATGCTTGAGACAGACCATGCTAAGAATCCTACATTCCAAAGGAACTTCTTCCATGATTTCCAGAAAGTCATCGAAGAGTGTGGTGGCTGCGGTGTCGAGATCAAAGACTTTGAGAAGTGTGACTTCACTCAGATGTTCAACTACTTTGAAGGTAAGAGACTCGAAAAGAAGCTCATCTCCGCCGCTGAGAAGAAGAAAATTAAGGCAGAGAAGGATGCTTTCGAGGAGCCATACAAGACATGTTTGCTTAACGGCAGAAAAGAACAAGTTGGCAACTTTAGAATTGAACCTCCTGGTCTTTTCAGAGGTCGTGGTGCCCATCCAAAGACTGGTAAACTCAAGAGACGTGTTCAACCAGAAGATGTTATCCTCAACTTGGGCAAGGATGCCAAGGTCCCTCCTCCTCCAGAGGGTCATGAGTGGGGTGAAGTCAGACACGATAATACAGTGTCATGGCTGGCCATGTGGAGAGAGAATATTTCGAACTCTGTCAAATACGTTAGATTTGCTGCAAACTCTTCGTTGAAAGGTATGTCTGATTATAAGAAGTTTGAAAAAGCCAGAGAGTTGAAGAATCACATTGAGAAGATTAGAAAGGACTACAGAACAATGCTAAAGAGTAATCTCATGCTCGAAAGACAGATCGCCACAGCTACATACTTGATTGATGTCTTTGCGCTCAGAGCTGGTGGTGAGAAGTCTGATGATGAGGCTGATACTGTTGGTTGTTGTTCTTTGAGATTCGAACACGTTACATTGACACCACCACAGACTGTTGCATTCGATTTCTTGGGTAAGGATTCCATTAGATTCTATCAGGAGGTTGAAGTTGATCCACAGGTTTTCAAGAACTTGAAGCTTTTCAAGAGATTACCAAAGGGTCCAGGTGACGATTTGTTTGACAGAATAGATCCATCAGTGTTGAACAAACATTTCCAGACCTACATGACAGGATTGACTGCTAAGGTCTTCCGTACTTACAACGCCTCCAAGACCATGCAGGACCAATTGGACCTGATTCCAAATGAGGGTACACCTGCTGAGAAGGTTGTCAAGTATAATGCTGCCAACAGAACCGTTGCCATCTTGTGTAACCATCAACGTTCCGTATCCAAGGGGCATGAGACATCGATGCAGAAGATCAGTGATAGATTGAAAGAGATGCTTTGGCAGAAGATTCGCCTCAAAAAGATGATGTTGATGTTGGATAAGAAATTGGAGAAGAAGAAACCAAAATTCTTTGAGGAGTTGGATGACCTTACCAAGGAGGATGAGGCACATATTCATAAGCAGATCATCATTCGTGAACGTGAGAAGTACGAGAAGAAGTTCAAGAGGGAGAATGATAAGAGAGCTGAGAACAAAAAGGATCAACTCCCAGAGTCACAACTCAAGCAATGGCTTGGTAAGGTTGATCAATTGGAAAAGGACTATAAGAATGAGCTAAAGACCGGTAAACCGTTGCTTCCAGATAACATCACCATTGAGAAGCTCGAGCAGCAGATTGAAAAATTGGAGGGTCGTATTGCTTCAACTACACTCCAGATGAAGGACAAGGAGGATAACTCCCAGGTTGCCCTCTCAACATCCAAGATTAACTACATTGACCCAAGACTCTCTGTGGTGTTCTGCAAGAAATGGAATGTCCCTCTTGAGAAGGTGTTCACGAAGACGCTTAGGGAGAAGTTCAAATGGGCTATTGAGTCTGTTGACGAGAATTGGAGATTCTAAAGTCCTCCAGAAGCATAATTAGAGCATACGCATGGCATATAAACGAGTAAACGATCGAATCATAACTTTATCTTCTAGTCAATAATAAGCTTTTGTTGCCCTCTGGGCCTCACCTTACATAGTGGTGGTGGTGGTGGTGATGACGATCCCCGCCTGTGACGTGATACCGATGGCAACGCGACGCGTCGAAACACTAAGATTGTGCATGTGGACGCGTCAAATATAAACACGCCTTTCAACAAAGGCAGGCATAGGCCTCCCCTTTGCGCCTTTAACAGAGCACAGAACGTCGTTTAAAGCAGTATTACAGACGCGAGTTTCAGTAGTGGCTCGTGTTTTCTTCTCATTTCCCGAAGGCGGTCCTTTATATACCTACGCGGTGCCCTGCTCATCGATCTCTACCTTCCTTATATCCGCACACCTAAGTGGAGCAACCTACCCTCATTCACTCATTAAGACATTTTAGGAGTATCCAAGAGATTTACTCACTTGCTCTTGATCTCCACCTTAATCAACTCCTCCATATTTCCTATCTGAGTCTCCTCAACCTTTTGCATCAACACTTTGATCCGTAATTCACAGGATGAAGGTCACAACATACACAACGCTATCACTGTTGCTCATGAGCATAGCAGTTGGTGCTGACTCCTCGAGCAGTACTGATCTGTCGACAACAACTTCGGATACCAAATCTGATACGACGGCCTCCGATTCAACGACAACATCTGAGTCTACAACCAAGACCTCCGATTCTGACTCCTCCTCCTCCTCCTCTTCTACTACCACCATCTCATCCAGCAGTTCAGCAAAATCCACTTCGTCCAAATCGAGCTCATCAGCAGCAAGCTCATCTGAGGAATCTTCCTCTTCTACCACAAAGACTAGCAAAACCACCAAGATGACATCTTCTTCCGCCTCGACCTCTGCCGAGAGCGATATGCCAACCATCTCTACCACAAGCTCCGAAACCAGCTCTTCGTCCTCTTACAACGTGACCTTCTCTGCCGTCGTTCCAACGGGATACAACCCGCATGTCTCTCACGAGACCCTCCCAGTGGGTCTCCCATTCATCGTTGTTGGTGCCTTCTTCGGATTCGTCCTTCTTGCGCTCTTTATTGCCCGCTTCATCTTCTGGTGTGTCTCTGCCAGAGCCACACGCAAGTCCATCGACACCACTGAGTCAAATGACTACAACTACGATCCATCTATCTTCAAAGAAGTACCACTCAACAAGATGAATTACTCGCACTCAGTGTATTCTCTCTCCTCACAGAGCACACTCAACGTACTAGCATCCACTGCATCATTCGACAATCTCGCTACACAGACACAAGGGCGCACGTATCGTGATGCAGTGACGCGAGCATCGAGAAACTCACTTTTTATCTCTCCAACTGAGATGTTGCAATTGAATCAGTATGAGACGCCAGGTGGTGCAGGATATTTGTCGAACTATGATTCTCCAATTGATTCACCTATCACACCGACTAATTATTCCGCAAGGGAATACAAGAAGAGAACAAGTAGGCCCCCAAGTGTCTACATGGACAAGATGCTTGATGATGATCTGGATGACTTTGACATGAGCTCAGATTCCGGGTCTTATGATAAGGCTGCGGATGAAAAGGTGTGAACTTGCCCTGTAATTAAATGTAATCGATAGACCTACAATTAACGAATCTACACTAGTAGTAAGCCAAAACCATGTTTTTTGGGGTATGAAGTAACGCATGTCGGATTTCAGCAATAGTCAATGTAGGTAGATCCCCATCGACAGTATAGTCAGTCCCGTTAACACCAACGGCGTTGCGGTGATGGTATAGCTCGCTTGGCCACGATGGTGATGACCACCATACCTTTGTAAATTCAACGTATCATTGATTTCACTCTCCACTGTTTTCTTGTTGTGATTCTGGAACTTCTTTTCAAACCACTCGTTCTTGACCTCGTCTGTCTTTACGCTCGTTGACTTGTGGAATCGCTTTTGGATCATTCGGCGCTCAAACCACAGATTCCCCTTAAGATGTGTATCGTAGTCAAAATGTGGGACGTCATGGTTGGAGCCAGATGGTGGGGCATCAAGATTGGCATGATTGGAACGACATGGGCGATAACCTGCGCCGTAATGGACTCTGTTGCGTGTGATGTTGATTCCACCTGGCGAGTATTGTTTTGTTGGGGAATGGGCTGCAGTGGCAGATGCAAATGATTGGGTTCTTGTGGATTTGGAAGGAAGAGTGGCGTCGTACTGAGAGCGTTTCGTCGTGTTGGAGAGTGTTTCATAGGAATGGACAACACGGATGTAGTTGTTCTTGATGATCGGTTTGAGTGCTGTGGGGACGCGTTGGTTCATGTCAGGGTGGAAGCGCTTTGAAAGCTTCCTAAAGGCGCTTTTAATGGCTTTGGAGTCGGCATTCTGGTCAACACCAAGGATCTGATAGTGTGTGTAGGTCTTGGGGAACTCCTTGATCTCTTTACCTTGGCTTGCTCCCAGGTGAGGTGTACTTGAGATGTGACGCGTGGATGGGAGCAACGGGGCTGAGGCCAGCATTAAACGCTGAGGGGAACAAGCGGCTGGAGCCCTTGAGACTCGTATTGTGAACATAATTGTGGTAGCAGTGTTTTAGTGGCGTACTTTTGATGTGATGGGCCCCGGAAAGAGATAAAAGGTGCCTTTTGTCTCTCGCGCACACTGGGGAAAGAGTAGAGATGAGGGGAACGGGTAGCTGCAGCTAAAAGTTGCTCTCCAGGGGCCTTTCAGTGGGCTCTTGGTCTTTCCATACACTTCAAACGAGGACAACAACTCGGGGGCATTCTCTGATTTATAGCCTTGATCTTGTACTGGCCAGGACCACCGGCCGCCGATGTCTTTGGGTGTTTTCCTCTGCATCGTCGTGCGTCTGCGGTCCAACGGTTGTGACTCGCTATCACCGGGCTCGGGAAAGGGCTGCATCCCTCTGATTGTGATGAATCACTCGCTCGTAAGTCCGTGAAGGTGACATATTAATGATTTGGGAAGTGAGTCCTGTACATGAACGCATAGTGGATGTATAAGGACTTCCCGGTGCGCTGATAACTGACCCCTGTCCCTTATCATGATCGCGTGCTCATCGTTGAGCCACTAGCGATCGTTCAATTCAATCACAGTTCAAGATCGGCCGCCTACTCAGCTTATCTCTACAAATAACAGTTCTAAGTCGTCATCAGTTCATGCAATATTCAGAAATGCTATACAAGTTAGTTCACATAGCTCTCCAATTTCAGTTTGGCCACCTCTCAGTCCTTCAACTTGGCGTAGCCCTTAGCGAGCGTCTTTTCCACACCGATTCTCTTCTTCTCCAAACTGTTCAAAAGATCTCTCACCACAATACCTGGCTCCTCTCTAGCCTCCCTGAACCTCAATGAGACATCACCCATTGAGTTCTTAGCTCCAGAGTTACCAGCACTCATCCAGTCATACTTCTTCTTCTTACCACCACCAGTCATCATAGCCACTGTGGCATTAGTGGCCTTGTGTTGTGTCTCCTCCAGTCCTTCAGTTTCATCACCAGTGATACCAGCGTTCTTTTTCAAATCATTACGACGTTCCTCCATCGTCTTGTTCTGCACAGCGAGATCTCTCAAGGCAACCGCGAGCTCAGAACGACGTTTATTCTTAATAGCTCGACGTCTATGTCTCGAAAGCACCACTGCATTGGTCAAAATGTTCTTCATCCATTCTTCAGACGCATACGTGACAAGCTGCACTAATGAGGCGTCTGACTCCGTGTTAGCCTTGAGTCCATGTGCAGCCACCACTTTATTCATGAATGCAGCAGCTTGGCGAGGATCGAGGAATGGCGTATTGATAATTATTGGCTGATTAGAAGTCGTATCTGTTGTCGATGGCGCTTTTGTAGGAAGCGATGCCGAGTTAAGAAGAGCTTCCTCCGCCTTTAAGTCCACACCAGCAGCAAGGATCGCATCAGACAATTTTTCTGGGTCTCCTGGACCCTTTGGAGGAGCGGCTCCTTCTCCAGCCTTGTTTGTGTTGGAGTTTTGTGGTGTTTGGGTCGTTGATTGCTGTGGAGTAGCAGTATTGGTGTTCGTTAGCTTGAGTGGCGCTGCTGATTGTGATTGAGGGGCTGGGGTTCCCACGGTGGTCGATGGAGCAGGTGTTGTGGCGCTTGAAGATTGAGATCCCTGTACCACAGTCTGTGGCTGTGGTTGTGGAGTCTGGACACCAGATGGAGATGTCAGTTGTTGGTTGGCAATTGTTGGTGGATCAGATGGGAGCTCAGGGATCTCAATGTTGGTAAGTGATGGAGTGTTCAAGGCGCTAGTATTTGTCGACCCTGGAAGCGAAATGTTAAGGAGCGGGTCATCCGCTGTAGGGAGATCACCAGGGATCCCAAGAGAATCAATATCGAATTCTCCCTCAAGAATATCATCCACTGTCGGCACAGCCTGTGTTTCCTCTGTCTTGACACGCTTTGATGGCTGGTCTGCTTCTTCAGATTGAGGACGTTTCTGCGGTGACGCCGGGGACTCTTGTTGGGGCGTTGCGCTCATTTTCTCCGTAAATCTTGTAATTTGCGAGAGCCTCGAGTGCCTGTTATATGCAAAGAATCTAGAATTGGCCTTCGAGAGTCCTTAGTTGTGTTATGAAAGTGTTGTTTTGCCAAACCCTTCTTTCACAAGCTAAGGGAAGTCTCCGTCAACAACAAAATTCGCGCCGGCCGATTCGCGAATTCATTTTCCCTGGACGGGGCAACACACTTGGACCTTCTCTGAAAATTTATCTGGAGAGAGCTCATCGCATGTATCTCTGTGTCATTAGTGCTCATTTCCAGCTCCCTACTTCACACATTGCCATGTCCACAAAGGCCAAGCCATCGGTATTTCAAGGACCAAGAAACTTCCGTCTCCGTCTCGTACTCTCAACACTGAGCGGCAAGCCCATCCGCATTGAAAAGATCCGTTCAGATGACCTTAACCCTGGTCTCCGAGACCACGAAGTTTCCTTCCTCCGTCTTCTCGAGACTGTGACCAACGGTTCTCGTATCGAAATCTCATATACAGGTACTACAATCGTGTACTATCCGGGTCTCATCACGGGAGGCGCCCTCTCACATGACTGTCCAGATAATGTCAGTGTTGGATACTTCATTGAGCCAATGCTCTATCTTGCACCATTCTCAAAGAAAAAATTCCAGATCAAATTCAAGGGTACCACAGGAATGAAAGGTTATGCCGGTGTAGAGGGAATCAGATGGGGTCTTTTGCCCGTGATGGAGAAGTTTGGTGTCCGTGAAGCTGCACTGCACACTATCAAGAGAGGATGTCCACCAAATGGTGGTGGTGAAGTACACCTTGTTGTCGACTCACTGCTTTCTCAGCCACTGACTATGCACGCTACTGAAACGCCGAAGGTGTCAGCCATCAGAGGTGTTGCATTTTGTGCAAGAGTATCGCCTTCGATGGCCAACAGAATGATTGACGCGGCAAGAGCAGTCTTGAAAGAGACTGGATGTGAAGTGAACATTACTGCTGATGTCTGGAGAGGTGAAAACTCGGGAAAGAGTCCTGGTTTCGGTATCACATTAGTTGCTGAGACGAAAAAGGGTTGGAGATGCTTTGCTGAAGATGTTGGTGGTGCCGGTGAGACACCAGAGGATATTGGTGAGCGCGTTGCTTATCAGTTGTTGGAGGAGTTGGAAAAGGCTAGAGTTGTGTCAAGAAATCAGTTGAACTTGGCATTGGTATATATGGTCATTGGTAAAGAGGACTTGGGAAGATTAAGAATCTCCAAGGAGCAGATTGACGAGGAGTTTATCTGGACATTGAGAGACATCAAGGAGATCTTTGGTACTGAAGTTCACTTGGCTCCAGTAGAGGATGACGAGGCTGGTGACTTAATTGCCACAGTGAAGGGTGTTGGCTTCACAAACACAAGTAAGAAGATTGCTTGATCAACTGTTACGACTCACAAAATCATTTAATGCATTATCATAAAAAAAGAAAGCTACTGAATATGTAGATGTAGCTATAAGTTCACCGCCGTGAGTTGATGACCTTCAGACACTACAGGTGATCACAAATTACTTGTGTATGCAATATATCCTTTTGATAAGCCACCATTCATTTCTCCCAAGAAGGTTGTATCATTCTTCCAATCTCGACAAAAGCTTCTAGCTCCTTCTCACTAACATCAGCACCTCTCCAAAACACTCTAAATTCAGTGTCATCCATACCGAGACTACCATGCGATCTTTGGAAATACCAACCATTCACAGGATTAGCTTTCTTAGATCTCCAAAGCAGTCTTTGGTTGTAAGTGCGTTTCAACAAGTTGAAAATGACATCGGCAACTCCAAGTGATCCCTGTGCGTTTCTAGAGATTGCAAACTTGTCAAGATACGGCACAGTGATACCACTAGATGGTGCTGTCTCAGTAGTTACAATAGCAATACCATCGTAGTCTCCAACGATGATGATTCGGGACAAGATTGGTTTGATACGTTTCAGGTAGTGGTCTAAGTCTAGCGTACGTTTGAATGAGTCATCAATGAGTGCTTTGAACTTTGTAAGGTCGATATTGTCAAATGATGTGTACTCTCTAACCTGCAGTCCCTTTCTGATGATTGTGGTCTTGGAAACCTTTGATGATACAGCCAGACGGTGGACGTACTTGGCAGCTGGGAGCGATGATGAGACTAAGGTACGGTCCGTGAGTATGTTGTAGATGATTGGGTTCATATCGAGGGGTTCACCGGCAACTTTTAGTGTTGTGATGAGTCCCGTAAGGTCTGGATAGGAGACAGAGTCAATGATGCGCTTCATAGAAGTCAGATTTGTTTCGTGGATATGACGCTCCCAAATACTTAGATGACCAATGTGCAGTTCAGCAGAGATGCGCTCATACTCTTGGTTGAGATTGATGAAGACATGAGAAGCTGATCTCTCAACACTAGGGATACCACCAAGTGTGTCAATGAAAATAACTTTTTCCACTGTGATGACATCTTCTTGTCCTGGTGTGTTAAGTTTATGGAGCTCTGGTACAAGATTGGCCAAGTAGTTTGTAGATGCAACGACCCATTCTTTACTCTTCTTATCGGTGACATAGGGGAAAAGCACTGGGATATGGCGATCCGCAAGTGTCTCTAGAAGTTGATCACTGACTTCTAACTTCAATGACTCACCATCATCAGTTCTTAAAAGCGTTCTCAGTGGAGTCAATTTCATGTGAGGTTTTGTCAAAAGCTTGTGAAGATGCGAGAATTGTTGGAAAATGTACTGGTCCATCTTGGAGAAGTTGAAATCATGTTTTTCTGCTAGAAAATCTGAATCAAGGAGGATCACTGGAGATGCACCTAGTCTCTTGATATAGTCTAATGTGTTACTGAAGTTAGACAATTGCTCCTCATCATAGTCGATAACGTTGCCTCTAAGTTTAATAATTACGGCTCTATGTGGACCTTCATTTACACCCTTCTCTTCATTGTAAGTGGAGTATTTGTTGAGATAAAACTTGGTTTCACGCCTCGTGGTGGTCAGCTTGAGAATAGACATTGTAATTTCCTTGTTCTCATTGGAGCGTCTCTTTAGCTCGGTCTCATGATCTCGCTTCCGGAGCGACGGCTCGGTGTATCTGAGAGTCGAGAGAGCTCTAGTGGAGCAACGAAACGAGGCTCTCGCCACTGCATGAGCAGGCGACAAACTTCGAGTGAACATATAGCGAGTAAAAGCAGTAGAATTTATCAAAGAAACGATGGTAAAGAGCCAAATCCCCCCACACAGACATCGGCAATACTTTTTCTTGGAGAAGATAAATTCGCGGGTGGGGCCGAGACGCGAAACGGGAAGTCATCATCACTCATCACGACGCGTCTCTCTCTTGATGTCTGGAGTCCTGTAAACCCAGATACTACGTTCCAAAGTTGCATAAAATGGCACTTCCAAACCATCTCAAGAACACATTCACTCCGGCTGAGATTGAGTTCCTCACGGAAAATGAAACTATCACGATCCTCCCACGTTATACCATGAATGGGCTTGATCTCATCACCGATAGGATTCCCAAGATTCGAGCCATGCAGCGTGTCGAAGTGCCCATATGGTTTGCCCTGATCCTTAAATCACAACGAAAATGCTCCATAGTGCCTCCAGTGTGGCTTTCACAGAAGGAACTCATGGAGTTATATGATTTTGAAATTGCCGAGCCTGAGAGTTTCTCCCAACTCCCGAAGAACTGGCTTGAGATTGCCAAACTTTTCTTTGAAAATGCCCCAGATGACTTGACTGATGAAGCTCACAAGCTCAAATCCTTGGTACAGGACCTGAAGGAGATCAGATTGATCAAGATCAAAAAGGGTTTGAAACTCTTGAACGAATCACATTTGCAGCTGGATAACCTATCGCTTATGGAAATCAATGAGATTAGGCCCTTTGTGGTTTTGGCCATGTCCAAGTTAACAAAGCTTAATGAAGCTGCTGTGGCTGAAGAAGGACAAGGTGATGGGGCTGAGGAGTATGAGTATGATGATGATGAATGATTACAATAATGGTTAATGAATGCATGTAATCTAATGATGAACGTCTCTGATATGCTATGTAAATGATATAATCGTCTAATCAGTACCGTCAATATGCTTACCGATGAACTCGCCATAACTCTCATCTAATATATAACCAGAGATATCTGAACCGATGAACTTGACTTTCTCACCAGACTCAAGCACTTGTTGTAAGTATACAAACTTGTCAGCATGTTGATCAACGGTGAAGCTCTTCACTAATCCCTTTTCAACCTTCAAAGTGATCTTGAAATCAGGATGCGTGATATCCATTTCAAACTTTGGAGTGTTCCCATATTTCCAATCCCACTGCTCCAACTCGTCAGCGGTATCCAAGACCTGCTGTGGTAAATCAGTTTCCTCAACACTAACAACTTGAACATCTTCACCATACAATTCAAAGAATCCATCAGCCACAACTTCCATAAAACTTTCATTATCAAGCCCAACATTAGTCACTGGACTTGGAACACTGTCGACGCTCCCGCATCGGAACTCAACATTCTGATCTCTATCCTTTGTGTTCAACAACGATCTCAAGATATCGAGTTTTGAGTCAAGCAGCATCGTTCCATGATGATAACTTTTTCCCTTTGAGATCTTGAAAGCAGATCCACTCACCTTCTTTCTCTCGAGTTTCGTGATAATGTCACCTCTGTCATTTTGATCGAGCTCCACTCCAAGGTTTGCATTGTTGATGGCATCTACAATTACCTTTCCGAAGAAGGAACGATTGAAGTCGGGACGAGTGGTGATGTATGAGTAGTTCACATTGCGAAGATCATGTACGACGGTTCCACCACCAGAGCGACGTCTTAGTAATGGGATTTGAAGAGATTTGAGAAGTGGCATGTTGGCCTCTTTCCATGGATTTTGGTTCTTTCCGATGACAACACAAGGTGAGTTGACGTAGAAGATGAGACGGTGGGCAAGAAATGTTGAAGAGACTGGTGTGTGTGTGAAGATGTAATCTTCCAACGCGAGGTTCTTGAATGGGTTATGGAAGCTTGAGAGGAATATAGCTGGTTTATTAGCTTGGATAGTAGCCAGAAGGTCAGGCTTCACGGTAGATTGTGGTGTTGGCATTTGGTCTTGATTGAGGGCATCGTGTGATGTGGGTATTGGATCGGCTAGATTGTCGACACCATAAAAATCCGCCATTTCTTGATTAAGTTCAGATATCTCATCCACTTCAGATGGTGTAGTGCCTGAAGATGTGTCTCGAGGAGACTCTGTGAACATGTCAGAATAGAATGAATTCACATCGGCGTATGGGTCTTCGCCCTTGGTCTTTGGCTCAAGGTCAAACGGCGTGCTCTTGGAGGTGATCCCCCTCCTAAAACATACACGCCGCGTAACAGCAGCTGTCTGGCATATCAATGACCTTGTGAACATGGTCAGCAGAGTTATAGATAGTGATGAGCCCCGATAAGGAGAGACGGTAAAGTATGTGGGGGTAATCAATAAACTTTCCATCGCGAGCTTATAACCGGGAAGAAAAAAAAGTATGGACCGCACTCATCTCTCCTACTGGGCACTACTCCGCAAAGAGTTCATTACACTGCTCTTTCTGGACACTCACGCATTATGGACAGAAAGTATCCTCTTGAAGCCCTTCTCATCTCGAGGTCACACTCAGCTCCAGAAGTGATCGAACTCCTTTCTCAGAGGTACGCCGTCAACGACAAGCCTCTACTATCATTACGCCCTACTGAAGGAGAACCCATCAAGAAGTCGAATAAAGGTCTCTTGACATCGATTCGTGAACAGAAAGCACGTTCATCTAAGAAACCAACGAAAACACAACATACAGACAAGACTAAGCTTGTATTCAAGCAATACATCCACAAATCTCTTCATAATCAACGTCTTCTCCGCCATAAGTTACATCGTCTACAGAAAGACCACGCGGGCCATATTGATCATACAAAGTTTAAAGAATGGAAAAACATCCCACACTTTTCTCAGTTTCTTACATTGAACAAGCTTTGGACGGGATACATGCAAGATCTCTTAGGACTTACACCGGAAACGGTAGATAAAGCTGGAACACAACAGACGCTGACTAAGCTCGCCAGTGCAGATTATAATGGTTGTTTCCTCCATGTTCTCAAGAGTAGGAACTCAAACCTTGTGGGGAAATCAGGCATAGTCATTTGGGATGCAAAGAACTATTTTATCGTTGTCGAGGATGGTAAGCTCGGCGGTGGGTTGAAGATGCTTGAGAAGAAGGGTACTACATTCAACTTTGTTGTACCACTATATGATATCGATAAGGATGACGTTGATGAAAATGATGATAACTATGTCGAGTTCAGTATCATTGGCTCAAGGTTCCAGTATAGAAGTGCTGACAGAGCTGGAAGAAAGTTCAAGGCTAGAAATGTTGATGATCTGTGAGGTAGATCTTATGAAACATATGTTAATGAGCTCTGTGAGATTATGACGTAGGCACTTCAAACACTACACTACTGTATGTCATTTTGTAATTGTGAGTCATGATAGTTGATACGCGAGCCTCGAGGTGGGGCTGTTATCAAAACAACATGAAACAGAGTTCACGTGGGGACGCGTCGCGAGAGTACATCCTCACAACAAAAGAATAGAACAGTACGGAGAACGAAATAATATGAACTAAACGAGATACTATTGATCATTGATGTGTAGAGCCAGCTAACAACAGCTGAATAAAAGAAAATTCAAAGAAAGACCTTGGATTGGCACACGTGGTCCACTATCTAGCAGACAGTAGTACCAGTCAACAAGGCAAAACGACAAAAGAATCAAGACTTGACCAGTATTCATAGAAAGGAGAGTCTGCCTCAAGCAGGTGGCTATATGAATGTGTGCCTTGTGAAACAGTGAATAGAAACTAGGGGAGCATGACGCGTCCGAAGTATCATTAGAGGGCCATACGTCTCGTCTTCTTCTTCATCAGTTTCTTTCTGTACTGTTTGCCAGAGAATCTGTTCCCCTTGTCGTCGTACATAGTATCGAGCACCAGCTCTTCATCCTCCAGAGCGGCAGCTACCATCTCTAGGTCAGCAGTACCGGCAAGCTTCTGTCCAATCGTGATAGCTGATGGCATAGCACCCGTCTTGCGCTTCAAAGTGGAGGCCATCTGACAATCGGACACGTCGGTACCCAACTCGGAAGCTTCAATGACACCAATCTCCTTAGTGTCAACGGCATCTGATGTGATATTCGAATCTTTTGTAGTGGTTTCCTTAACGGAACGAGAGAGGGCGGCAACCTCGGCGTAACTCAACTTCTTCAAGTCCACGTCCACGAAGCCATCGTCAGTGTGGTTGATAGAGATAACCCTATTCTCTGGGGTCAGCTTGGTAGGCTCTGCATCTGGAGCCTGGATAGAAGAAGCTCTCTTGCGGGAAAAGAAGCTAAAAGACAACATGTGTGGGGTTAAGGAGGAGGGTGTTACTGTAGTGGAGGCAAGGTGAGATTCAGGGGAGAGCTTGGAAGACGAGATCTTGGAGCCGTAAAGAGGCAACGTTTGTGGAGCAGCGAGCGTGTGTATCTGTATTTCACTCTTTAGTGTGCTGGTGGCGTCTGCCTGTGCACAGTCTGAGCTTGTGGTGGTAGCAACCCTGAAGGTGGCGAAGGGAGAAAGGGAACGCGGTTTGTGTAAACAACTGATAAGGTGGCTTCCCGGGGCTACCGCGCTGACTCCTCGGGACGAGATATACGTCACACACACATACGCGCCTCGAAAAATATGGTACGCGCCACATCATCCCCGGACCCGTCCTATTGTTCTCTGGGCTCCTATCAATCGGTTGACACATTTGAGGTGATGAGCAACCTCATCCCTTACACCTAAACGAGAACTACACGATAGCTACAATTCTCCAACATTTACAGATTTTTACCATTTTTTCGTACGTCTGTGCGTTGGTACTCGCAACAGATCGTTGTTTTTTTCTAAAAATACAAGCCGTGACGGCACCATTACACTCTCAGTAACAGCACCGCATGAAAGTGAACACTAGATCCTCATTAGGTATGCAAAAGATACCAGCATTCACCACATTAACTCAACTTCCCTCTTCTCCTAACAAATAATACTTCATGCTTCTCCTTCTTTGATTGTATGTAAACTGTACTTTCCTTTTTTAACTTTTTGGGTTATAGTAAATTTACTTTCTTCTGAAGGAAGAACCCTCAGTCAATCTAGCCTTACCACCAGTTGGGTGGGTCAAGACAGTAGCACAAGAGTCACAGGTGACAGCGGTCTGAGCGTGGGAGAAGACGGTGGTGATGTTAAGACAACCTGGGCACTTGACGTCCATGAAGAAAGATCTTGGGGACTGGACAAGAGTCTTAAGCTTGTGCTTCTTAGCCTCAGAGGCAGCAGATGGGTGCAACAAATCCTGAACCAAAACCTGTAAATAATTGTTAGTAAGCTGTTCAAATCGAAGAAAGTATAGTATAGAAAGAGGAGGCAGAGAGGACACTAACACCAAGTGGCAAAGACACGTAGAAAAAAAGTGCAATATTTCACCCTAGGGCGACACACTTTTTCACCCAAATGGGCCCACGTACTCCTTAAACTTCAGTAATCGATGTGTTTGATGTTGCTATGGATGCTTTGGACATGTGTTGGGATCAGGGGGGCCTGAGTAGAACTTTTGGTGGCCAATCAAGATATCTCAAAAAGGTGCCAAATAGGTGCCAAATCATCGCCAATTCGTGTAGTAAGGACTTGGATGTGTTCTCTGTGTGTATTATGCCCTCACTGCTCTCTTCTCGTCATGTCTGACGTACCATTTTGTCGTTATTTGATTATGTGGTACTATCTCCAGTGGCGCTGAAAAGTGCAAGTGCCCGCGCCCTTATTGAAAATTTTAACGATCTCCTCCTCCCGCCACCGCGCAGTCACACACACACAGAGATTTTCGACCTTGCGCGCCTTACGCAACAAAAAAGAAATCCTAGGGCTTCACTGTTTATCACGTGAAGAAGATCGCGCTGCCCTAAGATCTGGGGAAAAGTTGACACAACCCCAGTTATCTACAGAAACTAACTGCAGCTATCATGCGTTGCTTGCCACTGAGGTTGTAAGTAGTGCCTGACACACACTCTCTGTAATCACCATCTAAGTGCCCACTCACAATGGTGTCACCATCACCTATGAAATCCACGCTACAGAGCACGACACCACAATCACGATACGAACCACCCTTCATCTCCCCCGTTGAGCCAAGGATCACCGCTACAACTGATCCTTCGCCTATCTCGCCAAACGCTGCGATGGAAATAAATGCTAACAATACAACACTTCTTGAAGACGCAAAATCTGATATCTCATTCTTTAGTGCAGCCAACATCTCTCGCCGCGGTTCTGTCACGGGGTCATCAGCTACTCGTCCAGGGGATAGCAGCATGCAGTTCATCTCTAAGCTTCATAACCACTATGGAATCCTTGTGAGACTGCTTCCAATCCTCATAATCTTTCTGCCGGCAATAATGAAGCTCTTCTTCCCCCGTGTGATAAGATTTGGGGAGTTTCAGCTTGGTGATGATTTGAATCATCCATCTACGATTGTCGTTGACATCTTCAGCATCCTCCTTATATGTTGGATAGTCAAATTCTTGTTGGACTGGCCCTGGAAGTGGTATCTGCAAATTAGCGACCTAGAGATGAAGCTGCAAGTATACCTAGAGAGTGTTGACAAGGACTTGATCGGTACAACGAAGTTGAACAAGGGGGATGCGATATCAAGCATACCGAAACACCAAGATATCACGCAAAAGGGGGTTGACAAGCTCCACCGCCAACATATTCAGGCACTTGGTCTATGTCTCCTTGCACCATTTTTGTGCGGTGCTATCCTGGTGGTTGCTCGTAGACACATTATCTTGATTGCCAGTGTTGATGGTGGTGCCAATGCTGGTCATGGCCCGATCTTCTCGGATTTAAACATTGGTATCTTTGTGAGCTGCGGTTTAGTCAGAGTGGTTATTCAACTCTCTGAACAGGTTCAAAGATCTACAGCATCAATTGAGGCAACCACTGAAAAGATCATTCAAATCCATGTGCAGGAGTCGCTTGACTCGGAGCTACCTGAGAGCCTGGTCACCTACGACAAGACAAAAGATCATCAATCAGAAGTTCAGTCTCAACTGCAGCTACTTCAAAATGATTTCAATAATTTAAGGGGGAAGTTTGAACCCTTCTATAACAAAAACCGGCTCACGATTGAAGACGATATTGAATTACTCTCCACGAGACATTTCAAGATGCTTGAGAAGGAGGTGAATGAGTTAAATCATAAGCTACAAACCAAAAACATTGAACTGGAGCACCTGGCTATGCAGTTCGCTAGGGCCTCCACCAGCGCTCAATCAACAGCTAGCTCTTCCGCAGACGAGGAAAAGAAACCTAATTCCCTACATGGAGTGCCCTTGGGAACCAGGACATCAACATACATGATTGACCCACAATCAGGAACACCAGTCAAGTATCCCGTTGGTCTCCGGGCTAAACCCCAGACAACTAAAGCCATCTCATCAATTGAGAAGGTTAAACTGCTTTTCCCTGAGTTATTAGCCTACTCTACCACTGCTCACTCTCAACAGCTTGACAAGTTTGATGAGGAAGCCCTGAAGCAACTCGAGACCCTGCATGATGGTGGATATCTTAAAGTGGACCTAAGTGTCATCCTTCCATTGTTGAGATTCTTGATCAGCTTGCCCTTTCTGGCACAGAGGGCATTCTGGAAGGTTGTATCGTACGTTCCAAGTCAGGTGTTGAAAGTGGCGTACTATATGTTACTTCAAGGCTTGGATACTTTGGCAGAGATGTATCACAAGAATCAGAGTGACATAAGTGACCTAAATCACGTTGATCAGATCAGCGATGTGCCTGTTTTGGAGAACGATCGACATGTTGAGAGATCACCTGGTAGGAGGACTGTGGCATAAATAACACTGCCCAATAATATTACTGAAGTGAATGGAGCAGATGGTCACGACCACAAAGAAGGAAAAATTCATGAAGACATGATGATGACAAACAAGGGAGACATGGCGGGACCATGATCTACATCTATTAACGAAATACCCGCTACGAACGCACATTAATGGCTAATTAAATAAATTTAATGCATTTATAGATCATATCGTTTCACTCGTAGCTGTCCTTCTAACCGGGAGAAGAAGGGGGGCCTAAGCATCATCAAGCTTTCTTTTCTTAACACTAGCTGCCGGCTCCACACTAGATCTTGCTCTCTTGCCAAATCCATGTTTCCAATTCGACAGGAACTTCTTGAGCCAACCACTCATCTGTTCGTCGCTGTGTTCAAGAATTCCTTCCCAATCTTTCAGACTCTGAAGAGTAACATCACCATCGAAATCCTCATTAATAGCACGTCTCAACTTCTCCTTCACAAGTGGGTTCGTGAGTAGTCCGGAATCCTGCAAAGCTCTCAAGCGTGTCGTATCATCATCTGTGTCAACAATTGCCTCTGGAATTTTGTTCTTGCTGCCGTTCTCCTCTTTCTTGACACCATTCTCTGATATATGCTCAGCATTTTGTGAAGCATCTGATATCGCTATGGCTGGCTTTTCGCCCATCTGTTCAAGTAGATCAAGTAGTGTGTTCTTCTTGTTCAGCAGTGATGTGTAATCTCTTGTCGTTTGATGATACTCTGATAGCATGTTGTGTGACTTGAGAAGCTTGTCTTCGTACTGTTTTTGAAGTCGGTGATAAAGCTTCTTGTACTTGCTGTTTTGTGATACAGGCTTGTCCTCGGTCATAGTGAAAGTTCGATACGTGTAATTTATAGAGGGGAGGGGAGGATGTTTGTAGCTGCTCCAAGATCTGAGTCTCCTTGTTGTCTGAAGGTCCAATCCTGGCGTGTTGATGAGGGCGTTTGTTCGGGGGTGGACAGAAGTTACCAAACGTGTTCGCGAGACGCGTAGGAGACACAATAGTGTTCTCTCGCGTCGTCTCTACCCCATAGGCTTTATCGTTCAAATGAGTTCCACTAGGATAGACTATATAGCCGAGAAGCGACTATTTCATATATAGTGTAGATTTGCGGTGCTTCTACCGCATACTCTCCCTTCTTATGAGTGAAACAACGGGTGAGTTTTAAGATCATAGCTAATTTATTTTACTCAACCTCCACATGATCCAGGAGCTACCACTATACGCTATAGCAGAAATGCCATAAGATCTATATTATCAGTGAAGACTTCACCTCCTCAGGTCCTCGTATACCTATAGGGTTTGAAGGCCCACAGAATCATCAGGTACACTTGATGAACAACACCTCCTCCTTTATTAAGACAGTAAACCAGCTACGTCCCCTTATGATATACCAATAAAACTCTAAGCGAATGCATGTATTTACAGGACTCACTGGTTATGAGCTTGTCTCTCGTAGAACTCCACCACCTGCTCACTTGTTGTAGCGTCTTCGATGCCCTTATCATCTCTAATACGAATAAATCTTGGGAATCTCAACGAGACACCACGTCCCAAAGTCTCAGCACCTGCCTTGTAGATTGGCGACAGTGAAAGGTCAGCAGTCAAGACCTCGAATAGAATCGATGGCTCAAACCAGATATCTGGTTCAGCAGATGAATCAAACAGCACATAGGGTTTGGCCTGTTCCACCTCAGTTGGCTGAAGTTTCTCATACAGCTGCTTCAACATCTCATCAGAGAAACCAGTACCAATCTTACATGTCGTTTCATAGTCACCAGTATCCGAATTGTAGGATGCAAGCAGGAAACCACCATACGTACCAGTTCTCTTACCCCTACCGTAGTACGCACCAACAACAACAAGATCCAAGGAGTCACCAACACCAGCAAGATAGTCCTTCTTCACTTTCAGCCAACAGTTGGATCTCTGTGATGGTCTGTACGGGTCTGAGTCAAGTGTTTTCACCATCAAACCTTCACAAGATCCCTTAATAGACTCATCCAGGAAGGCCTGTAGCTCCTCGACATTATCAGTCGTCTTACTTGTAGCGAAGGCAAAGTTTCCTGGAACCTCCTGAGTAACGCTTTGAAGCACTTTTCTTCTTTCTCTCAACGGTTTCTGAATTAATGGGGTATCGTTATAGCACAAGATATCAAACGCAAAGAGACAGACCTGAACCTTGATGTCACCAGCCTGGACATCTTTTCTCTTTCGTGTCGACAGCACCTGGAACGGCAATATTTTGTTCTCCTCTCTACTCCAAGCAACGGCTTCACAGTCCAAGATGAGTGATTTTGTCTCCACACCAGGAGTCAAAAATCCCTTTACACTGTCCACAATGTCAGGGTATCTTTGAGACATGTCCTCGGAGTTTCTTGAGTAGACCCTCACCTCACCAGTGTTCAACAGATGCACCTGAGCACGCTCACCATCATACTTATACTCGCACGTAAATTCCTCTCCAGTGAATCTGTCAAGCACCTCGGATATAGACTTGGTTGGTTTGGCAAGCATCGGCTTCAGTGGCACACCTGGCTTCAAAGTACAGAACTTGTCCAAATTCAGCACACCGTGCTCCAAAGCTGTCTTGAGCAGGACCTCATAGTTTGGAACCTGACAGAACGCATCTCTGATCTTCTCCTCTGCCTGTACAAATAGCTCTGGGGTGATTGAGGTGGCCTTCTTACCTGCCTTGATCTTTTCAAATGTGATCAGGGCCTTAGCAAGGGAAATTAGCACAGTCTTCTCAGCAAGGCCGATTCTCAATTTGGACTCTAATGATCTGATAAGGAACTTCGCTTCAAGACCTTGGGAAGCGGTAAGCATACGCTTGATGATGTTAATCTTCTTTGTCTGTGAACTGCTACCGGTTGTACTAGCAATCTCCTTTAAGTTGTTGAACACAGCGTTAACGGTCAGCGCTTTTGGTTTGAACATTGTTGGTTGCACGTTACGGGCCTGAAGAGCGATGAGACCCAAGTCACCTGTTTCACGATACTTGCTCTTAACCTGAGCAGTTGACTTACCAGTAGACTCAGAGATGGTCTTGATCAAGATGGTCTCACCGAGACCAAGCTCGAGGCCCTCATAGTCTGGACCAAGACGGTTGATGAAGAGATATGTCACATAAATCAAATCATTTGGATTCGTTTGTAGAACTTTCAGGAAGAAGTCAGAGGCAAGCTTGATGATCTCAAGACGCTTCGAGGTGGCCTCAATCTTATCAAACACTTCACAGACAGCTGCGTAAGGGATTGGTTTGCCTTCCGCCATCTTGGTAGAGAACTTCGTCGTTTCCATCTTAGCAAGTGTCAAGAGCTGTTTGGCATCCTTAGCGTCCTTCTTCTCGGTCTCCGAATCGAATGCAAGGTCATCGTCAACGTCTTCCTCTGCCTTGGCATCAACATCAACATCGGACGCAGAATCCTGTTCCTTAGTGATGGCATTCTCAACTTGTGCTGTTGCTTCGGCGTCAACCTTCTCTTCCACAGGTGATGAAGACTCAAGCTTTTGCTTCTTGTGGGCTGGTGATGGTGACCGAGACTTCGACTTCACCTCGGGTCTCTTTGGAGATGGAGATCTCGTTTTAGAACGAGCTCGTTTCGGCGATGATGAAGCTGACTTCTTAGCAGACTGAACCTCGGCCGTGTCAACCCCACTCAACTCTGGTGTAGCCTCTTGAGCATCGTTCTTGGGCTCTTCCTTCTGTGGTTCGGCATCGGCGCCCTTCTTCTTCGAAAGCATGGCAAAGATGTCACGGTTTCCAGCCATCTTGTATGTCACTAGTTGCGGTCTTGGTGTCTGGTGAAGGACGAGCGAGTGTACAGGAACAATTGAGCGTGTGGTACAAAGACTAGATCTCTCGATAACTGTTCGTGTCAACCGCTTCCACATTCAGATGATGTGACGAACAATTTAGGACTAAGAGATGGAGAAGACGCGTTTCTGAAAGTACGCGTCGCGCGTCGTCTTGTGTCTTATGTCGATAAAAGCCAACTGTCTGTGTGGGGCGGGGGGGAAGCAAATCTAAATGTGACAACCTGATATTTGATTAAAGCATGGAGGCCTGACACTGCCTAACATTGAGAGACCCTTATCATCAGTGAATAGTCAACAACAAAAGTCCACCCTTTAAACGTCCTAATAACCAGCTATAAGTACAATCTTCGCCACCTCATCGCACTAATTTTCCCAATTAAGCATATTTCCTATTTCGTCAGTTTCCCGATGCAGCGATTTCCTCAAATTTGTCAGCCAATTTCGAGGCGAGAGACTTCTCCACACTTTAGATTGTTTCTTTTTTTGCTATTCTCTAACCCTCACCCTTGATTTATCCTTATTCTGACTCTTCACAGCTCCACAAGTACAACACAGTTATACTTTCTCCACCTTCACCCTCAATATGGCGAACAAGAGAAGGCCAAAGAAGACCAAGGCCCCCTACAGACGTTACGGGCCTGGTAACGTCGTGAAGCACACTGAGGGCCATACTCCAGGGACATATGATGACGAAGACGATGAAGACGAAGTCGAAATGAGTAAAGTAGTGCAGAGTGGCTCCAACACATCTGGTGTTTCGCCATCCGCTTACGGCTATGCCACCACGATGACCGTGAGGTTTGCTAATGCCGATGTTGAGGATCACTCTGCATACCCTGCCTGGCCAGTTTCCAAGTTCCAGAAGATTGATGTATTGAAGTTTGCAATCATCAATGAAAAAATCAAGAATGGTTTACTTGTTGAGATTCCGCACGAGGTTGAGAGGCAGCCCTTTCTTGTCCAAGAAGATCTTGGAATGGTGTTTCCTGTCGAGTTATTTCAGCTGATCCTTTCCTATGTCGGCAAAAAGGATCCAAAGTACTTGAGAGTCTGCAAGTTGTGGTACAGAATCTACTTACCCATGTTATATGAGGAACCAACCTTGGATACACACAACTTTGCCAAGTTTGTTGATGCGGTGACTGGTACTAAGAACAAGGTAGGATCACTTGTTCGCCGCATGGATCTATCCACCATTATCCAGAGTGGAAAAAACTCTTATGTTTCCAAACTGTTGAGACGCTGTTCAGAAAACCTTGAGGTTTTCACGGCCCCACAGACCAGTTTTGGTTATGCCCCACTCGTGAGTTTAAGAGGGTGTACCAAGATGAAGGTTCTCAATCTCGGTTTTGTCAGTGAGACAGTCAACCTGAAAGAACTCTTCTACTCGATTAGAAATGCGAAGGACCTCAACACACTTTCATTCCCGAGATCTTCTATCTCATGTGATGAGTGTGAGAACACCGTCTGGCCGCCAAATCTGAGCTGCTTGAGACTGAGTGGCGGTATCACCGACAACTTCCTCTCTCAATCCGTGTTCCCTCCAACTATCAAAAGACTCGAGTTTGCGCACTGTCCAATCCTCACTGAGCAATCAATTTACAGGATGCTTGGAAAGTATGGTGAAAATGTCACACACCTGAGTTTTCAATACCCGCTTCCAAAGCTCGGTGACAGCTCTCTCGATTTTGTCTTCACCTATTGCCCAAACTTGGTGTTTCTTCAAGTCACTGTTGACTACTGCTCCCGCTCTTTGTTCTCTGAAGAACTTCTTCCAACACTCGGAAGAGGACGCCAGAGGAAACTCAGAACACTTTGGATTGAGTCAAGTGGTGCGTTGGGGCAAAATGGTAAGATTCATCCTGATGACTTGACCATCGCAATCATGGAGGATCGTCTTCCATGCCTCAAGAACGTTAGCATCACAGCCAAGCTCGGTTGGGATGTTGAAAGTGATGATGTTAGCGTCTTGGCCAACTTACTCGAGGAGAACGGTGGTGGTCTTTACTTGAACTACCACTGAAGCTAGTTTTTATCTTCTGCCACATACTTGCATCTACATCAAGTCTTGATTTTCCACATCATTTGTCCCATTCCCTGACTTTTTGATGCTCTTGTCCGACTATATGAAGCTGGTTCAACAACACTGGAACTCGCCAGAGAAGATACCACATGAGTTTCAAGTTTTAATCCGAACCAGTATATTCACCCGCTACGACCGTTATGTCCCATGTTTTTATTCAGCATCTAAAATATCCTTAAAATTCGCAAGCATGCCACTTTGGCCTTGTAGTTGTAGTTGCGATTGTAGTTGTAGTTGGAGCCGGCCACTAGTCGCGCTCTCCGAGACTGATTACATTGTTGACTCTAATGAAAGCCATATCTCCGGCCTGGTTGACGAGCCTTTAAACTGCGCCTTTTCTAAGAAGTTGGCTATCATCTCTCGCTAGTATTCTCCCTGATAACATCTCTATGGGATCCAAGTATGTGTCTAATACGAATTTTCGGTGCCCGCCTCGCAAAGCAGCACACTAACAAAACTCCACCAGGACGTTCGTCACCATCGCAGACGTACCCATTGGGTACACCACACCCAAATTCCCCTCATTATACTGGCCAGTGGGCAACGATATGTACACAGTGTCGTACCTGTACTACACCTATGATGTCTGGAGATTCACTGTGTTCTGGTCGCTCATTTTCTTTATTGGCTTCTACGCAGCCGTTGGAATTTGGGCTTCGTTCATCCATCGCAAGTTCTCCAAAGGCTTGATGATGGTTGTTTTCTATGTTATTCTCGGCGGTGTACAGGCTCTGATATCAGGGACCGTCTTAGGGCTGGTGTAAGTATAATGTTTGTTGCAAGAGAAGATTGTTCGGTACTAACATGATGATGAACAGCATAGCGGCCATCTATAAAGCCGGTCTTTTCTCCATGTCCACCTGGATCCCTATGTGTTGCGGAATGATACAGATCCTCCTAAACCTCGTTACATCATACCCAATGATGTCTGTTGTCATGTGAAGCCATCATTGTCCTCTTTCTCTGCTCATGGCTGGCCCAACCATTTATGCTCAGGATTTAGCGATACTGTTTCCGGATCAGGCAGTCGAGCGCAGTACGGAAAGAGGCACTGCTATGTCATAAAAAGGAGCTTCTCTTGCAAATCTACAACTTTCCACCACTGACGCATCGCTGAAGTCGAATATCTAACTCGAAGATTGCACCAATAATGTCTGCTGCACTTGTTAATCGTTCCATTTCTACACTTAAAACCGTGAGTACATGAACCACTTAATGGTTGTGAGATGGCCACGTTCCACATGGCGCTCTAGGTCTTTCACCCCCAAGGTCTTCTTTCCACAGACCACTAACAATTCCTCGATAGGAGCTCGAGTTCCTCCGTGAATCCAACGTCATCTCTGAGAACTTCTTCAATCAGGTGATGGATGCTCTCCCTGACCGTTACCAAAGTGGTAACGCCCCAGTGGATTTGGCCCCTTCCGTCTCCGCCACCCCATCTCAAGACAAATCGCACGTCGAGGCTGCTCCATCCTACCCACCAGAGAAGACTCAGCAACTACAGCCTCAGCCGACAAACGCTGAGTATGTAGAAGTGCTCTACAACTATGCCGCCCAGCAGCCGGAGGACCTCTCATTGACAGTAGGTGACAAAGTTCAGGTGTTGGAGCACACATCCCCAGATTGGTGGAGGGGTACATGCAACGGACGCACTGGTATGTTCCCATCGAACTACGTCAAGCCAACATTCGACGCCAGACCAGCACCATCTCCAGCTCCATCGTATTCTCAGATGCCACCACAGCAAATGCAAATGCAGATGCCACCACAACAATACAACAATGGCTATCCGGTATATCCTAACAATGGCACACCATTCCCACCACAGGGACAAGACGTCCAACAGCAACCACAGCAGCAGCACCATGGCGGTCATCTTAAAAAGTTTGGCTCAAAATTGGGTAATGCTGCCATCTTTGGTGCTGGTGCCACGATCGGTTCTGACATTGTCAACTCTATCTTCTGAAGCGAGTGAAGTTATACGTTGTATTTTCTTTTCATGATTTTTCATTCGTTTTAACGGGTACGAATGGTCCCGTCTACGCCGGTTTTGTCTTTTTGGTTGCGTGATGCTATTGTTAGGCTGAGGTAGATCAATTTGATGGTATTCACACTATATATACACTTCATGAGTCCACGATTTTTTTTATACCTTGAGATATGTTCATTCGTAGTTCTGTCTTTAAGAGAAGAACGAACCATATACATGGTACATTCTTGTAATAGTGTGAAGTCTGGCCTTAGTGGGAGCTTTGGAGTCAACGAGGTCATTAATGTCTCTCACCCACTCTGATCTTCTGTTAGAAGGGACCAACAATAATCCAGCGTTTCTCAAAGAGATGATCTCGAGTAAAAGCTGACCATTCAGCAAATCCAGCTGGTCGGTCTCAACGCCTTCTAAAGATCCCAGCAATCTCTCAATATTGTTCAAGTTTCTTGAAACAATCAACTTATTCTCTCCGGTACCTCTAGCAATGTAACCCTTCTTCACATACGCATTCACGGCACCAAGAACATAAACCAAAATCACAAAGGAAGGAGAAGCAGCAACAATTCCAAACACAAGCTCCTGACTCTTCAACAACTTGTCGATTCCGCTAATGGCAACGGCACCATCAACCTTTGTCTTTTGTAACTGGATCAGTAAAGCACGGGGAAGTCTCCCACTCACGAGGTTTTTGATAGGTTTCTTGATATCCTCTTCATATCCCTTCATCATCGGAGTCAAATCGCCAGATGATACCATTGTGTCCAGTTCATGCTTCAACAGCTCAATATCAGTGCTCTTCATGCCCTTGTACTCTGGTGAGTTTTCAATTGTGTACTCAATAACCATTCTCTTAAGACTGTCAAGGTCTGAGTCGAGCGACTTTTGGGACATGATGGAGATTTCTGAATTGTCATCATGACGAATCGTGGAGAGGATGTTATTTACGGGCTTGAGGATCCAGTTATTCCAGAATCCGGAGATGGTATCAATAACATTCTTCTGGATGAATAGGATCACAGCCTCACGGTTCGCAACTGCAGATGCCACAGTGCGTGGGCCATAGAGTAAAGTGGCAAGAAGAATGGGCCAGTAGCGTACCAAGAAGGATGGTTTCTTGAATGAGGTGGTCTTAGAGGAGAGAGAGATCTTGGATTCTGGGATGATGGTAGAGGAGAGCTCATAGAGACCGGTGAAGATGTCATTTGAGACAGTAGTGGAAGATGAGAGGTACGATTGAAGATCTTTAATACCATCTTCCACTCTTTGTGAATCAGGCTTGCTCTCCTTGAAGTTTGGTACTGTTCTCAAGAGTGATCCCAAATCTTTAGCATTCTGATCATGAAGTGTACGAGCAGTCTCCTTCTTGTTTTCTAGCTCTTGGACAATTGAGTTAAATGGCGCACCAAGCAACACATTGAGATAGTTCTTGATTGTAGGTTTCATTCTTCTGTGACCCAGTAGACCAACATGCTGTCTGTTTCGAGATCCAAGAAGCTTATAAAAGCCCTTCACGTTGTTTGCAATGAGGTTGTTATAGAACGAGTTGACAATAAGGTTCTTATAGTGAATGAAGAGCTTGTACGTGTTCTGGAATCCTGGGAAGTTGGTAGTGATGAACTGTGGGATACTAATGTTAAGAGATTCCACGTTGGGAGCAGCGGCAGCCTTGAAATCTTCAAAGACATGGGCAGCAAGGGACTCAGTGCGCAGAGGCAAGGTCTGAAGGGAATAAAGGAGAATTCTCCACGATGTGGAGGATGTCAATTCCCAGTAGAGTAGATCATCTGATAGTGGGAGTGTGGATTTGAGCAAATTTGTGAGAGTGACTTGATACAGGGCAACTAATGCATAAAGTGAGATGAGCTCCTCTAATTTTGACACAATCTTCAATTCCTGAACACTGATGATACCTGCAGCAGACGATGTTTGAAGCTGAGATGAGACAGATTTGACCACCGATCCATTCTTAAATGGTTCAAGCAGTTTTGTGACCTTTTTGAGGCCAATAGTCTTGCTGTTCAACTTTACAGAACTCTGGGATGAGGTTGATGGGTTCTTCAACTCCATGACAAGGGCGCTGATCTCCGAGAAACTCGATTGGACAACTTCCAGTTTGTTAACAGCATCTTGAACCTCTGGATTATCCAATTGTGGTGACTGGGGACGATTGTTGTTCACGCCATCTGAATCAGCACTCAATGGGGTCAAGATTGAGATTGTGGAGTCGTGAATGTGGAGTTCAGCAAGCTCATCGAGTACTTGGGTGGATTGCGCCTCCAAGTGAGACAATGACTCTTGGAGGAAGTCATTGATTATTCCCGAAGCCATAATGATACTTCAATGGTCTATAAACGGAACAATGCCCTACTAAATGCTATCGGATCTTACCAAAACAGATAGATTTTACGCGCTGCCGCCCCCCTGTTAGTTGCTATTGTACCTGAAAGTCCAAATTTTGAGAGCTATGATTTTCGCGAACTCGCTCGATATGGCCAATCATACGGAGAAGTGTTTGCCTATATGTAATGATGACAAGGTATATCAACTATGACCTCATTTCAAGTTGATAAGATCAACTCTGTAGTTAGCTAAGAGATGCACAGATCAACTCTGTAGTTAGCTAAGAGATGCACCAGGTAAGCTGCGCTTCTGAACGTGTATGAGGGCCACTTTACCGTCATTAGTGAAAAAATACATAATAAGACACATTATAATGGGCTGTATGTTATCAGATCCTCGTTCATCCACTTGCTGGCTGGCTATACGACATTGTAAGAACAGCAAAAGGTGCATATCAAAATTCGCCTAATCGCCTATCTCTGCCGTCTCATCGGCTATACCCATGTAGATGCATGGAGGGTTTCCGTCCCATTTTCCCTGTTTGTCGTAACTTGTTTGTTTTGATTTCGAGTTAGAGAAGTCGTTAGTGCCAAACTGGGGAAAGTGTCAACATGTAATTTTTTTTCGTAAAAAGTTGCCGGGGCAACAAACTGTGAGATGAGCGAAGGCAAATTTCATCATTGCGCCAAAATTGGCGAAAACATCACAACCCCATTTCCTAATTTCGGGTTCGGGACAAAAGTGCCACCGACGATCTTATCCTATTGCTGTTCTTTGCGTGAAACCCGGTGCCTCGTAAGCCAGGGGGTGGGGGTGGATGAGTATGAACGGTTTGACTGGGGGGAAGAAGATATGTCCACTACTCGAGAGCAAGCTGTGACCCTCTACTTCCACCCGAGGGGCGCGCGCAATGGCAACGGCAACGTCTTTGTAGTGTGCCGATCAAAAATGGCGGCCCAATCGGTAGGCATTGTTGCTCGCTCGAGTGCTGTATTGCCGGTGTCAGCGTGGAGATGATGATGATGCTTTCTTTGCAACAGGGGTGCTCCCTGAGGGACGTCGACGCCCCCAGGGCCTCAATCCCTCGTCACAAGTTTCTCCAGAGCTCGAGGGCCGCGAGAGAAGGCCCAAACGCTGTGCTAGAATGTACGCCATTTGCCAGTTTCAGTCTGGTTTCCTCTTTGGGCGATGCGACTGCACCAAATTGGTAAACAAAGCTTCCGGAAGAAGAAATCTGGCAGACTGGCGAAACAGCATGGTGCGCGGACCAAGTAGTAAGAAGAGCCCCCCTGTAAGAAGGAACTATTACTACTCTGTGAGCGCTAATAAAGAGATTCATGTCATTTTGTTAACGCCATTGGTTTTAATGAGAACCTCAATATTGTTCCCCAGCGCTTTGTAAGCTTACACGTCTCGGGTTGCTTGCGCCGGCTGCCGCTTCATGCGGGCGACTTGCGCACTGCCATTTCGGGTCGGGCGCCGAACTTGCCAGCCCTTTATATAACATCCAGGGGACCGCCCACATCCTCGTGTCACAACAACACCGCCCTCCTCTCCTCTTCTTCTTCTTCTTCTCTTTAACAAACACAGCCAAGAGCTCCTCCACCCGTATACTACTCCACATACATCCCGCAATGCTGAAGTTCATCGACATTGGCCTCCGTGCTTTCAACTTTGCCTGCCTCGTGATCGTCCTCGGTCTCACCGGCTCCCTTATCCACGGTCAGGAGCACAGCAACTCTAGAGTTAACTTTGCCATCTTCGCTGCCGTCTTTGGTATCGTTTTCTCCTCTATCTATGGTCTCCTTGCCAACTTCATTGAGTTCCTCGCTTGGCCATTGATCTTGCTTATCCTTGACGTTCTTAACCTCATCTTCACTTTTGCCTCTGCTGTTGCATTGGCTGTCGGTATCAGAGTTCACTCTTGTACCAACCAGAGTTACTTGGATCACAACAGCATTACCCAGGGCTCCACTGACAGATGCAGAAAGGCTCAGGCTTCTACTGCCTTCCTCTTCTTTGCCTTCTTCACTTTCCTCTTCTCTGGATTCCTTTCCACTTACTCCTTGCTTAGAGGTGGTGCCTTCGGCTCTAAGTCCACTCCAAAGTCTGGTGGTATTCCAACCATCTCTGCTTAAGTTTGAGAAACTTTGATTATCAACCAAATTTGATTGTCATTACGTATACCCCCAACTACCTTTAAAATTTCACCCACCTGTTCCAACACACATTTATTTACAGCTATGACTTTGTCAGCTCACCCGCCGCACTACTTGGAATACCACTTACAATGAGGAGATTGTGGTTTGAACTATTGGCTCTTAGACTATCTCTCTTACCTTTGTTCAACACACGTTTTCCATCATTTCCCATTCCAAAGCTTGGTTGGTGTTCTGTTTTGTCATACAATCTCGCCACCATCACCATCCCCATACCTTTCTTTTCTTTCTTTCACGTCTTTTAATTCCATTCTTTTGTCTAATGCTAGACAAGACACATTGCTCCCATTCTCGACAATGTATCGTTTGCTTTTCTAGCTGATGACATTGCTGTTTAACGTGGGAGGTATGTGTACTTGTTGTTGTCTCGAGAATTGTTTGAAGCGATTGCTATATTAATGACTGGCTCGTTTGACGAACCATTTGCGCTGCTTTTTATAGCATATGCACATGTATTCTTTTTAAGTTGAAGATTTGTAGGACTTGTAACGTTGAAGACTCTGTGATACTTAGTGTAGAGCTGATGATGGGCGTTCCAGGCTGGTTGGGTACTAACTCAAGTGCGCTCGTTCAGCATCGACACCCAGTATTCGCAACACAAAGAATCCTTGGAACTCTGGAAACTCGCACATGCCCGCAACCTCATCCTATATATCACAGAAACCACTACACTCTTGAAAAGACCCTGGTTTGTCCCTACACAGACACGGGGAGTACCCCATCGCTCTCCCCAACTTCCCTCACATAAGCCAGCTTCAATTTCAACCACTGCAACTCGACACGGCTAGACCGGCTTTCCCCCCTCCCGCCACCTCACGCTCTCGGCCCGACAAATTTCAGCACATGCCCGATACGACGCGCAAAAGCCGAGCTTAAGCGAATAGTGTAGAGTTAACAGTCATCGTCACACTTTGCTGCATCGAATGAACCCTTACTGATCATTCAATTGAACAAGCTCGACGCCATTGACATTGCGAGTGAGCAAGGCAAGAGAGACACCCCAGTTAGGCTCAGCCGGGACCAGCTTGGTCACACAGCGGAGTACATATCGTTGCCCCGGTTTCAAAATTTCCTCGACAGATTTCTACTTTACTCTCTGGGCGCAATAAACGAACGAAATGACTTGGTCAAATGGCTTGTTAAGTTAAGATGCCATACTATGATAAGATGAGTACCCTATCAGTAGTATGATCTCTACATCGGGGATCAGCCCCTAAATTCATCTCATCTGAGTTCCTGCACTAGTGAGATGCTGCTTACAGCTGTTTAATCGCAACAAGTCGTTTTTCCCCAGCTTCTATTATTTGCCTACACTTACACAACATATCAAGGCGAGATTAATAGTTTAAACCAATTACAGAATAACATCAAAGCCCTAATGCAACTATGGCGAAGTAATACCAACAGTACCATATGTATATGGAGACAAAAGAGAACGTGAATAACGAAGAAAACAAGTGATAGGAATCAAGGGCATCTTCGAGACGCCAATGATATATGCCAGATTGCGATAGACGACAAATAAAAAAAAAAATGAGTAAAATAAAAAATGAGCGATGAAACACAAAGATCAAAGGAATTAAACAAGAGTAAAAGACAAATGACATAAATTAGTGAAAGGAAGAAGAAGAAGAACAACAACAAGCTAGCAAGCAAGCGGACAGAGTCACATAGAACAACGCATCAGAAGGAGCAGAGTCAAGTGGTACTGTTTATAAATCCTGAAACTTGAGTTGCATGACGAGATTTTTTTATTCGTTGATGGGATCGTAATCACCATCATGATTGGCATGATCAAGAACAGCATAGTATCTTGCCAAAGATACCCTTGTTGGACTTGGATGACTCTTCATCTTCAGCAACATTTTGGTTGATGTTGTTGGCTCTGCCAGTGTGGTTGTTGTTGTGATCAGTCAAACCACTAGAGGAGTTTACCTTCTCTCTAATAGGAGCAGGCTGCTTGTTCTGGAACTGCTGTTGGTTCAATGCACTGCTTGTGTTCAATGGCTGCTGAGCCTGTGACTGCTGAAGATTACTGGTAGCCATTTGGCTATGCTGCTGCATTTGTTGCTGCTGGGCTTGCTGCTGAGCCAATTGTTGCTGTTGGGCTTGCTGTTGTTGGATTTGTTGATGCAAGTGTCTGTTTCTTCTCTGTTGACGATGGTGACGATCTTTCTCGTTTGGTGGTGTTGGATGACCATAACCGTGCAAATTTGGCTTCTTGTTGATAGTCAAATCCCAACCTTTACCCCCATTCAACTTCATCCAATCGTAAGTACCATCCATGGTCTCACCAACATCGGTCAATGCAGAGATAAGCAACTGTCTATACTTCTCATAGTCCGGCGTCTCTTCGAAACCCAAACTTCTCACCAATGTTAGATACTGACTAAACTGATTAGGCAAACCTTGTCCCAAATCGTTCACATGCGTTGTTCTCTTTTTCTCTCCAATTTTTTCGTATTTTTGCTTATTAGTTGGTGCTTTCAAACCTTGCCATGGCAACTGTCCTCTAAGGAAGTAAAAGAACACATGACCTAAAGCCTCTAGATCATCTCTTCTGGATTGTTCTCTTCCCAAGTGTGTGTTGATGGACATGTATCTGGCAGTACCACTAAGTGATTTCTTCTCTCTATATGGAATGTGCTGCTTCGTCTTGGTGTCTCTGTACTGCTTAGCCATACCGAAATCAACCAAATGGATCTGATTCTCATCTGGTTGACCCGGTCTTCCAATCAAAAAGTTATCTGGCTTGATATCTCTGTAGATCAAATCGTTAGCATGAACAGCCTCCACAAGAGAGATCATCTGAACAGCAACCTGAACTGTGGTCTTGACACTGAAGCGACGACCACACCAATCAAACAGGTCCTCCAAAGATGGACCAAGAAGGTCAATAACTAAGATGTTGTGCAAGCCCTCTTGACCAAAATAGTAAGCATGTGGAATACCATAACAACCGTTGAGGTGCTTGTACGTTCTGTATTCGTCTCTAAGTTGTGGTGCCTCGGTCTTGCGTGGCTCAAATTTGATAGCGACCGGCACTTGGTTTATCATGTTTGTACCTTCGAAAATAACACCAAATGAACCTTCACCAATCTTCTTGCCAATCTTGTAGTGCAGACCAACGATAGTGGAAGTGTTTCCACTGCCGGAATGACCACTCGATGAGCCGTTTGTGTGAGAGGCGTGCTGAGATGATGAATGCGTGTTGGTGATGTTGTTGACAGCAGCAGCTGATGATGCAGCGACTGCAGCTGCTGAAGCTGCGTTGTTAATACGACTCATTACTAGTGTGATGTTGCAACTTCGATTTATGAATGCTTCAAGCACAAGACTCTATGTCGATGACTTGATCCTTGCTTAAGCTTTCTTTTTTCTTCTTTATGTTTGGAACACTTCGACGACCGGACGTAGACGTTGACGAAATGATCTATGGAGAAAGAGAGAGAGACTCTGGTGGAGAGTGTGTAAAATGATGAGCGAAGTTGTCACTGATATTGAAGCTTGATTGTGCTATATCGGTGCTGATAAGCGAGTTGTGTTGTGTTGGTGAATGTCAATCAGGAGAAGGATTCAGGTGATGGGATCGTCAGTGGACACCAATGAGATAAATTTAGATTTCAACAGCAGAGCCAGTTGTAGACGATTTGTATCTTTGTACAACCAAACGATACAACGAGTTGGTAGCGGCTATGTATAGTGTGGGAAGGTGTAATCTGCTCGTTTTCTGAGCCAGATCGCTGGTATTTGACGGGGCGCGTTCGAGTGGTGATCTGGCGCTAAAATGGACACCTGCGAAGCGTTGGAAATGCTTGAAGGACGACAGATGAGCAAGTCAGCACGCTGGAGACGCTCTTGCTGTGTACAGAACCTCTTGATGGCTCTTTCTGGTCTGTGTAGGCGGATGACGTGGCCTCGTCAGGTGCTTTTTTCGTCCGACAAGCTTCATTTGTTTTGTGCTGTTTTTTGTGATTCCTTTTTTCGGGGGGGAAATCACTCTCCGCGGCTGCCTGGGCAACCCTTTTTATATAACCACCTACCCGATTGGGAAGTTTGTTATGTATAGAATTAACTGATGAAGATTTTTAGTTTTGGTGTGTTTAAGTGATTCTTCATATCTTTTCAAGCAGGTTTATATGTATTTTTATGTTTCTTTTTACCCTTTTAATCAATCAATCAACCGTTGAGGTTAGCTAATCAACGTCTTACAACATTAGTTGATGCCGCCGGAATTATCTGTTTTTTGTCTTGATGTTGGAGCTGCACGTCTGTTTAAAAGATGATCTATAGTATAACTTCATTAACACTAAATGCATAAATATATATTTTAGGGTAAATTATAGCATTACCAACCATAGTATCAGCCAAAGTCATAGATCAAGGACAAATAGTTCATCAGATCAACAGTGTATATTGATCATAAGATCCGAGGAAAAAAGGGAACACCCGGACACCCTTTCTTTTTTGATTTTTCGCGCACGCTTCATCTGAAAAGTTTCCCCTGAGAGGGAGGGCATCTCTACAGTCTTTTAGCGGGTAGAAGTAAACATTTAAGAGCTTACACTGCCTTAAAATTATCTCATTTTGTCAATTATTGACACAGAATATAAGGAGCCTACTTCTGTCCAACGCAAATTTCACCTACCCTCATACACAGCCACACTCAGCTCAATCATGTCTCCACCGCTAGTGGACCTCAACGTGCCATGGCCACAGACATCCTACACAACTCCACCCACTCCTCAAGCCATCATCACACTCAAGAACACATTAACAACACTTGCTGCACTAGGATACACACATGTTGCACTAAACTTTACCCTACCGCAATCCACAAAGCTCCCCACTACGAACCTGAATCCAATTGATCTCTCCCATTTCACAGACCTTTCAGATAGACTGAAACTATACACACGAATCACGATCGTGATCGATGAGCCATCTGCTGGTCAATCACTCTCCAAGCTACAATCTTCCTTTGACGTTGTATCAGTATTACCGACCTCTGAAAAGGCACTAATGCTCGCATGTTCAAATCTTGACATTGACGTTCTCACATTTGAGTATACTAAGCGTCTTCCGGCCTTCTTGAAACATAAGACCATCGGTAGTGCCGTATCGCGTGGTGTGAAACTCGAATTTGTCTATGCTGGACTTGTCACTGGTGCAAGTGAGAACACTAGGGCTCAATGCTTGAATAGTGTTACACAGTTGGTCAGAGCATCGAGACATCAGAATCTGGTTGTGAGCTCTGGTGCAAAGGGTAGTATTGGAGTCAGGGCATTTAAGGATGTTTATGGGATGCTTGAGCTTGTTGGATTCAAGAGAAGTATGGAGAGGGATGTTATGGAGAAGAGCTCAAGGGTACTGCTGAGTGGAAGACTTAGACGATTGAGTTATAAACAAACCGTGATGGTTGGTGAAGATGTCGTTGAAGAAACCGGGAAGGGCATGAAGAGAAGCATCACTGAAGTTCAAGGTGGGGATGTTTTCAAGAAACAGATGAGGAAGCTAAAGGAGATGAAGTGATCGCGGTCGAAGCTTCAGTTAGCTATGTATATGTCGTTGTGCATGATTTTGAATAGAGTTGCATTAAAGGGTTGATCCTTAGACGGCCCGTTTTTTTAAGTTTGATCTGTAGGTAAGCGAGAGTTGTTTCTACAAGTGTTGATACTCTCAATTACTCTCTCTTTCTCATAAACAAGCAGCTAACGATGGCTACCTGCACCCTCACATTGAGTTCGTAGTAATGACTTCACATTGTCTTTCGTGTCAGGAGACCCCATCGCGTCTCGTGTGCGGCAGCGGAGGCATACGCAGGGCCAGGCCCAGGGCCAAAAGAGACGTACGCGCAGGAAGAGCGATAGATGGTGCGCTCTTCTTCATTTTAAAGGGACATAGCTAAACCACACCAGCTAGACAATATTTACTGCTTACCCAAACGCGTAACATATGACCCAGCCAAAAGTAATTTAGCTAAAGTGCCTTTTAAAGTTATTTCTCCACCTGGTAAAGACGCGTCTGAGCGCCCCGCCCCGCGCGTAAATATCCTCCGACGCGTCTGAAAAAAAGTGGATGCACTATTCTCACAGGGGGGGACCTGATGGGACCTTTCTTGTACCTTTAAAAGTCCTCTTCATCCTCTATCCATATGATTTCTCACAGGCACTCCAGCCAGAGAACAATACACAACAACACTACAGCTGCCACAATGGCCACACTTCAGATGGACTCTATATGGCTCGAAGACGACAACCGTGACAAACTCTACAACATCTCTCTTCCCAATGTAGAGGTACTCAACAGCGACACCCCGATCTTGGGCTCCCGCAACAACGTCGAACTTCCCCCATTGCCTCCAACGTCCTACTTCTCCACACTCATGGCTCATCGTGCCCAGGAGGAGGAGAATGATGAGCGCAACAAGCTCAGTACCAAGAAGAGCGCTGCAAAGCTTCTCCATGTCTTCAAAAAATCATTCATGAACGTCGACAAGGAGAATGAGCGTGATAAGCAGAAACTCAAATCCAGAATCTCCACTCCTTACGGCTTCTCCCATATCTCCCATGTTGGTAAGGACTCCGCCATCACCAACAAGACCTTTGAAATCCCTGTGGCATCGACACACTCAAAGGCTGACCCTTCGCCATCACCAGGAGTGACGGACGATACTTCAGCAGCTCACAAGGCTGTATCTTGCAACCGCACAGCTCCATCCCGCAACGTATCCACATCTTCATCCAGTGGACCATCCTTAACCACCATTCCTCGCTCAGCCTCTCAGTCCACCTCGTTGTTCTCAACGACGCGTCATGCCTCTATATCCACCACAGCCACCTCAACAAGAGCCATATCTCGCCGTAACACCCACTCTCACCACCACACAACCTCTGCCTCCTCTATTGAGCAACTCACAAGATTTGAAAAATACCAAATCTCCAAACAGTGCAACCCAGAGTATACCTCCCAACGCTCCTCTGGCCCAGATCAGTCCTCCACTACCCCATGCATCAAGCAACACAACGACACACTTCTATGGGATACCCCATCTCCTGGTAATGTCGTCCGTCAGTCATGGATCTACAGCTCCTCCGATACACCAGAGCTCTCCTCCCCTGCCAAGTTCTACCTCCATTCCCACTCAAACATCGACTTGACCGTCCCATTAACAGAGAATGCCATCAGACAGAGCCTCCTATTACAGCTCCAGACACCGTTGAGAGAACAAATCGATACTTTCAGTCACACAATGGATGCCTCGTTTGATGAAGGCCCAGAGTTTCAGCAGGCTTTGCAACAATGGCACATGAAGAGTGACGAGGCTTTAGTTAGTCGTGCTGCAGAGGTTAGCAGAATGAGTAGAGATATCGGTGGGGAGATGAGTGACTTGGGGAAGAGATTGAGAATCTTGAGTACCCTCGATGTTGAGAGCGGAGACGAGGAGTACGTTGATGAGCAAGAGGATGAGCAAGATGAGAGAGACGATGAAACCGAGGTTGGAAGTGATAAGATTGACAGTCATGTTGATGATGAGACTGTCTCGATGCTTTGAGTCCTCTTGCCTTCTCTTTTGAGTCTTGATCTTGCACTTTCTTTTAACTTTTTATGCTTTCCGTTTGTTTGCTGACCACTTTATAACTTGCTTGTTGCTTTGCCTTTTACGCTTCCGTGTTCAATGTTCCACTGCCATGTTTGTCCTTTTACCTACCACGATTTACTCATTTGACGAATTTTACGACCGTTCATTCACTCATTCATTCATTCATCATAGATACCACAATTATATTCTGTTTTTTTACTACGCCATGAAATAGACATTCGCCAGGCTCTTCCATTCAATCAATATCAAGTAGCATCCGATAAGGTAGAACTTCCGGCAGGTATACACGTCTTGTCAAACCCAAGCTTCAAAATCAACTCGTCAATCTCCCTTCGTGTTTCAACAAGTCTCTCCATTGTTCCTATCGAGCGTTGGAATGAGGCCTGTGCAATGCGGAGATTATATGGGACAAGGACACCAAACATGTTGATAGGGTCGTACGCCTTCTTCTTTCCCTTATCTTCCTCTTCCTTTCTCTCTTCCTCTTTCTCACCCTTTTGTGCCGCTGTCCCAGAGGTTACAGCAGCCTTCTTGTCGGAATTGGACATCGTTGAGGCGGAGTTCTCCTTATGCGATTCTGAGCTCGGCTGGTTCTGATTAATGTCTGTGAGTGGAGCCGCCTTTTCACTCTGCGCCTTATTTCTCTTCAGCCCCAGTCTTGCCCTGAGACCTTTCTTCTTGCTCTTTCTTCCATCATCACCCTCCTCAGAGCTACTAGCCTTCTCAGACCCACTCCCATCCATTTGAACAATCGTCTTAGCATTATCCGCCGGTTCCTGTTCAGGCTCCTTCTCAGACTTGCAAAAGATATTCGTCTTTCTCGTAGCGACGACCTTCTCGTCCCAGTAATCTCTACCAAAGTTCTTCCCACTCACATAGTTTGCTCTTGACACCTCAATGAATCCATCCTTCATCCACGAGTTCAATTCCACCCTGAGTCGGGTGTACGTGTTCAATAACTCGAGGTATCTCTCAAGTAAGATGTCCTCATTAGTGTAAGGGTAGTCGGGAGACACGTTGAGCGAGAGATGGTTCGGAAAGAGATCATCAGCAAGTTCATCCACTGGATCTGGAAGATTGACGCTATTCTGGCTAGTCATAGTACTCTGTAGCGTTCTTGCGTGGGTAAGAATGATGTTGGAGATGGCGGCAGTGATGAGAATACTTAAACCGCGGAGACGAACAAATCTTAAGAAAACAAACATGACCAGAAAACCACGCCAACGGTACTTCTCACAATCACCTCTCCTACTCACGCGGAGGTCAACTAACTTAAAATGGCTGACAGACTCACACAACTTCAGATATGTCTCGACCAACTAGTCGAACAATTCTGTGCAACCTTGCACTACGTCGACACGCATCATACGTTTGCCCCTCTGCCGGACGAAGAGCCCGCTCGAGACTTGGATCCCGGTGCAGTTCAGCCACCGCCTGCCGAGGAGTTCAAGGCTACGATAAATGAACTAAGTACGGATCTGATACTGAAATCAAGACAAATTATTGCATTGATTGATTCCCTGCCTGGTGCAGGTGTCAGTCAAGCAGAGCAGGTTAAGAAGATTGTTGAGTTGCAAGAGGAGCTAAGGCATGTTCAGGCGCAAAAAGTAGAAGCTGTGAGGAAGAAAGAAGATTTACTGGAGTGGGTTAATGAGCTTGTTGTTGAGTTTAGTTCAGACTTGATTGAAGCGAAAAAGGCCAAGCAATGATCTAATATAGTTGGATGGTCACACAATGAACGTCGTTTTGGATATTGTCACCAATATTATCTAGCTACAAGTGTAATAGAGTAGTATATACGCTCCATCTATTGATAGCTCACGTGAAAAGCAACTGAACATGTAAAAAAACACAAAGGGGAAAACGACAAATCTTGATTTCTGAATCTTGAGAGGAGGTAGAGATGTGGGTGCGGAAACAATGCATAGAGAAAAGGACCCAAGAGGAAACGACCATAGTAAATAACCTTAAATCAAAGTGGATCATGACATGATGGAGTGAGCGATGGCAAATGGGGTCCAAGCCAAGAAGGATATGGGTGCAAACACACCATGGTATGACGAAAGGAGAAGAACAACAGCAACAACGGATGAGAAGACGATAATATCTCTTACTCAACAACATCGTGTATTGATAGAATAACATGCAAGATGGCTTCGTGCTGGAAGAATTGAGGATGACTTGGTTCACTAATCGTTCTTGAGGGAGTACTTAGAACTCTTACAGTTACCGGTCAAGATGTTCTTTGGCTTCTCGTAACCAGCCATGGCCCAGCTAGTCAAGTTAGGATTCTGGTAAGCAGGCAGATGGTTTTGGATGTAATCATAAGTTGGGTATCCCTCTGGATCACAAGTGAGGTTCTCCTCACCCTCTGGTTGGTAAACACGAACGTAGTCAACCTTCATGGTGACTGGGAACATGAGGGATGCCCAATCAATGTAGGCCCAGTTATTAGAGACACCCAAGTTCAAAATGATGGACATTGGCTCCTTGGAAATTCTTCTCCAGCCAATGTTACCATTTGGATGGAGAGCAGTGGAGTACACGGTGAAGGTTGGATTGTCACCGACAAACCACATGCAGTAACCGTCATCGTTGTCGTTGAGGTATTCGAAACCATACTTCTGGAAATAATGACCGCCAGTGTCACCATACTCATACCAAGAAGTGTTCAAAGTAGAGACACCGGAAACAGCCTGTTGGAATGGACCACCAGCGTATGTGTTCATGGCAGTAACCGATTGGTTGTAAATCTCGATGAATTCGTAGTCCGGCATGTACCAAATATCGAATGGAGCAATCTGCATAGATTGAGAAGCGGTACCGACTTTGACGGTGGTATCCACAGCACCTTCCAGGGCATCGATCTCTGGAGCACCTCTACCAGTACCTTGGTTTGGATGGTCTTCACCATCACATGTACAGACAGATAACTTCTGACCCGGCAAGTAAGAGATACCATCAGGGGAAGACTGATTAGCGGTGATACCGGCATCACAGGATTCATAAGTGTACGGCCAGACACCTTCAGTAGAAGCCAAGTAACCTGGTCTACCCAAGTTACCCATGGTCCAGATACCTGGCCACAAACCAGTAACATTACCATAGTTTGGCAACTGAGCAGACACCTCCAAAATACCTTGAGTATAGCACATCTTGTTCCATGACTGGAGCATACCAGATCTGTAGAATAAGTTGTGATTTTCAAATGCGTCCATTCTAAGTTCCAAGTAACCCTTCTTAGTAGTGGCAGCATCTGGGTCGTACCATTCCAAATCCTTAGTAGCATCGTAGTGGATGTTTGGTCCTGTCCAGAACTGGTCATCACCTGGATAGAAAGTACGGCCCTCGGCATTGAACTCATCCGAGAAAACAAGTTTCCAAGAGTCACCATCCTTAGAGTCTCTGGTGTATGCACTCTCTGGGGTATCTGGATCTATGAGCGATTTTCTGATAGCAGACAATGTTGGATACTCGTAGTATGTCAAGATCTCAATGACATTTTCAACTTTCTCGTGGTCCAATGCACCAGAGTATGTGAGAGCTGGAAGAATGATGAACAATGCAATGGCACCGAGGAACAAGAACAGCAGACCAAGAAGACCACCAGTGGATCTCTTATCCATATTCTTCAAGTCGTTCATGAATCTGTGTTTGTCGGCGTATGCATCAGCAATTGGATCCGGATTATGCAAGTAGTCATCTGGCTCCTTTTCGTCAATGTGCAATGGGAATGAAGATGCTGGGTATCCACCAAACGGACTGAAGTCTGCATCAACCAGGAATGGATTCGAAGAAGTGTCAGAATTGTTAGATGAGTTGTGTGATATGAGAGAGTTCTTTTTCTGGTGGCCAAGTAGGTTAGCTTGTGAGTTTATTGATGCGGCCATGGAGGCAGCTCTGGACCCTCCGATTGAAGGGTACCTGTCGTACTCTGGTGGAGAGTACACATCCTTGGCGATGCTGAGCTGTTGTTGGTTGAGGGCAGACAAGTTCGATGAAGAATAAGAGTTTGTAACTTGGTTGAGAGAGTTGGAAGAGCCATGTTGACTGTAGTAACCGTTATAGTCAATGAATGGTTTTGCTGGCTTCTTGTTCAAGTTGGAACTGCTAGAGCCCTCGCTCGAGTTTGTCTCCTCAAGGGAGTTGAGTTCATCTTGAATGAATGGGTTTCTTGGTTCGGAGTCATCAGACTCTGTGCTGTTACCCACTGGTGAGCGGTCCGTCAAATTTCTTGTAGACATTATAAATGTGTTGATATATTGTTGCTCAGCGGGTTTGGTAAATAGTGTGTTGTGTGGGGTGTGTGTTGCAAAAGCGAGTGATGAAAGACAAGATAATCAGCGTGTGTAGTTCCTAAGAGTATCTATATCTCAGAGACTTGAGGCGGGAAGAGGGGGAAAAAGAGTGTAGTAGTGTTGGGGATTCTCGTGCGTGTGTTTTGGTGAGATCAACTTGCAAAACAGGGACACGGTGATGTATCAGACAGAAATCAGAGAATGAGCCCGGCGGTTCAAGTCCAAGAGATGAGGATAGAATTCTCTTTGTGTGAGAATGCCTTTAAGGGAAGATGGAGATACGTAGTGATGATTCCTTGTGCTTTTACGAAGGGGATCAAAGGCTGTGCTTCCTTGTTGGCTGAACGGTGAGACGAAACACGGGCGGCTAGCTCTGTGTGTCAGGATCACGCGCTGTAAGGTTGTTGGCCGTGTTAGAAGTGTGAGTTGGTGAAATGTGTGCGTGAAGACTGCGCTGTGCGGTGTCCTTGGCAGGTTGTGGTTTGAGGTGGTGGTAAACGGGGCCTGCTGAAGGGTAGAAGAGGGTGGTCACTTGTTTGAAGTGATTTCTTTGGATTTGGGCGCGTTGCTGTACACACAGCAGAATACTTCTTTTTTTTTTTTTTTGTTTGTTCTCGGTTTCTCCGTGTCCCCTCTCTCTCTCCTTCCCACCCCTCCCCTGTCCCGTTGCTATTTTTTGTCATTATGTCCATATCGAGCGCATTCGCGACACAGCCGGGTGACCTTCTTAGCTACGGCAGGGATCCCGATGCGGCGGCACCGGACGCATCAGAAAAAAAAATGCAGTGGAAATCAGAAAAAGAAAGCTGCCCAGGGGACACAGGACATGCGAAATTGGGCTTGAAATCGGACAAGCACCAACCACTCACAAACACGACTGTTTGACAGACGTGTCGCAGGGGGAGCGGGTAGATCTAGGGCTGACTCGACTCTCAAATTAGGTAGTTCGATGCTAATATGGATTGTTTGGTAAATTGTGCAGTTGAAGGTTAAGACGCTGTTATCGAGTCTGCCTTCGGGGCTCTCGGGCCTCTCTCGCTGTATCCCTCCCTTCAAGCCAAGGAGCCTGAAAGTCGCAAACGCTTGGCCCTACACCAAGCTCCGCAACCACACACACTATATGTTGAAGCATTTCAACACGCTTATCAGGGTATGTGGGCTGTGCTTCAACCTTGGCCCTTGGCCTCCCAATGAAATTGTCAACAACGCCAACCTCCCGAGACCTGCAAGCCCTGCAAGCCCTGTTGATGTCGCTCGCCTAGACAATTCATAGACAAAGTCGTAGACATAACACTGCCTCGCTCAATGTCGGTTAAGAGAGAATGAACAACAGGAGAAAAAAAAAAAGAGAGAGACACGGCAACATTGGTGCATCTCTGCCATCTTGAATATTCGGAATAATTGTACATACGTATTCTTGTTCAAGGTGCTAGTGCGCTATTGTTTATGCTTCGCAAGACGTGAGCGCGTCCCGATGCGGAGACAAATCGTTTTACACGTGAAGCATGAAGAGAGAGTTAAGAGTTCCTGTTTGTTTAGCCCTTACGTCTTCAGCTAGTCGTTCATCGTGGTCGATAAAATGTTGTCACTTTTTCTCTCTCAGTACAGACCGTACTAGTGACATGTCAGTTTCATGAGATGTCCAGACATACCCCCTGGATACAGATCGCCGGTACGTCGTCCTGCTCTGTCCTCGCCTACGCGACTCAACGCGTTTCAATCAAATAGCGGAGCGCACTCAGCCTGGACCTAGGAAGTTCTAACCTATAGATATCATCTGGACTAGTATCCATTACCACTTGTTTTTTTTCGAACTGCTCAAGAGATCTGAGGCAACAGGACTTTCTGTGTGATGTGTTAGGGCTTAGCCCTGTGACTCCTCTGGCCCTGTTGTGCCCCTCGCAGTAATACAGTTGAAAGCGTCAATCTCTTACAGCTAGGAACATTCGCCTATCCGTGGAGTGTGCTGTCACCGCTCTGTTTCTCATTTGGTTTTTTACGGTTCAGAGATTGGTAATAGTGGGGACTATGTTTAAAGCCACATAATATCTGAGGTGTTGAGGTGTAACCTTGTGAGAACCCGATGTTTATTCCTAACCCAGGCGCTATGGTTTTCAAATTGACTGCATACTATAAAGTGTCCCTAGAAACAAGGGTCCAAACAATAAGTGCACACATTAGCCAGATAGGAAGAGTTTTAAGCACTGAGAGAGTTTAAAGCACTGGAAGAAGAGGTTTATCTTATTAGATGATGAGTTACACTGGTAGTGCTGCTCTTCAGTTAATCACTTAGTTTCATCATGGATCACACAACCGGCCTCTATGAACCCCTATTGTGTCTTTCTTCCATCTTTTACAAGATATGACGTCTCATGCTTCATTATTACCTTCCATTCAATCAAGCATGTATCATCTCCGCTATCCTGTGACATGTGGTGTTTTCCTGCTTTCGATAGCAGAATTCCGTAGGTGGTGCTCGGACTCATCACGATTACCTAAATGGGACAGCACAATGGAGCTCTCAACGGCACAGCGCCAGATCCGGCGCTCGCTACATCTGCACCTTGTTGTTTTGAGGCCCTATTTTACAAATTTTACTCTCAAATCTCACCTTTCCCCGGGCTTTTCTGGTGCCACTTGTGGCATCCGCTGCAGGCCGAACTCCATTCTTCAGGACAAAAGTGGAAAGTGTAGAATACTCTCGTCGTTGGCTCTTGGGGCACGGGGCGTCAATGTATAATAAACACAATGTATCAGCTTTTTGAGATGAGGCAAGCATAGAACCAAATATTAGCACTGTATAAAAAGCAAGCGTTTCGTCCATCTCATCAATTGTCTCCCACACTGCCCTCACCCTTCCCATTTTCACTTCAACCACACTATACAACAATGCACTTCTCCACTCTTTTCACCCTCGCTTCCCTTGTGGCTGCCACATACGCCCAGACAGTGACATCTTGTGAGACTCCATCTCCCACAACAAACACCATCGTTAACACCATGCAGGGTGGTAATAGTGGCTCCACCCTCCTCCTCTATACCACTTACCAGATTGTCACTTTCATCGACACTTGTAACGGTAACGTCACTCCAACCACATCATCACAAACTGAAACTACCATCACCATCAACTAAGTAGTCTCCAAATTGTGATCAATTTTCAAAAGAGAGTAAACTGTCTGTGTTTGCCGGTGTTTCTACAAGACTGCATCAAGATCTCTGTCTGCAGACCATATGTCCAGTGGGCTAGTCGAGGACTTAACATCTCATTGGCACGTCAGCATGCGGTACTTGTAGTATTTCTCACTATACCCCGTTGTTGTTATCTTTTTTTTAGTTTACTTCTTCGTCCGTCGTTTATAATCACGAAGATTTTGGGTTTCAACAATTCTTTGAGTAGCCACTACAACCCGCTCAGAGATCAAGCTTCATCTTTTCTTCAAGCCCTTTGTATATTAAGCGTGACACAACTCGTTCATTCCTCGTCATCCTCATCCTTCTTCACAATGCCAGAAGACTTGATCATAGCATCGATATCAGAAGGCTTCCAAACCTGCTGGACAATCTTTCCCTGTGAGTTCTTCGACACAGTGGCAAACTCAATCTTCTCCGAGGTCAACGAGGCAGAGTCCATCGTCTTAGATAGGACTTTCAACGCCAACTCAGAAGCCTCTTTCAGTGTAATATCATCTTTATAATCCTGCTTTAACAACGTCTGAGCTGCGGCATTGTTGGCACCAATACTCGTAGCCTTCCAGCCGGAGTAGTTACCGGATGGGTTCGACGTATAGAGTTGGAACTCATATCTCTCATCATAACCAGCATATATGAAAGAAACACCAAATGGTCTCAGACCACCATGTTGGGTATATCCTTGCTTAACATCACACAATTGACGCACGAGTAATTCGACTGGGATATCCTCGTTGTACGTCTTGAGATAGTTCTGTGCCTTGACACGAGCACTGTTGATCAAGATACCGGCATCGGCAGTCATACCAGCAACGGCAATGGCAACGTTGTCGTTAAGAGTGTAGATCTTCTCAGCAGAAGTGTCCTGCTCGAGGAGCTTCGAGGTCACTTTACGCTCAGCTGCGAGCACGATACCATCCTTTGCAAGAATACCAATACATGTACCGGCATGTGAGATGGCCTCTAGTGCGTACTCGACCTGTTACATCACGTTAGTATATGGTATTTTGGCCGAATTGAAAGCATCATCGTGGTGAGTTGATCAACGCCACTCGCTAGAGAGACATGAGCGACTCCAAAAGCGTCAATGCACCATAATCAAACAAGCGAAAAACGTACTTGGTAGAGACGACCCTCTGGTGAAAAGATTGTGGTTCGACTATCGTATCTTCTGGAACCCATTGTATGTGAATTGCGCTGGATTAGGATGGTTGAACCATACGCGGTGGTGTCGCCAGTCAGTTCGCCACCTTTGAGTTTTGTTTTGCCATATTGATTTTCGCGGGGGATTTTTTTGGTGGGGTCCTGTCCTAGGCACTCTTCGATACGGTAATCTTCTCTCACTGTAGAAGGCTTTGAAGTGTAATTGCTCGTTCTTTATCATATTAAGACCATGTATAGTACCATGGTACGGCCCATGTTCAAACTTGACCTGCCAGACTCCGAGTGGAGCACCATTGTCGTCTCCGATGGCTCGCACTTCTATCACAACAGAACCACGAAACAGTCCGTTTGGAGGGCAGACGACGATGAGCTACGGCATGCCATCAGTCGTGTTGATCGAAGATCACTACTGCTCCTCACAGCTAAGGCTAGAGGTCTCGCCATTGATGACGATGCCTCAAATGTCCTGTTGTCCACTGCCGTTACACATAGCGTCGAAGAGCCTTCATCTCAAGCTATCCAGGATGAGGTCCATCCAGACCCTCAAGAAGATGAAAAGATATCACCAGTAGAAGGGCCGCTTGTACCCAAGATCACAGGGCTTGTATCCGGATACTCTTCGAGTGAAGATGAAGATGAAGATGATGAGGAGGACGACGAAGATGTAGAGGAGCGCGGCAGCTCTGAAGTTCCTCCCTCAAAAGCAGACGACCCAGCTGATGAGACACCGGTTCCTTCAGCTGATCTTGAATCAGATTCAGACCATTCAAATACGTCCTCAGATACTGGAAATGGCTTTGATCTTGGTGACCTAGACGGTATCTCCTCGGATGAAGAGGTCGAAACAACCAGCACTAACGCTAATACTAATGACGTGCATGACATCGAACAAGCCGAGATCTTATTCCTTAAAATGCTCCAAGAATCATCTTTGGACCCATACAGTACGTGGGAAATTGAATCTCTCAAGGTCATCGACGACCCAAGATTCCTTGAAGTGGAGAGCAACAAGGAGAGAAAGAGACTGTTTGATACATGGTGCTCCCTCGCCATCTCCGCAAGGACGACTTCCGAAGAGGCCAATATCACTACGAGAAGGAGTGATCCACCATTTGTGGAGTTTATGAGACTACTGGAGAGCAAGCAATGTGATAGATTTTATCTCGATTTCAAGAAGAAGTGGAAGATTGAGCTGGATAAGTGCTCGCTCAGTGATCGTGAGAAAGAGAAAGCTTATAAGGAGTATGTCATATTCACAAAGAAAAATCAGACTGAACGAGAGAAAATCTTCAAGACACACTTATCAGTGAAGATATTCAAAAAGAATGTTCTGTCTGCTAATGGTGCTAAGGATGTGCTGTCTGCTGTCGATCTTAACAAGGTTGATGTCATGACTGATGATGAAGCATACGATACCCTCTGTGGAATTGAAGACGCATTGGATATATCTGAGGGTCTCAAGTTTGCTACAAAATACTTTGTTGTTGATGTAAAGACGAGAATTCGGCTCATAATGGAATTGACAAGCCAAATTTTGAGCTGAGAAGGATTCAATGCGCCTCTACGTCTATATATATCAGGTAATGAGAACTAAGCAATGGGTCTATTATGAGAGTCAGCTCTGCCTATGCCAGTGTAATAAAAGTAAACTTGTGTAATGCATATAAAAACAATCGCTTGTACCTAATATAATAACAGATAGAGTATGAAGAAAACGATTTCTCATCCCATCACGGGTGACATGAAAATGACATAAAAATAGTCCGAAGAACAAATCAAACAACAACAGCATAACAAGAAAAACAAAAGGCTAAAAGGTCATCAAATCGTGGAAAAGAGAGTGAGAATAATAAGAACAGTGGACAAGAACACCTTCATGAAAGGTATTGAAAGCGAACCCGCACCACTGCTTGTTTCGATAACTGGAATATCGGTACCGCTTCCATCAGCGGAAAAAGAAGTCTCAGTCGCACCATCAGCCGCAGCAGCTGTCGAGTCGGTCTGGCCCGGCGCTCCATCGGTAACAGTACCCACAGTATTGCGAGCACCAGCCGGAGTAACAGCAGACGAAGTCTCCGTAACGGTGAATGTGTACACAGAGCCATCAGAGTCAGTACCGGTTACAACACTGGAAGGCTTTGTAGTCTCAATGGCTGAAGACGTCTTCCTTGTAGCGTCGGATGAGGCCATAGCCGGGGAGATGGAGGTAGGCGCAGATGGGGAACCGATAGGTGTAGACTGAACTGGAGGAACAGAAGCAGTGGACGTGACAGCAGTTCCATCAGCAGCCAATGTCTGAACGGAATTCAAAATGTTTGTGGTAGACAAAGAGGTAGTCGATTCGGTTGCAGGGTCCGAAGATACAACAGTAGAAACGATCGAACCGTTCGATGTGAATGTAACTGTCGCACCAGTAGGAACCCCGCCAGGCTGTGCACTAGACGGGACACCTGTAGAAGGAATACTCCCAGGAGGATCACGAGATGGAACACCTGAAGGAGTAGGAGTAGTGAAAGAGCTTCCTGGAGTAGTCTCCACTAAACTCGAGGCACCAGTCTCTGCAGGAGTAAATCCCGGTATGAATGACGGCTCTTCAGAGAGCGTCAAGGTATGAACATTCCCCTCTGCGTCGGTGATAGTCTTTCGAGACATACTGGAAGTCGCAATAGCATCACTGAATGTTGTAGTTCCCACGCAAAGGACGGTGCTGGATTTAGTGACAATCACAGATGAGCCAGAGTCGTCAACAGATGTGTAAGCATTGGTAACAGCACAGTATCCCTGGTTGATAGCAGAGCTTGTTGATGCAATCTCCGTAACTATAACTGTAGATGGCAGGCCGTTAGATCCCGTAGTAGTAACTGTTTCAATGCGAGTAACTGGATCAGTCCCAGAGAATGTAGCGGGGGCACTATTTGAAGCTGTTGAGATCATCAAAGTACCAGTAGAAGTCTGTGTAACCTTTAATGTACTAGTACTGATAAAGGTTATGACAAGGTCACTCGTCACATAAGTCACATCCAGACCAGAAAGGTAGCTAGAGAAGTAAGAGATAGAGGTGAACTCAGAGCTCTCCAAACATCTAGTTGTAATGAAGAGCATCTCCGTTGTAGAGTCAGTCCAGCCCGTGATACTACTATAGTGATCATAAGCAGGAGCCACCGTAAGCACGTTCTGTGTGGCGGTTTCGTACCTCGCAACGAGACAAATATCGGATGTTGAAGTCACAGCAGTAACCATGGAAGTATCAATAGAGTCCACACTTGATGGGTTGAGACCTCCGTCTGCTGTAGAAGCAGCTTTAGTGTGAGAGGCAATGTCAGTGCTTGAAGGTTCGCCTGACACGACATCGGCAGCAGTAGATGACGGAACCAATGAGCTCATTGCATGGCGAGATCTCAGAGTCGACGCAGAAATGCCATCAGATGATTCAGCTTCAGGAGTTACGACAGAAGAAGTAGAACCGCTGGATGGTTTGTGATCAGAGCGAGGACCTTCCTCAAAGGATGACTTCGATGAATCTGAAACTTTAGTAGATAGGTCGGGCGGGGGTGTCTCAGAAGCTAATGTAACCACAGTGGACACAGCCGCCATGGTCGTCGTCGATTGCAAGTCCGAGAATCTAGACACAAAGACGGACGATGTTCCAGCTGGTTCAGAAGACTCCTCATAGACGTAGCCGGAAGAGGAGCCAGTTGGCTCAGAGGACTCCTCAGAGACGTATGCAAAAGAAGATCCAATTGGCTCAGAGGACTCCTCAGAGACGTAGCCAGAAGAAGAGCCATTTGGCTCAGAAGACTCCTCAGAGACGTAGCCAGAAGAAGAGCCAGATGGTTCAGAGGACTCCGCAGGGACGTAGCCGGAAGAAGAGCCAGATGGTTCAGAGGACTCCGCAGGGACGTAGCCGGAAGAAGAGCCAGATGGTTCAGAGGACTCCCAGAGACGTAGCCGGAAGAGGAGCCAGTTGGCTCAGAGGACTCTCAGACACGTAGCCGGAAGAGAGCCAGTTGGCTCAGAGGACTCAGCAGAGGCGTATTCAGAAGAAGAGCCATTTGGCTCAGAAGACTCCTCAGAGAGGTAGCCGGAAGAGGAGCCAGTTGGCTCAGAGGACTCCGCTGAGACGTAGCCGGAAGAGGAGCCAGTTAGAGGCGTATTCAGAAGAAGAGCCATTTGGCTCAGAAGACTCCTCAGAGAGGTAGCCGGAAGAGGAGCCAGTTGGCTCAGAGGACTCCGCTGAGACGTAGCCGGAAGAGGAGCCAGTTGGCTCAGCCTCACGGCTAGAATAATCGAGCGATGAGGATATACCCTCAGCGTCCGAAGAGGATTGATCTGGAAGTGTCACAACAGTTGACCTACCCTCCCAAGTAACAGTGGACTGGAAGCCCGATGAGCCATCATTAACCTCGGATGAAGAGCCACTTGGTACAGAAGACTCCTCAGACGCGTATTCAGAAGAAGAGCCAGTTGGTTCAGAAGACTCCTCAGAGATGTAGCCGGAAGAAGAGCCAATTGGCTCAGAAGACTCCTCAGACACGTAGCCGGAAGAGGAGCCAGTTGGCTCAGAGGACTCCTCAGAGACGTATGCAGAAGAAGAGCCAGTTAGCTCAGAAGACTCCTCAGAGACGTAGCCAGAAGAAGAGCCAGATGGTTCAGAGGACTCCCCAGAGACGTAGCCGGAAGAGGAGCCAGGTGGCTCAGAGGACTGCTCAGACACGTAGCCAGAAGACGAGCCAGTAGGCTCAGAGGACTCCTCAGACGAATCCGATGGTTCCGAAGACTCCTCAGAGACGTATGCAGAAGAAGAGCCAGTAGGCTCAGAAGACTCCTCAGAGATGTAGCCGGAAGAGGAGCCAGTTGGTACAGAAGACTCCTCAGACGCGTATTCAGAAGAAGCGCCAGTTGGCTCAGAGGACTCCGCTGAGACGTATGCAGAAGAAGAGCCAGTTGGCTCAGCCTCACGGCTAGAATAATCGAGCGATGAGGATATACCCTCAGCGTCCGAAGAGGATTGATCTGGAAGTGTCACAACAGTTGACCCACCCGCCCAAGTAACAGTGGACTGGAAGCCCGATGAGCCAGCATTAACCTCGGATGAAGAGCCATTTGGCTCAGAAGACTCCTCAGAGACGTATGCAGAAGAAGAGCCAGTTGGCTCAGAAGACTCCGCAGAGACGTAGCCGGAAGAGGAGCCAGTTGGCTCAGCCTCACGGCTAGAATAATCGAGCGATGAGGATATACCCTCAGCGTCCGAAGAGGATTGATCTGGAAGTGTCACAACAGTTGACCCACCCGCCCAAGTAACAGTGGACTGGAAGCCCGATGAGCCAGCATTAACCTCGGATGAAGAGCCATTTGGCTCAGAAGACTCCTCAGAGACGTATGCAGAAGAAGAGCCAGTTGGCTCAGAAGACTCCTCAGAGACGTATGCAGAAGAAGAGCCAGTTGGCTCAGAGGTCTCCTCAGAGACGTATGCAGAAGAGGAGCCAGTTGGTTCAGAGGACTCCTCAGAGACGTAGCCGGAAGAGGAGCCAGTTGGCTCAGAGGACTCCTCAGACACGTAGCCGGAAGAAGAGCCAGTAGGCTCAGAAGACTCCTCAGAGATGTAGCCGGAAGAGGAGCCAGTTGGCTCAGAGGACTCAGCAGAGACGTAGCCAGAAGAAGAGCCAGATGGCTCAGAGGACTCCGCTGAGACGTATGCAGAAGAAGAGCCAGTTGGCTCAGCCTCACGGCTAGAATAATCGAGCGATGAGGATATACCCTCAGCGTCCGAAGAGGATTGATCTGGAAGTGTCACAACAGTTGACCCACCCGCCCAAGTAACAGTGGACTGGAAGCCCGATGAGCCATCATTAACCTCGGATGAAGAGCCAGTTGGCTCAGAGGACTCCTCAGACGAATCAGATGGTTCCGAAGACTCCTCAGAGACGTAGCCAGAAGAAGAGCCAGTAGGCTCAGAAGACTCCTCAGAGGCATAAACAGAAGATGAGCCATGAGCAGAGGAGTAGCCAGTTAGAGCAGAAGACTCGTGATAGGAGGTGACAGAGAAGGAGTTGGACTCAAAGGAGCTATAAATAAAGGAGGACCTGGTTAGTACATATGAGGAACCAGATGAGGAGGCAACTGGAACAGACAAGGCCTCAGAAGCATGACCAGATGAGGCAGCATAGGACGGCGCGTAGGCAGATGAGAGATCAACTGAAGCAGAGGACTCGAAGAAACGAGATGAAGGGGCATCATGTGATGAAGAAGTAGAAGAGCCAGTTGGCTCAGAAGACTCCTCAGAGATGTAGCCGGAAGAGGAGCCAGTTGGCTCAGAGGACTCAGCAGAGACGTAGCCAGAAGAAGAGCCAGATGGCTCAGAGGACTCCGCTGAGACGTATGCAGAAGAAGAGCCAGTTGGCTCAGCCTCACGGCTAGAATAATCGAGCGATGAGGATATACCCTCAGCGTCCGAAGAGGATTGATCTGGAAGTGTCACAACAGTTGACCCACCCGCCCAAGTAACAGTGGACTGGAAGCCCGATGAGCCAGCATTAACCTCGGATGAAGAGCCATTTGGCTCAGAAGACTCCTCAGAGACGTATGCAGAAGAAGAGCCAGTTGGCTCAGAAGACTCCGCAGAGACGTAGCCGGAAGAGGAGCCAGTTGGTTCAGAGGACTCCTCAGACACGTAGCCGGAAGAGGAGCCAGTTGGCTCAGAGGACTCCTCAGACACGTAGCCGGAAGAGGAGCCAGTTGGCTCAGAGGACTCAGCAGAGGCGTATTCAGAAGAAGAGCCATTTGGCTCAGAAGACTCCTCAGAGAGGTAGCCGGAAGAGGAGCCAGTTGGCTCAGAGGACTCCGCTGAGACGTAGCCGGAAGAGGAGCCAGTTGGCTCAGCCTCACGGCTAGAATAATCGAGCGATGAGGATATACCCTCAGCGTCCGAAGAGGATTGATCTGGAAGTGTCACAACAGTTGACCCACCCGCCCAAGTAACAGTGGACTGGAAGCCCGATGAGCCATCATTAACCTCGGATGAAGAGCCAGTTGGCTCAGAGGACTCCTCAGACGAATCAGATGGTTCCGAAGACTCCTCAGAGACGTAGCCAGAAGAAGAGCCAGTAGGCTCAGAAGACTCCTCAGAGGCATAAACAGAAGATGAGCCATGAGCAGAGGAGTAGCCAGTTAGAGCAGAAGACTCGTGATAGGAGGTGACAGAGAAGGAGTTGGACTCAAAGGAGCTATAAATAAAGGAGGACCCGGTTAGTACATATGAGGAACCAGATGAGGAGGCAACTGGAACAGACAAGGCCTCAGAAGCATGACCAGATGAGGCAGCATAGGACGGCGCGTAGGCAGATGAGAGATCAACTGAAGCAGAGGACTCGAAGAAACGAGATGAAGGGGCATCATGTGATGAAGAAGTAATGCTCTCCTCAGAAGACCAGAACATGGAAGAATAAAATGACTTATACCAAGGTATAGAGGACTCTGAAGCAGAGGTGGAGGCATGGTTTGGAACAGAAGTAATGGTCTCAAAGGCAGATGGAACGTCCTCCGACATTGTCTCGGAGTAAGAGAGAGCACCATTAGAAGAGGCACGAGTCGTGTCCATACTAGTCTGTGATGTAACATAAGATGCGGAAGTCAAAACCTTCAGGGATGAAGAAGAGAAGATACCCTGAGAAGAGGACCCAACACCCTCATAAGAAGAACCCAGAGTAGAAGAGTCGTGAGACGATGAGGTAGTGCTCATCTCAGGGGTATCCTGAGAAGACGACTCAGCCCCCTGAGATAAACTGGTTTCAGTAGAAGTAACCTGGTAGGAAATACCCTTGGATGGAGAAACAGCACAAGCATCCTGGATGTTCCAGCAATAAGCTGGAGAATTGGTTTGTGATGTACAACCAACATCATAGTCATAGGACTTTGCATACTTCCAAAAAAAGCACTCACTTGAATCTATGACTCCCTCGGCGCACCAATCGTACTGAATCTGGAATAATGGCATGCAGATCTGGCTCGAAGAAGACCCCTGAACACCCGAAACAACGAGATCAGTCTCCCACTCAGATGGATCCGTAATCAAAACAACATCCTGGTTGTATGAGTACAGGGTCTTCTGAATGTTACCAATAATCTTCAACGAAGAGAGAGAAGACCTGGACATTAATGGCTCTCCTGCAACGAATTTGATGGTAACCTTGTAGGTTCCATCTCCCAAGATGGTGACAGTAGTGACAGATATATCAGCATATGGAATGTTCTTGGTACCGCTGGTGTCGGTGAAAGAGTCGGACGAGCACTTAGCAGTAGCATACACAACGCAACCATGTGAGGCAGTAGCCTCTTTGGTGGTGGTGGTGGTGGTGGTTGCAGTAGTTTCAGTTGTTGTTGCAGAAGATGAGCTCAAGACGGTGGTTGTCCCGGAGGAATAATCGGGCGACGCCAGCGAGCTGGAGAAGGAGCCAAAGTCAGCTGTTCCCGTAGAAGACGAAATCACAGGGGAGGCATCCTTACTGGATGCAGCCGCAGCAGTCATTGTGCCCAGGGAAGGGCTCACTGATGAGAAGATCACATCGGATGTTGAGCCAGAGTTGGGAGTCACGATTGGGGTCGCGGAAGAAGGTACGGTTGAGGATGCCCCTGCCAAGAAAGTAGAAGACTTCCCAAATCCGTGCCCAGTCGTTTCTGTGGAGGTATTTGTCTTACCAATCGTGGAGAAGTACGTGCTTCTCGGGTCAATTTTAAAGGAGCTGGTAGTCGAGGTCTGCACCGGTGAGGCTGAAGGCCTTGAATGTGGCGTTGTCTGGGATGAAGAAGTGATGATGAGACCTGAGGAGGTTGTTCCAGTAGTGCTTGTTAGAGTACTCACCGAATTACTGCTCTGTATATACGAGACCACTACCGATGAACTTGACGCAACTGCCACTGAGGTAATCTGTACAGGAGAAGTCAACACCATAGAAGTTTCTGAGATAGGCAAAGAGGAAGAAATTGTTTGTGTTGACGAAGTGATCACCGTAAAACTCAACGTCGTTGCCACAGAGGAACTCATAGGGGGGGACATCATTTTAGAACTCGTGGTGAAAATCCCTGAAGCGGTGGCCCGTGAAGTCGTAGACGAACCTGGAGTACACTGATAATACCAATCGTTGGCAGACTGACAATAGCATCCACTGGCACAATTAGTAGCACCCGTATAACCTGATCCACCACATTGTGCATAACAAGCCACTGTAGCAGTATTGGCACTAGTTGAGGAGGATGTCACCGATGTGGAGGACATGGTGGTAGCGCTGGTAGAAGTCTTTAACGTAGAGGTCGATGTGGAAATCACTGAGGAAGTCGACGTACCAGGGGTACACTGATAATACCAATCGTTGGCAGACTGACAGTAGCATCCACTGGCACAATTAGTAGCACCCGTATAACCTGATCCACCACATTGTGCATAACAAGCCACTGTAGCAGTATTAGCGGTAGTTGTCAGTGCAGAGCTTGAAGAGCTGGTGGATATTTTCACCGTGGGTGTTGGTTTCGAGGAGGTGGAGGTCGTTGACGAGCTAGTTATGGGTGTTGTCTTCACCGCAGAGCTCGATGTTGTGGAATACAGGGATGAAGAAGTGGTCTGCGCGGTTGTTGTTGCACCTGGCGTACATTGGTAATACCACTGATTCACAGACTGGCAATAACATCCGCTAGCACAGCCTGTTGCGCCATAATAACCAGAACCACCACACTGGGCGTAGCAAGCCACCGTACCAGTGTTAGCTGTAGAGGATGTAGTTGCCTGTGTAGGCGAGAAGGTGGTGGTCTTCAATGTGGAAGTGGTAGGTGTTGAAGAAGTAGAGGTTGTTGAGGATGTCTTCGAAGTGGAAGATGCAGACAACAATGGCGACATTTGAGAAGTAGTCGTGCGGGCAGCGCACTGATCTGGCCAGTAGTAAGATGGAGAGTCAGTCTGCGAGTTACCGTTGTTATCATAGTTGTTACAACCAGTGATGTAGTCGTAAGAAGTAGCATAGTGCCAAGAACTACACTCCGACTTATCGGTAACACCAGCAGAACACCAATCGTACTGAACCTGAAATGATGGCATTAAGACGTTACCATGCGCATCTGGTGAGATAGAGACACTGACTGATGCATCCCAGGTGTTTGGGTCCGATATGAGAGCAACTTTGTTGTTGTAAGAGTACAGGACTTTCTGGATGCTCCCCATGATTTTGAGCTCAGAAAGAGACTTCAAAGACATTGTCTGAACATTGGCAGAGAAATGAATGTTAACCTGATAAGTGGTACCGCTGATCCAGGTGACAGATGTGATGGATATGTCAGCCGGAGGCGTGTTGGAGTTTTTAGCATGGTAGTTGAAGTTCAAATTAGTACACGTCGTGCTGATGGAGTTCGTGGGACAGGTCTGAGAAGCAGAAACAAACCCTGTACTCATCAGTGAGGCGATAGCCCATGAGGCAGCACTTAAAAACCTCATGATGTGTGAGAATCTAAGACTGATGATGGATGATTGGAATCTGTGTATGTGTGATGAACTGGGATGAGATTGGGTGTGATCAAGTGCAAGAATTGAGACGTAATAGTTCACTGGAAGCTGGTCGAGCTTCAGTGTAGGGATCTAATTAAAAGTCTGTAGTATGTAAACCCACAATGTATGTACATCAGAGGACACCTAGTTTGTACCATAAAATCGTAGGGAGGTGTGTGTGTGTGTGTGTGTGTGTGTGTGTGACTCTTTGGAAGCACCTTTTTTTAAAAGGTTAAGGATAGGCAATGGTTAAATTTGCTTGTTTTCCCCCCACCCCTGACGTCCGCCTGGTAGGGCTTTTGGGGGGGATCAAGCTCCAGATTTTGATCTACTTCTAGAAGCATATTATCACAGGTGTACGCCTGGCTGCACACATACCACGGCCCAAAACACGGGAAGAACAAGCGATCACGCACGAAGCCCTGGATGTGATCAAGATGGGCATGCGTGTTTCTGCATCATAAGCCGTGATCTGCACCATCGTGCTGCTTCTCCTTCAACGGTCAAAATTTCTTTTTTGTAAAGGCGCTCAGAAGTCTCTTCAGGACCGGAAACGTTCTCTTGGGGGACGGGGTATGAGAAATCAGTACTGCTCTGAGAGAAAAGAATTCTTCAAATCACTGCGACGTATGGGTCAATCCGTGTATGCTGCTGGTAGCCGGAGTTAAGAACGATCGAGGTGGTGCTGTTTCTTTTCCTGATAAAAAGCAAGCAGGCATGTGTTGGAGTGCACATGTCCACATGCGAGGCGAGCAGTCGAGATCTTGAAGAACTTCGGGAAGGCTGTCCATGACTGACTATTCCTGGACCACTTCTATTCGAGAAGCACCACACAATACCATCAGGTGTGGAAGGCTGGCTTTGGTGGTATGTTTGTATCTAGCTCTAGAAACTACTCGAGTGGAATGACGTATAGTGTAGTAGTGTTACTTGCTCAAGCAGAAGAGAAGAGCAGTGATCCAAAATCTATCTGGTTCGAGTCGTGAATTCCCATGTCACATATTAGCTTCAAATGTGTGGCTTGATGTTTCTCCTGCTGCAAGTGGGCAAAAAGTTGTCCACATCACGCCTCTATCACCCCAAAGTTGACTGTTCTCGGTTGGTAGCGCTAAAATAAATTGAAGTGGTATTAGCAACTCCGGATCAATTAGATATGAGGTCTTGATATTTGCCAGTATTCTGATGCTGTCTCGGTGTCGGGCGCATCTCTCAGTGTTCCCGCCCCCTCTGCTTTGGTCCGGTTCAATTGGAAGTGGGGCTTTTTTAGTATTTTGTCCAACCCGGCTAACTTGAGGGACTTTGATCCGTTCTACCAGCACACAGGTACCTTAGAGAGTACACACACGTCTTACAATGTCTTGATGATCAGAACATGTTACGTTTCCTTCTTTAATCCAGTCCAAGGCTCGTCTATGTGATTTTGGATTCTGCGAAATGCATTGCTTGTCGACAGGGGGTGGTGACGTGGACTTCTGCGATGACTACTCAACGACCTAACTGCTAACCAAGTTGCAAGGGACCTTCAGTTGAGTGAATATGTAAGTGTACATCGTATCGCCTGAGGTGAATTTGGTTGACGGCTAAGTGATAACCTGGTCTCCTTGAGTGCCTGCCACACGATGGTGACGCAGTATACATTCGATCATCGCGAATCCTGAGACATGCCTGCTCGTGTATTGACGAGTTACCTAACCGCCTCTCGTTTCCTATTGCTTCTTATCAATCGGTCTCTACGATCCTCTGTTCCAAACGCTCTAGTAATCGTTCAGCTTACAAGGAATTGTGAAGGGAGACGCTCATCAATATAACCATTACGCTCGAGACCTGAGGTCTAGTTCGCTAAAATCTCCTTGCGGTCCTCCATATCTTCCCGGAGAGTATGTTCCCTGTGCGCCGGCCTCCACAACCAGTCCAGTCTCAAGCTGATACATCATGCTACGGTCTTGCAAGCAGTGGAGAGGATTTTTGGGGAAACGTGGTCACTCAATTGAGTCAAATGGGTAAATAATTCAGGGTATCGTGGGTAGAGAAAGGCGAGAATACGAACCGAGAATATTGCATTGCATATCCGTGCATGATCTACAGCCCCCATTTGCAGAGAGCAGTGGATCCCCAAAAAAGGGAATGTCCACCATATCGCATCAGATCTTGTAGAGAAACCAACCTCGGCGGTGGATGACAACAGCTTTGACTAGACCTGCGATAGTTGGCAATAGCGGCTCTCAGGAGAGCAATAACACGTAGCATGTAGGCTTCCCAATAACCTTCGATGGGATGGGCTTCTTTACGAGGAGCTGTACCTGTGCCTGTGCCGGAGGGGGGCAACACTACAAGGCCCTGTGGAAAGATTCCACCGCAGTCAACCCGATGTCTGCGCCAAATAGCCCTGCTGAAACACGGAGTGGAGATTGAGAGGCTTATCGTTGATCTAACCGAGCCACTGCTTCCACATTTCCGCCTAAATCTTGTTGTCCACCTCCATACATGCCGCTCGCTGCGTTGTCAACGGCCCATGCACGCTTCAGCGATGTACAAAAGGCGATAAAAGGTGTACGGCGGCTGTCTGGCAATCGATTTTTCTGTCCATCGCCGACTCAATCCTGAAAGGTTTCGTCCTTTGTCTCCTGTATCCCCCATACCCCCAATGAGTCGAACTTCAGACCGCTCGCATGCGGCAATGGTAGACTCATGATGATTCTTGACCTCGGCTGCACACTTGCAGGGAACACGATGAACTACAGACTGCAACACATGTGATCTATGGTAAGGTTTCATATTTTTTGATGCGCTCTTATCTCTTTCCGTTAACTGAACAACACAAATCCAACTCTAGCTTCAACCACGAGAGCGGTAGTATGAGCTTGAACTACTTCTGAACGGCTTGGGTTTAAGCGCTCATGCGCCGTATAAAAAAATTATTATCTCCGTGGTGATGCCGAGGAGCCGTGGACAGCTCAGAACAAAATTCACCTTTTGATGGCCCAGTGACTAGAATTAGTTCTCATATGATAAACCGCACACTAGATCGACCAGGTTGTTTCATGAGCTCCCGAAATCAAAGTGAGCGGGTGCGCAGCGTTTGAAACTTTAGCGACCCCGTTGGCTCTCCCGCTGCCTCTGTTCGGCATTCAGCTACCACAGTCCTCTCTTACAGGTAGGCGTGACACGTAGTGACCCGCAAGTCGTAGCCAGCACCCTCACCAGGCTCTAATCACACGCACAATTCGACAACCAACTACACATAAGCACAGTAACGGGCATCAAAATTCGGAAGAAGGAAATAAAAAAACAGCACAAGCAAAGCCATGTGAGACACTGTTCGTTTCTCACACCAACATCGAATCGCAGCACGTTGCTTTGACGAACTGCAACTACAAGTCCGGTTGGCCACAAGCGAGAGTAAATACAGTGGAGAAATGAAGGAACGTTAAACAGACTTTGACCCTGCCGCAAACGTTGTGAAATCATAACAAAGTATTGGTAGTGAACCATGTCTCAAAATATTCGTATTCAAGTGGACAACTTCAAAAGCTTTTGACTCAAGAATTCTGCCTCGGCGGTGTAGTCGACCTTGTTGATACCGACAGCGTTGTATCTCATTCTGGTAGTTCCGTTGTAATTGTCCTCTCTTGCTCTGACTCTGAAGTCGTACTCATTCATCTGCAATTGACTCATGGTCTGGGAGAACTTGTCAGGGTCATCCTCTTTCAATCTGTGCATCTCATTAGCATTCACACCAAGGGCCGTGGTAGCCTCGGTATCAAAGAGTGTCAGCCACATCTGTCCTGTAGTGTCCATGACAGACAACGTCAAGATATATCTGTAGTTAGGCACAGCGTGGTTCATATCACACTTCTCACATCTCCAGGTACCATCACCTTGCTCAGTGACCTTTCTATTACAGCCTTCGGTCAAACAAGCTGGATAACTGAAGTTATCAGTCTTGACAAAGTTGACTGTCGCCTTAGTGGAGAAGTAAGCTGGCTTGTCACCGGCACCGATCTCCTCGTTCTGTGCCTCCAAAATGGTCTTACGATCAGCAAGAGAACTCTTCTTCGATGTCATCTCACTCTTCAAACTCTGGAACTGCTCGTTTCGGCCCTGGGCGTCATACCAGCCCTTGATTGTGTAGGCCTCTGGAGTACCTGGGTTGGCCGACACAGAAGCACCAGGGGTCAGAGACAATGTCTTACCGTTGAAGTCCGAGACTTTGCAGCCCTTGATGGCAACAACAGTACCCTCTGGGATATCAAACTCCTTGGCATACTTATTCCACAATCCCACGGATACAGCAAATTGGGAATCATCAACAAGGGTGATGTCACGGCGGTCGTATGACTTACCAGCCTTGGATGTTATCTGGAAGGCTGGATTCACCTCCTTGATAACACCAACAACATCAATGATAGAGTCAGCTTCGAGAGACTGCACCTTAGAAAGCTTGACAAAGTCATATTGCAACTTTGGAATACCATCCGCATCCTGGCACTCCTCAATAACTGTGTCTCTGTCCATCTGGAGCTCGTATGGGTGTTTGAGGTGGGAGAATTGTGGCTTGGCTGGCTGGATTCTAGCCTTGGAAACATAATACACCTTACCTTCTTGCAACAAGTTGTAGAACTTGTCAGCATTTTCGTTGAAGGCGGTGGCTCTAATCTCGTCGGTCTCATCGAGGAAGTTCACATTGAAGAGCTTACCCTCACCTCTCTGGTTGGACCAAGTACGCATGTCACCCTTATAGGAGAGACGACCCTTGATTGTCCATGTGTTCTGGTATGGTGACAGCTGATCAATGGCATACAAATTGGCTGGTTTGTTGCCCTGTGGGGCAGCAAAACGTTGTGGGCCGGTTGTTGAGGTAGCCGCTGGAGCTGCTGGGGCAGCAACTTCAGGAGTTGGAGTAGACTCAGCTTCAGTGCTAACGTAAAGATCCTCTTCTGGGTGAGACTTGAAATAGTCGTCAATACCTGTGAGGTTACCGCCAAGCTTTCCCACGGTGGTGTGCAAGACGGTCAAATCAGAAATAATCACAACGTGCTTGTTAGCCTGACCCATTCTCTCGATATCGTAGGCATCAATAGTAATAACAGATGACTTGGCCAAACCGGATGACTCTGCCTTCTCCACACCTTCTGGTCTGATGACAGCATGAGTGGTGAAAGAGCCGTCACTGATCAAAAGACGAAGTCTTTTGCCGGCTTCGTTGGGGATGACCTTGAAGTTTGTTACTTGTACTTTGATCGAAGGCTTGGTGGTCCAAACGCTCTCCTCTGCGAAGAGGCGCTTTAACATTCCAGTGTCAAGTTTGATGTCAGCTTCAGGCATGACTGAAATGATGTTGTTGGGTTCTAAGGGCCTGATTGATGGCTAGTTCAAGACTTGCTGAAGACAAATGGGTGGCGAACCGCGTTGTTTTTAATTGACGCGCCACCCACCGGCAAACGCGAAACACACGCGTATTTGCAAATTGAAGAACGCGTCAAATGTTGGTGTGCGGATGTTATAACTCGCTTATCTCAGCTTAATAGTGTCAGCTGAGTCATCCAGCAAGGCCAACAAAATAATCTGCCCAGACCAAGCTTGCCCCACATTTTTATCAACGGTCATCAGCTCTCCCGCACGAACTGCTCGTTTGAAGGGAACTTTGTCACGGGCATCCACAAGTGGCAACCAAACTATACACATGCATGAAATTGGCTGAAGGTGAGCCCCTTATCCGGCCTTACGGCTAACCTTCGGGCCAAACACAGAAGACCATTCGCATGAGAGCTTGTGCACTACAGCGCGATGCGGGGGGTAAAGGTGGGGGGTGGAGCTACCGAAATAAACGAGACACATGCTTTAATGTTGACGGCTCTCAAATAATGATGGTGAAGAATAACTGTTAATCGGTTCCTGTAGCGATTTGCGCATACAATTGCGTCTTAGTGCTCTCCGATCAACCGGTGATAGCCCCTTTCTCTGATGCTGCGCACTCAGTCCTTGGAGTTGAGAATGGTAATTGTGATCTTGACTTCCACTAAGATGTCCCCAAAGAAATAGCTCGAAAAGAGTTACGGCACTAACTGAACCACCAAAAGGACACTTTGTCCCAAGCCGACCTAAAACCCTGAGTTCCCTAGAAATGACGGCGACCGATCTAACTCACTGAGGGGAACCTGCATGCGGGCATTATTGCCCCATAATCACGAAATCTGTGCGTCCCGCATTGGTGCACTCAACAATTATTTGTGATCACAGCTATTGTGGGGCAAGATTTGTATTCATATAAAGCCAGGGGCCCCGCTCTTCGAGTGCCTCAATCAGCAATAACCTCATCCCCCCTCCAGATATCACGCCTTTCCCAATGCCTGAATCTACAACCAAGCTCGACAATGCCCATCTCATGGGAATCAATGCAATTCAACCTCCAAAGAACAACCGTAAGAGGCCAGGGGAGCCAAACATAGCTTCAATGGCCCAGTACGAGAAGATGTACAAGGAGTCCATTGACAACCCATCAAAGTTCTTTGGAGATCTTGCCAAGGAGAACTTGGACTGGATTACTCCTTTCACCACTGCTAAGTACCCAGACGGTGAGAAGGGTTTTGTCAACAGCGATGTTGCTGCATGGTTTGTTGGTGGTCAATTGAATGCATCCTACAACTGTGTTGACAGACACGCTCTCAAGAACCCAGATAAGGTTGCCATCGTCTACGAAGCCGATGAGCCAGGTGAGGGAAGACAAGTCACTTACGGTGAGTTACTCAAGGATGTCTCAAAGGTTGCTGCTATCTTGCACAGCTTGGGAGTTCGTAAGGGTGACACCGTTGCCGTCTACTTGCCAATGATTCCTGAAGCCATTGTCACATTGTTGGCCATTTCCCGTCTTGGTGCTCTTCACTCTGTAGTCTTTGCTGGTTTCTCCTCTGCTTCCTTGAGAGACCGTATCAACGATGCCCACTCCAAGATTGTCATTACTGCTGATGAGTCCAAGAGAGGTTCAAAGACCATTGAGACTAAGAAGATTGTTGATGAGGCTCTCAAGTCCTGTTCACAGGTCACTAACGTTCTCGTTTACAAGAGAACTGGAAATCACGTTCCATTTGATCCAAAGAGAGACTTGTGGTGGCACGAGGAGACCAAGAAGTACGGTCCATACTTCCCACCTGTTCCTGTCAACTCTGAGGACCCATTGTTCTTGCTCTATACCTCTGGTTCCACCGGTTCTCCAAAGGGTATCCAGCATTGCACAGCCGGTTACTTGCTAAGTGCTCTTATCACTATCAAGTACAACTTTGATTTGCACCCAGAGGATATCTTCTTCACGGCTGGTGATATCGGTTGGATCACTGGTCACACCTATGTCGTCTACGGTCCATTGCTTAACGGTGCAACAACTGTTGTCTTTGAAGGTACACCAGCCTATCCATCCTACTCTCGTTACTGGGAAATTGTCGAGCAGTACAAGGTTACACAGTTCTATGTTGCCCCAACTGCCCTTAGATTGCTTAAGAGAGCCGGTAACTCTTACATTGAGGGCCATGACTTGTCGTCATTGAGAACACTCGGTTCTGTCGGTGAACCTATCGCAGCTGAGGTCTGGGAGTGGTACTATGAACAAATTGGTAAGAAGGAGATTTCAATTTTGGACACTTGGTGGATGACGGAGTCAGGTTCCCAGCTGATCACAGGTATCACTGGTGTTACCCCATTGAAGCCAGGTTCTGCCTCTTTGCCATTTTTTGGTGTCGAACCAATGATTTTGGATCCAACTACTGGTGAGGAACTTAAGGGACCTAATGTTGAAGGTATTTTGGCCATTAGATCACCATGGCCATCAATTGCCAGAACTATCTGGAAGAACTATGACCGTTTCCTTGACACTTACCTCAAGCCATATCCAGGCTTCTTCTTCTCTGGTGATGGTGCTGCCCGTGACGGCGATGGTTTCTACTGGATCTTGGGTAGAGTTGATGATGTGGTCAACGTTTCCGGCCACAGATTGTCCACTGCTGAGATTGAAGCTGCCTTGTTGGAAAACCCAATTGTTGCCGAGTCTGCAGTTGTGGGCTTCGCCGATGAGTTGACTGGTCAAGCTGTTGCCGCGTTCGTTGCACTGAAGGACAAATCCAGCGCCTCCAAGTCCACCGAGATTTCCAAGGAGTTGATCTTGACAGTGCGTAAGGAGATTGGTCCATTTGCTGCTCCTAAGTTGATCATCTTGGTTGATGACTTGCCAAAGACCAGATCAGGTAAGATCATGAGAAGAATCTTGAGAAAGATTTTGGCTGGTGAAGAGGACCAACTTGGTGATGTGAGTACCTTGTCAAACCCACAGGTTGTCGAGCAACTCATTGCTGCTGTCAAGGACAAATCCAAGTGATCTTTCCACAGTGTACAACTGTTAGAAGTGGCTACTGAGACCTGCGCAGGCATCCACCCTATCTGTTTGATACAGGAAAGCTGGCTTCCGTGAATGCCTCGTCAACTTCTTATTTATTGTTGATTTAAAGTTATTGTTTCCAACTAGTAAAGTCTGTTTTTAAAATTCCGTAGTAGCCCTGAACGCCCTGAGCAATGAAAACTAGCTGCTAGTTGTACATGCCAGCCCGACTATAGCCGGCCCCTGACGTCGCCAGTACTGGACGCTACAACCTGCTTATAGTTAATTGGCTCTAACTGACAACGCATCACTGGTAACAGAGGGAAACTCTTATTTAAGTGTTTCACAGTCAGTTCCCAAACGTAAGATGTATTTTCAGGCTCAAAATAGGCATTCTTTCTTATCTCGATACTTTAAAGTAGTTTCATCTCAGATATACGAAATGCTTGAAAGACCCCATTTTGAAGCTTAGCTTCTACAAAAATCAACCAAAAAACTAGATTTGAGCGGGTTTCTTTAGCTCAAAAATCATATTAGATTTTTTTATATCTTTGAGATTGCTAAAGATATCTAGAAAGTATCTTAATGGGTTAAAAGTTTAATTCCTAGTTAAGTGAAAAGGGTGTACGGGTGTAAGGATGTGGGAAGTAGGGGATGTCCAGGTTTCCTTCCTCAGAAGACCAAGACTGCACCAGCTAATCCTTGAAAACGCTTCTTATGCGGCAGGCCAATAAGGAACTCAGCATATAAATAATCCCTAGAATCTCTTGTGATTGCTGGCAGAACCGACACTGGTCAAAGCGAGATGATCCATTCCTGATTATCTTGTAAGGACTTGTGCACTAGTGTGAAATAGTGCTCTAGCGCTAATGCTGCGCATGCCAATTCGCGGAGAATGGTACGCGCCACAAGGGTACCAGACAGCCAAAAATCTGATCGATGTCTCGGTTCTAGGAATACTGCCCTGGAAGTTGGCTCTCTAGTGTTACACGGGGAAAATGGACGTTGATAACGTAACTTTGGAGCAGTTGGTTCCTGTAAGTGTTTCTCGGTCACTTTTGTGACTTTTTGAAAGGAGAGCCTAAGGCTGACGTATGAAGAGATCTACTAACACCATTTCTTCTAGCTCATCGAGAGCCTCTACTCCAATACAGAATCCAAGGAGATTGTCCAAGTACAACTCCAGAAACTTCAGCACTCGCCAAGAAGTGTTATCCTTGCCGATAAGCTTTTGGGAACAGATGGCCTCTCTTTGAACTGCCAATTTTTTGGTGCTCTCACTTACACTGTTGCACTCACCTCCTTCAAAGAGGCAGGCTGGGAAAGCTTAAATCCTGTCGAGTTTCTTCCTACCATGCTCACACATACAGCTAGACTCGTTCACGATCGTCGGGTCAAGAATGTCCCCAACATGTTCATTATCAGAAAAATGTTCCAAAATCTCTGTATTCTCTACGCTAGCTCAGAGATCAGCGTTCCTATCTGGAAGACACCAATCTGTGCCCTTGCATATATCCTCTCCACCAACTCTGCGCCAGCACTCGATCAAGAAGTGGATTTGAATCAGGTTCTCCCATCTCTTTTGCAAGACAATACATCCAACTCGCTTCTTTTGGATTTCGGATCTGGTCTTGTTCAAGATCATACTAATGAATACAGTCTTAAGTCGACCAAGTCACCGCAAGCCACAATCCACGATCGCATTTTCCATGACATATATCCAATCATCAAGCACATCATAATTTTCAATCTGGAGTCTGGCAATGAGGACATGAAGCTTTCAGCATTACAGAGTATGTCGGTCTGGTTTCAGTACGTCAGCTTTGTCGAGCACAATTCTCAAGTCCGCTACACTGATATTAATGATTTATTCGAGCGTGTTTTGGCACTTTTCCATTCTTCTGAGGACGAGGTACAAATGAAGTGCATTGAGTTCTTGACTTTGTTGTTTGAAGAGAATCCATTCTTGATGAATCATCCATTAAGATATAAATTCCAACAGATGATCCCCACAGAGTGGACGATGGGAGTCATCAACAAATTCATGCAGGAGGAGGATTATGAGTCGCTTAACAAATTCTCTCTTCTCATTGCTAAGTACTTGGAAAGCGATGAACTCACGATGACAATGAGACTTCTTGGTGAGGATAACGACCATTTCCTTCAATTCCTTCTCAATCTTACAAACTTCCCACTCAAGCCAATTGTCGAGGAACAAATTTCCAAAAATATGGTAGATTTCTGGGCCCGTGTGGTGGATGTGTTTACACAGGATAGGGACTCGATTAACGCAAGAGTTAAGGGTGATCCAGTCGCTCTGGATAATATTATGGGCAAATCGAGAACGCTCTTCGGAGAACTGACAAGAATCTATTTTGACAAGATTTCCCTCTCAGTGATCAACTCCCCGGGATTCAAGGACGTTGAACAAGAATTTGCAAGATTTAGAGAAAATGTGGCCGACATCTTTGACAATTTATTCACCGAGGTTGGTGATTCCCTTTATGATGGCCTCACTTCCGCCATTGCATCAAGCAACGACCTCAACCAGATTGAAACAAGTTTCTTCCTTTTGACAAATATCTCAGGAAGCATGACTGAATCGACATCCCAAACACTTGCCAGTATTGATAAGATCTTTGAAGCCAACTTCATGAATAGGTACTCTGAACTTATTTCACATCACAATGCCACCGATGTACACGTCAAGTACAGCATCAAGTTCCTTGGGGAGCTTGAATTTTTTTACAAGAAGAGGGATCAAAAGTATGTCAATGCTGTCGTGGAGTATCTTTTCACATGCTTGAAGCGCTATCCATCTCTTGAGCTTCTTATTTCAAGAACTATCATGAACATTTGTGACTCGTGCAGAGATAAACTCGTTACGAGCATTCCACTTCTTGAGCCAATGCTCTTGGAAGTTGTAAACAACCCATCCATCAACTCATACACTAGGGAGAAGTTCATCAATTCAATGGGCTGCATCATTCAATCTATGCCGGATCCTTCCTCTCAAGAAGCATATATCTACAACCTCCTCGTCATGATCGAGAACACATCCCAACCTTACCTTCAAAAGGCTGCTCAGAATCAACTCACTGGTGATGAACTTGCGAACGTTAACACTTTATTCGCTCTTATTCTCGAGCTCACCAAGGGTGTTGCCACTCCCGATGACATGTACCTCGATCACGAGACTGAGTTTGCCAGCTTGATGCAGTACTGGCGTTCAGGGAACTCTACACGTATTCATCACAAAGTTATGGATCTACTTAAGGTGTTCACATTGGATACTGACATGCTTGCTTATGACAATGATCTGACCCGCACTGCTGTCAGTATCTTGCAAACAGGTCTACTTGAAGACTTTGGTCCATTCGCATTGCCGTACAACAGCATTATGGAGTATGCTATGCAGAAGATGCATCGTTGTAACTTGGAAAAGTCATACCAGTATCTGCTTGATCTTGTTTCCTCGCTGCTCAACTGTGGATTGCGCAAGAAGAAACATAGTGATTCTCAGCTGACTGATCAGGAGGTGGCTGGACTGCTTAAAACTTTTGCTGCTGATCAGTTTGGATTCATCCAACAAGATCCAGATTTGCTTCAGGGATGTGTCGAGCTGTTTACTGCTGTTGTTACCCACAGAATTGGGTTCTTGATGCGTGAAATTGAGACTATGAGGTTTATGATCAGTACTGCCTTACCATTGTTGATGTCAAAGGAAAAGTTTGTTATCAAATCTGTGTGTAAGTTCTGGCAAAAGTTTTTGGGCTCCTACTCTAAGACTACACAAGAGGAGGAAGTTGTGTTGAGAAACTTTATTGAGCAGGACATTGGCCTTTCTCTGGTGGAGAACCTGTTCAGAGGTGTTCTTGACTGTGCGAGATCTGACTTGGAGCAATACGGTTTGGTTCTTGTGTTCTTGGTCGTGAAACACCAACTTCACTTGAAACAGTGGTTGAACGTTACCTTGGACAAACTTAACGCTGAGAGAATTAGTCTTGGTAAGCATGATCTGAACACGAAGGATGTCTTTATTAAGAAAATCTTGGTGACAAGAGGAACAGCTAGACTCGTTAATGACGCATTGAAGAAGTTCTGGCAGGAGTCGAACGGCTTGCACTGGAACACTGCATAAGAGTTAAGAAGTGTACATACGAAATCATAGACAACCTGTGCATTCGTTAAATCAGTACTTGTAGATTACATCGTCTGAACCTGAGAGGTAGAAGGTATTGTGACGACCAGTCACTAGCCTACATCCATCATTTGTCCCGACCATTACAGCTTTAGATTGGAGGGTGCACTTGTCTAATTCGACCACAAATCCCGTGTTGTAGGAAACCACGAGACTTTGGGAGCCGAGTGCCATACTATTCAGCTCGGCTTCCAGATCCACCTTCACCAGAGGTTCAGTTGGCTTTCTTAAGTCCCACGATGCAACGGTGCCTTCTTCATAGGCAACGTAGAGTGTATTTTCCTCTGAAACTGCGCCTAACGACACAACTGCTGAGCGTTGACTTGGCAGGGCCAAGGATTCCTCTCTCGATGCAAGGTCAAATATAGTCACAACACCAGACTCATGGCCAGCGTACACGTTTTTCCCCAAAGTCCCAAACTCGTAAGTACTCTTTGCTTGTATGATGCTTGTCTCCCCGACACCAATGTCCAATGCAGTTACACCATCCTTGATAGATTGTGATCTCCTAAGTGTGGCAATGTTATTGCCTGACCCACAGTCCCACAACTTGACAGTTCCATCGGCACTCGATGAGATAAAATTACGACCTCGTTCGACCATTTTGAGATCTGTAATGCGACCCTTGTGACCCGAGAATAAACGTGGACATGAACCGTCAGTAACATCCCAGATCTTGATCTGATAGTCGAGACCAGCTGTGAGTGCCACTTTTCCAGAGGGGAAGAAAAGAGACTTGATCACAGAGCTGAGGTGAGCCTCTTGAACAATTACAGGTGCATTTGATTCATCTGCAGATGTGTATCCAAATGTGAGCTTACCTGAAGTATGCCCGAGGATGTAGCGATCTTCATTAGGGGAAATATCAAAAGCGGACGTGTCACTGACCCCTGTGGCGATGGTCTTGACTGGAGCCCGTAGAGAGTGAGATCTGCCGTCAATGGTCAATTTATATGATAGAGGGGACTTAGATGCTTCAAATTTCACACCACTGTCGTTGCTGAACGATAGTTCATCACCCTGCATGGAAACGTTAATGATCTCTTCCCGGGATTCTCCATCTTCAAGGTCCTTAGATGAGATGATATTCACCCAGAACGAGTCTTCCGCACAACTGCCTTCCTTTACGTCTCGTATAACATCCAAGAAGGATGGCTGTATGCTGACCGTGGTCATAGTCTATCAGCAAGGCGCAAACAATAGCCCAGTGGCACTCTCTCTCCGCCATCTCTCCACACTCTACATATAGCCAAGTCTCGAAGATCATAGATTGAGAGTGAGATGTTGTACCGCCACAGCTGTCCCAAAGAGGTAATGTGTGGCTAGTGAAACTGCTGTGGCTAGTGCAGCTAATGAGGGTGCACCTTCCTGGAACATGCGCTAAAAATAACTCCAGGCAGGAAGTTGATTTTTCTGGGCGGAGCACCGCCTCGCGCTGGGCAGAGAAATTGGGAAGGCTGGGCAGTGGCCAAGGCAAGAACGAGGGGACTTTGGGGGAGAGCGCGAAAGGAACGCGCTCTGATCTGCACTTCCAAAAATTGTCATTTGTTACAAGCTTCCTACACAGGTGCCAAAGATCAAGGGTCTAACAAAGATAATCGCCCCCTTACTTTATCCACGAGTATTGGGAACTCCACGTCACCTACCTGCCACAAGTGCTGAATCTCGGACTCGAGCACACACACATACAAACGGATTTACAAGTCACAAGAAGAAGATCAGTTCTAATCTAGGCATATCTCTGAGACCCCCCCTCCACATCCTGTCACATACTTGTTGTCCTAAATTTCCCTCCTTTCCCGACACAGATCACGGAAAAGTCTAAGAATGCAGGTCTTCCAGCTTTTCTTGACACTTTTCCTCCTCGGGAACGCTGTTGCTGAAAAGTACATCAAGACCTCTTCCCTTTTGACATGTATGGCTGATTCCCAGCTCACAGCTACATACTTTGATGTCAAGTTCTATCCAAGTAACAGTACGGTCGTTTACGATGTTAACGCTCTGACCACAATCACTGGTAATGTCGTTGCTAAAGTGTCTGTCATCGTGTACGGTTTGAATGTTATCGAGAGGGACGTCGACCTCTGTGACTTAGGCCTTGAAGAGATTTGTCCTATCTCTGCCGGTGCCGGTCGTATCGACATCAGTTCCAACATCGAAATTTCAGAATCCGTCTCCAGTATGATTCCAGGTATCGCTTATACCGTTCCTGATCTCGATGCCCGTGTCAGAGTCATTGCTTATAATCAGAACGATACTGACACCCCACTTGCCTGTGTCGAGGCTGTGCTCTCCAACGGTAAGACCGTTCAGACCAAGTACGCTTCTTGGCCTATCGCTGCCATTTCTGGTCTCGGTCTCATCACTTCTGGTGTCATCTCCGTTATTGGACACTCTAACACTGCTGCCCACATTGCTTCCAACTCTATCTCTCTTTTCGTTTACTTCCAGAACTTGGCCATCACATCGATGATGGGTGTCTCTAAGGTTCCACCTATTGCTGCTGCTTGGGCTCAGAACTTCCAATGGTCTATGGGTATCATCAGTGCTAAATTCATGCAAAACGCTCTTAAGTGGTACGTTCAGGCCACTGGTGGTACCTCCACTGTTGTCATCGAGAACAAGAACATGTTGTCCATTTCCGTCCAGAAGAGAGACTTTATCGATGGCATTGCTTCTATGGCCCCAAGAATTGCCTCTGCTTTCGCAAAGAGAGCTGAGTTGGCCTATGATGATACTATTGATGACACTAACTTGTACAACACTGATGAGCGCAACACCGATGATTTGACGTCCAAGATTTTGGTCTTGAGAGGTATTCAGAGAGTCTCATACTTGGCGAACATCGAGATCTCAAACTTCTTCCTCACTGGTATCGTGTTCTTCCTTTTCTTCTTGTTTGTCTTGCTGATCTTGATTGTCACTTTCAAGGGTTTGATTGAGATTTTAATCAGATCTGGCTCCATAAAGCAGCACAAGTTCCATGACTTCAGAAAGCAGTGGTCCACTATCATTAAGGGTACTCTGTTCAGACTGGTTCTCATTGCCTTCCCACAGATTTCCTTGCTCTGTCTTTGGCAGCTCACAGAGCGTGATTCCGCAGCTATCGTTGTTGTTGCCATTTTCATGTTTGTCATCGTCTTTGGTTTGTTACTCTACGGTGTCGTTAGAGTCATTCAGATTGGAAGAAAATCCGCAAGAAACCACAAGACCCCAGCTTATTTGCTCTATGGTGACGCCAAGGTGTTGAACAGATTTGGCTTCTTGTATGTGCAGTTCCAGGCCGAACGTTATTGGTGGTTGGTCCCAATGTTTACCTACTTGTTCTTGCGTTCCATCTTTGTCGCATTGTTGCAAGAGAAGGGTAAAGCACAGGCTCTTTGTATTTTCATCATTGAACTTGTATACTTTGTCGCATTGTGCTGGAAGAGACCATACATGGACAAGAGAACCAACGCTTTCAACATCATGGTTCACCTCATCAACTTCATCAACTCCATCATCTTCTTGTTCTTCTCTAACTTGTTTGGTCAACCAGCTGTCGTCTCATCTGTCTCTGCTGTTGTCTTTTTCGTTGTCAATGCTGTGTTTGCGCTTTTCCTCTTGATCTTTACCATTGTCACCTGTATCCTCGCTATGGTGTACAAGAACCCAGATACCAGATATCAGCCAATGAAGGACGACAGAGTGTCATTCATTCCAAGAACCACAGCATTGGAGAAGTCCGACAAGAAGGATACCGAGTTGCTCGCCCTTGGTGAATCCGTGTTGTCCGGTCAGCAGCCTCAACAGTTGCAGCTCCGTGAGTCTGAGAGTGACGAGGACTCGACCAAGTTCCCACAGGGAAGTCTCCCAAGGGACCGTGCCAACTCTCTGAACAGCGCTAACGTGGTGCAACCAGCCAGTGCCGTTTACGGAACTCAACCATTGTCCAAGCCTGCTGGCGTTTCTTTCACTAACGACACTGCCTACCACGGCTCTGGCTTCTACAACGACAGTAACTCCAATAACAACTTTTCGAGCCAATTTGTCAACAACCCATACGAAAATCCATATGCTAAGGCAAGACAGAACAATAACAATCGTTTCTGAAGCTAAAATTGAGGGTTTTCGCTTCATTGGTTTCAGAAAGGAAACTTGAACCTCTGAGGGGTATATTTCAAAGTCTTTGCATTATCGTTTTGCTTTTTCATTTCGGGTCCATTAAATTTAAGAAAGAACGGGGTTACTTTCAGTTTCTTATTTGTACACTACTATATCTTTTTGAATATACTCACTTACCATCTGTTAATAACGGCGAGTATTAGAGTAGTCGGTATCACGTGCCAGGCAAAGCGCAAAAGCCACATCAAAAGGCAATTTATAATTGACCAACAACGACAGTAATGATTGACCAGTGAGAAAAGACATTCAAATAGTCATTTCTAAGTTTTATAGACGTTTCAGTGCCTCTGTCGTTGTGATACCTCGATCGCTGTTCAGTTGCCGACAGTTAAGCGCGCCAGCTGTAGATTTGTAAGACCGTGCTGTAGAGCCAGGCACAATTGTCAGCCAACGGCTGGTGTGTATCTTGTTGGTGATTTCGTTAGGGTTACGTACACTTGGGGCTTTTCGGATTGGTGCAAGCCACCTGTAGAATTTGTAAAGCGTTGTGGTTCGACAGCGCTTGGAAATACCTATACTCGACAGCAAGCATTTTGCAGAGCTAGGTCTCCTGTAGGGCAAGTTTTGGCCGTGCTCCGCCGAACATATAAAAACATTCGGATCCGCTCTCCGAACAGTGATCTTACATAACAGTTGCACTCACTGAGAACGTCTCAACAACGTCCAATTCCAAACCAATTCACACAATGGCTTCTAATCCACCAGGTGCTTGCTGCCCCCAGGGCATGCGTCATGGTATGTTGCCACTATACACCTGGGTCAACCCCACACCCCTATGTGCCAAGAGCAAAACCCACCAAGCCTGTGATACTAACGATGCATAGAGGGCGAACCAGCCGGTAAACACGAGGAGATCTATGGCTCTTCCACCTATATTACCGGCACAAAGTCTGACAAGATCATTGTCATCCTCACTGATATTTACGGTAACCGTTTCAACAATGTCCTCCTCATTGCTGATGAGTTCGCTAAGGCTGGTTACTACGTTCTCATCCCTGACATCTTGAAGGGTGATGACTGTACAGAGAAGACCGATTTGTCCAAGTGGTTGCCAAACCACGGTCCAGAGGTCACTTCCCCAATCGTCGAGGACTTCCTTGCCGCTCTCAAGGCCGACATTGACTACAAGTTCCTTGGTGTCGTTGGTTACTGCTATGGTGCGAAGTATGCCATCCACCAGATCGCTGAGGGCAAATATGCCTCTGCTGCCGCTGCTGCTCACCCATCCTTTGTCACTATTGAAGAGGTTGCTGCTGTCAAGAAGCCATTGTTGATTTCTGCTGCTGAGACAGACTCAATCTTCACGACCGAGTTGAGACACCAGACTGAGGCTAAATTGCAGGAGATCGGTGCCAGATACCAGGTCGACTTGTTCTCTGGTGTCACTCATGGTTTCGCTGCTAGAGGTGACATTTCTGACCCAGTTGTGAAGTACGCTAAGGAGAAGGCTTTCTCTGACATGGTTTACTGGTTCAACCAGTTCTCTGCCTAAGATGTATTATACATATTACAGATCTTGTCATAACGTGGTTCGTATTTCTTTTGTATATACAGGAAATTACCGTAGATGCATATCTTAAAGCTTGATACCAATATGAATGGCGGCAATGCCGAATGTGAGGTTTTCGTAACCTGGGTCTGGGACGTAGAAGCCAGCCTTCTGGATCATACCTTTGAAGTCCTCCTGCTTTGGGAACTTTTGGATGGACTCGACAAGGTATTGGTAAGAGTCGTAGTCGTTAGCAATGGCCTGACCAAAGATTGGCAAGAACTTGGACCATTCCTGGTAGACTGTGTTGACCAGAGGGTTATCAACCTTTGAGAACTCCAAGACACCGATAACACCACCTGGTCTAAGAACTCTGTAAGCAGTGTTCAAACCAGCCTGGATGTTTGTGAAGTTTCTGATACCAAAGGAAACTGTGTAAACATCCTTGCTGTTGTCTTCAATTTTGTCAAGGACTTCACCATTCTGCACCAAGAATTGGATACGAGGATCACTCTTATAGTGGTTGTTAGCACATCTTTTCACACCTTCAGCAAGCATGTCTGGGTTGATATCCACCACAGTCATGGTGGACTTTGTGTCATTGAAGCGAGCCTTGGCATGGTCAAGAAGCCCAAAGGCAATGTCACCAGAACCACCGGCAACATCAAGGAAGTCAAGTGGACGAGAGCCTGGTCTAGCGCCAGCATCGAGCTTTCTGATGAAATGGTCCTTCCAGAGTCTATGAACACCCACAGACATCACATCGTTCATGATATCGTACTTGGAGGCCACAGAGGAGAAGACTTGACCGACAAGCTTCTCCTTGTCAGACTCGAGAACGGTCTTGGAACCAAAATGTGTAGTCTTTTGCTGTTGTACGGAAGCACGGGTGGAAAAATTGGCAACGGAAGCGTTGATGGCGGAGCCCGCTGAGCGGCGCACCGTCAATCTCGTTGTAGCTGTTCTCAACATGACAACAGGAACAATTCTTGTGGATAAGACGGGAATGGCTCTGCGGTTCAAAACAATTGATACGAGTTATGCCGGAGCTGAAGACCTCTCGTACGAAGAAAACGTCCGTCACGGCAAGCACGCGTCCAGGACAAGTTCGCGGGAAACACTTGATTTTGGAAAAAAAAACGATTTCGCGAAAAGAAAAGACCCGCGAATTCTTTCCTGTGGCCAGAACCAGTCGCGACAAGCTCGGCCGCGGAGGGGCTACCCAGACTTTTGAAGTAAACAAGTATCCCGTACAACAGGAGCTCATCGAGGCCAGAACAACAGCTTCAAACACAGCGCCACGTCTTATCAACAGTGGGACTTTGCACCTTGCCACTCACGCCTTTCAACTTAATTCAAGCCGCACGTAACCGGTGTCTTCCCGCATTTTAAAAGTCGCCATTTTCCACAGTCCTTAGGACCCACGTCTACCGTTTCATCTCGCCATTTCCTCTTTGGAAGAACTATATTAATATGAGCTCTGACGGAGGTAGACCAGCTCTTCCCACCATCAATACGGAGCTTGAAGCACAGGCTACTGGAGCCGTGTACCAGGTCATCAAGGAGTTCAACGCCAGACTTGAAGATGAGTTGACGTTGCGACTGGGGGACAAGGTTGAAGTGATATCAGATGACAAGGAGTACAACGATGGGTGGTATATGGGTAAGTCCCTCAGCACAGGCTCCGTCGGCCTCTATCCGAAGGCTTTCACACAACTGCTTCCAAGTTTATCAAGACCTTCGCTCTTGAGGTCACGTTCCAGAAGAATCGCGTCTCCAACCTCTGGTTCCTTGCAGTCACCGATTTCTCAGAAGAGTGCAGTGGGTACTCCAACATCAATGAGAGCTCCAAAGTTCGATGATTATACCAAAAACTCACCTTCTATACCGGAGGGATCACAGTTACAGCCAACCAAGCCAAGTGCTGTTACAAGGGCTTTATCAGACATTGATAAGGCTCTCGAAGAGCTCAGAACAGAAGCTGGCTCGGAAGACATCAAGACAGAGAGACGTCTCAGTACGGATTCTAAGGAGTCTTTGAACCCAGAAGGTGTTGAGTCCTGGAGTCCAGAGCAAGTTACATCTTATTTCTCATATCTTGGCTTTGATGAACAGTCATCTGGTCAGTTCGCAAAGCATAAGATTACAGGATCCATCTTGCTCGAGTTGGAGTTGGCCTACTTGAAGGAGTTGGACATTACTTCCTTCGGTACGAGATTTGAGATTTACAAGGAAATCGAAGCTCTAAGAGAGCTGGTCAAGCCAGCTAATATGGGTGCTAACGACGAGCATCAAAACGGTTATGGTCTGCAGGCTGCTCCTGAACTTTACAAGAATGACAGTAAACAGAATCTTGAAGAGGACCTTGATGCATTCACACGTCCCCTCGGTCATGCCAGAAAGAAATCAAGATCACTTGATGACATTCCTGAGTCATCTAAACACCAGCACCCAATGTCTGTTCCTCGCTCTAGAGTCTCTATGCAGCCACCAAGCTCACAAGTGCCACAACCACCAGCCTCACCACTTGAATCACAATTCCTGTCACCAAGAAGAGCTCCGGCTCCACCATCTTATCCATCCCCAGTTGAGATGAACCAGTCTACCCCAACAATGCAAAGACATTCCGTTTATGAAGGTTCCGCATCTAGGGGCCACTCCAGAAAGCCATCTTACGATATCAACCCAGCATACAACATGGGACACTCCAGAAAATCCTCTCATGATATCTCCCATTCAAGGGTTGGGTCGCGTGGTCTTAAAAGTGCATCTACTGCCGATTTGCTGGGCCATATGAACGATGCTCGTCCTGCCTCGAGTATTTACATGGATGCCACACATTCCAGATCTTCAAGTGTCAATGTGGCTAACAAGGGCCACACCAGAAACTCATCACATGCCAGCCAGGCTCATCGTCGTCATTCATCTGTATTTTCCTTCATGTCCAATGGATTTGGTAACAGCAACAACAAGACGTCACGTCCTGCTTCTGTGATCTTCACAGAGTCTCCAAGTAAGAATGGTTACAACAGTAGTGCTAACAACACACCACTGATTAATCAAAGATCTTCAATGTCCCCAACAAAGGACAGACGTTCAGTCAGTGCAAAGGAATCAGTGAATAATGGCTCTGCTCCACCACAATCACCATCAAAGAGATCTGTTTCTGAGGCTGTGAGGGCCAAGACGTTGAGAAACATCTCGTCATCGAAGAACAACAAGAAGGAAACGTCGGCATTTATGGAAGGTATCAAGCATACGACACCAGCTGATTCTATTAAGACTGCTGATTGCTTTGGCTGGATGGCCAAGAGAGGTGGTATTGCCGTTGGTGTTTGGAAGCAGCGTTACTTTACACTTCATGGCACTCGGTTGTCTTACTTTTCATCTCTGAATGATACAAAAGAGCGTGGTTTGATTGACATTACATCCCACAAGGTATTGCCAGCTAGAGATGATGATAAATTGGTGTCGTTATATGCTGCTAGTACCGGTAATGGTAAATTCTGCTTCAAGTTGGTCCCACCTGCTCCAGGATCCAGAAAGGGGCTGACCTTTACACAACCGAAGGTTCACTACTTTGCTGTTGAGACTAAGGAGGAGATGAGAACATGGATGGCGGCATTGATCAAGGCTACAATCGACATTGATGAGTCTGTTCCTGTATTGAGTTCTTGTGCCACTCCAACTGTGTCTCTTCAGAGGGCCCAGGTGTTACTAGCTCAGGCCCGTGAGACTGCGAAGAAGAGAGAGGAGGCTAGAAACAACGAGAGACATGATCTCACATCCAAACCATCATTGGTCACTGAATTCTCCGGGAACTCATCTGGGTCTCCAGATACCGATTCATTTGATTCCAACATGCCAGTGCACTCACCAAACACAACCGCCAACACTTCAGATATGACTCCTGTCCTTAATCATGAGCATCAGTTCACATCACCATATGACCTTCCACTTTCGACCAAGTCTGGCAACTCGTCTGCTGCCCAAAGTCCAGTTGATCCGGAATTCAAGAGCAAGCCATACAATGCTGGTGTCTTACGTCAGCAGAGTTCGAGAGTGTTGAGTACATCACAGGCAGCTGCTCAGGCTGCATTAGGGGTGAAGAAGAATGGTGGTAAGATCTGATTTTATGATACGAAAATTTGCAAAACACACTAGTGTGTTAATTACTCTTTTGCTTTTCCTCTTGCTATACTATTTGAATGGTTGTTTTTTATGTAAGGCTTGCCCCAATGTTACTCTTTGTTCTTGTTTTGTTCTGGGGCTCTGGGTATGAATGACTGTTCATTCGCTGTACTTCATGTATTCTTGTCTTTTCTTTCTGAGCGGCGTTTTTTATGCCATATACACAATGTAATCTTTTTAATTTGAACAGAACGATGTTAATGTTGCTTGTAGCTAGTTTCTTTTGTATAAAATGCGCTAGTAGCCACTGTAGTACTTGCGTATATTAGCAGCGGTCAAATCCTGGCGCGAACTTTTTCGAGGCCCAAGAGACATCATCATGCCCATCAACTAGAGTTCTAAGCATCCTCCCTTATATCAATCTAACACATACCAAGTTCCCCATGACACAACCCGAGCAGTCCTCATGGGATACGCTTTCCCTCGCACTTGCTAATGACTCGTCAGATTTTGCGCATTGGGAAGACCTCACACAACATGCCCTCTCACACCTTACGAAATCATCAACAACACTTCAACTCTCGCAATTCCGGATAACGCTTGATCAATTACTTTTGAAGTATCCGTTCTTGGAACAGTACTGGGTGTTGTATGCACAAAAGGAATTTCAACTCGGTGAGACTGGTAGAGCGAAGATGGTTTGGTGCCGGGCACTCAGTGTTTTGCCATGGAGTTTAAAAGTGTGGTGTGAGTATTTGAAGTTTATCAAGGAAGTTGGGCTCGGATATGAGTCTGTGCTGAAGTGGTTTAGGGAAGCTGAGGAGAAGTGTGGTTATCACTATCATGCTTATGAATTTTGGAGGATGTACTTGGAGTTTGAAGAGGCATACCATGGGAAGAGCACCTTTTGGTGGAACTTGTTGAAGAAATGTACTGAGATCCCATTGTACAACTATGGATATTTTTTCAAGTTATTGTTTGCTGGAATTGAGACACTGAAGGACAAGGAGACCGTGTTAAAGATTGTGGACTCGACGGAGCTGAAGAAGAAATTGAAAGTTGATGCACGTTCCGAGTGGACGGATGCAACGTTCCACGATGTGAGAGCCAAGTTAAAGAAGACGTATACTGATTTATACATCACGACACAATTTAAGACGTTTGAGATGTATCAATACGAGAAGAATGTGAAATTGGAATACTATGTGCCAAGGGTATATCAATCATATCAGGATCTTGTCAATTGGGACCAGTACTTGAGTTATATGGAGATCAACGCTTTGACCAAGCCCCAGATTACACAGTTGTATCATCGTGCACTGATTCCAACGGCAAACTATCCAAACGTTTGGCTCAAGTTTGCCGAATACTACATTCATAATGGCAAGCTCCAAAGTGCAAAGAACCTTCTTTACACAGCTCTTGGATTCATGACAGATGCCAACTTGGTGCCAGTTCAGTTAAAATTGATTAAGATCGAGATGGCACTAGAGAACTACATCCGTGCGAGGGATCTTATACTTGCATCTCTTTCTAAGAATGGTGAGAATGTGGAGCTCTTGATCGAATTGATGAATGTGGAGTACCTACTCATGTCACAACAGGAGGTGAAGAGTGAAGATTATGTCAAGTTTGTGACTAGTCTTCTTAATGATAAGCCGGCCGAGTTGGGGATTGCTTTACTGAGACACTTGTTAGGATTCAAGTTGCTCGAGATGGACTTGCCTGCATTGCTCGAAGGTTGCAAGGACTCACTCAGGGCCTCACCGCAATTCTGGGTTCTAATGCTGTCGTACGCTAAAGATGGAGAAAAAGTTTACCAGGAAGCCCTGAAGGAAGTTGGTGAACATGAGCTGATTGTATGGTGGAGAACGGAGCATGGATTGCTTGATGCCCGTGATGCCTACGCGAGAAGCACGGCTGCGCTGGGTGTATAGCGCGTTGTGTGATGACTTTGAGTGGAATTGGTAACTGGTGATGTAAGGAATGGAACGTCTGCCAGTGTGTATTTACGTGACACGTAGCGCGAGATGATATGATATGATATAATATGAGAAACGAGATGAGATGAGATGAGATGAGTGGTATCAACTGACTTCGCGGTGATGACCCGATGTTGCGGTGCGGTTCGGCGAGTCGGAAGAGCTCTTATCGGTAACTGGGTGGTTGGACTTGCTAGAGTGAGTGGGGACGTTGTGTGTGTGTACACATGATGACGCAATAGTGAGAGTATCTCCCATTGACTTTTCCTATCCATCTCGTGAGTTCCATCTCTGTAAATAAATAAATGTATATAGAAAGAGTCCATGTGCCCGTTGCCACGGTAACCTCCCCTAGATTTCCCTCGGACATCGTCGTTGCGTGGTGGTCATTCCGCCAAAAAAGTTTCTGTATATAAAAGGGCGCGAGAACCCGGGCAGCCCAGGCCACGCACCCTCACGGGACTCTGTTGTCAGCAAGCTTAGCAAGCACTTTATCTACAAGTACAATCACAATGCATCCACAGGACTCCAAGATCGGCTGGTTGGCCTCCCTCGACGTCTCCGAGACCCCAGAGAACAACCTTCGTCGTACTGCCATCATTGGTACCATTGGTCCAAAGACCAACAATGCTGAGGTGATGGTTAAGCTTAGAAAAGCTGGTCTTAACGTTGTTCGTATGAACTTCTCTCACGGTTCTTACGAGTACCACCAGTCTGTCATTGACAACGCTAGAAAGTCCGAGGAGCTCTACCCAGGTCGTCCACTTGCCATTGCCCTCGACACTAAGGGTCCAGAGATTAGAACTGGTACCACCACTGATGAGAAGGACTGGCCAATTGGCGTTGGTCACGAGATGATCTTCACTACCGACGACAAGTACGCCAAGGCCTGTGATGACAAGATCATGTACATCGACTACAAGAACATCACCAAGGTTATTGAGAAGGGCCGTGTCATTTACGTTGATGATGGTGTCCTCTCCTTTGAGGTTCTCGACATCCCAGATGAGAAGACCCTTAAGGTTCGTTCCATCAACGCTGGTAAGATCTGCTCCCACAAGGGTGTCAACTTGCCAAACACCGATGTCGATCTCCCAGCCCTCTCTGAGAAGGACAAGGCTGACTTGAGATTTGGTGTCAAGAACAGAGTTCACATGATCTTTGCCTCCTTTATTAGAACTGCTAATGACATCAAGACCATCAGAGAGGTGCTCGGTGAGGATGGTAAGGACATCAAGATCATCGCCAAGATTGAGAACCAGCAGGGTGTCAACAACTTTGACGAGATTCTTGCTGAGACCGATGGTGTTATGGTTGCTCGTGGTGACTTGGGTATTGAGATCCCAGCCCCACAGGTGTTTGTTGTCCAGAAGCAGTTGATTGCTAAGTGTAACTTGGCTGGTAAGCCAGTTATCTGTGCCACCCAGATGCTCGAGTCCATGACATATAACCCAAGACCAACCCGTGCTGAGGTTTCCGATGTTGGTAACGCCGTCTTGGATGGTGCCGACTGTGTCATGCTTTCCGGTGAGACCGCTAAGGGTAACTACCCATTGGAGGCTGTCACCATGATGCACCACACTGCCTTGATTGCTGAGAAGGCCATTGCCTACCCATCTCTTTATGATGACATTAGAACCTTGACCAAGAAGCCACTCTCTAACGTTGAGACCGTTTCCGCCTCTGCCGTTGCCGCTGCTGCCGAGAATGGTGCCAAGGCCATCGTCACTTTGTCCACCTCTGCCACCACCGCTAGATTGGTTTCTAAGTACAGACCAGACCTCCCAATCATCATGGTTACCAGAAACGAAAGAGCTGCTAGATTCTGTCACTTGTACCGTGGTGTGTATCCATTCGAGTACAAGGAGCCACCTGTTGAGAACTGGCAGGAGGATGTCGAGAAGAGATTGCAGTATGGTATCCAGGATGCCATCAACCTCGGTATCTTGAAGAAGGGTGACAACGTTGTCTGCATTCAGGGTTGGACCAAGGGTTCTGGTCACTCTAACACTGTTAGATTGATCCAGGCTTAAGATGGTCTTTCTTTCTGAATATAGAGATGAATGGTTTGATGTCGCTGGTTTATATTTTTCGTTCATAATGAGATTTTTGAAAAAGGGTTTTGATAGATTCAACTCAAGAATTTGCGTAGTGGCTAAGTTTATATGAGTGCGTCCGGACTTGGTCCCATTGAGTTCGCATGTTCATGAAACGTCTCATCTTGAGCTCATGCGCGCGACATTCTGGGGATTATTCCGGGGTACTGATTTGGCTGATCTAGTTGACAATACTAACCAATTATCTACTGATGTTGTTTTGGGTCTAAGTCTACATCACAGCCAGCTCAATATTACATCATTCATCATTATTCATTACTCATAGCATCGTATCAAGACTGAAATGAAAGCAAGACCTGTCAAGCCCCTGTCAATTTCCCGAGTACATCCCACCACATATCACAAACATCGGACTCCGACTCCATAACATCCGTCATCCTCTTAACCACTCCTAAATAAAACACATAATTCTCAGTCTTGATACTATTCATGTACTCTTCAAACAATCGTAAATCATCCTTATGAGGGCCCTTAGCCTTCGTCTTTGCAATCCATGAACTTACAAGCTTGACAACCTCGGCTGGCCGCCTCTTTTTCTGAAACTCTAACGGCTCAACAAGGCGAGTGAAATGAGACGCCAATATAAGCCTATCGACAGGATCGTGCTGCATGATAGGAATGCGTTCTTTGAGTTTTGCATACTCGGTCTTAGTTGCAGCTTCGTAGGCTTCCCATTCTTGAAGAATGTTGGCACGGATAGAAGAAGGTAGCTCGGCCAGTACCGACTCGTCAATGTCATCTGGACGTAGCGGTGGGAGTGCAGGTGGAGGGTTTAACATCGACGATGGAACGTTGATTTTTTCAGGTGATTTGGATGGAGAACGGAGCTTCCTCTTAGACGGGGATTTGCGTGGCGATACAACTCTGACGTAAGATGGTTGACTGGTCGAGGTGAAAAGCTGTTGAAGATAGATTTTCTTCGACTTACTGGGCGTACGCGGGTTGATTTGAATGTTTCTGCGTCGTAATTCTTCCCGAAGTTCCCCCTGTATCTCTTCTGGAAGCTGATTGAACACTTTGAGATCGACTTCTTTTGGAATGGCGGCGACTGATTGAAGATCTCGATCGTGCTGCTTGCGGATCTTGGCTTGCACTGATGACGGGAGTTCATTGAGAATAGAAGAGTCAACATCGGCCGGAATGTCATATTGTGTGGAATCCGCCTGTTCCTCATGCGTAGTGTTCTGATCAAGAACACCATCAGTATTCTCTTTCGCCTTCTCAATCTCAGACTCACGCGTCACCTTCTGCTTCTTGTATGTCTCATAGTCAATCTTTGAAAACGGCAACCTCTTTTGATTATCGTTCTTCTTCACACTCAGCTTACTAACTTGAATAGAGACACCTCTCAACTCCTTGGGATCACAACCAATGTGTCTGAAAAGTGCTCTTGCCTCGGTACCAATGATACGATATTCATCCGTTCCGACACCAAGTCTGGAGCTCTTACTAAATGCATCACACTCACCACAGCCCAAGAACTTTGGTGGTTCAACAGGCGCATGTTTGGCTCTCTTTAACACCTTTAGAGTCACTTGGGAGGCAACCATGTTGATCTTGATGAGCTTGGAGCTGATCTCCTTACCAACATCAAACAAAAAGGTATCAATCTGTTGGATTGTATCAAATCTTATACCCCAGTTGATGTCAATCGACACACTTTTCCTCATGAACTGCTGGGGATCCTTGGCAATGTCAATGGATGTATGATCCACGCCGCGCGCGTAGTCGTAGAGTTTCTGTGCAGTCTTGATACCATACAACTTCTCTAACTTCGACTTATCAAGACCACGAAGATCATAGACGGATGGAGCCCGGGTTGATCCATGTGGAAACAGCTCATTGATGAGTTTTTGTTCGATAGAACCACCTGCACCGGGGAGATCACGGAGAGCACAGTTGTCAATAAAATCTTGAATATTATCACGGAGGTAGAAGAACCCATCTGGCTTGGCCCTTCTCAGAGAGAGCTTGGCGAGGAGGACATTGAACGATATTCCAATACTGGCTGTACATTTTGTCCTGTCGTATATCTTTTGTCTTAACGACTGGGCGAAATTTTCAACATGAGCGAGATCAGATGGGTCATGAATGAGGGAAGTCACTTCTAACAGCGCTTCATCAATGGACACAGGAAGTATACAGTCTGACTGCAATTCAAGTAAGATCTCATAGAACTCCTTAGATATCTTTTCATATGTGGGGAAATCGTAGTCCAAGCACACAAGTTCAGGACACAACTTCTTAGCAGATCTGATCCACATCCCATTTCTTACTCCAAACTTACGACACACGTAGTTACAGCTGGCAATGTCAGCAGTCGAGGAGGCAGAAGATCCACCATGTGAGACACACACTGGTGTATTCTTGAAATCAATGTCTGGATGCTTAAGTGCGGACGCCGTAGCGAAGAAACAATCGAAGTCAACGTGCATGATCAACTTAGTCCCTGTGCGTTGAGTGCGGGGCTTGGATGTGGCCTGTTTCATGGCTTTGGCAAGGAATTCTGCTCGCAAGTCTGCCTTCCATGTGCTCAGGTGATGGAGTCTTGACTTGGCGAAGAAAGTCTTGAGAAAGTCCGGATGCTTGGCATCAATGGTGATTGTAACTTCTTCCGTTGTTGTGATTGGGTCTGCGGGTTGAGTAAGTGGCTTCAAATCAGTCTCAACGTCCTCAAGATCTTCTGGTGCTGGTTTAGACTCCTGAGGACCATCATCATCGTTGAGATGCCTTCTTTCACCTTCATCATCTAAATCATTGTCATTTTCCTCTTCTGATATCTTAGCATTAAACGGCAGCTGTTTCTGACCATACTCATTGTTGATAACAGTGTAGTCTTGCCATCTCATCCTTTTCCCCTTATCAACAGAGTCTGTCACCCATTCTGGTCTCACAACCTTGTAATTCTTGAACTCGAGCCTCTTTCTCGGAGTCAGTCGACTGGCAATAACATGCGTAGCTGCACCCTTAGCACTCAGATGATGGATGAACTTGCCACCGTGGAGAATAACTAGCTTGTGTATTGTAGCAATGCTGGGTTTCGTGTGACCGTTGACGTATATGACACAACCTTGAAAGATATCTGAGCGCTGGGCATCAATTCCCTGTACTTCACGACGTTTCCGGTCCCATTCGAGGTATTTCTCATCCTCAATCTGTTGATTGTGCGCCTTATTAGCAAAATAAGACTCATAGTCACCAAAGATTATCTTTTCATTTGGATCTTGGGCGGATCCGCTGAGTGATTGGTCAGACTCCGGTGGTTGTGCAAGTGGCAATGAGAGCGTGGACTCTTGGACGCCAGAGTCGTCGGTGTCAAGTGGAGGGATGTTTGTGGGGAGGATGTCTTCTTGGATTTCTGCATGTAGTGCTTCATCAACATCAGTGTCATGTTCAGTGTCATGTTCTGTATCTTCTTCTGTATCAGTAGGATGCGGAGCTGGTGCTTGCCTGCGTTGACTAAGCTTGTTGATGAGCTCCAAGAGTTCGTCATCACCAAGTGAGGTAATAAAGCTCTTGTTGGAGAGCTGGCTCAGGTCAGCATCGAGATCTTGTTGAGACATGACAACACATATCGTCTTGCTTTGATGCTAAGAAACTTTACGGTTGAGGTACAGATAACCAAGAAGAGCTCGATGACATCAAAGCCTTGAGCTTAGTTGACACACCCAGACACCACAATCTGGAGTTTGTTGACGCATCTGACCGCGTCTCTTCTATGTATATTGCACTCGATTGTCTCATTTATGCCTGTATCTGGTTTGAAGTCATCACTGAGATATCAATATTAGCCTGGTATCTAGTCTGGAAGGGTCAATGCGCCAGGTGGCCCGTTTTGTGTAATTGAGCACAGTAGGTTCCTACGCCTTTCCCTTGCAGCTGCCCCATCTCCACAAAACAATGAGCTTAATTCCACCACTTCCAGACAAGCTATCAAACGAGAGAGACATGTAGATTTTTGACTCATATATGAGACTCACTTCTCTCTGCACAACTATGTTTAAAATATCAATACCAGCCCTTGTGTTGTCTTATATCGCTTTAACCTTTGCTGTCCCAATCGCAAACGACAGTTCTGAGCTTTCAAACCCGTCTACCAACTCCCAGAATGAGAATATATCTGAGTTCACAGTTCATTTGAAAAAGGAGCTGGTGTCGTTGTTATTGAGTGATCCAGATCAAGCGCAAAATTATCAACCTGATCATGATATCTTCGTCATACCCAGAAGCCATATCACTGAGCGCACTCTTAACTCATTGGGTTATAAGGACTTAGTGAAATATGCAAAGAAGTTCAGATATGCTAACCCGCTGTTCAAATCTCATTTGGATATCTTGGTCCCAGAAAAGACAATACCATACTTCGTGTTCAACACTTCTGATCCTCTCAATATGCCGACTTCTCAATCAAGACTGATGTATGCCAATTTCATTGATTCATCTGCGCCATTCACTCTTCCAGGCTTATCTACATTGGTTGATTACCTGTTGATCTTGCCAATTCCTTCAAATGGAGTATTTGATCCAGACTCTTTGAATCCTAATATTTTGACAACGAAAAGTAACAGCTTACCGATGTTTGCCCACGCCGTTCGGGATGGTGTACCTCTGATTGCGTTTTTGTTTAAAAGTGGCACTGAGACTGCTAGTAGCAAGGAGGTTAGTATCCCATTAATGGGACCCAGAACCATTGTGACCGATCATGAGTTGAACGTTTTCTTTGACGAGTTTGCCAAGACTTGGGTTCAGGACATCAATATGAGCCAGTTGATTCATGGAGTTTTCTGTACTCTCAACGTGAAATCGACAAGTCAGAGTTTCTGCATCAAGATCAAGGATGACTTGACCAACTTGTTGTTGTTCCCGGCATATGATAGGAGTACTTCCAAGGTGAAAAGAGGTTTGTTCGACCAAGCAATCTCTTCGTCAGAGATTCCAAATAAGAGAGTACTGTTACAGAAACGTACAGATCATGTGAATGGTAAGGTGATATCAAGAGCGAATCATAACACGCAGTTGGCCCCACTTGAAGAGTTGACGATTCCATTGTCCATTGTGAAGGAGAACAGAGCAAATCTTGAGGACCAGGGCTACTCTCCACGTCGTAGAAAATACTCATCTAGCCAATATGGAAAGGATATTCAACACGACAAGTTATCTCGACGTGAAGCTAGTAACACTACTGCTGTCGAAAATGATGAAAGGGACGACGAATTGGCAAAGACGAAGATTGAAGAGATTCGTAACCGTTTAGAGGATCGCTTGCACCAAAAGAAGATCAAGGATCGCAACATCAGAGGGAGCTCAGACACTTATATTCAAACCAAACTAGGCAAGGTACGTCATGGTTCACATAAGCAAAAATCTAGCGACATTGGTGCACCCAAATGGAGTAACATTAAGGTCAAGCCTAGTCAAAGAAAGATTAAGTTTACGGAGAGCCATGTAGCCAGTGATGGTGAGGATGTTGCACATGAGTGGAATGAGAAGTTGAGAAGAGAGAGGCAGAGCCGTCAAAAGCTGGTCAAGTTACAATCTAGCATTGCCAGAAACAATCATAAGAATGTTTCAGGATCAGGATCAGAATCAGAATCAGGGTCAGGGTCAGGGTCAGGGCCAGTTACAGGTCAGCAGAACGGTGGCTGTGAGCCTATTACTTGGTTTAATGTCTTCCACCACAGTGTGTTTGGCAAGACGAAGTTCTGTGGTGTGTAGCATGTGTGTTAACGTGTTTGTTCATGTCTAGTGACTGTAGTGCTTTTTTTTTTGGAGAGTATCATGCGTTCGCCAAGACCGATACTGTGCACCAACAATAAATGGTTGTTGATAGGGGCCACGACTTGAACGCGAAAATTTGGCTGCCAACAAGGTTGGGTGCGCCCCTATCAGTTGTTGGTGTTGGTATTGATGTTGGTGTTGAGTATGGAATCGTTGGAGATTGGATTGGATGCGCTTGATTTGCCTGTAGGGATGGATGTTGGACGCTACAATAGGGTCCATGGTGTGTGTTATGGTGATGGTGTTGAGTGTGTAGTGTATAGATATGCTGGTGTTTGTTCGTATACCGGGCCTGTCCTGTCAGGGGCTAAAAGAGTGAGCGAGGACGTGGGATATGAATACTGCGGCGAGTAAGCGGGCAGATCAAGAGCATCATCTCCAGCACAGAAGCAGGCAGAGACACAACTAGGTGCTACAGACAGACACAACAATCCCGTAACAAGGGGACAGCCAACACAACACAACAGAGAATACATAGCACAACAAAGGGGTCCCTCCGATCAAAGCTGGAAAAAAGTTATGGCTGATGGTGCAAAGTGGGCTGGTGCGGGCACTCCTCATCCCAACGCCCAACATTTTGGGCCGTTGAGAGTTGAGAGTTCAACGTGGTTCGCGACTGAGGATTGAGGCGAAGGGGACGGATCAGGTACTAGGGGGAGTCGCGTTTGGGTTGGTCCGTTATCTGGATGTGAGGCTACTGTTGAGGATAGATCAACAGTTGAACATTGTTAAACCCATTGGTTCCTCTTATTCTGTACTTTAAAGCTAGCGCATTTGCACCCTATAGAAAGCCGTTTCTTTACCCTCCCGCGTTGTTCTCTTAGCCGCCCATCCCACATCGCCATCTCGCATATTTCGCAGCGCCCCCCTCCCTCTCGTGCGCACTGTTGACATCTCTCAGACAGACGCGGCCAGGAAAAAAGCCATCGCCAGATTCTGTCTTATCCCTTCTACTCTGCTCATCTCGTTCTTCCAGAGCACACGTCGTCTAAACACTCAATCGCCCTAATAGAGTTCCACAGCACGCATAACACGTCTTGCACACCACACCACACCACACCACATCGTGCTTGACCTGTCTTTTACCCCGTGCCCATTGGTCTCTTGTATCCTTTCTTCGATCAGAACCCTCGCCGCTAGCCGCCAGACTCCGCTACACTACACCACACCACATTAGGACTCTTAGCTACTTAGCTGCCAGAAACAGATCGTCCAACTTAATCTAGACGAACGCTACCACACTACATTGTACGTATCTTCTCTCTTTCTTCTATCCAATTCGAGATGGATGCGTCCTCTCTAGGATTTAACCATCTTGGCTCGCCGCCCAACGACAATTGACACACTCGAGCGGCAGCGTCATAACATTCATGTGAACACTTTACTAACATTACACACAGATACAATGGTCGGCGTGTACACTCCTAATCACACCAACTCCTCCTTGAGGCCGTTGACCCTCTCTCACGGCTCCATCGAGTACACTCTCTTGGTCCCAACAAATTTGCTTTACGTTGGAACTGAGCTCAAGGAGCAGTTCTCCAAGCATCTCCCAGATGTCACTGAGGGATTTGCCGGTGAAGATGAACCATCTTCTCCAACTGAGTTACTCTCAAGATTCCTGGGATACGTTGCCAACTTGATTGATCCAAACGTTTCTGGACAGTTTGATCAGATTCTGCTCTTGATCTTGTCCGAATTTGAGACAACTTTCTTGAACGGTAACGACATCCACACCGTCGCTTCCAGACTCTTGTCTTCTGAAGAGTACCCAACCACCCTCGAGAAGGCCAAGATTGTTGTCAAGAACTACTTCTCTGCCAGAATTGCCGGTAACAAACCATTCAAGAAGTACGACTCTGCCTTGCTCAGAAATGTTCTCAATGATGATGCATCTCTTGTTGCCATCTTTGGTGGTCAAGGTAACACTGATGACTACTTTGAAGAACTCAGGGACCTCTACAAGATCTACAACGGCTTGGTTGCCGATGTCATCAGAGCCGCTGCCGACAAATTGAACAGCTTGGTTAGATCTACTCCAGGTACCGAGAAGATCTACACTCAGGGCTTTGACTTGATCTCTTGGCTGGAGTCTGAGGAAAAGACACCATCCAACGAGTACTTGCTCTTGATTCCTGTCTCTTGTCCATTGATTTGTGTTATCCAGTTGGCTCACTACGCCATCACTGCTCGTGTTCTCGGTATGACTCCAGGTGAGTTTAGAGAGTACTTGTCCGGTGCCACTGGTCACTCTCAAGGTTTGACTACCGCTTTGGCCATTGCTGAGGCCGACTCTTGGGAATCTTTCTTCACCGCCCTTGACAAGTCCGTTGCCTTCTTGTTCTACACCGGTGTTCGTTGTTACCAGGTGTATCCAAACACCGACTTGCCACCATCCATCTTGCAGGACTCTGTTGACAATGGTGAAGGCAACCCATACCCAATGCTCTCCATCAGAGATTTGTCCAAGGAACAGGTTCAGGAGTTTGTTGACAAGACCAACTCTCACTTGCCAAAGGAGAAGCACATTGCCATTTCTTTGATCAATGGTCCAAAGAACTTGGTTGTCTCCGGTCCACCACAGTCTCTTTACGGTTTGAACTTGACTTTGAGAAAGGCTAAGGCTCCATCCGGTTTGGACCAAGCTAGAATCCCATTCTCAGAGAGAAAGTTGAAATTCTCCAACAGATTCTTGCCAATTACATCTCCATTCCACTCTCACTTGCTTGAGGAGGCTTACACTTTGATTGAACAGGATTTGGCCAACGAAGGCTTGGAGTTCAACGCTACTGATTTGAAGATCCCAGTCTATGATACTTTTGATGGCTCCGACATGCGTGAGTATAAGGGCTCAATCATCAACAGATTGAACTTGCTTATCACAAAGTTGCCAGTCAACTGGGAGGCCGCTACAACCTTCAAGGCCACTCACATCCTCGATTTCGGTCCAGGTGGTGCTTCCGGTCTTGGTGTCTTGACCCACAGAAACAAGGATGGTACCGGTGTTCGTATCATCATTGCAGGTGTCTTGGACAACTCTCCAGATGATGAGTTTGGCTTCAAACAGGAGTTGTTCGACTTGAACGATTCAGTCAAGTATGCTCAGAACTGGTTGCTCGAGTATCAGCCAAAGCTTGTGAAGACTAGTGCTGGTAAAGTGTTTGTCGACACCAAGTTCTCCAGACTTCTTGGTAGAGCTCCAATCTTGGTTCCAGGTATGACTCCTACAACTGTCCACCCAGACTTTGTCGCTGCCACTTTGAACGCTGGTTACCACATTGAGATTGCCGGTGGTGGCTACTTCAACCCGAATACTTTCACTGAAGCTCTTGAGAAGGTTGTTGCTCAGGTCCCACCAGGTACCGGTATCGGTATCAATTTGATTTACGTCAACCCAAGAATGTTGCAGTGGGGTATTCCATTGATCAAGGAGCTCAGAGACAAGGGTTTCCCAATCCAGTCTTTGACCATTGGTGCCGGTGTTCCATCTCTTGAGGTGGCCACTGAGTACATTGAGACACTTGGTTTGACTCACTTGGGTCTTAAGCCAGGTTCTATTGAATCCATCTCTCAGGTTATCTCCATTGCCAAGGCTCACCCAACTTTCCCAATCATCTTGCAGTGGACTGGTGGTCGTGGTGGTGGTCACCACTCCTTTGAGGACTTCCATGCTCCAATCATGCAGATGTACTCCAAGATCAGAAGATGCTCCAACATTTCTTTGATTGCTGGTTCTGGTTTCGGTTCTGCTGAGGACACTTATCCATACTTGACCGGTGAGTGGTCCACCAAGTTCAACTACCCACCAATGCCATTCGATGGTATCTTGACCGGTTCTAGAGTTATGATTGCAAAGGAGGCCTTCACATCTCCAGATGCCAAGAAGGCCATAGCTGCCGCTCCAGGTGTCCCAGACTCTCAGTGGGAGATGACTTACAAGAAGCCAACTGGTGGTATCATCACTGTCAGATCCGAGATGGGTGAGCCAATCCACAAGCTTGCTACTCGTGGTGTCATGTTGTGGCACGAGATGGATAACACCATCTTCAACTTACCAAAGAACAAGCTCCAGGATGCTTTGGACAAGAAGAAGGACTACATCATCCAGAAGTTGAACGCTGACTTCCAGAAGCCATGGTTCGCCACCATTGATGGTAAGGTTTACGACTTGGCTGACTTGACTTACGAGCAGATTGCCAAGAGATTGGTTGAGTTGATGTACATCAGAGGTTCCCAGAGATGGATTGATATTTCTTTGAGAAACATGACTGGTACCTTCTTGCGTCGTGTTGAGGAGAGATTCACCACTAAGGCCACTGTTTCCGTCTTGTCCAACTTTGCCGCTTTGGAGAAGCCAGACGAGGCCATTGAGACCGTCTTCTCTGCTTACCCAGATGCTAGAAACCAGTTGATTAACCAGCAGGATGTCGACTACTTCTTGCTTTTGTGCCAGAACCCAGCTCAGAAGCCAGTTCCATTTGTTCCTGTCTTGGATTCCAGATTCGAGGTCTTCTTCAAGAAGGACTCCTTGTGGCAGTCTGAGGACTTGGAGGCTGTTGTTGACCAGGATGTTCAGAGAACTTGTATTCTGCATGGTCCAGTCGCTGCTCAGTTTACCAACAATGTCGATGAGCCAGTCAAGTCTATCTTGGATGGTATCCATGATGGTCATATTGAGAAGTTGTTGAAGGATTCTTACGATGGTGATATCTCCAAGGTTCCAGTCATTGAGTACTTTGGTGGTGAGGAGCCAACTGAGGTTGCTTACGACCAGGCGGAATCTGGTAACAAGGTCATCTATAACGCTTCTGAGACTACTGATGAAGAGACTTGGTTCAAGCTGTTGGCCGGTCCAAAGCGTTCTTGGAGACATGCTTTCATCTCTACCAAGAGAATTGTGCAGGGATCTAACTTTGTTGCCAACCCAGCTAGACAGGTCTTGACACCAGCCAAGGGTGTTGTTGTTGAGATCGAGAACCCAGATGAGCCATCCAAGACTGTCATTACCGTCTCTGAGCCAGTTCAGGGAAAGATTGTTCCAGTTGTCTCTTTGAAGACCACTGCTGACAACATTATTGAATTGTCCTTGATTGAACATAGAAATGTCCAGAAGGAGTCCATTGCTTTGCCTTTGCTCTACACTTACCACCCAGAGGATGGTTTCGCTCCAATTATTGAGGTGACTGAGAACAGAAACGACAGAATCAAGGAGTTCTACTGGAAGTTGTGGTTCTCTGATGCCTACAACATTGACATTGACGTTCATAAGCCAATTCCAGGTGAAGAGGTTGCTATCACTTCCCAGGACATTGCTGAGTTCACACATGCTGTTGGTAACAAGTGTGAGGACTTCGTCTCTAGACCAGGTAGAAAGCAGTTGGCCCCAATGGACTTTGCCATCGTTGTTGGTTGGAAGGCTATCATTAAGGCCATCTTCCCAAAAACAGTTGATGGTGACTTGTTGAGATTGGTCCACTTGTCCAACTCTTACAAGATGTACCCAGGTGCTGCTCCATTGGCCAAGGGCGACACAGTCTCTTCTCATGCTGAGATCAGATCTGTCTTGAACCAGGACAATGGTAAGGTTGTTGAGGTAGTGGGTGTCATCTCTAGAGAGGGACAGCCAGTTATGGAGGTTGCTTCTTCCTTCTTCTACCGTGGTGAGTACAAGGACTTTGAGAACACTTTCTCCAAGATCACTGAGGCTCCATTCAAGCTCACTCTCAAGTCTGCTAAGGATCTTGCTGTCTTGAAGTCTAAGGAGTGGTTCTCTTTGGAGACCAAGAGAAACCTCTTGGGAGAAACATTGACATTTGAGATTGAGACTGAGTTGACTTACAAGAACAAGACCGTGTTCAGCTCCGTCTCTTCTACTGGTAAGGTCTTGTTGGAGTTGCCAACAAAGGAGATTGTTCAGGTGGGTTCTGTTGAGTACGAGGCCGGCGAGTCCCATGGTAATCCAGTCATTGACTACTTGACCAGAAACGGCTCTGCTATTGAGGAGACTGTCAAGTTCGAGAACTCCATTCCAATTGCCTCTGTTGAGACCCGTGCTCCAGGTACCAATGAGCCATACGCTGTCGTCTCCGGCGACTACAACCCTATCCATGTTTCTCGTGTCTTCTCCAGATATGCCAACTTGCCAGGTACCATCACTCACGGTATGTTCTCGTCTGCCTCTGTTCGTTCTCTTGTTGAATCTTGGGCTGCTGACTCCGTTTCTTCCAGAGTTCGTGCCTTCTCTGTCACATTCACTGGTATGGTGCTGCCAAACGACACTTTGACTACTCGCTTGGAACACGTTGGTATGATTAACGGTCGTAAGTTGATTAAGGTTGAGACCAAGAACGAGAGAGATGAAGTTGTCTTGTCTGGTGAAGCTGAGATTGACCAGCCATTGACGACCTTTGTTTTCACTGGTCAAGGTTCCCAGGAGCAGGGTATGGGTATGGACTTGTACGAGAAGTCTGAGGTCGCCAGACAGGTCTGGGACAGAGCCGATATCCACTTCTTGAACACATATGGCTTCTCGATCATTGATATTGTCAAAAACAACCCAAGTGAGTTGACTGTTCACTTTGGAGGTGAGAAGGGTAGAGCTATCAGAGAGAACTACACCAAGATGACTTTCGAGACTCTTGTTGATGGTAAGGTTGTTTCTGAGAAGATCTTCAAGGATATTGATGAGAAGACTACTTCCTTCACATTCAGAAACCCTGGTGGTTTGATCTCTGCTACTCAGTTCACACAGCCAGCTTTGACTTTGATGGAGAAGGCTTCCTTTGAGGACTTGAAGTCTAAGGGTTTGATCCCAGCTGATTGCATCTTCGCTGGTCACTCTCTTGGTGAGTACGCTTCTTTGGCTTCTTTGGCTGAGGTTATGTCCATTGAGTCTCTTGTTGAGGTTGTCTTCTACAGAGGTATGACTATGCAGGTTGCTGTCCCAAGAGACGCCCAAGGCAGATCCAACTACGGTATGATCGCCGTCAACCCATCCAGAGTTTCTCCAACATTCTCCCACGAGGCTTTGACCTTTGTTGTTGACTGTGTTGGTAAGAGAACTCAGTGGTTGTGTGAGATTGTCAACTTCAACGTTGAGAACCAGCAGTACGTCACCGCTGGTGACCTCCGTGGTTTGGATGCTTTGACGAATGTTTTGAACTTCATCAAGTTGCAGAAGATTGACATCGTTAAGCTCAGAGAGATGATGTCTATCGAGGAGGTTGAGGAGAACTTGAACGAGATTATTGACGAGGTCTCCAAGAAGACTACAGCAAAGCCACAGCCAATTGAGCTTGAAAGAGGCTTCGCTTGTATCCCACTTCGTGGTATTTCTGTGCCATTCCACTCCAGCTACTTGAGAAACGGTGTGAAGCCATTCAAGAAATTCTTGGAGAAGAACATTCTTAAGGAAAACGTCAAGGTGGACAAATTGACTGGTAAGTACATTCCAAACTTGACAGCCAAGCCATTCGAGGTTACCAAGGAGTACTTCGAGGACGTCTACAGATTGACAAACTCTGAGAACATCAAGGCCGTGCTTGATAACTGGGACAAGTACCAGTGATTTGTTTTTGAGACGATAAATCATCGAGCTTCATGCTAGTGTGGTGTTAGCATTTTGATTTGGTGACCGTCGTCCAGAAACGACATTTGCATTTCACGGTTGGGCGCTGGGCTTGTTTCAACTCACTTATATTAATATTGTTCATAATCTGATTTTCTATGTTTTGTTGATCATGATTTCGATTAACTGTAGTTTGACCTTGCAGTACCGGACGCCCAAGCTGGCGTTTACAGGTAGCCGATATATATAGTTTTCGATCGTCCTCAAACTGCCCGACCTGAATGTTCAGCGACAACATGTTCGTTCATTCGTAAGTTATGGTGTGACAACTTATATCTGTGAATGCATTGAGCCAAGGTCCTTCCTCGAATTCTTTGAATGAAACCATCTGCGCTTCTGTAATCTTCGTTGGAACGGCGGTGTAGTCTATCTGTAATGGTTTAAACTTGGTCGGTTTGTTCCTTCTCTTCTTCTTTGGTGCCTGAAAGCCATCGTCACAAGGTTGATTCGTTGTCTTAGACAGAATGTGCCGGAGAAGAGAAAGCGTGGGGTACTGGTTATGGAGAGTGACTGTAAGCAGGCGATCCGTGTGAGTTATCGTGTTGTTGGAAAGCATAATGACCGGATGTTTTTCGAAAAGTAGCTGTTCTGTGAGGTGCAAATCGGCATGTGGAAGATAATACAGTGTGGATGAAGGCGAGGAAGGGTCTGCTTCTTCATGACTGTAACCTGATTCGTCAAAGTATGCGATATCAAGTGGCGTGGATACTGGGTCGAACATACTGACTGATTTTACGCTCAGCCTTTTCACAACAATATTGAGAAGGGCAAGTTGATAGAGGGCATTAGTCTCCCTACACGGGGAACCAAGGGCAAGACATCGGATATTAGTGAAGGATTTGAGCTCTAACTCTGATATGATCCTCCTGACAAGCTCCTGTCCTTTGATTTCCTCTTCGGCTTTGGTGACCTTCTCTGACAGGGCCCTCACAGACTCAGGATCCGTGGCGTCAACGTCAGATATTCCGGCCAGCTTTGATCGTGATTTGGTCTTCTGGAACTCTGACATATCGTATCAAGTAGGAACAGGGTGATTGATAACAATCCGCGAGATATTCTCGCCCGATAGGAGAGACTTATGTGTCTCTGCGCTTGAAAAAGTGCTGATCTTAGCGTGCCCCAACCGCCAATACATCCTGACACCACCATCACCTCGATCTTTGGCCAAATGAGCCTGACCTTAACCGTACATTCAACGCTTAAGGACCAGTTAAAAGCTTACGCAGTAGTTCAAATGTCATTGGCAGACGTCGAGGATCTTTCAAAGGTCCTTCAAGATCTCCAATTGGCTACCATGGGTGATGAGTCACCCGTCGATGTTGACAATGTCACATCCACATTCACCAAAATTGAGGACGATGGCGACACTACACGAGACCTCAAGCAAAGGTTCCTCAACCCTTCCAACGTTCTGCCTTGGGATCTTTTAGACCTTGTTCAGGATGTACCACAGAGAGATCTCAAGGATACATATGACTCCCTTGTCACACTTCCACAGAGCATATCCAGAAGTCAGTATCGCTTCAAGAGAAGAGGTATCGAGGGTAAGGTCGTGAGATATGCTGAGGAGGTGAACTTCTCTGATGTCGCCAACTCCAATGCAGCCACAAGTATCTCTGTGAACAGAGCTTATGGAGAAAATAGTTTGAGGGGCACCACAAGTCAGCTGCCGTTCAAACCTGGTGGTCTTCAACTCGCAGGCTCCAAGGACACCACTGCCCAACTCCACAGAGATGCTGATGGTTTGTTTGACGTTGCACAAGGACTCACGAGGGGCCTGCAGATTGAGAGTATTAAGGAGGTCGATGACCTGGATGAACTCGAGGAAGATCAGGACGAAAATGAAAGGGAGGAGCAGAGAATCATCCAGACACTCGAGGACGATGCTGTCCCACTCGATAAGGTGGCAAGTTCTGAAAACAGTGCTCCACAGTTCAGCTTCGAGAAAGAGATCGATGAACTGCTTCCAGTTGATGTCAATTTTGGTAGAGCGATAGTGCCACAAGGTAACGACCTTCTCAAGCCAAAGAAAGAGTGGGCTCATGTCGTTGACCTCAATCACAAGATTGACAACTTTGACGAGCTGATTCCAAATATGGCAAGAAAATGGCCATTTACTCTTGATACCTTCCAACAAGAAGCTGTCTATCACCTAGAACAAGGAGACTCTGTGTTTGTTGCAGCTCATACATCTGCTGGTAAGACTGTCATTGCGGAATACGCCATCGCAATGGCCAACAGGAACATGACTAAGGCAATTTACACGTCTCCAATCAAGGCGTTGTCTAACCAGAAGTTCCGTGACTTCAAGGAGGACTTCAAAGAGGTTGACGTGGGTTTGATTACGGGTGATGTTCAGATCAACCCAGAGGCCAACTGTCTCATCATGACCACGGAGATTCTCAGGTCGATGCTGTATCGTGGTGCCGATTTGATTCGTGATGTCGAGTTTATCATCTTTGACGAGGTGCACTATGTCAACGATATAGATAGAGGTGTTGTCTGGGAGGAAGTTATCATCATGTTGCCAGACCACGTCAAATTCATTCTCTTGTCCGCCACTGTCCCGAACACCTATGAGTTTGCCAACTGGGTTGGAAGAACAAAACACAAGGACATCTACGTCATTTCGACGCCAAAGAGACCTGTCCCATTGGAGATCAATTTGTGGGGTAAGAACAAGCTTACCAAGGCCATTGATGCGGAAAGAAATTTCCTCGACGCCAACTACAGTGCATACCAAGAATTATATGAGGGCAAGAAACCACCGCCAGCTGGTAATCAAGCCGGTGGTCGAGGTGGTCGAGGTGGCCGTGGCGGAGCTGCACGCGGTGGTGGCCGCGGTAACCAGGTTGCCCAGAGAGGAGGTCGTGGAGGATTCGGTGGAAGAGGAGGCGGTGGTGCTGGTCAACAGAACAGGTTCCAGACTCCTAAGCCAAACAAAAATACATGGGTTGAGCTTGTCCATTTCCTCAATGGTAACAACCTGCTTCCAGCTGTTATCTTCGTCTTCTCTAAGAAGAGATGCGAGGAGTATGCTCAAACGTTGCAGAGTGTTGACTTCTGCAATGCCAGGGAGAAGTCACAGATTCACATGTTCATTGACAAGGCCGTTGCTCGTCTCAAGAAGGAGGACAGAGAGCTACCTCAAATTCTCGTTGTGAGGGACATGCTCTCCCGTGGTGTTGCTGTTCATCATGGTGGCTTACTGCCAATTGTTAAGGAGACCATTGAGATCTTGTTTGCCAAGGGTTTGATTAAGGTCTTGTTTGCTACTGAGACTTTCGCCATGGGTTTGAACTTGCCAACCAGAACTGTGGTCTTCAGTGAGTTAAGAAAGCATGACGGTACTGGATTCAGAAACTTGACGCCTGGCGAGTTTACCCAGATGTCTGGTAGAGCAGGAAGAAGAGGTCTTGATAAGATTGGTACTGTCATTGTCATGTCGTACTCCGAGCCGTTAAACAAGCTCACATTGAAGGACGTTTGTCTTGGTACCCCTACGAAGCTCGTCTCGCAGTTCAGACTGACATACAACATGATCTTGAACCTGCTGAGAATTGAAGCTCTTAGAGTTGAAGAGATGATCAAGCACTCATTCTCCGAAAATACCTCTCAGACCATGATGCCTGAGCATCAGAAGAAGATCAATGAACTGGAGGACAAGCTGAACAATCTGCCAGCTCTTGAGATCACTGATCCATTCACCGAAGCTGAGCTAGAGGATGTCTTCCAGAAGCTTATTATTTACAAGGAGACTGTCAAGCAGATGATGGAGGAGAGCATGTCCTCCCCAGTCTTGGCCAAAAAGTTCCACACAGGTCGCCTCATTGTTTTCAAGGATGCAAAGGGCCACTCAAGAGCTGGTTTCATCATACGCCAGAACACATATGCATCAGTACCATCATTCAGCGTCCTTTGTTTCAATATGGGCAGCCTTGAGAGAGAGGAACCAACAGGAATTCCATACCTCGGCCAAGCTTCTAAATTCATGCAGACCAATTTCACAAAGATGAAATTCTCTGGTGACTTCCACACCCGTGAGGTTCCATTGACCAGTATCGAACTGGTTTGTAGAGCTGGTGCCAAGGTTCGGATTAACGAGGTCTTGAGAAACAACAAAGAGGAAATTTCGCAGTTGGAAGAGAACCTCAAGATTCTCTTGAGATTCCAGCATAAGTTCCAAGAAGTTGACTGGAATGAGTTTGCCACTTTGAAGCTGCATGAGATGGTCAAAAACAGAGATGAACTTGTTAGTGATATCACTAAGTCTCCATGTATCGAGTCTCCAAACTTCAAGAAGTACTTCATGTTGATGAACAAGAAATATGAAATCACTCAGCAAATAAAATCTTTGAACATGCTGTTGTCTGATGAGAACTTGGAACTGCTTCCAGATTACGAGCAAAGGCTTCAGGTTTTGAAGGAGCTTGAGTTTGTTGACAAGAACTTGAATGTTATGTTGAAGGGAAGAGTTGCTTGTGAGATTAACTCCGGCTGGGAGCTCGTCATCACTGAGCTCGTCCTTGACAACTTCTTGGGAGATTTCGAGCCAGAAGAGATCGTGGCTTTACTTTCTGCCTTTGTCTATGAGGGAAGAACTTCTCAGGATGAAGAGCCCAAGATCACACCAAGAATGGAGAGAGGAAAACAGAAGATCTTGGAGATTACGAGCAACATTATTGACGTGTTTGTGAAGTACCAGGTTACGATGACTTCTGAAGAACAGGATTTTTTGGAGCGTAAGAGATTCGCATTGGTTAATGTTGTCTACGAATGGGCTAGAGGTATGACCTTCAAGGAGATCATGGAGTTGAGTGTTGAAGCTGAGGGTACGATTGTCAGAGTCATCACCAGACTTGATGAGGTCTGTCGTGAGGTTAAGTCTGCAGCTATGATCATCGGTGACTCTGCTTTGCATGCGAAGATGACTGAAGCCCAGGAGAAAATCAAGAGAGACATCGTATTTGCTGCAAGTTTGTACCTCTAATCTTGGTGTTCCTTCTTGTGTGATGTGAGTAATATATATGACATGACATGCATTATCCTCCCCACGTTGGGTTGTCTTAGCAACCGCTTATCTTCGCGCGAACTAAAATCAGGACCCTACATCGCAGCCCCTTGTAAGGTACTCATCACAGCGTGTAATTAGCTCCTAGTCATATTGATCAGTCATTGAAACTCCTGCACCATAGAAAAAGCATTGAAAGGTACACTTAGCTCGAATGCAATCCACTGACGCTTCGCACACACAAGGCGACTCGAAAAGCGCGTTGCTCTCATCGGGCGACTTTGCCGCCGACTCCCCAGAGCCAATGCCTAACGACGAGGCAACCGAGACAAGCCCCTTGCTTCAAGAGACCAATGGTGGAGACTCCACCACTGAGAGGGTTAATTCGGAGTCAATCATCCCTGCACCTCAGTTGGTGTTGGCATTTGTGCCGGTGCTGTACCGTACCGCTGCCTCCACATGGGCGGCTATCAAGAACAACCGAACATACGTGGGCATTTTCGTTGGCTTCACAGCCTTCGTAATCACAATAACTCTCGTCCTCATGACAAAAGTGGACAAAGTTCTTATTGATGCGTCAGATTTTGTCGTTACGGATCTTGAGCTTCTCGATATTACCGATCAAGGAGTCACAGTGCATGTAGTGGGATCGTTGAAATGGAACTACTCTCAAGTTAACTGGTTTCTCAAGACATTGGTAATTCCGTTGATGGCTGCCACTGGTACTGCAGTAGTTGAGTTTACAGACAGCATATCCGTTTTCATAAATCTTCCGCAATCTCCAGACGAACACTTCTACAACCCATTTAAAGTTGAGCCATTTTCACTTCCTATCAACTTTTCACCAAATGCCATCAATCAAAGCTTGGAAGTCACAGCAGCCGCGATTGTAAATCCATATGATGCCACCAAAGTATATAATGAGTTTCTTTTGGTCAAGCAAATCCTCAAGAAACCAACAGTCCAGGTATCTGCTGTTGTTCAGTGCGAGGTCAAAACGAACAAGCTAGGAAAATCTTGGGGTCCTTGGAAAGTCAATACCAGAAGAGAAGTCACACTTAGCGATACGCAGACAGCTCTTCCAGGATATGAGCTTACAGAATATGCTGTGACACCAGGAAATGACACAGTCTTAACCGAGGTGGAAATCATCATTGATCCACTACCATTTCCTGCCCATGCCAAGATTGCTGAAATTGAATGGGACATATACATACCTGGTTGTGAGAACAATTTGTTGTACGTTGCCACCATGGAATCTTCTAAAATTCTCATTTCAGGAGTTGAGCCAGTTGCCATTAGCATCAAAGGGGTGGTGCCAGAGCTTAGCAAGAAATTGGTCAAATTTTGCACAGATGGTATTTCACCTGTAAACAAAATTGTCATTAAGCTCCTCGAAGACGAGGGTACATTTTTTGTGAAAGCCAGAGCTATGTCTGAGTTGAATAGTTCACTTCCGAAATGGCTTTATGCTTTTTTGACCAATAACTTTCAGCCCGTGACATTTGATATCAAGGATATGCTTAAGCTTCCAGAAGGGGACTTGAACTACGAAATCTATAGTGCCAACGTTGTGATTCCTAACGACCCTGATTTGCTTCCAGGACTCTACAGTGACATCAGAGTGGCATTAGACCTTCCATTTGACAACACAGACGATTCCCTTTTCAACTTGACAAGAGTTTTCGGTGATCTTTGTTTTATCTATGACGACGAGATCTTCATGAAGATCTACCTTAATAGCTGGCAGAACGTGAATACCCAGGGGAGCACATTTGACCTCTCCCTCCGTAACTCGAAAATCGACATCATCAACGATAAGATCGTATCCGAAGTATTATTGAGGTACCTGGATGGCCAGAAGCTCGATATCATAGGTAAAGCTTTGCTTGACCTTGACATCACGACTCCCATTTGCAGTACAATCTTTCAGAGAATGGAACAGCAGGTCAACATCAGCGTTGCTGGTGAGAGCGGAATAATTGACTCTCTTGGTATCAAGATCAATGGCCTGGAGTACATGAAGTCGTCCACGGATTCTCAATTGAGATTTTTTGTTAATGCCGAGGTAAACAACACATTGAAAGCTGGTGGTGCCATCCAGTTCATCAATCTTTTGGTGGACTATAACGGTACAACCTTCGGTAACATTGAATTGGCAGAGACGGCGATTGAAAGCTTGCATGCCTCGAATGTGACACCGATCGTGAGATTCAAGGCTATTGACGACTCTTCCAGAGACACGATAAACAGTCTCATCAGTGAGTACATTTCTGGGCATGAGCCAGAGATAATCATCAAAGGACACGACAAATCATCTAGAGTCCCTGCAATAGCTCATATTGCATCAAGTCTTTCTATTCCATTTCAGATTCCATCTTTCGGTAGCGAGGACCACAGTGGTTTCATCTTGGCGACTACCTTCCACTTGCTGACCTCACAGGTCGAAGTCACTGTCTACAACCCAATATCAAACCAATTCGGCGTGTTAAGTATCAAAGATGCTAAGACGATGTATGAAGATATTGATATTGCATATATTGAACGTGCCCCACTGATCAAGATTCCGCCAGGAGTTTCCACAACGCAGAAAATCCCAGTGCGTATTGCCACAGGTGCTGCGGGGGACATCTTGAGACGAGCCATCAACTCCAATATCACACTTCACACTGCTGCAAGTTTCGAGTTAGTCATCGGTGAGTTCCTGTTAGACTTGAAGTACGAAGGTGAAGGCGTCGATGCTGTGATCAAGCTGTGATTCCAATATCTATTCGCATTTGCCTTTATGGCAAGGACACATGTTCCTCTATTTATAACGCTTACGAATTAATGACAAATTTTGCATGAATTATTTATTTTGACACCGCTGTGATATAGCAGTACGTCTGTGTACTACTCGAACACAGCAGTGATTGTGGTAGATGTATCCTTTCATCGACATTCAAGAACCATCATCGGTTCCCAAACTTCCTATCCAGGAGAAAAATTCGTCATCAGTTTTGGATGCTAACATTAAGAGGCCGTAGCTCTCAGTAATGGCAATGGAGAAACTTGGAAGAACGTTTATCCACCGTGGCAAATGCTTCCGTAATATACTTTTTGATTGAAGAAAGGAAAACAGAAAGGTGTGTGTGTAGGGTAGAGAGAGCAGCCATCCGAAGAAATTTTTATAGAGCAAGATTTCGCGACTTTTGAAATGGGGACACATGTTGAGGGCAACGTCTACGTACGTGTGGAGACGAGGTCTATTTACGGGCAAAAGTTTGTTCTAACGTGACATTATGTGGGCTCAAATGAGCATGTATAAAGATGCAAATGTTTTGGTGATCAACGTGTCCAAGGCATGGATGACTTTGGCCAGACACGCTTGTAAAGAGCCATAGCAACGACATCTTGAGACGAGATTTTTCCATCAAAGTTCGCCTTGAAGTAACCATGGGTTCCGAGTGACTCCTTGATGAAACCAGATCTTCCTGATTTCGTAAAGAGAGGAACTGACTTGAAGTACTCGACATCATCCTTGCTGAAGAACATGTAGCGGACAGTGATGACTCTCTTATGGATCTTAACAGCATGTCCAGTGAGGACTGAGCGCTTGGCGAGCACTCTCTGGTGCTCAGCATTGAGGAAGGACCCACTTCCGAGGAATTCGAGTTTCTTAGGGAACTCAGAGGTTTGCTTGAAGAAAATTGCTGGACAGTTGGTGAAAGCAACTGGGGCAATAGCAGTGGCGATACTTAGCGTATCCTTGTGCAAGAATCTCTCATACTTGTGGACATTATTTGGTGTGTTCGATGCAGAAGAAAAGACGGGCTGAATAACCTGTCTTCTTGGACCATACTGGACAATCATAGTGTCCTTTGATGGAATTGGCTTTTCGTACTCTTCCCATGACTGGATGGAGAAATTAACAACGGCAAGCTTCTGCTCATGCTCAAGAAGACCATAAAGAATGAATGGAGCAGCAGATGGCGAGGAAATTCTCTGCGTAATAAATTCAGGTGCCCTCAAGTAGATTCTCACTTTATCACCAGCAACACACTGAGCCTCACCAATAGTCTGCTTGAGAATTCTGCCCTTGGTAGCCTTGAAGTTCGAAATACGGAGAAGCCTCTTCCACTCGGATGGTGCGTGTGTGTCGTACTCATCGCAATCCCACATTGCACTGTACAAGCTCTTAAGACCTCTGTATCTCTGCAGTCTCTCCTTACCTGAAACTCTCGGATCAAGCTCAATTTCATCAGGGAATTCCCTGTCTTCCTCCTCTTTCGCACGGAACATTTGTAGCTGACGTTCTTCCTCCTCTGGAGAGAGTTCAACAAACATCTCACTTTGCATATCCCGAGCATCTGCTGGCTCAGAGAAGTTGTCATCAAGCATCATATCGTCATCATTATCATCTTCCAATTCTGGCTCAGACTCATCCTCAGAGTCAATCTCAGCAACGTCGTCCTCCAAGAACCATCTGGCCTGGTAGTCGGATGTACCCTCCGGCAAGTTGAGTTTAATCTTCTTCTTCTCTTCATCCTGACCCTGCCAATCATCATCATCGAACCTGATAGTGTTCTGGTTACGCATTGGCTCCTCATCATCCCAGTCCTCCATCTCCATTTCTTGTGGAGCAAGTTCCTCTAGGGTCTCCTGGTTTTCATCTGGGGAAATGATGTCCTGGCCCTCTCTCTGGATCTTCTCAATACGTTCAATCTGATAGTCACCCTGTCCTGGAATATGTATAAGTCTGTTGGCATTGAAACCGACACCTCTGACAGTACCTTCGATCTTGAGGAATCCCTCATGCTCATTTTGGCCATTGCTTTCCCACTCCACATTATCAGCAACGATCCAACCTCTGGAGTCTCTCCAAGTGATAGACTTAGGGAACTTTTGACATAGCGTTCTAATGGCAATCAAGGAGTCGGAGGCGTTCTCTAAATTGTAAACCTTCTCCTCTGTTGGGAAGAAGTGCTTGAAGTAGGAGGAGAGAGACTGCTTAACATCGGCTTGGAACTTCTCCTTTGGGTGTACAGCAGACAAGTTCGTGACAACACCAATACCATATCCAATACCCTGGAGCTCGAGAGCTCTGATGATTTGCTCACCGTACTCAGGATCGACCTCAGTGGTACCAGAGAGACCGAATACGACGAAATCGGAAACCTTAGCAGCATCGAGGATTGAGATGAAGTCGTTGAAGTCTGGTATTATGAATTTTAGATTGCTTTTAAACTTTGGAATCTTGACTGAAGTGACGGATGGACCTTGGATCATTGACTTGTCTTCTTGACCTGGCATTGCAGCGGCATCAATAAGTCTGTTGACGATCTCATCGGCATGAACGTCATCTGTAAGTGGGATGACAGTAATGATCTTCTCAGCACCATTGTTACCCTCAAAGAGTTTACGGGTCTCCGCGGTTTGCAGGATTTTCTTATCTCTCATCTGCTTCGACAAGTTCTTTCTTTCAAGCTTGGAGTGTCCCTTCTTCTGCTTTTGAGTAACAGTCTCCTTCTCCACCTTACCTTTGTACTTGGCCTTGATCGAGCCCTTGGACGCATGCCTTGACTTGAACGCCTTGTGACCGTTCTTGACCGAAGATCTATGTGAATGACCAGCCATTATGGTGTATTATTTACGGCACAAATGGTGAGTTATTAGCGTTAATACCCGATCCCCAGCTTACAGATGAGCAGCTCTCCTGCTATAGAAAACTTTTTGATGTAGAACATCCGCACACCTTTCCTATCGGGCCAGGGCTACGTAACTGCCTCATCATCAAACGTTTTCGCGGAAAGCTTGCCCTAGAAGGACACATCACGTGAAAGCATGGAGGGCAGTCACATTCGCGGCTAACGTAATTTTGTGACGATGAAAAAATTTGCCAATTTCTGCCAATTCGAGACGGGTATCGCGAACACGCGCAGCATCGCACTGAATAGTTGGCGATTCTTCAACACACAAGCACCAACGTATGTTAGTAGAAGCCTAACCAAGGATTAACAAACCACATATTAATGTAAGTCGAGCACACAGAAGAAGTTACGGAATCATCGAAGATATCATCACGGCTCGACTCACCACGTTTGCACCACTCCACGCGTCTCTCACTAAGTTCTCGTCATGGACGACTTCATCAACTTCAAGAACACCACGCTGGGCAACGAAGCGCAAAATTCATCACAAGACAACCATATTTGAGTGCTCGAGCCTGTCCCTAATGAAAGTCATATCAAGTTCCACAAGAAAAGACGCTAAGATATCATTAATGAATCCGAACGCTTCCTCTTCAATTTAGCACGGACATGTTACTAACTACTACTGCAGCAAGATGGCTCACGAGAACGTTTGGTACTCCCACCCAAGAGGTTACGGTAAGGGCTCCCGTCAGTGCAGAGTCTGCTCCTCCCACTCCGGTTTGATCAGAAAGTACGGTTTGAACTTGTGCCGTCAGTGCTTCAGAGAGAAGGCCAAGGACATTGGTTTCTTCAAGTTCCGTTAAAATCTTTTACTGCAGGTTATGAATTATTGCTGAAAACAAGAACAGCTCATTAATGTCGCTACAGATCAAGGTTCATTTGTGTATTAAAAGGCTTTAAAAAATCATATGATAACGATAGAAGATGTAGATTGCTTATTACATACTATTAACCTGAGCTTGGGCATTAATCTGGTATAGTTTGTGCCCATACCAATTCATAAAGCGCGAAGACGTGGAGACGTTTGCCACTTTGATCTTTGATAGGATCCCTCATCTCTTACACAATCCACTAAGACAGACGAAAAGACCATCAATAATGTCGGAGACTCTCTCGTCCTTCTTCAAGTGTAACTCATGCTCGATTCAATTTCCAAACTCTGACTCTCAGAGGTATCATATGAAGACAGACTGGCACAGATATAACCTCAAGCGTCGTGTTGCCGGACTTGCTCCAGTTGATGCTGCTATTTACGCTGAGAAGGTTCAGCAGTCGATGCAATTCCAAGAAGAGACCGATGAATTTGGGTTCAAGGTGATCAAGCCACATGAACAGAAACCAAAGAAACTGCACATTCACAGAACTCAGTACCATCCATCTCTTGATCATACTCAGAGAGGCCGTGTGGAAGCTACGAGGGCCGAAGACTCCATAGACAGAGACAGCTCACCGGCTAGTGTTACTTCTCATCTGTCTCGATTCTCATTAGGTGACTCTGTCTATTCCCATCCAGAGACACATACAGATATTGAGTCAAACCTCGAAACAGCGTCTGAGGCAGACACCGCTGACCTAGATTATGTTGATACCCACTCCGATTCCGAAGAGAGTGATATTGAAGCTCATTCTGACTACGAAGAAGAACCATTACAACCAATCACGAGTTGCATCTTCTGTGGAATACCGCACAAGGACATTGAGACGAATGTGACACACATGTTCAAAAGCCATGGTCTGTACATTCCAGAGCGCTCTTATCTTGTTGATCTTCGTGGATTACTCAGCTTTTTGATCTCCACTATTGTGATCGATAACGAATGTCTCTGTTGCAATTTCCAGGGTAAGAACTTGCAGAGTATCCGTGCTCATGTCACATCCAAGGGCCATTGCCGTTTGCCTTACGAGACCAAGCTTGAAAGAGCATTGTTTGCCAGGTACTACGATTTCTCATTGCTCAACTCCAAGGCAAAGAAGTCCAAGTCAACAAAGTCTGTTGGTTTCACTGATGCAGATGACACAATTGTTGTTGATGCTGAGACGAGTGTCTCTGATGATGACGACAACGATGATGTTGAGACGGGATCCGAAGATGAGGAGGGTAGTGATAACGGCATCAATGATAACTATACCGTTGCTACTGTCGACTCACTGGGATCTGAATTAACACTACCGAATGGATCCCGTCTGGGCCACAGATCTCTCCAACGTTACTACAGGCAGAACATTCAAGCCCCACGCACCCCAACAGAATCTCAACTCACTGTTTCTAACGCTGATAGACGACTTGCATCTGGTCTGACGATTGCTGAACATGATAAGCAGTTGAAGGACTCGCAGATAAAGGAGGCGAAGTTTAAGAACCGGAACATGAAGCGTGAGACAAAGAGGGTGAACTTTCAGATGCACTTTAGAGACCAGATGCTCGGTGGTTGATTTTGTCTATATGTTTACGATTTTTCTCGTCTCCTAGGCATTTTCCTTTTTGCATTTGCATTAATATTTTAGAAAGCATACACTGTTATTCCTCCTAGAACTGAACAAGTAGTTCAAGCACTTTTATCACCTCCAAAGCTCTTCATTCCGAAAGATCTTCCACTGAGCTTTCTCACTGCTGATCTGAGTTCAGATTTCGGTGATTGTGGTTGTTGAGCCAAGATCTTGTCCGTCTCATCTGCTGGAGATCTCACATCCGTAGCTGGGGTATCTGCATATTTTGGCAGTGGTCTTTCTGTAAGAGTGGCTTTCCCCTTCAGCAAGTGTTGCTCGTGAGCTTGTTGCACGGAGCGGAAGCGATGAAGAAGCTCCATCCATTTGAAACTGTTCTTTGCCAGCTCAGAGACAGATTCAGACACTGTCTTGAGATCAGAAGAGGATGAGTTTGTGCGTTGTGGGAAGGTGGAGATGAGCGAGACGCTGCTAAGACGGTTCTTAAGTGTAGAGAATGCACTCGATTGAGGGAGCAGCATGAGGATACCGTAAAGACATTTATGGAGGTATGGATACTTCTCAGGTTCGAGAAGCTGTAGCCTGACTCTTGTAAACACTGGTGACTCGAGGAGCTGCACAAGAATGTCAATTTGGACTAAAACGTTAACAGTTATTTCGAAGTCAACAAATATTTGCAGAACAGAGTAAGCCAACTCGTAGGCTTGAGCGAGCAAGCAGAGAGCTAATGTTGCAGGAGCATTGTGGCACCAGGCTCTGAACAGAGTGGAGAAGAATTCCCAATCGTCCTTTTCCTCCAAGTTTCTCAGTCTCTTTCTTAAACTAGACAACTCTGGTGCGGTAATCAAGTTGTTGTTCAGGATTTGAATGATGATACCAACAAAAGTTGCATCCTGTTCTTGCTCTAGCACGCGAGCAAACGTTTGGTACACTCTCACTGGGTTTAGCGAGATGCAAAGTCTTCTTAAGATAAAGTTACCTCTTGTCTCCAAAAGTTTTTGATCTTTCTTGAACAGATCAAGCATACTCACCATGAATCTGGAGAAATCCTCATCCTCACTCTCATACGAGATATCAGCAATTAACTGCAGATCACGGTATATCACTTCTTCACTTGGGTCTGAGAGGGCCTTAAGCAATGTCGCAAAGAGATCGTTGTGTTCCAACAAGGACTTTGGTGACTTCTTGTGTAACATCTTCAACCATTCCAAGGATGCAACTTTTGCAGTCTCGTTGTCATTCAAAAAGTGAAGTGTAAGCACATTGATCGTGGAGTTATAGTTCAGTTTCTTCTCATCACATTCTGGGAGGGAGGAAATGTACTCCATTAAGCGGCTGTTTACCTCTTTAGCGCTCTCTTTGGAGCTGCTACCCTCATCGTTCGCCATGGTGACAAGCAAAACAGACAAGAGCTTTGGTAAATACTGGACGAATGACAATGGGGAGATATCGAGCAAGTTTTCCAACCATGTCAGGATCACAAGCTGAACTTTTTCTTCTGGGCCATCCATATGAGAGATCAATATCTCAATGAGCTTTGGGTAATCAAGGTGAACGTCTTGTCCTGGGATATAAACTTCACCGTCATGATCAAACTGCTCCCCCCCTTCTCCATCCTTCTCCGTGAGCTGTTCTTCGTTTTCATGAGTATTGGCGTCTGGCGTTACTTCAAGATGTTTTTCATCAGGGTTCAAGTCGACTGTGGCAAGAGTCTCATCAATGTCGTCGGCACTTTCCGCTTCTTCAAAAGCGTCCGCATTAGAGGTAGTCTCGGTGCCCTGTTCACCAGTCAATGGTGTACTCTGCCCGGCATCCTTAACATCCGCTGGGAATGCATCTTTATCCGGAGTACTGGATTCTAATGCCGTGATGGTAATTTCATGTTTAAGTCTCTCATCTTTGTCAAATTGCAGTTGCTCATTCTGCTTTCTCTGTTCCTCCTTCTGCTCTTTCAACAATTTTTGGATATCTGAGATCCTTCTAATCTCATGTAAGAACACGTCCAGGGCACTCTGGGTCATTACACGGACATCACTATGCGAATCATTGAGGAAAGTGAGAAGCCCACCAAGGAAAGCTGGAAGGTATGAGACCAGTTCAAGATCCGGGACAGAGTTGAGTAGTGTGATCCATGACACCAAAAAGACGCGCGTGGATGGATCGATTACATTGATACGTTCCATCAACAAGGGGATGAACTTGGGCAAATTGAAAGCAGTCGCGTCCTGTTGTGGACGCAGTTGGAATGTTTGTCCCTGTGCATCTTTGTATGTAGCCTGTGTAGCCTTCTTGTACTCTTGTTCCGAGTTGTTGTGAATCACCGAGATGTATGAGGTTGCCTTTTCACAAACGATATCCTTGATCAGTCGATCAAGTAAGTCAGCACCATTCTTTACTGAGACATCGGAGTCGGAGGCAAGTCGACAAAGAACGTCAAACACTTCGTTGAAATACAGCAAGATCTCACCTTTGGCAACTTTGGCAATGTTGTAAAGAGATTCGCATGCGTAGTATCTAACCCGGGCATCCTGATCTCCAAAACAAGCAAGAACGGGATGTATGATCTCCTCAAGGTAGTTTGCAACTTCATTTTGCCCCAGTGCAATGGCAGATGCAGCAAGTCCAATTAACCCACCATTACGGGCATTTGGCTGATGTACTGCATATGCGAAATCACGAGAGAGTTGATCGATGATGGTACGAACTTTTGTGGGTCCGTCTTCCTCCTGAAGAACAGCCTTGACTTGAGCTTCAAGGTCAAGAGCAGCATTCTTACGCTTCTCATACAGCCTATCGCTGAGTCCCTTGCTGATGGTCTTATCTTGGTGTCCATGTTAGTATTGATTCGAAGAGGGCCATGTGCGCGTGTGTGCGCATGTATGTGTGCTTAATAAGGGTACGTACCCATTGTGAGATGCGATGATAGATGATAGTGAGACCGAGATAGCTGTCAGAGATAGACTCAATGTCTGCTTGCTGTCACCCCGCCAAAGATAAGCACCGCGTCAACGGCAGTTGTTTTGATATTGTTTGTTGTTATTGTAGCTTTGAAGCTAGAAGTCCTCTGGGGAGCGCGACTGGCTTACATAAACACATCAAGCAGCACGAGTTGGTCCCTGGGCAACCAGAGCCGGACATGCCCGGTATCTCTACGATAGTGTGAATTCAGGAAGCTTAGTGTGGTTATTAATTGCATGTCTCAGAGGATCGGGAGCATTTACTTTATTGCTGCTGACACTGCTGCTCGAGCTCCTTCTCCATGTCCTTATCAATGCCCTCAGGCAGAGAAGCATCGTCGTCTCCACCAAACCCGAATCCTGGGATACCCGCCTTTTCTGCATCGCCCATCAGGTCTTTTGGTGGATCCCCTGATTCCTGCATCTCCTCGAGCTTCTGGGAGATGAAGGCACGCTGCTCGTCGTTATCATCGCTATAGTCTGGCTTATCAAACTCCTCCACGATGGCCGACACGATGGCTGCCTGTTTCGTGTAGCGTTCCATATCCGCCTTAGAAGTCTTCTCGGCGTTCTCCTTAAGCCAGAGTGGATACTTGGTGTTGAGATCCTTGAGTGGTTCGTAGAGAACTTCCTTGGAAGCGAGAGAGTTGAGCATCTCTGTTAGAAGAGCACCGATGTCGCCCTCGCCATCAGCGCCGTTGAGCTGGGAAAGGAGATCAGTTAGGAGGTCCTGGGATGGAAGTTGTTCATCCTTGAGGGTCTGATCAATCTTGGCATTAGATTCCTTGAGTCTGTTGAGCGTGGAGGAGATGGTATCCTTGAGATTCTCCGGTTTGGACGGTGGTTGTGGGGTAGCATTAGAAGTGGATGGGCCGTCAACTCCGAGGGCCGACATATCAGAGACCATCTGATCAAACTGTTTTTGAAGATCCGGGGACTGCTGGCCCATGAGTGACTTAAACTGCTCGAGAACTTGCTCCTCTGTTGGTTCAGAAGAAGCGGCGGCAGCAGCGGCAGCTGCTGCTGTCGTTGTTGTTGTTGATGATGCGGGGGTTGTCTTCTCTTCTGGCTTCTCCTTGGCGGCGGACGTAGTGGTGGAAGTTGTGGTGGTGGACACAGTAGCTGTGGCATTCTCCCTCGTCACCTCGTCATAGGGCCTGCTGAGGACCTCATCCTGGAACTCATCGAGGTAGTCGTCGAGGTCGTCGAGGTCGTCGAGATCATCATTGACCGGTGTCTTTGCTGGAGGTGGTGTGGACATCTGCGTTAGCTGTTAGACTATGAATGTAGTACTCTGATCTAGACAGTAGCTTGTTAGAGTGTCGTCTCTGCCCTTGTGAAACTTTGCAACTGTACAACTTGACGACTCAAACAGAATGAGTCTTATTGTGAAGGACTGTGGAGGATGGCCGAAAGCGTCAGTTCCGTCGCGCGGTCGCGTGTTCGCGGAGCTGATCACAGTACGAGAAACCCACCAGTAACTACACACAACTCAAGTAACGACACTAATCAACTGAATAAGCACCCGATGTCGCTACTAAAGAACCGTTTACAGGAGGAGCGTAAGCAATGGCGTAAGGATCATCCGTTTGGCTTCTTTGCCAAACCCGTCAAGGGCGCTGACGGCTCGCTCGACCTCCAGAACTGGGTGGCGGGCATCCCAGGTAAACCAAACACCATCTGGGAGAACGCTGTGTATCCAATCACTCTCTCATTCCCAAATGACTACCCATCCAAGCCACCAAAAGTGAAGTTCCCAGCTGGGTTCTACCATCCTAATGTGTATCCATCGGGCACTATCTGTCTATCGATCCTCAACGAGGAGCAGGACTGGCGGCCGGGCATCAACTTGAAGCAGATCGTGCTTGGTATTCAAGAGCTACTGGATACACCGAACCCGGACTCACCGGCCCAGGAGCCGGCTTGGAAGGCCTTCGGTAAGGACAGAGCTACATATGAAAGGGAAGTTGTTAAGCAGGCCAAAAGGTACGCTAAGTGAGTATGGCCGCGATGGCCATCTTTAAACATAAATTCTATTTGTATGTGTGAATTATGCGTTTGACCTCCGATAATGTTACTTTGATTTTTTGGTCACTCTTGATTTGTTCACTCTGGGTCTCGCTACGCTGGCTATAGAGCGTATGGAGAAATGTATTGTAAAACATGAATGTCTGGTTTAGATTCTTGTTAGTAGTGTAGTTATATAATGTAGCCGGTGGGACGCGCAGGGTGGGACACGCAGAGTGTCGGCAAGGAACAGCACTGGAAAGCTCTGATAATTTTGAAATGACATCTTTGGTCATATCACTAGGTCATGTCAAAGTTTATCAGCTATTATTGCCCTCAAAAGCCCCACTAACTTAAGTTCTCCATAGCTAAAATGCGCGATCACCAAATCAAAATCTTTAACCCTCCACAACCACTAACTACCGAGTACCATATCACACCCCACCACAGACATCCCAACTAATTCACAATGTCCCGAATTAACATGTTCAACTTCTCAGCGGCACTACTCTCGGGTGTCGTTGGCGTGTGGACCGGTACGTAGCCTTTTTCTTCCGCACTTACTCTCTCACCCATGATCCAGTCACTAACACAGCTGTTCCAGGTATCAAGTTCTTTGAGCCCATCATCGTGTAAGTCCCCCGACTCTCATTTTTACCGGGATCATACTAACATCACATCCACAGAGAACAGCTCAGAAAGGACGGAAACCTCCGTGACGACATGCAGTTTGCTCAATATGATGAAGAGGGAGAAGTCATCCTACCAGACGGCGTGGAGAAGCCTGACATCTTCAAGATGATAAGTGGTGAGCAAAAAGTAGAGCAGACAACACTGGCTGCTGATATGCAGCAGAAACTTGCAGAGCAGGCGAAACAGCTGAAAGAAGAGGAAAGGGCAAAGAAGCAGTGATTACAAAAGGTTTAATAGAATGGGTATCTTGTACATAAATAACAACCTCATCGCTGTAGTTTCCGCATTTGGACGTTTTCAGGAGTTTTTCCCTCGCGGTCCCAAAAAAAAATTTGGAATCCGTCTTATACGTCTCTATCTCTCTACCTTTATTTTCTTCAAATACCTTCTCTCTCTTTCATTATCCTTAGCACAATGGGTAAACTCAAGAAAAGGTCCAGATCTGCCAAGTCTAGGGTTAACCCACTCGCCACCAGGGCTAAACAAGACAAACAAGATGACACTCTGACCAAGAATAAGATTGTCCCAATGATTGAAAAACTCAAATCAGCCATTCCAAATGATCGTTCCATGGCTTTGGGATCAATCGCTGTTATGTCTGATGACCCTCGTATGAGAAAGTTGCTCTTAAAGGAAAAACTTGTTCAGATCATCTTGGAACGTTGTTTGACTGATAACAACCCGGAGTTTGTCATGGAATCTTTTGGTCTCTTGCGAAATCTCGTTATTGATGAAGGTTATGACGTTGCCGTGTACCTTTGGAGACAAAATATCATGATAACGATAGAGAAGTCATTGGAGAAGTGCAAAACTGGATTTGAACACTACGTGGCTGATCCTAAAAAATATGGTAAAGTTGAGTCCACACAATTGTTTGATCTTACAGAGAACCTCATCTCCCTCATAACGGGACTCGCCGGATCATCAGAGGACATTTTTGACGCTATTCAGATCAAAATTCAACAGTACAAAGCATTCATCAAGTCCATTCTCGAATTTGCCATCTCAGGCACCGAACAAGAGCTTCGTATCTCCAACTCATTGCTCAACTCCATTCTTGATCTTATTTACGATTTTGCATCCCAATCCCAATCCTTCATCCAGCAACTCACCACGGAATGGAACGTCGACTTCAACACTCTCAACATCTTCATCAACACGTCTACACGCATTAACGCCCTCTCAAGAGTTTACATTCAAGGAATTAACCTCCAGCTTCTCGAGTCAGCCAACATCTCACCGTCAACAATTCCACAGAATATCGCCACAATCATATCTACCACTATCTCTCAGGTCACATCCATCGACATCTCCGCTGCCAGCGCCATCTTACTGGCGGAGGTAGACAACACTCAACCGGAATCCCTCAAAGATGACGCTAAACGTCGTGCAAATGCCCGTTCTGAACTTCAAGCCGTACAACTCGCAGTGGAGATCATTACTGCCGCTATTGAACTCACAGCATTCTTGACGTCATCAACAAACGACGACCTCTACGCTTTATACTTGAACCAGGTCCCAGAGGTACTTGTTGCATTACTCACTGAAGAGGTGTACAGAGGCAGGGCACTCACTGCCATCAATAACTTGTGTTGGTTATTTGTCACTGTGCAGTATGCCCTTGCAGAGTGGGAGAAGTGCGCTGTTGTCATCTGGGGCAAAGTGTTGGAGTGTCTTTCTGCCACTGAGCTTGACGTTGATCAGAAGATTACAGCATTTGGATCACTTTGGGCCATCCTTGAAGTACTCGGCGATGAGATCTCCGTTGATGACGGATTCGTCAAGCAGACATTGGAGGAGTATGAAAAGACTCTTACGAGTAAGATTTCTGATGCAGATGAGGAGCAAAAAGTTGAATACCTCTCCAGACTCATTGGATTCTTGGGATGTTTGGCCAAGGGCCAGGGCCATGTTGAGCGCAACAGGGTCATTGGTGGTGCATTCATGGCGACTTTGAACAAGTTACCTGCCGTTCCAAGTGCGGTGGTGATTGAGATCCTTGATGTATTTTATGAGATCTACGGTGATGCTGAGTTTGATTATGACCAGTCAGTGTTTGTTCAGGAGGGATATCTCGAAAAACTGCAACAGGTTTCACCAAGAGTCAAGACTGCTGTCAAGTTGGTTGATAGAAACAGACAACCCGAATTGAAGAGTAGAGGTGACGAGGTCTTCAACAATCTTGGACGCTTCATCCAGTATAAAAAGTCTGAACGTCGCTGATTCGGCCTTGGTGTCAAATACAAAGCTTCATCAATGCATTAAACCCTAAAATAGATCTGTAGATGATGTATGTTATCAGTTGATTTATATTGATCCGGGCCATCATTCGTTCGCGCCGCCAATTTTTTCTGGGCCCTGCCAAAACGTAAACATCACCAACAACCTTGTCAACGAATTAGACACCACAACTTCACCAATCATTGTCCAACTATGACACAAACCGTCACACAGATCAAGAGACCGGAGCTCATGATCCCAGAGATCTTTGAGCAGAACTATACACCGGAATCAGATGTTTTCACACTTATGTAAGTCTCCAGCACCACACATCATTCTCTCACAATAGTCACTAACCACAACTCTCAGATACGATGTCAAGTCCTCAGTGAGGTCAATGGATTGGAATGGTGACATGCTTGCACTAGCACAGGACTCACGTATCACTATCCTCTCGCCTGTACCAAAAACTGCCCCATTGGCTAAGAACCTTCCATCTCAATTACAGCAGGAGTGGGTCTTCCAAGTGTCTGTTGTACCTATGAAGGCTGCAACACAGCTCAGATTCACCAGCAAGTACATTGTTGCCTCACTAGAGAGCGGTGAAATAGTTGTCATCAATCACCTTGACGGAAGTCAGCTCCAACTCGGTGTCTCCGGACACGCTTCTGACATCAATAGTGTCGATGTCTCTGATAGTGGTCTCGTTGTTTCATGTGATGACGACTCTAGAGTTGTGATATGGGAGCACGGCAAACCAGTAAAGACTGCTTATACGAACGGCATCCCAACACTGGTCAAGTTCTGGCTGGACAAGGATGCGGATAAAATTCTTGTTGTTGAGGATGGTAAGAGGGTCAAAATCTATGATTGGAGAAAAGACACTTGGCTTGCTACAATCTACCCACTTCCGGATGCTCAGAACTGTAAACCATACATCCTCGATGTCACAATTCTCAATGGTAATGTTGTCGTTATTGGAGACGGATGGTGGAAGGAGTACAACACAACAACAATGCAAGGAGGAGCTGGATATACATACCCAACTGCAGAGGAATCACTGAGCGGTTGGATCGCTGATTCGAAGTACATCTCATCAAATACTGCCCCACTCATTGGAAGCATTGGAAATGACAGATCTTGCTATTACGACCTCACTTCTCGTGCCGGACAGGGTCAACAGTTTAAGCTCCAGTTGCCTTCAGTCTCGGTCCCGGCTGGTGCTATTAACCAGCATGGTGTTGTGGCGTTTGTTTCTGGCTCTAAGCTCATACTTTCAAAACCATTTGACAGCTACGAGACTATGCAATACTAAATATTGTAAAGCTAATCATCATCATGTCTATATGTAGTCATGACTTGTACGTAGCTTGTGCTCTCAAACAAAAAAAAAAAAAAAAAAAACATGAAGCGAATAAACTTTTGAGAGACCGTAATATCTACCTCATCGCCTTCCCCAATTAGTGCAGCAACGCCAGTTTCACGATGTCCGGGAAACACGGCACACCGAAGTCGACTCCCAAGAAGAAGTCATCAGCTGGTGATGACTCAGAAGCGACATCCAAGGCCCCAAAGGTTAAGATTCCACGCTCATTTATCGCAAGACCGTCTCCACAGTTCAACTCGAAGAATGCTGCTAAAGTCCTAATTCACCCATCTGTGTTGAAGGCTAGTGACATTCTCCCTGGTGCTATGATATATGTCTCAAAGGAAGGTGAAGGAAGTGGCATCCTGGCGGTTGCCAACCCAGCAGACCAGAACTCGCCATTCAATGTCATCCAAGTGCCCCATGCTCTAAGATCAGTCAACAATGTGCTTCTTGGTGACAGACTTGAGATTGCCAAGGTCGATATACAACCACCATATGCTGTTAACGTTACAGTGGGTACTGCTAATGGTGTCAAGCTCTCGGACAGAGCCAAAAAGGGCGTGGAGAAGCTTCTAGATGAAGTGGGTATTATAATGCCAGGAATGCAATTCCAAAAGATCTCCGTCGCAGGAGAATCAGAATCGGACGAGAAGACTTTAGAAGATCTCATAATCACCGAGGTAGACGATATTCCAGATCTTGCATCCCTTAACATCACAGAGACGCCAGCGGAACCAAGTGATGAAGGATTTCAACGATTTGCATCTCCACCTCTTCTCTTCAAGAGAGGTTCCACCACTCTCGCATTCACAGACCAGACTGAACCACACGATCGCTACAACCTACCGAAGAGGGCCTCATACACACAAGTCGGTGGTCTCACACGTGAAATCAAACAGCTCAAGTCAGCCATTGAACTTCCGTTGCATCATCCAGAGTTCTTTGCCAGATTCGGTACAAACCCACCACGAGGAGTCCTTCTCCATGGCCCACCAGGTACCGGTAAGACAATGCTCTTGCGTGCTGTCGCCGCTGAGACAAATGCCCATGTTTTGACTATTGATGGCCCATCTATTGTGAGTAAGTACCTCGGTGAGACAGAGGCAAAGTTGAGAGAGTATTTCATGGAGGCAAGAAAGTATCAGCCAGCCATCTTGTTCTTGGATGAGATTGACTCCCTTGCCCCAAGCAGAGACAATGATGACTCTGGTGAGGCGGAGTCAAGAGTTGTGGCTACACTTTTAACATTGATGGATGGTATTGGAAGTCATGGAAGACTTGTCATTGTCGCCGCAACAAACCGTCCAAATTCTATTGACATCGCACTGCGAAGACCAGGAAGATTCGATCGAGAGGTTGAGATTGGTATTCCCGATGCTGATGCCAGACACGATATCCTGAAGCTCTATTTGCAGAAGATCAAGTATCACACATTGACTGACGATGAGATTGCCAACATTGCATCCAAAACCCATGGTTATGTTGGTGCTGATATTGCCTCTTTATGTGAAAGATCAGTATCGAAAGTTTATGATCGTATGAAAGAGAACGAGATGACAATAGAGGATTCATTTGTCACTTTAGAAGACTTTGAGGAATCACTAATTGATATAAGACCGTCGGCCATGAAGGAAATCTTCCTCGAAACACCGAAAGTGTATTGGAGCGATATTGGTGGTCAGGAGATACTCAAAAAGACATTTGCCGATCTTGTTCAGCTGCCATTGGAGGCGCCTGAAGGATTCAAAAGGCTGGGTATCAATGCTCCAAAGGGTGTCTTGCTCTATGGTCCACCTGGTTGTTCCAAGACGCTTGCTGCCAAGGCGCTTGCCACCGAGTCTGGTGTTAATTTCCTCACTATTAAGGGTCCTGAAATCTTCGACAAGTACGTTGGTGAGTCTGAGAGAAAAATCAGAGAAATGTTCAGAAAAGCCAGAGCTGCTGCTCCAAGTATTTTGTTCATCGATGAGATCGACGCCCTTTCTGCTGATAGAGAAGGTGGACACTCCACTTCTGCTGCAGGTAACGTTCTCACGTCGTTGCTCAACGAACTTGATGGTGTGGAAGAGCTCAAGGGTGTTGTTGTTGTTGGTGCTACTAACAGACCTACTGAGATCGATCCTGCTCTCTTGAGACCAGGAAGACTTGACAGTCACATATATGTTTCACCACCGGACTTCACAGCTCGTCTCGAAATTTTGAAGAACAGTACTAAGCACATGAATATCCAAGATGTATCCCTTGATGAACTTGCAACAGTTACTGATGGTTGCTCAGGTGCTGAAGTCGTCAACGTGGTACAGAAGGCCGGTACTGCAGCTCTCAGCGAGGATAGAGAGGCATCCTGTGTTAAGAAGGTCCACTTCGAGATTGCTTTGGAATCCATGTCAAAGGGTATTACCCCAGAGATGCTCAAGTACTACGAAGAGTTTGCCAACAGAAGTGGGGTTCAGGACATTATTTAGGCGTTAAGGCTTAGCATGCGCTATCTGAGAATAACTGATTTTCCCTGATCTGTAGTGACATCAACTATAGTCATGATTCGTGATGCTAAGGAGCTGCTCTACAGTAGCGGCACACCTACTCGCTTTCATAGTGATCATAAAAAGTCATTAAAAAGGGGCTATGGATACCGAAAGCATTACTTGATAGGGGGGATATCAGCAACCAACATTGGATCAACAAACGCATTTTCATCACTGGAGACGAACTCATTAGTGTACTTCATAAACTTCTCATACTCATCAACGATACCCTTCCACTCATTGAGGAATTTACCAAGTAGCATGTAATTTTTCACACCATCGTACTGGATTGAATCCCTTGCCTCGTCCAAGGACTGTCTTGGTGGTCTAGGGATCATTAGGTACTCGTCGTACTCGTCACTATCTTCATAGTCATCATTACCATCATCTGACTCAGACTCACAATATCTCGTACCACCGCTCATGAGTCCTAGCGAAGACTTCTCAAATGGAAGTGATGGTCTTTTTGGAGCATCAACATGAGGAAGGTCACGGAAAAATTTGATGTTTTTGCTCTTTGTGATGGTAGATTGAATCTGGGTAGAGTCGTTGGAGAAGGCAAGATGGAATTTATACTTGAATCTCTTTATGTCTGGAATCTTGGTCAGAAGCTCTGGTGGGGTAGGGAGGTTCTCCATCGATGTCATGGACACAATAGAGGTGTTGGAAGAAGTGGAGCTGACACGAGATGAAGAGGCAACTGAACCACCTGGTGATTTGCTTGAGAGGCGTGCTTTTGGCATAGTGATATAGCTGGAGTCTGGGTCTTCATCAGAAATTTCAGAAATGGATGATGTTGGAGACGAGAGCATGCTTGGTGACTTCTTGATAAAACTTGGTGGTCTTGAACTAGCTGAAGAGAAGCTCGATGGGTTTGGGTTCAGATATGGAGATGGACGAAGGTATTTAAGATCTTCATAGCTATTTTCTGGGATTGGTGACGTAGGCAATGGTGTTTGAGTCTTGGATTGCAAGTTTGGTTCACTGCCATTGCCCCTCTTGAAGAAACTAAGAGCAGTTCCAAGAATTGGAACACGACCAAGACTGTATCCAGAAGTTGATCTCTTCAATGAGGCCGATGACAGGGATGGTGAGACTGTGGAGGATCTTGACGAAGCCATCGATCTTGCCGGTGGTTTACTAGTGGTAGAGCCAAATGAACTTGAGTAGATAGCCTCATCAAAGATATCGTAAGCGTAGATCTTTCTGTTGGATGGGAGGAGCAATGTGGATGCAGATGAGTTGGATGACCCTGAACCATACATTGACTGGAATGGAACCGACAATGAAAAAGTGTCAAGGATGTTGATGTATGATGTGGAGGACGATGGGGATGTGGTCAATGGATCAACAGGAGTAATGATAAGTTTCTTATTGACAATTGGATTGGATGGTGCAATATCGAGCTTTTCAATCAAAGTCAGCTCTGCTTCACCAGTGGATTTCTTAAACAGCTCGTAAGTGTCAGTGAGACGAGTTTTGACAGTCTTCTTGAAGGTTAGATAACTGCCGTAATTGTCATTTGAAGTCCCGATGATCTTAAACACCACTAGACGATTATAATAGTGTCTGACTAACGGGTTCCAATGACCAAATAAGCTTTCCCAAATCTCCTTGGATATCATATAAGTTGACAAGTTATAAACAACTGTCAGGTCTGGATTAACGATCCATACGTCATTATGAGAAACATTCTCCACGACAAAATCGATCGGTAACAGATTCCAGATGTTGAAAAGGAAACATAGGGCCTTGACCTGCGAGACCATATGTCCAGTTTGAATCATTCTCACCAAGCCAGTAATCCAGAAGTGCCAGTCCAGCTGTCTTGAAAACTTCTGTGAATCGTGCTGGAGGTGGAAGAGGAACTCTGTGAAGACGTCATAGATTGCCTCACATGTGTTGAAATCATAAGCGTGAACATTACGAGATTTGGAGAGCAAGATGCCCTCAATGCATTTAACAAGGCAAGATCCGAGTAATTCACTCTCTTCATAGATGGTGCTTCTCATGACACGGAAGATTGACATGATGGGAAGCTTAGCAATGAAGTTATGCAAGTCCTGGCGGATACCCTTATTAGCGGCAAAGGATGCGGTGATCATAGTCTCCATATTGGCACTACTTTCTTTATACTGCTGGGTTCTGAACTTCTTGATGTGTTGAATGCTCGAGTTGGAGATCTCTAGAATATGAGCATAAACGATCGCAAAGCCAGGAGTATGGAAGATGTCCTTCTCGGATCTGATGCTGAAGTATCTGGTACAGAGTTTGAAGTAATGTTTGAAGAACGAGCAGAAAACGTCACTGCCAAATCCTGCCCACTTCTTGACCCAGGAGTTGTCCTTTAAGTTGATCTCGAGGGAGCCGAATGTGGTGATTCGTGGCGGGTAAAGACATGTTGCACCAAGAAGCTGCGGCGGGAACTCTTCCTTGTTCAGTAGATGCTCAAAATCACCAAGGTAGTCAATATATTTCAAAAGCGAGGGGTGAAGCTTTTGTGATGCATTAACAAGGAGAAGATGTGTCGGTGGTAGCTTTTCAGGTAGGTTGCTGGAAAGTTGGGTGATGGTGTAGTTCTTGACAAAGAGTGTGAAGAGGACTAGGGGCGCAAAATGCTCAACTTCAAAGAAGGCATATGCAAAGACTTTACCGATGAATGCGTTAAGTGAAAGAGGAATGTTCTTCATGGTGACTAGCTTGGTGAAGCAGTATTCAAGAGTGAGCACAAGTAGTTCTGAGAACTCATTAGAAGATCTCCTGACAAACTCCCACTCACGTTTTGCCATGATTCTGCTCACGCATTCAAGATAAGCACTTCTGTCAATATTGCTGAGCTTGGTTGATGTTAAGCATTCGAGAAGAACTGTCCACCATTTTTGGAGAACCTTGATGCCATGGGTGGCCGTGCGAAGAACGAATGTGTGCATCTCCTTATCATAAGTACCTTCTTCTAGGATCAAGTCGGAGTTCTGCCTTAGGAATCTGAGGAGGGAGAGTCGTAATGTATTGGTCTTACTGAGCTGAGACGACCTGTGTGTAAACTTTGTGAGCTGTGACTGTAGCTCCTTGTAGTCGGCAATCAGCTCCTTGCAACGTGTTCGCACAAGGTCATTTGAATTGTGAGTCTTGAGCGAGAGTGGTGGTAAGGGAGACAAGGGTCTAGTGGTGTGAATGGTCAGAGACTCCTGTGACGAGTTGCGGGACGACATTGTTTGTGCGTACACCATAGGTGGTCTACCGAGCTCGGACAGGCCGGGAGCCTTAAAGTCCATCATGTTTACCTTGCGGAGGTGCCGGCTAGCGAGGCCCAAAGTAGAGCAGCCGGTGGTCGGAGTGAATGAGTGACGGGCGAGTTCCGTAGGAGGAGTCGCAGGTTCAGGGGTTTGTGGCCTGTTTATTGGAGGAGATAGGTCTAGCTGGGAAGAATTAAGCGGAGAGAAAGATTTGACAACCATATCTGAAATGGTGGAACAGGATGGAATTGTTGCAGCTAAGGGGATTCAGGATGTCAAGCGCAGATCTGGCGCGGGCACTTGTCGCGGGCCAGAATTAGGTTTGGAATATAGACAAGGTGACCTAGAGATTGAGACAGACCCCTAGTCTGTCCTTCCACTGGGTGGGTGTTGAAGGAGGAAAGAAGTCAGGAAAAGTAGGAAACTTCTACAACTTCCTCTTTTCCCGAGGAACAAAGAGGTGTAAATGGCATCCCGACTCCCTACTACGAGGGGAGCAAAGTTCAAACTCAGCCCCAGGCTTGTAGCGGAGAGCTTGGCACAACTATCGCACGCACCAACCACTTGAGCGTCCCGCTTGGCTATATCTATGGTTGACGTCACGACGTCATCGAACAGCCTTATCACTAACAAAGAGGATGCCCCTTGAAGTCTAATCCACATTAATAACATTGTGATGATCCCCTCTCCGAGGGCGCTGATACATAATGCCCTTGTTCAGATCCTTTCTTTTTTTCTTTTTATAAGCGACAAGATGCACAGGCGAGCGGGCAGCAGCCGGTGAACGCATGAAATCGCTTGAATTTTATCCAGTTGTTGCATAGGAATAGAACCGGTTCGTGCAGTTTGTGTCACAAGAAAATATGTGCCCCGTACTTTTTTTTTATTCGGGAAGTGTCTGTATGTTTGTCACGTGACATCTTTGGAGCTTTTCCTTTCGCGAAAAAAAGTTCCCAGTCAAACTTCTGAAAAATCCGGTGCAAATATCAACGACAACAATAACATAAGAACATCTAAACAACATCAACAAGTTATACCGCGTTTGTGTCCCGACTCTCATAATCTGTGCACCATGCTCAAGAGAGAAGGTGAGGAAGCCAACGGTGGCGATGTCAAAAAGAGAAAAGTCCTTGACGAGCTTTCCGAGGAGGGCCCACTCACTCAAGAAGATGTCGTCTACTATCAGAAGGAAGCCATCTTCAGACAGCTTGAGCGTTATAAGAATGAGACTTATCTGGTGAAAAAGGAGACGAGACTACTGAATACAGAGTTCGAGGCATATAAGTCCCGATTGGTGCTACTGAGCTCTTGGATTGACCAGTTTATCACTTTTATCTCTGCGCTTTCCCCATCAGATGCATCTTCCAACATTGATTTCTTCCTCGCTACACCAAGCCCTCTTGAAAATGACGACTATATCAAGCAGTTAGAAGCAAAGAAGGAAAAGTTGGGCGTGCTTTTATCTGCCATTTCTGCCCAGGTACCGACCGAACTCACGGACAATCTCGCTAGCATCACCAAAGAGTTACAAAACGTTAAGGCAAAATATCAGTCCCTCAAGTCGGACCACAATATCATCACAACCAAATACAACACAATATCGGAAGATTATAACAAACTTCTGAGGGACCATCAAAGACTTCAGAGTAAGACAATCCCAAGGGTACTTGGTTCGACTGAGGAAAAACCAAGTACAGAAAGACCATCATCGTCTACTCCAGCCGCTACCGATAAGGAAGTTGTTACATCTGACAATGCCAAACCAGATCTCATTGACGAAGAGAAGGCACATGCTCTTCAGTCTGAGATTGCACAATACAAGGCGGTGATAGAGGCTCAAAAGACAACTATCGCCGAGAACATTGCTCGTTTCCAGACACTGTCAACACAGCTCGGTGGATCTGCCGTAACCGCCGTCACAACTGAAGCAATCACTACATCTCAACTTTACAAGACATTACAATCACAGCTACTTGAACACCAGGCCAAAAACGCTGAATATATCCAATCGATTGAATCTATCGAGAATGAACTCAAGGATGCCAAGGATCAAATCACATCTCGCGATGAGGCGCTGAAGGCATTCACTGAGGCTAAGGATAAACTTGAAACTTCATTCCGTGAGACAAAGGAAAAGGAGGAACGTTTAAGAAACGAGAGAGACTTGTTCATCTCCAAGTATGAAGTTCTCAAACAGCAAAATAGCTTGAAGACATTGGCTGATTTACAAGACTTTGTCAAAGCCCAGGAGGCTCAACTCAAGTCTTATGACTTTAGTGAAAAGTTAAATGAGATTATTCCATCTGAATTGAACGATGTCGAGACGTTGCAAAAGAAAAATGCATTGCTTTTATCTGAAATTAAGGAGTTGGAGGCAGCATTCAAACAGTTGCAATCTGTCCGTCTACCAAAGGTTCTTGGTGCCGTTGAAGAGGAGAAGAGACGCAAGGAACTGGAAGCTGCTAAGATGAAAGTTGATCAGAAGTACAGAACATTTATGCAAGGCGAGCAGTACCAGAAAATGAATGTTGAAAAGCTTGAGACAACTTTCAAGGTGCTCAAGACAAATTTCGAAAAGATGGAGTCATCTCAAGGTGAGTACAAGAAACAGATTGAGCAGCTAACATCTGAGTTGGTTGTAATGAGAAAGGCCATATTACTCAAGGAGAAGGAAGCTAAGGAGTACAGTAAGAAGTGTGACACTCTAAATGACACTTTGACGCAAGATGCTCAGACCTTGGCACAAGTGCAGCAAGACTTTGCCACATTGAAGAACAGCTATGAAGAAGTATTGAACAAGGAGTCGAATGAAGCTCAAGAGATTGCTTCGCTCAAATCTAAAATTGCATCTCAAGACAAGTTGATTGCCCGTTACAAATCCACTGGCTCAGTTGAGGACTCCTCAGAGATTGACAGTTTCCGTTCATTGATCTATTGCTCATTATGTTCCAAGAACTGGAAAAACACTGCAATCAAGTCATGTGGCCACGTCTTTTGTGATGCTTGTGCTCAAGAGAGACTTGCTGCTAGAATGAGAAAATGTCCATCGTGCAACAAGCAGTTCAGCTCTAACGACTTGTTGACGATCCATTTGTGATGATGACGTTCCCCCGGTATGTTGATTTTTTTCGTTTCGTGTGTTTCAAGGTGTTTTATGATTTTGCTTTCTCCATTTCTCTGTTAATAATTCTTGTATTATAGTCAATAGACACATGTTTATGAAAAGGTATTTGATAGATCAAAATCGATAAAACGGTTTCTCTTTTAAGCAAATTGCTTGCTCAACCCCAATGAGAGTGCGATAATTTGCGATTGTTTATGGGGACGCTTTTAGCTTATCAGCGTGTCGCGTGTCGTGTCAATTCCTGAAGAAGAGCTTTTGGCGCGATGAGATGTGCGCAAAACTTCCCGATAAGGATATTCGCCACCTTCTTCTCGCCACCCGGAAGAAACGAAAATGGCGCGATACTCTCTCATTTTGGGGAAGAACTGCACCGTTTCGCGAGCAACTTCGCGTTTTTGGCGTCAACACGAAATTTCGCGTTATTGAAGGCTGTTTGGAGGCACTTTTGAGGACTAAGACAATATCTTTGAGTTTGCAAATGCTAAAACATTTCCAAAGTGGCGACTAATCATTGGAGAGCTAGCTGGTGGCAAGATTTGATGGGCATCAGATCCGCTAAACGCGGCTCAGTCCCTCGTCCAGTTATCACGGTTCCGCGTAGATCCTGGACCGGAAGTTGCGTAAATTTCGGCCTCATCGCGTCGAAACCGCCCGTTGGACCCACAGGTATTTAAGTGGCGCGAAATCCGTGTTTTTTTGGCACAGTTTTTTTTGGGAATATCCTGACTCTTGTTCGCGAATTTCCGCATTGGGCGTACCTGAGCTCTTACCTCTCAGCCACCACGACACAGATGTCCACGCCCATCACGACGCCAACCACCTCACACTCGGAGCACGAGCAGAGCGTGGCAGTGCAGCAGAAAGAGAAGCTCGCCGATGTGAAGCCTTTGTCTCCTCCTGAGCCTTCTCCTGCTGCTGCAGACCCGCCTTCAAATGGCACAAAGCACGAGCTGGATTCAGCCGATACCGCAGAGAGCGAGTCCAAGAGACCAAAGACATCAGACGAGGCCTCAGACGAGGCCTCTGCCGAAGTCACTACATCACAACCTGAGAATCCAGTGTCTGAGGAACCTAAGGATGCTGAAGGCGATGTCTCTATGCAGAAGGAGGAGCAAAGTTCCGAGGTTGTTCCACAGCAACAACAAGCTGCCTCCTTCCCTCTGCCGACAACACCAGCTCCAAAGCCCCCAACAGAGCCAGATATGGACAACCTGCCATCAAATCCTATTCCAAAGCACCAGCAGACATATGCTACCCGTGTCGTTAAAATTATAAAGAGAATGAAGGATGCTGCTCCTTTCCTTGCGCCTGTCGACATTGTCAAACTCAACATCCCATTCTACTACAACTACATCACAAGACCAATGGACCTTTCTACAATGGAAAAGAAGCTTCAAGTCAATGCATACGCCGATATCAAGGACTTTAGCGATGACTTCAATCTGATGGTTGCTAACTGTATTCGTTTCAACGGTGCCGACTCTGTTATTGCTCAGATGGCCAGAAACATCCAGGCATCTTTCGAGAAACACATGCTGAATGTACCATCCAAAGAATTACCGCCAAATGCTAAGACTACTGCAGGCGGAAGAAGAAAGACAAGCTCCACACCGGGTGAGTTGAGCGCAGAGGGTGTTCCAACTATCAGAAGGGAAAGTACTGCCACGAATGGTAGACCAAAAAGAGAGATCCATCCACCAAAACCAAAGGACATGCCTTATGACATCAGACCAAGAAAGAAGAAATTTGTCGCTGAATTGAGATTCTCACAACAAGTGCTAAAGGAGCTCACTTCCAAGAAGTACGAGTCCTTCAACTACCCATTCCTCGAGCCTGTTGATCCCGTTGCTCTCAATTGTCCAACATATTTCGACTATGTCAAGGAACCAATGGACTTTTCCACCATTCAAAACAAACTTAACAACAACCAATACGAGAATGCTGACGAGTTTGAGCACGACATACGTTTAGTGTTCAAGAACTGCTACATCTTCAACCCAGAGGGAACAAGTGTGAACATGATGGGGCACCGTTTGGAGGCCATTTTCGACAAGAGATGGCTTGATAGACCAGTGGCTCAGCCAACACCAACACAATCTGAGAATGAGCTCGAATCAGATGAAGAATCAGAGGAGGAGGAAGAAGAGATCAACGAGGCCAACATCACAAACCCGGCCATTCAATTCCTAGAAGAGCAGTTGGAGAGAATGAAACAACAGCTCGCTACTTTGAAGAGAGATGAGCTGGCAAAGCTCAAGAAGGAGAGATCCCTGAAGAAGTCCAAGAAGACCAAGGGTAAGAAGAAGAAGAGAGCCATCACATACGATACCAATGCAGTCATCACATATGACATGAAGAAGGAGTTGAGTGAGAAGATTGGTGAACTTTCGGAGAAGAAACTGAATCAGGTTCTTGCCATCATTAGCGAGAGTTTGAACTTGAGTAACCAGAGCGGTGAGGAGATTGAACTTGATATGGACCAGTTGGATAACGCCACAATCCTTAAGTTGTACAGCTTTGTTGTCAAGAAGAAATCAGGTTCTCGTCGTCCAACCAACTCAGCTGGTGCCGCTGCATCTAAGAAGGCCAAGAAGGCCAAGAACCTTACCGAAGCAGAGCAGGCCAAACAGATTGAGGACTTGAAGGCGAAGATTGAGTTGTTGGACCAGTCATCTTCTGCACCAGGCTTTAGCTCTCTGAATACGACTAGCTATGCCAACGACTCTGATGACTCTGGAGATGATGAAGACTCTGAGAGTTCTGAGGAGGAGTGAATCATGACCATACAATCACGACAACACTTGCAGTTGTCTAACGCGCACATACTTGCTTTTCACACTCATTGTTTTTGCTTGTTTCTTTGCTAAATGCCGGTTTCGCTATGTACCTATAAAATGTAACGTTGGGAGGAGTTCAAAAGTGGTTTTAATCGTCCCGTGTGGGGTTTTGTAGGTGATCATCACAGAGTCGCTCTTGCCGGCCACATTTTGTATATACAGAGGACATGGTTGATATACTCACGCCTTGGTAACCAATCCAACAACGACTGTTACGTAACACTCTTTGGTAGAATGTGCCCTTATAAGGAAGCGCCAATGAAGTCACATATTGGCAAATAAAGCATTTAGATGAAGCTTTGAAAGTGCGTAGTGCCCGAGCCAGCCGTTAGCTTTTTTTTTCCGAAGGCGCGCGCCAACCGATTGAATAGCATCAATACAGTTTACTTTGAGACTTTAACGACAGTTCCTTTCCTAACGAATACAAATCCAGTGAAGCTCTTCAGTTTCGTGTTCTCTCACAAATACCAGATCATGATGCTCCGAACGCGGTTCTTGAAGCCTTCGCAACAGATGGCACTACTACCTCAGTGCTCTCGAGGCTACCGATCACTAGCCATCAGTTTGACTTCACCTCGTCCTTTCAACCCAAATAACTTCAGCATACCATCAGCTCCGAAGGACAAGACCATTAATGACACATTCAAAGCTCGTATTAAGTCCAAACCAGCAACACGAAGTCATATCGAGTTTTTGACAACGTTTCTTGGGCCATCATACGCTCTTCCCGAGGAGCAAATGTTCATAGTGCTCTATCCAGATCGTCAATATTCCATAGACGAGAGTCCAGAAGCCCAGTCTACAGGGTCTGTCTCTACAGACTCATTAACAGTGATGGGCAAAAACATCTTCAAGCTTCAAAAATCATTGTTTATGCTTGAAGTTGGATCAAAAGTGCGAGACATTGATGATGTTTTGTCCGTGTTTGATGACAAGCTCTTCTCGAGACTTGATCAACCAAAGACTCTCAATAAGTTTCTGAACGAGCGTGGCTTCAAGAAACATGTAAGGTCTGGCCTCGCTGGTGAAGTTAGTGATCAGACCGCTGTCAAAGCGCTCTATCTGCTGGTTGGCTGTGTTGCTTATGTTCATGGAAAGCCGGCTGCCAGTGAGTTTGTCACTGAAGCTATCTTCAGAAGAAGAGGTGGATTGTTTGATATATCCATGAAAGCATGAAGATGTCTAGTTGATGATTTAATGAACTGTTATGATTGAAATGCATGTTGTAGTGTTATAGCCAACCTGCTTGTTGTTGTTAGTTTACTGGGTCTTACTTACAGTAGTACAAGTGGAAAAGGATAACTAACACAGTACGTAGGAAGAATTGCTACAGTTTAGTAAGTAATGACACGTGCATCGTGGTGGCTATATACGAGTATCATCATTCTATCTCCATTAGGCCTTGGCACCAGTAGTCTTTGAGGACACTTCCTCACTCAAATCATCATAGTCCTTTCTCAAACTGTCGGCCTGAGACTTCAAGATGGTCAACTCCTCATCCTTCTCTTTGATCTCCTTCTCCAAGGAAGCAACTGTTTCATTGTTTTTGACAAAGTCGTTATCCTTTCCCACCTCCTCTTTCAAGCTCAACAATTCAGCAACGAGACCGTAAGTTCTAGAAACAATCAATGTCAAGAACAATGTGAAGCCAGTCAAGTACAAGTTTCTCTGAGCATAGAATCTTCTAGCCTGGATCTCGGAACGATCACCAACGAATGCTGTTTGCTGCTGAACCAAACCTTCATTCTTAGCGGTGAACCCTCTGAGCTCCTCTGTGATGGACTGGACTCTGTTAACACTATCAACAAACAAGATGAGGATGAACACGAGAATACAACGAATTGCAACAGTAACTTCACGGGATTGGAAAGGTTTTGAGACTGCTCTTATAATAGGACGACGGATCTTTGATGGGAGTGGGAGCGAGAGAACTGTGAAGAGTGCCATCTCAAGCACTAAGAGTGCAAAGACGAGGTTGTAGTAAAGAGCCATTGTGAGTTATTGGTTACTAGATATCAATCAATGTCAATTGTGGTTTACAAAGAGGATAAAGTAGTAGGCAATAAGAATGAAGAAAGGAATTTTGTTGCCAGCAAGCAAGCTTAGGTGCTTTCACAGGTGACATCTGCCAAATTCCACCGGGCAAACTACGCCCCCAACCAGATACCCGTGTAAAAATGGCAGCTCAACTCCGCGAAACTGTAATGACTTGTGGTGTCTGGATGATTTGTGATGGGTGCCTTTGATTTTCGGTGCGATCTGTCGTGCGAGGAAACACACGCCATGCTAGAAGAGTTTTGAGGCGTTCAAGTGCTTTTTTAGGCTTTAGGGGTGGTGTTTGAAGAGATTGAGAGAGATCACAATGAAGCAATTGCGTGGGAGCTCAATAATCGAATGAAGACCATGATTAAGGATTCGAGAATGCTGGTGACAGGGATAGTATCCTTGACCTATGATCATGGGAGCTACAACTCTGCCTGTTCGGATGCAATAATCACCTTATGTGACAAACACACTGTGGCTAAAAAAAGGGGGCATTCCGTTTAGACACCTGCGGCCTTATGGTCCAACTTTCAAATCGTGCCTCAAGTGTGTATGTGTGTAGGTATCTGGTGCTCTCATATCTGTGCGCAATCGGCTGTGCTGCGCCAAAAGATAGCGATGGTCAAGGGCTAGTGCTGTTGTGCGCCAGGGGTTGATTTAGACACGTTGCGACTATCATATTAGATCTCTTGTAGAGGTACCGACTCAAAGACTGTATAACGTTCGAGAAAACACCAGCCAGAGCTATAACGTAGCATGACTCTCCGATCTACCGTTGCTCGCATATCCAGTCCGAACCGCACATTTCAGGCTCTTGATGAGTACTCGAGGATCTCTTATCACAACTGACTTGGGGTTGCGCCATGCAATCTGGCGCTTGTCAATCTCCATATGGCACAAGATCAGCACCTTCTGTTAAAAGATGAAATATGAAATACCCTGTGCCTAATGCACATAGGGATACCCGTCGTACCGTGTGCAGCTAAGATGTATCACCAAGTGTATGCGTATGTGTGCGTTGTGTGCGTTGTGTGTCGAGCCTCTTGCCCGGACACAGAGCCGTCGGTGGGCAGTACATAGCATAAACGACAGGGGAGGGGCAGCTGGCCACACTATTCGATCGCTACAGGGGCCCCCATATTTGTTAACATCTACCTCAGTACACACTGACACTACCTAAGCACAATAGATAAAGACCAGCTTCTTGACCACATGATACTACCTGGCACCAAAATTAATCTGGCGGAGATGTGGCCCAGACCATACTCCTGCATGGCGCTGCGTGTGGGAACTTCCGAGGGTGAGCGGACCTATACCGAGGGCCATGCCAGCACTGTGATTGGCCACGGGACCCCCGGAACTGCGGGTTGGGCCCACTTGGTGAAATTGGGCAGTTCTGGGGACAGAGCTGGGCAGGCCAGTTAGGCCAGTTCTGCCTAGCGCTAGGCAGAGAGCCTCGTACGCTGGGCAGGGGAGAACGGCGCCCTTAGGGCCAAAAGGTCCGCGCTGGGTCCCGCACAGCGAGTGACCGGAATTCCCTCCAGCAACGACCACGAATTATTCAGGCTAACACCATCTCTACAACAACTCCCCCGGAAAGCCACCCTCTCCTATTACACACGAACTGTTCTCGTTCAGGTTACCGACCCTGTATACCCTGACACGGAGTTCCCCTACAAGCTTTATTGGAGAAGCCTGCGCTGCCCTTTGCCACTTGAGCACCGAGCACGCCACCATTTGTCACCAGGGATCCCATCTATACACAACCTACCTAGGTCTCTGGCCCCGCCCCTCATATCACATCCGCCTGTTATACACACCAACTCGCCACTGAAATCGTCTCCATTGACACATCCATCAAACCCATTGAATCTTTCACCAAACTTAGATATATATACTCGCGACCATGAGTAACGGATTCTTCAACCAGATACCGAACCAGGAATCCCAACCGATTGACATCTACCAAAGACAGGACTCTGTCTTTGGGCTCCATGCGCCTCCGCAATCTATCAACATCAATAATTCTCGAAACTACAGAAGAGAGTCGATTGCTCATTCACAGGGTGTTGGTGGTATCTCATGGGGTTCCGTCACCATCGGTTCCTGGTTGAAGGAGGAAGTGCTCATGCACAACTTTAAGGAGACACAACAGGGATACAACCAGACATCGATGTCACCACCAGTTCAGTCTGCATATCTTCCAGATCTTGAAGCCAACTATTGCAAGGACTACTCGTGTTGTGGACAGCTGCTCCCGACGCTTCACGACCTGCTTAAGCACTATGAGGAGTCTCACATTTCACCAACGCCGCCGGCACATCAGCCAAAACCCATCCAGAATTTTGATACGGTTTCCACCACAGATGTTTTCATCAATAATAATAATAACAGCAATAATATGCAGAATCAAAATATGGCTGGCCAGATGAACAACGGTCGCATGATGAGCAATGGACAAAGGCCCTCACAACAACAGCAACAGCTGCAACAACAGTTTGGCTTCAACTCGGCGCCATATCAACAGCAGCAAGTCAATCAAATACGTAATTCCCTTTCACATCAGTTGGCACAAGGACAGCAAACCCAACAACAGCAGCAATTTATGCTTCAGCAGCTTCAACAGGGTCAAATTCCTGATGGTCAATTTGCTCAACATCAACTTTCCCAACAACATCAACAACATCCGCAACAGCACACCCAGCCTGCTCCATTCCCCATATCCATAAACAACGACGACTCTACGATGGATCTTGACGATGAGAGAGAGGAACACTTTATCGATGATCCTTCAAGAAACCTTTACGTTGCCCAGGGCTCGGAGAAGCCATTCACATGTCCAGTGATTGGTTGTAACAAGACTTACAAGAACCAGAATGGTTTGAAGTATCACAGATTGCACGGCCATCAGAATCAAAAGTTGCATCAGAATCCAGATGGTACTTACTCCGTCATCGATCCGAATGATGGTAATGCCATGGAACAGGATAAACCATACAGATGTGAGGTTTGCGGTAAGAGATACAAGAACTTAAATGGTTTGAAATACCATAGAGGGCATACCACACATTGACGAAATTAGATTTCACTATCAGGTTTTAAAAGGGATAGGTCTATATGCGTTGTGTTCATATTTGATGTGTTGCTCGTTTATTCTTTCTGTTTCAGATGGGCGAATTGGCTAATGTTATGACATTAAAAGAATGTCACCCAAATGTTGTTTTAATCCTAGTTTTTCATGGCCTCCCCGATGGAGGGTTGAGTCTTTTGCATGATTGTTTGCTTTTCCTTGTCGTTGTTGTCCTTCCCATTACCTTCGCTTTGCTCTGGTTACGTCCTTCTCCTTTGTCCTTTGGAGAATCTTGCACGGGTTCAAACAAAAGTTGTTTATCGATTTTTTTTTCTTTCTTTGTCTTTGTTAAGAGTTTGAGAACTAGGGATTAGAAGCACATACAAATACACACAGTTGTCGATTTTAAGTTCTAGTTACCCGTGGAGTGACGTAGCGTTGCTGGTCTGTCATGGAAGTGGCCCCGCACAGATAATTACCCCAACAAATGACAAAATTCATAAATTCCCGAGACCGAGACCGAGACCGAGACAGATACACTTCTTCAGATCACAGCAGTAACACCACAACAAATGGCCAAATACTTTGATATAAGGGTACCCGTACTTACCCTACGAGTTCTACTAGTACTTCTCACCACAGTCACAGTCTCGCTGGGTGTGCTATTCCCTTTCTCCTGTCTCGCATTCAACTTCTTCTACCACTATCTCATACCCACACCCACAATATCGCTACCATTGCGTGACTACATCCTCAACTATGACTTTCCGAATCTTCCACCATTCATCGTCTTTAGTGAGAACCACACATCGATCTATGGGAATCAACCACGCATTCAGACGCCTCCACTCTTTACAGATCTGGACCCATCCCTCGACTATGACTTTGAGCTCAAGTTCAACCCAACATGCCTTAATACAGATTCCACTACTCAACCGGTCATGTTTAAGCTGACACTGCTCTCGGACTCTCTTCTCTCCTACCTCTCGCCTTACAGTCTCAATCACAGATTTATCAAGAAGCAGTTTTCAATGTGGCCACTCACGAACAACATCCACATGCTTGACAACTCACGCGTTCTGGTATCCTCTTTGAACAGTTTCATCCTACGCTGCAAGCGAGACGAAATGTCATTGAAAGACCTGGCACCTCCTGTGCTGCACTGGTTTATTCCTCCTGTGCTCGCTAACTACGACTACACGGATGGAACACAGACGTTGAAACTGATGAAGGATGTCAAGCTTGACGACTATATCAGAAACGAGGAGAATGCATTTAGGTTAGATGAACCGTGGAGTATGGTTTTGGAATTCAACAGAGGGGATATCATGATTGAGCCGTCGGAGGCCACGCTTGAAATCAATGTGTCATGGAAGGGGTTGAGATATTACCTCTACCATTACAGATTAATCAGTTATGTACTGGGTGTGTCTGTCCTTTGGGGTATTAGTTCATTCACATTGTTTGCTACCATTGGTGGTCTTATTATAATCAGGGAAATCTCTGTTGAGAAAGAACTGGAGAAGATTGACGATGATGAGGACGAGAAACGTAATAACGATCTTGTTGCTACTCGTGATGCGACTATGAAAGAGCCAATTATCCTCAAGGGCGACTTCAGCCAGGGTTATGAGGGGTCGACCGACAATGTAAAGTTCAGGGTTGATGTTACAAATGATTAATGCAACATGTTATCATGACCGAAAACCTCTCCGTAGAAGTATTAGCTGCGACTCAATGAGTCCTATCAATAAATCGCAAAACAACGACATCTCTATATGCATCTATTGCAACTGTATAACATCTAACTCATCACAACTTTGGACCAAAGTTCTTAAAAGTAATCTCTTCAGCCGGCATAGGAGCTGGAGTCAAGTAGAGCTGGCTCTTCAAAGCACCGGCACTTTCCACAGCGATACCAGTTGGGAAACCAGCAACTTCCTCCGTATCCGTGCTGGCTCTAGCATGCAAGTTCACAATCAGTTTAGCGGAGCCATGAACAACCTTTTCAGTGTAGAACTTCTGCACCTGAGACTTTGTTAGCTTTCTAATGTGATCAGCAATAACATCGTTGTGCAAGAAGTCATAGTATCCACAAGTGATGGCACGAGTAAATCTAGAATTCTCCTGACCCAAGTTTTTCAATGACTCAAGCTTTTTGTTGATCAGAGCCTCCTTATTTTTCTCAAACTCCTCATCAGTCATTTCATCCAAAATGTTCTTATACTGGTTAAGGAAGTTGACAATTCTGGACTCCAGATAAGCAGCGTTTCTCTCACTTTGAATCAATACTCTGAGGCCAAATGTGGTTCTTGTCTCTACCAATCCACTGAACACGATGTAACCAAGTTGTTCTTTAGTACGAAGGGTGTCGAAAGCTGGTTCCCTGATCAACTGGGCAACCATGTCACCAAGGGCAAAAGCGGAGATATCAGTGACCTGAGCAAGCTGGATGAAGTATTGCACACAGGTATTGGTGTTCTTCTCATCTGGGAGGAACTTGTCATATCTGAATGTCTTCCCCTCTGGAAGAAGATAAGTTCTTGGCTTTGAGAGCTGGTCTCCGAACAATGTCTTGGAATCGACAAGTGTGTCCTCAACGACTTTCGCAATCTGATTGGCTTCCTCAGTTCTAATGTTACCATGAATCAAACCTTCAACATGGGCCTGCTTGAAGATGGACGGGATGAAGTGCTGAAGGTCATTGAACGTAATGTTCTGGAGTGCAGCCAGTCTCTCTTCATTGTCATAAGTTCTCTCGTTGACCAAGTTGAGGAAGACGCTGGTAATCTGTTGGTATGGAACCTTGTATCCAGCATTCTTCAAGTTTCTAATAGTCTTTTCCTTGATAACGTCAAATCTCTCCTTCTTTGGCTCAAAGCTAACCAAGCTCTTCAACACCTCCTTGAGTAGGACATCAATCTTTTCGTTGTAACCGTCGATGTTGAGTATGATGCCCTCCTTACCGGTATGCATCCAGAAGTTCAAACCAGCAATCTCAGCGTTGTAAGAAACATCAATCAGCTTATCCTGGACAAGATCAACATAGAGTGAGGTCATGACAGTGGAGTATGGAGTAGCAGTGACACTTGGCAAATTCAAAAAGAGCTCAACAATAGCCTTTGGTACCCAGAACTGATCATCCTTCTTATGCCAGAATCTGAACTGTTCAGTGTCCTTGAGGAGCACTGGCTTCTTCGATGGCTCGGCAACATCCGTCTTCTCAACTTCAAAGCTGGTTGGGATGAAATCGTTCTTGGTTGGGAGATATAACGAGGAATTTGTTCCAGCGTTGGCAAGCTTGGCACAAAGTTCTGGAGACAAATCATCAATGGCATAATCTGTGCCATACCATTTTTCTTTTTTGTCTGTCTCAACGGACTGAGAGATGAGAGAGACTCTCAAGTTGTCCAGAGAGAGGTACTCTCCGTATTCCTTAATCAAATCGGCATCGAATTTTCTCATAACTGTCTTACTGAGCAAGAACTCCTGTGGGATCTGAGCCTGCTGCATATCCTTAGCCAATTTGGACACAGTCGAAGATGGTGAACTCTTTTGCTTGAACTTGAAGTTCATTTCGCTGACTTCCTGGAGCTCATTATAGATCCATTGGTGTGCACCTTCCCTCTTCAACAAGTTCAAGTACTGGAACAAGACGACAAGAATCTCCTCATAGTGAGAGATACCATCCTCAGTGAGATCGATATCAACACCAAATGTACCGTTTCCCTTGGAGATCGTGTAACCACCGGCAGACAAACCATTGGCCCAACCCTTCTCCTTCAAATATGCAAGGATGGAACCGTTGCCCTCGTGACCCAACAAATGGGAGTAGTAATGGGAGCTCTGGACATCCCAATGAAGGTCATGGTCTGGCGCAACAAAGGCGATGCTGAGCTTGTTCTTTGTCATGACTGGTTTAGCCTTGATAAGCTTTTTCAACTGCTTGTCAGTGAAGACGGCACCTTCGAAAGTTGGTTTTGGTCTGTTATAGTTTGCAACATCGCTGAACTTCTCAAGCACCCACTTCTCGAGGGTCTCGAGATCTTCTCTACCGATGACTGCCAACTTCATCAAGTTGGAAGAGTAGTAGTCCTTGTAGAACTTGAGCAACTCCTCCCTGGTGTCAATTCCTTGACTTGTTGGAATCTCACCAAGTGTTTGCAAGTTACCAGTGGAGAACTTATGGTATGGATGGACCGGGTTAGAGAGGGCCTTGTCCAATTGGTACAATCTCCATGTGTCATTCTGCAAATTCTTCTTGTTTTCTGAGTCCACTGCTCTGATTTCACGGTCTTTACAGCTAGGATCAAAGAGAGGGGAAATGAAAAACTGAGCGAATCTGTCCAAGGCACCTTCGAGGTACTGATGGTTCACCTCAAAGTAATAGTTGGTATCTTCAGCCGCAGTGTAGGCATTGGAATGACCACCGTGGTTGGATAGGAAGCTTGAGTACTCGTTCTCACTAGGGTACTTCTTGGTTCCCATGAAGAGTAAGTGTTCGCAGAAATGTGCGAGGCCCGGCAAGTGTTCGTAATCAGAGAAGGCGCCGACGTTGACATCGAGAGCGGCAGCCGACTTGTCAGTCTTTGGGTCGCTGATCAAGAGCGCAGTGAGATCGTTCGGAAGCTTGACAAACTTGTATTCCCTGTTGTCAAGATCTGGCTTCTCGATGTTGTTGGACTTGTGGAAAGTCATGGCGGTACGTAGCGGCGGCAGTGAGCGGGCGTTGGTGGCGGGGGCCGAAGCTGGAGCGAAAGATCTAGATGAAGTTGGTCTGTGGAGGAGGGAGAAGGCGGAGACAAACTTGGAGTCCGGACGCAATCTCATGCCACGCTGAAAAGCTGAATTCCTTAGTCGGTAGGTAGCTGGGCGAGGGCAAGGTGTAGGTGTCGAGAGCGTAAAGCACCGAAGTGGTTACCGAAAGTGTGGAGACCAATTTTCGGTGTGGCTCTGAGCCCAGGTAATTCGCGGCTCGGGCAGCTTGATATCTCACAACTACTCCTTCCTACAGCCTCTTATATAGAGTAATCGAGGATTCTCTATGAAATGTGGTGTATGAATCTTGAATATGCTATGGTACATCATTTTCCTGATAAAACCTCCAACAAAAAATAATAATAACGTCAACAACAACGGCCAACTATTCGGTAGACCAACTTTGCATCTGTAATTTCAAAGCTTTACCCTCCCCCTGGAAAATCAACATCACAGCGAGGCAAGAGAGTCAAAGAGCACGGAGATACTCTCACCGTAGTGATCTCTTCTGATGCACTCCGCAAAGATTGGAGCGACATCGATGGTTGTGAGCTTGAGACAGGCCTTCTTCTCCGGCGTGAGTGGATAAGTATTCGTCACGACAATCTGGTCAATGTAAGGAGAAGCGTTTAACTGTTCAAGACAGTCATCGATGAATAAGCCGTGAGTAGCAATAACATACACCTTTTTAGCACCACAGTTGAGACGACAGTGCTCAGCAGCAGAAATGAAAGAGCCTGGACGGTCGATAAGGTCATCGAGGATAATGACAGAGCGATCCTTAACATTACCAACAAGTGTGATCAGCTTCTCCTGAGCAAGGTGAGATGGCTCATCATCCTCATCTGAGTCAGCAGCATCGTATGTACCACCGAGAGCATATGATGCATGATCGTTGGCAATTGGTTCTTCACCAGACACAACGGAATCATCTTCAACCGCGGACTCCTCGGCAATGTAATCATCATCGACAACGTGACCCTGGATAACACGGGCAGTTTGTAGACCATTCGACAAGATGATGTTTTCCTCCTCGTCTTCGTCCTCTCTCTTATTACTCGATCTTCTTCTCTCACGGGCGATGGATTGACGTCTAATCTTCAATTCTTTCTCCTTCTGGGCACGCTTTTGAGCATAGAAATCCTCATTTCTTCTTCTATCTGTATGGATCATGGCAAAGTTGATCTTTAGAGCATCCGCAAGAGCAGTGACTCTCTTTGTACCACCTGGGTTCTTAGAAACAACAACGGCATCCTGCACGTTGTCAACGTTCTCACGGATCCACTTAGCAAGAGATGGCGCACCGTACAAGTTATCCACTGGTTTAGAGAAGAAACCTTGCATCTGAGAAGCGTGCAAGTCCATCGACACGATATGATCAGCACCAGCCATAACGAGCAAGTTGGCCAGCATACGAGCAGTGATGGCACCACGGTGCTTCTTCATCTTACTCTGCTTGGAATATGGGAACTGTGGAAGTACAGCAGTGATCTTCTTGGCAGAACCACCCTTACAAGCAGAGATGAGGATGAGAAGCTCCATAATATGATCGTTAATGTCTCCAGAACCACTCTGAATCACGTACACGTCCTCATCACGTACAGAGACGCCGATTTGAACAGATGTTTCACCATTGGCAAATTTCTTGAGTGTACATGGAGCTGGCTCGACACCAAGTTTCGAGCAGATGAGAGCACCAAGCTCTGGATGGGAGTTACCAACGAAGACTTTGCACTTACGCATGGCAGTAGCCAGCTTTTGTGGAGTGGAAGAAGAGGTAGAGATGGACACGGTGGGCTGCTGAGTGTTGTCTGGGGAAGATAGAGATGGAGAAGATGTCTCTGATGAGTCTTCTCGGCGGTCTCTTTCTCGTGAAATGGGGGATAAAGGTTACAGTAGTTGTTACTGAAGTGACAGTCTGCCTGCTGGAAAGGTCGAGCGATTAGAAATGTGCCTTTAAGCAATACTTCGCCGTCGTACGCTTCCTTCTAGTTCGCTTCACGATAAAAATTTTTGGCCGGATTAAACGCGAATATCCGAGGGCATCGGAGTCACTTTTGATACCCGCATCTTTAGCCAAATTTTGGGTGGTAAACAAGTGCAGTTTCGAGTAATATATATGTTGATTGGATATGTTAATCAGTTCTACGGCTTAATACATCTCTGATGGAGATATGAAGTACAAAAGTGACACCCGACGGACTTTCGCGCGATGGACTAGCGGAGCAGCCCGGGACCGCGGGGAATCAAGATCGCCTCCGGCTTTCGATAAGGAAACAAGAGCTGTTACTCCGCCTTTTCACTTCTTGGGAACTTGATTGGCAGACTATCATCCGCTTGAAAGTCCTCGGCGAAATGTTGGTAAAAGCTCGACCTCAGTGATTTCCTTCCAAAAAGTATTAATTGATGCCATACACGCCAAGCTAATATCTCATCCTGGCGTGATTCTCGAAGAGAAGTGTGGTGAAGTCCCAGGAGTCCCTAAGTTTTCCAGTCGTACCGTGCTTGGATCCTTTTCTTAAGCTGAAGTTGCATGTACTGGGAAGGGTTACCTGGTGTCCATCATAAGCTGTTAGACCAAGTCTAACAGCGTCCAATTTGATCTGGCCGGCGCCAGTCATAGCGTATCTGTAGCACTATGGTTGCGGTTGGGCTAAATCAAACAATAATCACGTAATCCACTCCAAGACTAAATTGTTAGATGACATTCTCAAACAACAATTGCTTCCCGGTACTTAGCAGCTTTATCTGCCATGCTTGGATATGTTTCCAAGGGATTACAAGGCGGACCCTCTAATCGAGCGAGTTCGCGGGATCTGGTAAGGGCACAGCTCTTTCAGCAATTTTTCGGAGATGCTCATCTTGCGGAGAAGATGATGATAAGCTCGTACTGCTCGAACCGTCGTGTACCTCGAGCTTGCCTGAAGAAATGACTGAGGACACTCTCAAGAGACCAGCCTCACCATCCAGAGAGCCAGATGCCAAGAAACCGAAAGCTGCTGAACCTCAGAAGGGTATCGCCTACGTGAAGAAGGAGTTCATCGTGGATGCAGCTCCAGTAGCTATCATTGATGATGATAAAGCTGAACAGTCAACTGATAGAAATGAATCGAGCACATCCAATGGTAAGAAGGGTAAGAAGGGTAAAAAGAACAGAGGTCAGAACAAAAACCGTGATCTCAGACAACAGCAAGAAGAACTCAAGCTTTGTTCCTTCTTGATCGACCCTGATATGGGTAAGGAATGCAAATTCGGTGCCGAAAAGTGTCGTTACACACACGATTTGGAGCTTTACTTGTCCAAGAAGGAGAAAGACATCGAAGGTCCATGTCCAGTCTTCAACGCTCTGGGCTATTGTCCAGACGGCTTCAAGTGTCGCTTCTTGCACTCCCATCTCACAGATGACAACAAGCTCATTAAAGACATGGCCAAGTACGAAGAGGTCAAGAAGACCAACCACACACTGAATGTTGCCACTTACGATCAAAAGACATCGTTGATCAAGAGAACCTTCCAGTTCACAAAGGCTGACGAGGTGAACAAGATCATGGACTCGATTCAGGATGAAAACAAAAAGAAGGATGCAGAGAAGAAGGTCAACGCTGCCATCAAGAGAGCTGGTGGTGTTGTCTCAGAAAAGACAACCGAAGAGGCATCCGAAGACACCGCTTCCACTTCTGGTGAAACCGCTGTTACTTCCGAGACTGAGACAACGACCCCAGAGGAACCTCGTGAAGAAACCAAGGATACCATGAACGACTACGTGGAGTCCAAGTTCTACGCATCTGAGAAGAAAAAACTCGATCTTGTTGGTAAAAAAATTGTCTCTCCATTGACCACTGTTGGTAACTTGCCATACCGTCGTCTGATGCGTACACTCGGCGCTGACGTCACATACTCCGAAATGGCTCTTTCAATGCCAGTCATTCAAGGAACCAACTCCGAGTGGGCTCTTCCAAAGGCTCACTCTTCAGAGTACCCAGGTTTTGGTATTCAGATCGCCGCTTCCAAACACTGGCAAGCTGCTAAGGCTACTGAAGCCTTGTCTTCATTCTGTCCTAACGTTTCCGAAATCAACTTGAACTCTGGTTGTCCTATCGATTTGCTCTACAGACAAGGTGCTGGTTCAGGACTTCTCGATCAGCCTGCTCGTCTCCTTAGAGTGTTACAGTCAATGAACTACTGCTCTGGTGAGATCCCAACGACGCTCAAGATTAGAACTGGTACTAGAGACGCTCACCCAATGGCCCATAACCTGGTTAAGAGAGTCGTAAACGAGACACAAACCGCTGCCATCACACTCCATGGTAGATCTAGACAGCAGAGATATACCAAGGAAGCCAACTGGGACTACATTGCTGAAGTTGGTCAAGTTGTCAGAGAAACTGAGGCAGAGACAATGGATGACAAGGACCGCAGGGATTTCCAAAGAATCAACTTTGTCGGTAATGGTGATTGCTATAACTGGGACGACTGGTACAGAGCAACTGATAATGAATACATCGACTCTGTGATGGTTGCCAGAGGTGCGTTGATCAAGCCATGGATCTTTGAAGAAGTCAATGCAATGCAGTATTTGGATAAGAGTGCCACTGAGAGATTGGAGATTTTGAAGACTTACTCCAACTTTGCCCTTGAGCACTGGGGATCTGATGAGTTTGGTGTTGCTCAGTCTAGAAGATTCTTGTGTGAGTTTATGAGTTTCTTCCACAGATACATTCCATACGGAATCTTGGAGAGATACCCAATCAAGCTCAACGAGAGACCGCAAAACTGGAAGGGAAGAAATGAGCTCGAGACGCTGCTCGGAAGTAATGACTACAAGGACTGGATCAAGATTTCGGAGATGTTCCTTGGTCCAGCTGGTGAAAACTTCAACTTTACCCCTAAGCATAAGAGTTCTTCCTACGAGACCCCAAAGAACTGAGTGAATAATCTGCATTTATATGAACACTGTACATTATCAGAGAATCAATCTACTATAAAAGTCGTGCTCTCAATCACGACATCTTCGAGAAAACCTGTCAAAATGTAGCCTTTTACCGACTGATTGACGTATTCGTGTAGCTCGTAGTTGTATGTAAATGCTCTCCACACTACTGATCTCTCACTCTCCGTGGAAGTCCCAATGAGGAAGGTGGGAACGGTTATCGGGTGCACTGTCCGAATCAGGTATTTCCAATCGGCCGCCGCGCGGCCCTGAAAAAGTTCCGAGTCCTCGATGAGCTCGCTCTCAGTCTTATCAACACTCCGACCCTGATACGCTTCTTATAAACTTTGACAGGTATCCACCTCTCACTTCCAAACGGACTCCATCATTTTGCATGCGAAAAGCATTTCCCAGAACAGTAATGACACAACCACTCCTCACACCAAGAGACCCAGAGAACAACCCGCTTCGTATCCTTGAACGTTGCAAGGCGGAGGGCCGTCCTGCTCATATCGCTGGTCCTATGGTGAGGTACTCGAAGCTCCCATTCAGATCTCTGGTCCGTGATTACAATACCGATATTGTCTACTCCCCTATGATCCTAGCCCGTGAGTTTGTTCGTAACGGCATCGCCAGACTCTCTGACTTCACAACGAATAACTTTGATACACCTCTCATCGTCCAAGTGGGAACAAACAACGTTACCGACTTGCTCAGATTTGTGGAGATGATACACCCATATGTCGATGGTATCGGTATCAACTGTGGTTGTCCTATCAAAGAGCAAACTAGAGAAGGTATTGGCGCTGCTCTCATGAGTGAACCGGACCTTGTCGCTACGATGGTGCAGGCTGTGAAGGAGAGATTTGGAGACAGCGTGACACTCGAGACTAAGATCAGAATCCATCCCGACTTGAATGAGACTGTGGAGTTTGTGAAGAAGGTTGAGGCTGCAGGTGTTGATTTTATCACAGTCCATGGTCGTACAAGAAACACGAGGTCTTCCGAGCCAGCCAACTTCGAGGCGATCAAGCTCATCAAGGAGTCTGTGAGTGTTCCAGTTGTGGCAAACGGTGACTGCTTTAGTCTTGAGGATTGCAAACGCATCGCTGAATTTACGGGCTGTGATGGTGTCATGGCGGTGCGTGGTATTCTTGCAAACCCAGCTCTATTTGCCGGATATGATAAGGCCCCATGGGGGTCCATCGAGAAATTCATGGAGTACGCTACGGCGTATGGTCTTCCGTACCGTCTCACACAGCACCACTTCAGCTGTATGCTTGATGGACAGATTTCCAAACAGCTCTACAAGGAGATGATGGACTGCAAGACACTAGCACAACTCATCGACTTCTTCGACACACACTTTGATCTCAAGAGATCTTGGGAAGAAGGCTTCGGTAAGGCCGTGCAGCTTCAGTACAGAACCCCAAGAGAGATTCGCATGTAATATAATAGCTGAGGGATATCAAGGGTATAATATTTTAAAGGTAATATAAGGTTAAATATGAAGGGTATAAAACGTTGTCAGTGGAGCCCTAGATGCACAATGCAGCCAACTCGTACATCCCAACACCACTAAACTTTTTGATTATGGCTCGTCCAAAATTTTCGCGTTGTTTTGCCTGCCTACCGACCTTTCTCTCCAATCACTAGGAACCCCAATGACGGGGGATGTGGGACTTAGAGGAGGCTTATTCTCAAGTATGAGACTATGGCTTATTCTCAAGTATGAGACTATCCCTCCTCTTAATTGAAATAGTAAGTCCGTTATAAAGAGGCAGGACACATGAAGACACAACATTTAGGGGATGAAGATTTTCTTTTTAATTTTGAACCATTTGAACAAATGTCATGGGTTGGTCGTTATGACTGGCTTTTTTGTAATGACCGGTTCGTTTTGTCATAGTTACACTGATATTTGTTGCGTCTTGTCTTTCGTGTTTCTGCCTTGTATCTTGTGTTGTCTCGTATGAGTACTAACAATCAGTTAAAGCCACTTCTTTCTTGAACATCTAATGAACGGACGTCCTCTCGGCATTACCCAATATCATGTAGATTCAATCTCTTCTTTGGTTTTTAATTACTCGGCCGTTAACGTGTGCTGTCTCTATAGATGTCACCCACTACTTGCGTCATTAACCCGGCTCTTGATAACCCTGCAATCGTTGAATATTCGCTTTAAAATTACATTCAATACCGCTATCCAGCCCCATGATTTCACGTACTACGTTCCAGTAACTCCCAAAATACATTAAACCAAGATTATAATGACATTTTTTGTGTTGTACAGTTATCGAAGAGAAACCATTTAGGCCTCCTCCTCCTCCTCGACCACAACGGTGTTCAAACCCTTGACGGAAGCAACCTCAACTGGCTCAACGTAAGAGAAGAGCTTCTCAGCAGCGTCCTCCTCCTCGTTTCTTCTTCTAGAGATTCTGACACGGAGTCTGAATGGAACACCCTTGATACCTCTCTTCCAGATCTCCTGGTTGAGCTTTGGGTCAACTCTGACGTCAGAGGTACCGAGCTGCTTCTGAGCGAACTTCTTGACCTCCTTGATAGCCTTTGGAGCTTTCTGCTTGAAAGAGACACCGTGGAGCTGGTTTATATGTTAGTAGTCTGGACCTGGGTGATGGGGGTGATAGGTGCATGTCTAGTAAAAAGAAGGAGGTTCACTATAATGGGTGGCATAGCATGAAAATTGACACGATATTACACTGCGGTGTATATCAGTTACAAAGACTTTGTGTGTGATAGTTGTCAGATACTGGTAACCGTTAGATGTGCCTAAAGGTGTTACGGACGTGACAATTTTTGCGATGAGTGAACTCGCTATGCGGTGTAATCTGCTGGTGTATACCTGAGGCAAATGGATTGCAAAGTGGGCTTGATAGTATTTGGAACTGAAGGTGAATATTGTTATTGTATCTTGAAGACTTTGGTGCCTTTGGTGACTATGGTGACTTTGTGAACCTCTCTTCTGCTTCCTCCAATTCATGCCCTGGAACGGGTACATACTCTCTTGTGCAAGTTGATGGTGTATTCACGGGTGACAACGTCCTTCAAGGCGGATCTGTTAGAAGACATCTTTAGTGTTGCTGTTGTGATGAGACCTTAGCCCTTAACTGTGTGTAGGTCGAAGAAATTTTGATGTCGTTTGTGCGCGCAGCCCAGCGTTGGGAATTTTCCACAGTGTGTGATGTTCAGGTGTTTCGCGCTGCCACCGCATCCCGTGTCAACAGCCGCGGTGATTGCGAGTGGGTTTTAGAAGGATGGGCCCTGGCGGTGTGGCGCGAACCACAGATCTCGCCAGCTCAATCTCGACAGTCACGAGAGCTTTAGGTCTCTCACGTGACTACTGGGAGGGCAGCACAATCCGAGCTCACGAATCTGGGGAAGCCTAGTCGAATAGATTAGTTGAAGGCAGCGTGCTACATCACAGAAAAAGTATAGCCGCTAGCTGGTCCTACAAGTAGCTTGCAATAGCTTGTTACACTGCTCGATATGCCGGTATCATTCAAATGTGTACACTTTACTCGCCTTTCGTCTCCAAAGTTTAAAGTTCTCTCTCATCAAAGGCGCCATAGGTCCTTCTAAGTTAGCACCGAAGAGATCAGAGCCAGTCTTCTCACTGTCTCTGACATTGAGCTCAAACATAGCACACAGTGCACAGACTGTCCTTCCAGTAATCATCTGGTCTTTAATAAGAGCGAAGAGGTCCTCCAGTTTTTCGATTTTGAGCTCGACCTCTAATCCTGTATCATCGCTTTTAGAATCAAGAACTGGGTTCACTGTAGCAAGAACCTCAGACAATGCCTCGACGCAATCAGTCAAATCATCTAGTTTTCCAAAATATGAGTTAGCTTCATCCCAATCACCCTTCATTAGACTCACGAGTGTAGCAGCGAACCACATCTGGGGGTTATCGACGGAATATGCGAGACTTAGGAATGTTCCATACTCCCTCTTGGCCACCAGTGCAGCACCTATACCGTAAGACAGAACAGATATCACCGTCCGGATTTTCTCCTTCTCACCATTATCCTTTGTCTCGGTATACTTGACACGCTGGTCCCACAGGAGGGCATAACCCTCGTTGATGAACTGTACTGTGGGCCCGCTAGACCTTAGCCTCACAAGTAGTGACCTCAGACTGAGTGGAGTGTTTGATGGGAATAAGCTTGCCGCAGCAGAGTTTGAAGACTTCGGGTTCTTGGATTTGACTATGGAGTCGAGAGCAATTGAAAGTCTTTTCGCTTCTTGTTGTGCCAGCGTGAGTTCATGAGCGAAGATGAGAGCTGTGAGATGAAGCTCCCAGAGGGCGTACAGTGTGGCAATGTTCTCATCGGATGCACTAGTGGTGGTGATTACCTGACGTGTTAGGTAGGTAATGGAGATAAGGGTGGAATATGGTTTGGCACTGTCGATATTCTGAAGAAGTGACAGTAGATCTCCAATTGGGTCTGTGGTTGATTCGGGAGGTGCTGGGGGTTGAACAAAAAGGGACGGTAGCGTCACCTGGGAGAATAAGTGAGCATCAGCCATTGCAGTTCCACCGAACAAGGTCTAACAGTAATCCAGAGGTCAAATTACGGGTAACAATTTCTCTTGGAAGGGACAGTGCATTAGTATCCCTCCCTATCAGAGAGTCTAAATGTGTCAAAAGTGCGCCATCATTCGCAGATTGGCGGAGTGGGCGCGAAAATGCGAAAATAGCTGAACGAGAGAGAAACAAAGGATCAGACCTCCGGTTCAAATCCCAGAGCCAACTTGCTTGGGCCCTCTCCTAGATTCATCGTCACACATTTGACAACTCTGCCACAGCGCTAATCCTGCCGTTGCGTGCTACTTGACTACTCATTAAACATCACAACCCTCCCCACCACACAACATGGCCAATAACAACAACCCGCGTCCCAATCTTCCCTCCCTGCTAGACGTTCCTCAGGCCAAGACGGACTCTACCGGTGGAATCCGCCTCCCACCAATCTCATTTCTCAATCCAGGAAATCCGCTGGGCCCACCACAACTTGGAGGGGTTGCTCGTCTTCTAAGTGACCCACCAAAAGAAGGCGGCTCACTTCCATCCCTACAACCGCTGTCACAACTCAACAGTGCTAGTAGTCCACCACAGTCATCAAGTCCGCCCAGCACATCAATTACTGGTAAGCCATTCCCCTTCTCTACACCAGCTGCGCCGGCGCCGCTTCCATTGAAGGAGGATATCACCAAACCTGATGTGGACTCGGAGTCTGACCAGGACATCATCGCCTACTACGAGAAGAAGTTCTCCATTACAGATTTTACAGAGGAGGAAAAGCTAGACATTGTTAAGCATGAGAGACGTGCTCGTATCGAAAAGGCCAAGAACCCAAACTACCGAACTTACCTGTGCTATTCTATCATCAAACGTCTCAATGCTATGAAGGATCCTAAGAAGACGGAACCAAAGACTGAAGAGCCAGTCGCCACCCCAATGCCGCCACTACAGCCACCACCAACGAAATCTGTGTCACCAGCATCTGAACAAAATCAGACGGCACCAGATGCCGCTCCATCAACCACTCATCTTCCCCCAGACAATGTCACCGCAGCGGTAGACAACACCATCAATGCTGATGCCACGGTACAAGTTGTCGAGCCAGTAGAGGAGAAATCCAAGTTTGTCAAACGCGAGGTCATCATCAACAGCAGCGATGTGCTTGATTTTGCTGCTAAGTTTCCGAGAAGGCACATTGGCTCGATCCTCTACACTCCATTTCCAACCAAGGCTGGCTACAAGCAGCTCAATATTACGGATCCTCTCGAGGGTATCGAGTCACTTCACGAGTCCAAGAAGGACGATAACAAGATTGTGCCGTTGCTTCCAGAGCTTAGAGATCACATCAATAGCATTGTTACTGTCCGGGTCCCATCATGGCAAATCACCGAACTTCAGAATAACAAGCATTATCAGGAGCGTGCAATTTGGGGTACTGACATCTACACGGACGACTCTGACATCTTGTTGATATTGAAGCATAACGGTTTCCTTCCACAAGTTGATCCAGAACTTGAAGGAGAAGAGAAGACGATGGAGAAACGCACCCCGGGTAATAAGGACAACATCTCTAATATCACACAGAGCGTCACGAATTTCCGTCAGTTCGTCAATATCATTGGTGGAGATGTTCACGTTGACCTCATCGTGCTTCCTCCACTTGTGGAGTACGCTGGTACGTTCCGTAATGGTATCAACTCGAGGGCTTGGAAGGGTCATGACGGTATGAGTTTGGCCATCTACGGTGTGAGATATGGAGAGAAGGGGTCTGCTGTTGAGAGTACGAACGACATCAGTGTCAAGAAGAGAAAGCTTGCAGAGATTGAAGCACTCCGGGACAGTGATGCTGCCAACCAGGGTGACTGGAAGCTTAATAAAGAGGCATGGAAGAAGGCCAAGATGGAAATGGAACTCGAGAAGAACAAGACAAAAGACGGCCAAGAGAAGAACAAGGCTGACCAAAGTTAGGCAGTAAAGGCCATATTGGTCTGTGTGTGCCTGTGTGTGTCTGTCTAATGTAAAAGTATGGCATCTTCAGTTTTTACCGTGTAGAGGACCCTCCACGCGACCACCGCGGCCGTCTCCGGTGTGGGGTTGACAGGTGTGGCAGGCCCATGCTACAGCCGGCTGCTTATCACGCGAAAAAAGACCAATTGTGAGAAACGGCATCGAAACTCTTGCTTTGCACAGACAGACCCCGCCTCTCCTCCACACGCAACTCAATAACGCTCTACAGCTCACCTCAACGCACACTAAATTGCCCACTGCGACCCGGATCGTTGACAGCCTCTTCAGCTTACAAACCATAGCATCAAACCGTCCACGCTCAAGCGCTTTCCTGGCTCTCCAACGACTTCGAAGCGCCCAGTCCACGCATGACCACGCAGACACAGGCCCAGCTAGACAAGAAGTCCGATAGGAAGTCCTTGAAGTCATCTCGATCGGCACGTTCACTCTTGCGAACACATACGAACAACACGCAACATACTCAGACCGCTGCCGGCGACGGGAGTAGCAACAAGTCCACCGTGATCAAGTCCATCCGCAACCTATTCCTCAGAGCCTCCCTATCGCTATCCTTGGCGGCACACAAGCTACGATCCCTGGCAGACGAAGTCCTGAGCTCCGACGAAGTTGTCAACGAGCTCTTCCTGGTAACATCTTCGAGTTCCATCGATTCATCCATCATGGAACACGATCACGAGCGTGGAGAAGAAACATCAACCACAACAACCGCCGCTCAGGGTACAACCGACAATAATGGAGACTCAATCCAAGACTCAACGCCGACATGGGAAGAATTTGATGCCGTTGCAGAGGCTGATAAGTTGAGAAGCAAACTCCCTGAGGGTGAAGAATTCTACTCAGGGGTGGATGTGTGGCAAAAAAGAAGGGATGCCTGGACCATGATGAGACCGGAGGATGCATTAATTGTCAAACAACGCCGTATAGATGGTCAGTTGCAGCTGTCCAAGGACAACTACACCACCATATATACGAACTTGGTTGATAAGGGTAAGACCTTGAAAAGACCACTAAACTTGAAGGATACCCTTCGTATCATTAATCAGGGATGGATAAGCTCTAGGAAGTGGGAAAGAGCATCGCAAGGCTTGCCTTAATAATATAGTAATAGTACTATTCATGAGCTTCGTATAATATCTAAGCTGTAGAAGGTTGTTGACTATAAACAAAATGGAATGGAACACATCCATTGGTGAAGAGGGAGATGTCCCACCCCCTGAAGCTATCGCACATCCTTTGATTTAGCTATATCTAAAGTTTTAACACCATAATATGGGGCATAGTTGCTGCAAACTGTGGACATGGTCAGGTTCTATTTCGAGATATATATCAAATGCCGTTTATGTGTCAAGTATGTATGTACCGATCAGCCTCATTTTGGGCCAGCCAATGGACTCGTAATGTTGACAGCGGTGAACTTCTTTGGCAAGGAAACCTTCTTGAATTTGTTCTTCAAACGCTGGTTAACCAAGTCAAAGTCCAAATGCTTCGTAAGAGAAATCTTAGGGATACAAGAGATGTAGTGCTTCTCATCAAGCTCAACATCAAGTGGATCCTGGGTATGGCAACCTGGTGAAAGCTTGAGTCTGAGTGAGTGGTTCTTACCAGAACTGTCCTCATAGAGTTCAAAAATGATCTGCGAAAGGTAGTCGAGTTCTGGGAGATCATTTCTGTTGAAGTAAAGCTGGATTCCGGATTCATAGAGAATGTTGAGAAGCGTGTACATGTGCGACTCCTTAGTGAAATAGGCAACGAGTCCTGGCTGGTCGTTAGCCATCATGGCGTTCAAATCACCAATGATCTTCTTTGCCAATGGAACCGAGGTCAAGAGACCAATCTCAAGTTTCTCCTGTTGAGTAATACCATACTCTTGCGGACAGATGAAATCAAACAACACCTGCGAGAGCTTGTACAATTCTCTCAAATATTTGAAGATTCTGTCGTCAAAGAGGAAATGATGGTGATCACAATTCTGCTCGTCTGGTGCCTTGAATAACTTCATGTGCTGTGGGTACTCATGAATTAACAGAGAAGAGTCCTTTGGCTCGCTGATACTGTCAACTGGCGAGAAAATCTTCTCCAAAAACTCTCTGTTGTGAAGGGCATCGAACTTCATGGTATCATATAACTCAGAAATCTTGGAAGGATCAACCTTCTCTAAAGTGGTGAACTCTTTGAACAGCTTGTTCCATCTTTCGACAAACAATTCTGGATCCTCACCAGAGCACCAGTCATCACCACCAGCCTTTGCATCATCATACTCAACATGGTACTCCATAATCTTTTGATGGTAGTTCATCAACTCAACAACTCTCTTGATAACATAGTATGGTTCTGGCATCTTTGGTGGCCAGGAGAACTGAGATGGCGCCTCCTTACCCTCTCTCAGAAGTGGTTTGAGTTGTCTTTTAACCTTATCCATGAGGTCCTTAGCAGCATTACTGTCATCAAGCAAGTCCTTTCTCACCTGGATAAAGTTCTCTGGCACAGTACCATTCAACAGAGACTCAGCCCACAAATTAGCAGACACCAAAACTCGTCTCTCGGATGAGGAGAACACCTGAATATTTTCCAAGATTTCCTTATTCAGCAATCCCATGTCTTGTCTGGTCTGCTCACCAAGATCAGAAGCCTGGTAGCGTGCAGAGTGTGTTGCTTCTCCTCCCCATTTCAAGATGAACTGAACCTTCTCAACTTCATTCTCATCGTTCAAAACTGGCTTTAACTGGATCTTGGTTCCTGGGAAGTTGATCTTCTTCTCCAAGGTACTGGCCAAGATGCTCAACTTGGTGGCATCCTCGAGTTTCTGTTCTTGAGCAATCTTGATGGCTTGTAAAACAATCTCCAAATCGGAAACCTCTCTTATGATGACTTCCTCTTTGTAGCCCTTCAACAAAGAGATGAAAATTGAAGACTTGAAAGAGTATTTGAACTTCTGCTTTGGAGTTCTGTCTGCATGACGGACAACCGTAACAACACCCTTGAGAATCCACTTCTGAGACTTCTCCTCGGATGGTGCCTCATGTGATACCGCCTTGCGGACATCTCTGACTTTCTTGGCTTCGTAAAACATATCTCTCAAAATCTTTGCCGAGTTATCGTAGTAAGGAACACTGTCCTTGACGAAAGAGAAACCGTTGACATCGATGACATAGCTCTTACCACCAACTCTCAGTAAGTCGAAACCGCAAATAGTTTGAGCAAACCCCCTAGAAACAGCTCTAGCGATTCTCTTCTCTTCGTCACTAAGTTCCGTGATATATCTGATCTCCTTTCCGTGAGTGTTTCTACGGACAACACCGTCAACGACAGGTGACTTTCGTGTCTCAGCATGACAAAAGTTGGGACCAACTGTGTATGCCTTGACATCTTCAAAGTTATTGGTGTCCATAAACTTCTCGTAGATGTATGAACCCTGTGTTCTTGGCTCACAGAGCGCAGGGTCAAACTCGGAACTCTTATTACCGACCTTTCTGAAAAGGCGTCTACCACCTCCACCCTCCTTCTTGGAGTAGTAGATGTAAACATTGTGATCCTCACCATCCACTGGTTTCTCCACAAACGGTTTACTCAATGTCTTACCATCAACCTCAATAGTATCTTCATCGATCATCTTCCAGTTTGGTTCCTTGGTGGGCTGGACATCCACGCCCTGTTCCTTCAACTTGGCCTTCAATTCGTCATCCAATCTTGGACCACCGTCTCTGGAAATCTCCAGTCTCTGTGGGGTCGGAACACCAGCGGCATCCAACAGCCATAAGCACAATCTTCTGTCCCACAAAGCTTTTTGCATGACCAAGTCATTGATGATGTATGGCTTACGAAGCTTGACATAGTTGATGGCCTTATCAAGAGGGAATCCCTTGGAAAAGAAGGAGATCAAGAAGTCACATGTTGGCCAATTTTCAACACTCTCGTCCAATATCACCTTGTCACCAAAGATCACTGTCTCAAATTCACCATTCTCAATCAAACGGTTCAAGATTTGACGACATGGCTTACTCAAAACCTTCGCATCCATAGCGCAGACACCAATCTTTCCAATCTTAGGAAGCTGAACCTTGTGTCTAGAGATCGAAGCTCTGCGAACTGGTGAGGTCGCACCACTACCTTCCACAGCTGGTGGAGGTAGGCGCAACTGAGAGTTGTTCTCTGAAGAAGATGTCTTTGGCGTGAAACCCTCAAGAATTGGGGCGATAGAAGCCATTGCCTTAGTGTCGGAGTCGGAGGCGGCGCCGGAACTATTCACCGAGAGCGCCAGCGGGCTGACGGGAACAGAGAAGCTTCCTTTTTTCGTGATGTCAATCGGTTCACTCATTGAGGATATAGCCCGTGTGGGTGTGTGGGCTGCCGTATGTGGTTGCTTTGGTCGTAGTGTGGAGGATCAACAACGTGCTTGTTCAATCTTCAATGACAGCCAAATGGCACGTGCAAAAATGGCAGGTTTTCTCTGGTGGTGTTCGGATGTTGAACTTCTCTCCAAAAATTTTGGTGCGATGAGGTGAACCTCTTATCACTTTGTTTGAGATCAATCCCCATGCTCACAGCCTCCATGACTACTACTGAAGTTGTTAAAAGGCGCAAGGTCTCTGAGGGGAAGAAGGCTGTCAAGCCACGCCTCTTCTCTCCTTTTAGAACCATCGGACAAACCACCACTGGCCTCCCCTTCGCTGTGGGTACTCTTGGCTCAACCTTCTACATCGCCACATCAGTGGGTCGTTCTTTCCAGATCTTTGATGCCAACACCCTTCATCTTCTCTTTGTTACGCAGGGTGAACTCTCAAGTGAGATTACCGCACTCGCTGCTCATTACCACTATGTTTATGCCGCCTACGGAGAAGAGATCGGAATATTCAAGAGAGGTAGACTTGAACACTCCATGACCGTTGAAGGTGGTGTCAAGAGACTCCTCGTTTTTGGCGACTATCTAATTGGCTCAAACAATAAAACTGTCTTTGTTTTCAAGAAGTCAGCTGGAATGAAGGTTGCCACTGAGTTCTACACCAAGTTCGAGTTGGAAGATGATATTGTTGGAATTGTGCACCCACCAACTTACCTTAACAAGATTGTTGTTCTTACCGCTACAGGACTCAGCATCTACAACATCCACTCTGGAAAGCTCCTCTATTCCACTTCGTTCTCATACACTATGACTGCCATCGAATGCGCCCCAGTGCTTGACATTGTCGCACTCGGTACTACGACTGGTGAAGTCATTCTTTACAATATCAAAAAGGGTAAGACACTCCGTACAATGACCACCAAGAGTTCCGTCACTTCCATTTCTTTCAGAACTGATGGTCCAGCACACCTTTGTATTGGTCACACGTCCGGTGATCTTACATTCTTCGATCTTGACCGTAACGCCCGTATTCATGTCCTCAACGCTCACAGAGAGACTCATGGTGGTGTCTCGAAAGCACAATTCCTTAACGGTCAGCCGATCATTGTCACGAACGGTGGTGATAACCATTTGAAGGAATTTGTCTTCGATCCACCTCTCTCGTCGAATGCTGCTGTCGTTGCACCACCAAGATATCTCAGATCGAGAGGTGGTCATGCCGCCCCAGTCACTTCTTTCGAGTTTGCTGATGATGATGGTCATTACATCCTTTCTGGTTCTAGAGACAAATCTGTATGGAAATTCTCTCTCAGAAAAGATGCCCAATCCCAGGAAATGTCTCAGAGAGCTCACAAGAGAACTGACGGTAAGAGAGAAGGTGGTATCAAGGACAAGTTCCCAGAAGTTATTGGCATGGCTGTCGAGAATACTAGAGTTGGTGAGTGGGAAAACGTTGTTACTGCTCACGAAGGTGAGAACGTTGCTCGTACCTGGGATTCTCACAGCAGAAGAGTCGGTAGACACAAGCTGGCCACAATTGACGGTGGTGTCGTAAAGTCTGTTGCTGCTTCTCCATGTGGTAACTTCGCCCTTGTTGGTTCCTCAAATGGTGGTATTGGTGTCCACAACTTGCAGAGTGGCCAGCTCAGAAAAAAATACAATCTGCATAAGAAGGCAGTTACCGGCCTTGCTCTTGATGGTATGAACAGAAAGATGGTGTCTTGTGGTTTGGACGGTGTTGTTGGTTTCTACGACTTCTCCCAATCCAAATACCTTGGTAAGCTCGTCCTTGATGCACCAATCACATCAATGGTGTACCACAGATCATCTGACCTGTTTGCGCTCGCTCTTGATGATTTATCCGTCGTCGTTGTGGATGCCGTCACACACAAAGTTGTCAGAGTTTTCTGGGGTCACTCCAACAGAATCACAGCCATGGCTTTCTCTCCTGATGGTCGTTGGATCGTCACTGCTGCATTGGACTCTACCATCCGCACATGGGATATCCCAACAGGTCTCTGTATTGACGGTATCAGAGTCAGTCATGTTGCAACCAATATCAAGTTCTCTCCAGTTGGGGATTTCCTTGCCACCACTCATGTTGCCAGAATTGGTATCTCACTTTGGACTAATCGTGCTCAGTTCAGACCTGTTTCAACAAGAAACGTTGAACAAGATGAATTCACCGATGTCTCGCTGTCCATGATTTCTGACGATGTCACATTGTTGGATGGTGCCTTTGATGAAGAGGTTGAAGAGGAGTACACTAACCACTACGAGTCCGTTGATCAGATCGACAATTCCCTCCTGACTCTTTCGCTTGGTCCACGTTCAAAGTTCCAAACACTCTTGAATATTGACACCATCAAGCAGAGAAACAAACCTAAGGAGGCCCCAAAGAAACCAAAAAATGCACCATTCTTCCTTCAGCTCTCCGGTGCTCAAATTGGTGATGAGGCTTCTGTCAGAGAGGGAAAGACCGCTATTCTCTCCAAGAACGGTGATGACCAGGATGATGAAACCAAATTGCATGCGATGAAGCCAGTGAATGGTACATTTGAGTCTGAATTCACGAGATTGTTGCGTGTTTGTTCTGGAAAGTCTGATTATGCTGAGTTTTTGAAGTACTTCACTTTGGCCTCTCCTGCTGTTACTGATCTTGAAATCAAAACCATGAGCTCTGTCGATTTGACTGAAATGAAGTACTTTGTTGAAGCACTCACTCAGGGATTCAAGTCCAACACTGACGTCGACTTGATTGAGGCTTGGATGACCATATTCTTGAAGAACCATGGTGATGTCATCCATGGAACTGACGATGAGGAATTGAAGGTGGCCCTTGATTTGTGGTTCGAGGCACACAGGGAAAAGACTGACAACTTTGACGACTTGGTCAAGTACTGTTCTGGTGTTATCAGTCTCCTGACTACGGTGTAATTATATTAATCTCATTATCATGTTTGCGAGATTTCCAGCTTGCGATGTCTATCTCTATGTAGCTTAACTGATCATTCCAGGCGCCTGTCTTGTACTCTTTGGAGATCTGATCATGGAATCCATTGTCTTATATGCCCCAGTCTTGACTGGTGATGTTGTCACGGGCATACAAGGGATCATGCTGCTTGATAACGTATCCTGCTTTCTTGATCTCCTATTTCTCGAGACTGGCATTTGCCCATCGCTGAGCCTAAACGTTTGAGCAAGGATCAGCACTGGGTAGTTCATTACTAAAACCTCTTACGGTATAAGTTCGTCCCTTCCGCTCACAACTTCTTGTTCTCTTCAATGATATCCCTCGTCTTCTCTAAAACTCTCAGTTGTTGATCAACCAGTTCTGTTGTATGTTGAAGGATATAGCCTGCATTGTCTGCCTGTGTTCCAGAAACCTTAGCCTTGGCACTCTGTGTGTTCTTCACGAGCTTCTCGAAGTCCTTGCACAATTTGTCGGTGTTTGCTTTGGCACTAGATAGTGTAGACAATTGTGACTGAAGAACGAGATCTGATCGACGAATTTGCTGCAATTGATGCGTCGACTTGTTGGGTGTCCTCGTTAAACGGTATAACTGGTCGTATGTATGTTCCATAGTTACTATCTGGGTCACTTCTCTGCTCTGGTGGCAGTGTGAAAGTTAGGGTAGTTGGTTAATGTGGTTTATCAAGCTAAGGTTTGGTCGCGGATGCCTTCCCCGGAGAGTTTATACTAGTGAATTTAATTCACTCTAAAAAATTAAATTGATATTCATGGCCATGAAACTAGTTAAAAAAAAATGAGCTAACGGTTTCGTTTGCTCGTGATAGACATTTTGACAGATTTAAAGAGGGTTTACTGTTTTGAAAAGGTTTTGAAGGCTTACATGTAGGGCTCAAGTACAGATAATCAAAGCTAACATTTGATACTTTTGAATCAAAACTTGAAGCTTTAAAATAAAAATCTTCCACATCAAACAGATAACTACATGACTAAATAGTATGCATCCTCTATTATCATTTGAGTATATGTAAAAGACCATAACATGCGTTTGAAGCTATCTAGGTGCTCCTCAAAGTAAAAGGAATGATGAAAATGATGTCCAGGTTTCTTTTAGATCGGGATTAACCCAGACACCACCCAGATTCGAATATATGGCATAATAACTACGCGTGGTATTGTTTACTTCAGTCAACTTCAGATGATCATTGCCGACGCACAATTGATAAACGGCAAATACCTACTGCCATAAAGAAGTTTTCTAATGGTGTCAGACCTCATAATCCCGAGAGTGGAATTCAACGGCTTCCACAACGTTCTTCACTGGTCTCCAGATGGGTCCATTGCCCTAAATACATCGGGTCAGATCTCAATATACAAGCCAAAACATACGAAGGAAATTACAAAGTCTTCCGCTGTATTGTTCGATCTTGTAAAGGTTGATATCGAAAAGCTCCCAGTTAACCAGCTCTTCGATGCTGAGATGAGCGATGAGCGTACAGGCACGTTGTTTACCGCATCCACACAATCTATCAACAAGCTCCAATGGTCTCCACTTTACGAAAATGTGTCATATTTAGCGATATTGACCTCATATCATGGAGTATATATCATAAGAGACGGAAATATTTGGCTTGATGTCACCACAAAGGAGCCAATTACCTCTCAAGCACAGTTTGATCAACAAAAGACTCACTCGTTTGGCTGGATCGCTACGGAACACAATCTCTTACTCTGTGAGGGTCTTGCTTCGGGCCATATCAGAACCATTGACATCTTTGAAAATGAAGAGCAAGACTTTCTCAAAGTGTCAGACCATCCAATTGTGCATTTGAAGGTTGTTGACAATGTGATGTTTGCTGTGTCATCCAAAAATGAGATCTTCAAAGTTGATGGATCCAAGGTTGAACAGCTCAAAGTAGCTGACAGATTTATGATCTACGATATCTATGTCGATAGCACCGACACTGTTTTCTATACCACATATAGCAAGCTTCACAAACTCTCGAAGAATGATTCCAACTCCACCAATACTGGCCTCACGACCCCATCTCAGGTTTTTCCTTGTGGGCAGTCTAAACTTCTCCTTATTGCCCAATCCAAGACGGCTGAATTTACATATGATCTTGAACATACTCCTAATGATACTACAGAACCGCTCTTGAAAAAGAGAATACAAAGATGGAATTCCAAGTTTAACGATTTCAATACCAGAACGCCACTCTTGAAGATCTATGGTGCATCCCTCAACTTCAGTGGAAATGTTCTTGCTGTCCTCTATGAGCTTGAACAAGATGCAGGTTTCAAATATCAGATTTCGTCGGAGAACACGTACAAGGTTATGTTTGTCACGCTGGATAACCACGGTAGCTCAAAGGGATCATCACTTGCACATTTCCAAGAGTTTAAGATCACGGGTACCATCAGGGACGTCACACCAGAGAAGATCACACCGGACTATAGCACCGACTTCTCCACATTTATCAGAGAATCAGTTAATGGGGATTCTGATATTACAAAGTGGGCCTCTCAAAATCTGATCTATGGCGATAAAGACGAGCTGATCAAGAAGAAATACGCTACACTACTACTCAATTACATCAAAAAGAACAAACTGACACCTGAGAATATCATTGATAAGGCTGTGATTAACAATTTACATATTGTTGCCGGCCTTAATATCTCAGGTGAAGTTACCGATGTCCCATTCACGAACAGCGGCTTCACGGAGACCTTTGACTTTGTTTTGACCCAGAATCCAGAGTCAATGAGATCAAAGACAGACAACGAGTGGCCTACCTGCAGTCTGACATTCCTTCCGATTTTAACTACCGCTGTAAGGGTTGACCCTGTTTCAGGAAGACGCTTTATTGATATTACAAGAGATACGGAGAATGACTATGGAACGTTGACTAAGGCAATTCTTAGTGCGAGTGACATCAGTATTTATAGTGGTTGCCGCTTCGTGGTAAAATGAGCGTTTATAGTCACGCAAAACTATTCTCTTTCGAACTCCTGGTGTTTGAGTACGAAAGAGCTTTGGAGAGAGGTGAACCTTGGCACAACAAGGTCAACAAGAATGTTGAGAGCAAGATCTTCATGTTGATCTTGCCATAGTCGAACAAGATAACAAACGAGTTCTCGACAAGACCCTCGCAGAAGGCCACACGCTGACGAAGGATCTGGATCTCCTCTTGGTGATTGAAATATTTTCCTATGATCTCAAAGTGATCCAATCCACACCATCTCAAGGAGGTTTCCGTTCCAAAGGTGAATGTGGATTCCTTGTACCTGTTATATGATGAAATGATACTTGATTCCATTCTGATCACAGACGGTGTAGAGACGAAAGGAGACTGCGAGACGGGGCTAGACGCAGCCAAGACTATATACTTTTCTCTCCATGAACTCTTGAGAGTGGCCAGGTTTTTCCCTGAAGGCGTCTGGATGTGCCATCTCACTCCGTCTCTGGTGATCTTATACAACTTCCTATGAGACGAGCTCCAGACGGTCATCAAGTCCTTAGACTCGACTGTGAGGATCATTTTATTGATATGTCCCTCCATTGGGACGACCTGATCGAGTATCATGCCCGTGTGGAAGACAATGCGCCTACGGTAGACGAGGTAAAGACCAAGAGTGGAGAAAAGAAGAACGGGGAGAAAGGTAAAGGAGTAGAAAAGCGTGCTCATTGTACCTGTGATGCGTCAGAGGAAGGTCTTAAAACCACTCACCAGCGTCTATTACCGACAATATATGGAACTGCGCCATAAATTGATGCCTTGAGGTCTCGATTCCAAGGGTGATGTCAGACACAAACGGAGTTCGGACTAAAGCGGAAGTCGCTAAGGTGACGTGTTTGGGTGGTGTAATCCCGAAACAACTGAAGTTCCTTTTCTCAGAGTTCTGATAAATCACTAATCTACAAGTAACCAGAGAATTCTAATTTGAGTCTATTACAACTAGATAGATCAGAGAAGGAGGAGAGGAGGATGCGGCCCTCTCCACATTGCACCCGCGAACTTCTACTCTTTTAACAAAGCCTGTATTGTTTAGTCTCCACTCTCGTACCTACTACCCACATTCAAACCCTCAAACCAGCGCATATGCCTCCCTCTATCCCGAGAGTGAACATATACCTCGTTGATGCTGGCACTGAGCTGTGCAGGTCATGGCGTGCCCACCTCAAGTCTTTCGACATGAGCATGATCACGATGGGTCTTCCCCAGGATGTTCAAGTTTCGAGTCATCCAGGAATGTCCATCACTTCCCTCAAGCCATATGAGAACCCGAAATCATCAGTTACAGCTGTGGTCTCTCCAGGAAATTCACTGGGACTTATGAATGGTGGTCTGGACAAAGTGTTGAGGGATGCATTCTCCCCTAACCATGCGGAAAAGATTGTGGGCCAACAGATCCCTCATGGATACTCACCACCAGGATCTGCTCGGATCGTGCAGTTCGATAAGGAAACACGGGCGAAGGTTATGTGGGATGCTGAGTATCTGATACATATGCCAACTATGCGCTCTCCCAGACGAGTTCATGAATCCGATCTCGAGTCATTGAGGATGGTGTACGACTGGACCTGGAGTATCCTGAGTGAGGTGGAGAAGCACAATTCAACTGCCGGTATTGGAGAGAGACCAAAGATCGGATCCGTGATACTAAGTGGCCTAGCTACTGGATATGGAAAGATTCCCTACGATGTCGCTGGGAAAGCCATGATCGCTGCAATTGCGATTTTCTACAACGACAGATTGACCGACCGTCAAAGAAGCTTCTTGACACTGAAATTTTTGAAGGAAGACACCACTTGGATCGGTCCAGTCGATGTTCCCGAGGAATTGAAGAAATTGAACTACGACCCACTGGTGAACAGTCTACCTGAACTGTTCTTCTTCTTGTATAACAGCTAGAGGTACAGACATAATGCATTTTCAAAACTGCAGATCATCATCTTCATCATCCTCTGGGAGTGCGATTTCATCCATTCCTGATCTTTTCCTCATAACAGGTGCCTTCTCCACTTTCGAAACATTCAACAGCTTAGTCAAACGGGACATGGTGCCCTTTGAAGCATCATTAAGTTGAGGAGGCACATTGGTGGAAACCATCAGTGACATGTTAAGCGGCGGGATGATATCTTCCCTCTGACAATACTCTTTGAGACCACCTTTACATCTGACGGAGTTGACAGCTATATCCCTAATCACCTGATGTAGCCTCTGAACTCCAACTGCTGGTTTGACGAGAATATCCTGATTATCCCTTGACAGATCAGCTGCCATAGCATTGAAAATACGCTTGTCGCCATCAAAGTCAGTCTCTTTCCCCTGCAATTTATCAAGATCCATCTCATTCACAAGATCCGTCATCGCTGAAACCATGTCGTCAGACGGAAGTCTTGGATGATCACCGGTGATAACTCTTCCAGAACTTGTTACCAAGTGAGTGAGATCCGGAAAGGCGGCAATCTTCTCATCCTCGTAGAATGGAAGTCTTGTAAGGATAAGAGCTCGCGTCTCACCTTTCTTCTCCTCCATGTAGCCTCTTGACCTCTTTTTCGTAACACCACTGTTCACGTAGACTGGGATCAAAGCAACCATTTGAACCTCAGCATTTGGTCTTTGAACATATCTTGCAATAGCTACAGCATCAAGCTCCATCAACGAGTCGACAATAGCAGAAAGCGCCATCATATCAGGCGTGCTATTTTGGCGACCAACGATGTACATAGCTTCACCAGTAAGGTAGCAGCGTGGCAATCTGCGTTCTTCAATCACACCACAGATGTCAAGGCCAAGGTTCGTATGATATTTCCTGGCCGCTTCTAAAGCTGGATTCAACATCACAACGGCACGTCCATACTTATAAGCCTTAACTAGGCTGTCCTTGTCGACTTGTTCAATTTCGTACTGATTCTCCTCCACAAGCTCGCTGATCTTATCGATATCCTCCAAATCGGCATCGGCAAGCTTCCGATCAGTATAGTGGTGAATCTCATAGTCAATCGTTCGCTGAACAGGTCTTAGATTGCCCTTAGCATCGAGCCCAACGGTCGTTCTTGATGGCGGCCGCACCACCTTGACGGCGCCTAGAGCTTCCACTGCGATACACAAGCAGGTACCATCGCTGTTGTCGGTCTGTGTGGTATTGAGCAGATCGGCACCGATTCGAAGTTCACCGCCCTTGAATACATTAGCTGACTTCGTAACCCTCGGGGCTGGAATCTCAGCGAGGGCTATAGCCTCTTTTCCGGTGAGGATGGTGCTGTTTGGTAAGCCTTCTAGAAAAGAGATCCATGTGGCACCAACCTTCTGTCTCTCTGGATCCATTTGGGCATCGTCAAAATCTGTGCCGATAAGTGTCACGTTGATACCACTCTTGACGACAATGTCGGTAATACCAGCGACGAAGGCATCGTCGAGCTCAGGTGTGCTGCGAGTGTTGGTGATGAGAACAACATTCTTCACAAACGCCCTCTTCCCGACAAAGTCTGTGATCATCTGAAAGGCACCGAGTAGGGCACGGACTATACCTGCAGAGTCAGGACCGGCTTTGATACTGGTGGGCTGGACTTGGAGGTAGCGAAGATGTTCATAGAGTGGCCTTTGGCAGAATGTTAGTGATGCGTACTCGGGGGTTGCAGCAGTGAAGAAAAAACTTACTGGATCATCTCAAAGCAAGTTTCAACGTTATCGAGGTCCTGAGTATTGCTGGTTACTGTGATGTCGTGTTAGTTTTTGCTGTGAGACGCACGGTCTGTGGGGTATCAACTCACCTTCGGATTCGACCTTCATGAAAGAGACGTAGTCAGTTTTTCTCCCTCTCAAGATCTAATTGCGTAATGTTAGTATGGAACGACAGTTTGTTCTTCTCAATTGCACTTACCTTTTCAAATAACACGCTCCTGACGTAGTCCATGCCGACATCGAGGTCGCACTTGTCACGTCCTGAGCTCTTGCTGGCCATGTTTGCACCCACATCAGCGATAAACACCGTTATCTGCGACAGATGTTAGCTTGATTGCTTCCAGATGCCCACAAATGCTCGAACGTACCAGTTTTTCCGCCATGTCTGCCGTCACTGATTGTCTTGTCTGTCTGGCTCTTGGTTGTTTAGAAGCGCGTCTCTCTGGGAAAAATATCTGGGCTTCCATCATCACCAACCCAGTCACCAGGCACAACCACCGAAACACCACTCACGCACACAGAGAGCAACATGAGCCTCACACTATCATTCCCGCAGTTCCCACAATTTACAATCAACATCCACAAGCTCGCATCTGTCAAGAACGGGCAGGATCTTAGGGCCAAGCTTCTCGCAGGCGAGCCAACGCACAACTTTGCCTTCATCAACGCACAGACAGTGGTATCGGTCGAACAGCTCTCAGCAGCCATCTACAGAGCCATACTAGACTATACGGGGGACAGAATTCGCACGAGAACACTCCACTCGGAGTGTATCTTTGCTCTTTCGCCGACACAGAATATTGTTGATGCATTAAAACGATACGGTATCCAGGATGACTCGGAAGATCTTATCGTTGTGAAGGTAATCGAGGATGGAAAGGACGACCCAGCGTACGATCTGAGCGTTGTTGAGGGTGAAGAAGTTACAGTATCTGATGAGGAACTCCAGAAGACGGCGAACATTGCGCTCATCAAGAAGGTGAGTAAAGGAACTATGAAGTAACCCCAAAGGCATTCATCACTAACATTCATTAACAGAACTATAAGATCCAGGCTGAAGATCCAGCAGCAATCACCAGACAAGTTGTCGGTGCTATCCATCTCAGGGGTCATTAATTGGATGGTAATGGGGCTGATGCTTTCTCCCTCTCGATGAAGCAATTTAATCCCAAGAATGCTTCACTCAAGATACGTTCATATACATCAGTAGCATTGAATCCACCAGCAAGGTAGTCCTTCTTGACTTTGAGTTCGTCGATGAAGGGATCGTAGTAATGGTCGTGCGTGGTCCACTGCTTCTGTGTGATACGGTCTCCGTTGAACGGTGTGAAAGGGATCTTTAGGTCTTCCTCTTCCTCCTTCTTCGGAGCATTAGCAGCTCTTAGTGCCTCCAGCTGTTCGTTGAGTCTTCTCTTACGTGCAGAGGAACGTTTGAGCATAGACTTCTGCGCCTTCTCAATCTCCTGCTCAGCATCACCTTTAGTAGCAAGTGAATCCAGCACTTGTTTCTTCGTTTCTTCACGATCTCTTTTATCTTCTTGCTCAACTTCACGCTCCAGAAGCATCTTTTTGACTTTGTACTCCTGCTCCAGCTCTTCACGCCTCTTGAAGTCTTCTTGTTCTAGTTGTCTCTGTCTCTTGTTCTCTTCGATATTAGCCTTGTTAGACTCCTCATACGCCTTCAGTTTGCGCTCCGTGTCTTCGATATCAACAGAGTTGACCAAATTGAACACAATCTCCTCCACATCTTCCAGATACTTGTTGAAAGAATCAAGATCGTCAAAATCATCCACAGCCTTGTTGAACACTTCACTCACACGTTTCCGTACGTCAACTTCACGTTCAACACCAATGTCATCGAAGATCTGTGCCTTGAACTTATTCTTTCTCAAAATCTTTCCACACCCAGGATATGGGCATGGAGCAGGTCCCATTGCAAAGATACGATCCACACATGATTCACACATTTTGTGGTAGCATTCTGGATTCACCAGAAACTTCATATCCGGAGACAAGTATCGATCAGTCTTACAAATGGGACACATGTCCGCCTGTCGCTCATCTGAAAGGTTTGTTAGGAGTTGATCTAACTGCATATTGTGAAATTGAAACGTACCGAGTTCAACCATTGTGTGTAGAAGTATATCAGTTGATTATCTTAGCTGTCTCAACAAACAGTTGCAGAGTTGTATTTGGACTGAAGAGAAAGTATTGTTGTCCGACTTCATTCAATGAGCGCCTCCACAACTACTTCCCAAGCTAGCTACCGGTATGTCACGTGACCTCCGAGGAAAATGAACTTGATTACACAAACAAGGTATGACTAGTGATTGTTAATCTGTTCCTCGTGGCCCAATGGTCACGGCGTCTGGCTACGATTTAAGTAGTTACTTCTGAAACCAGAAGATTCCAGGTTCGAGTCCTGGCGGGGAAGATTATTTTTTGATCTCCAGATCTTTTGGACACCTGGACACCACAGCACCTTATCTGGGAAATTAGGCTGGAGGTGTCAAGCCCGAATAATGGAGTACAACCTTCTTCAAGGTCAACCAAGACCTTAATATCTTCTACTGGCTTAAACGGAACCCCATCGAGAGATCCCTCTGCACGAGCCCCACTGAGAACTACACCGTTAATACCTGAAGTCGTCACATTAATGGAGTCCCAAAACGACGTATTTCGATTGCCTCCTTACTTGCTGAAGACGCCATATGGTGAATCACTCAAGAAACAGCTTGTGCAACCTGTGGGTCTAACCAAAAGTTTCTCGCAGGCGTCCCGGCTGTCTACATATGGTGTCATGGGCTCGATGCCGGCTCGCTTCAGTGATTCCGATTATGATCAGTCTTTGGTGTCGATGCTGGCCCCGCATCCATCCAGAGCTGGTGAGGAGAGACAAGGCGGTGCGGATACTTTGTCTGCCATGGATGAACATATGGAAGAAGATCATGACCCTCTGGAAAGCATATATTACAATGAGCCCATGGATGTGGATGTGGAAGATGAAGATGATGAAGATCATGATGTTGCGCTGGACGTTGACGATGATGAAGAGGACTCAAGCTACCCATTGTATCCAGACGAGCACCAATCGGGCGTAAGAAGACTGTCGACATCGAGAAGGAGACGCAGTAGTGCTCGCAGTGGTCGAACAATTCGCAGAGGTGGAAGTGTAAGCGGAACACCATCTGTGTTCAAGTACCCCTTGCCATTCAAGTGGATTGTGAACCCAAACACCCAAATGACCGTCACCGACGGTGGCCTCAGCTTGAAGGTAGATCAAGTGCGTACGGCAGTTTCTTCAAGCTCCATCTCCAAGAATTACGACTTCCACAATGCCAAGGCTAATGCTACTGTCCCAGTGCAAGCCGGTGTGTTTTACTACGAAGTCAAGATCACCAATGCCACGAACAACTCCAACAAGAGCTGCTGTGATGTATCGATTGGATTCATGCTAGCGAGTGTGGGAACTGTTACCAAGATGGCGGGTCTTGAGATCGGAACATATGGTTTTAATGGACACGAGGGCACCACCACTTCGAACCAGACTGTCATGAGACGTTACAACCGTGAATTTGGACAAGGCGATACAATCGGATGTGGTGTGAATTTTGCCACTAAAAAGGTTTTCTACACAAAGAATGGCATCTATCTCGGAACTGCTTTCAAGGACATTAATAAGCCAATCATTCCAATTATCAGTTTAAAAAGCGGTAATGCCATTTCCACCAACTTCGGTATGCAAGAGTTTCTCTTTGACATTGAAGGCTACATTGACCAAGAGAAACGCAAGGTCACACAGAAAGTGATGGATCATACTTCAACAGGACATGGGACTGGTCCGGATATTTCACCTGCTGATATGGACTTGAGAGTGAATACAAACACTGATAAGGAGTTGCCTTCGTTGATGCAGAAGTTGGTCTCCTCATACTTTGATCATCTTGGATACGTTGACATATCGAAGACGTTCTCTGCAGAAGTCAAGAGAGAACAACTTGAGGGTAGCACCAAGACGGGATCTAACATTGTTTTGAGTGATGAAGAAATGATTGATGATAAGGAATCTACTGTTGAAGAAAAAAACCTGAAGGTGCGTCAGCAGATTCGCAAAAACCTCTTGGAAGGTGACATCGATGGTGCTATTAAGCTAACGAATGCTCATTTCCCTAAAGTATTTGCTGAACATGAGGAAATTCTTTTTAAGCTGTCATGCAACAAGTTCATTGAGTTAATCAAGCGTTCTGATATCGATGATGCTATTCAGTATGGCCAGAGCTTGAGAGAAAAGTACAACGAAAACACTCGGTATCAGGAATTCCTCAATGACATCTTCAGTTTGTTGGCATACGAAAACCCACAGGAGTCTGAGTTTGGCTATTTGTTGAAAGAGGGTGAAATCCTAAAGATTTCTGATGAGTTAAACTCTGAGATCTTAAAGAGCTTGGGCAAGTCAAGTGTTTCTGAGTTGGAAAGCTTGATAAAGCATACAAAAGTTATGCTTAAAGTGTTGAGCTTGGATACGGCACAACCAGACACCTTACTCTTGACGAATGAGGAATTTGGCTTGTGATCAACGAAAACTCGCACATGAGCTTATCATTAAAGTATTTATAGCACCTTAATCATTCATTCCTGATCAAGCTTCTCAACGAGCTTCTCATGTAGGTGATCACTCAAGATCAAAGGTCCGTCTTGTGTCACAAGGGTGTACATTGCATTGCTTTGGTAGCTTCCCTTAATGATCTCTCCAGTTTTCTCCTCACACAGAACGAAGCCGAATGTATCCTCTGTATCTGGGGACCTCTGATAGTTTGGAACTCTTCTCAAATCGAAAATTGGCATGAACTCGCCAGCATAATGTGAGGACTCGACAAGGTACGTGAAGTCGTCATGGATAGAGCTGGCAATGACAGAATGGAGAAGTGGAAAGAACTGCTTGTTTGGGGAGAAGCTGGCAGGGGTTATGTGGTCCTCTTCTGGCAAATCTAGGTATGCTGTACCAATTGGCATCTTGGTTGGATCGGCAGAGAAGGAGACGACGTGGGCGTTTGGTGTGTTCTGCTGGCGATGGAGAAAGAGCTGCTTTTGGTGAGGGTACCTAATTGTGGAGATGGCCCTCAGTTGGAGTGTCCAGCATGTATTGAGCTTGTGCTTTGTTCTTGTAAGTTGAAGCATACTTAATGTAAGGTGGCAACGGCTGGAAGAGGAGATAGATGTACACCTATTGTTCATGAAAGTGACAAAGTGTATTCATTCGCCAGACAAATGTGGGGCGACCCCGCGTTAGCGCGACAACACGCAACACTCAACCCTAGAGAGACAGTATAATGCAATTGTGTATTTGTAACTATGTCAAAGAATTTGTAGTTGAACTCTTGACAACAGTCTTTAGATCTTCAACTGCACCATCCAGTCGGATCAGTTCGTCCCAGTCTTCATCAGTGATGCCTACGATCCGATCCAGCAGGACAGTAGCGGCCTTGATCTTCCTCGAGACCCTATCGCTTTTCTGTTCTCTCTTCCATGACAAAACACAAAATCCAAGCAGATCATACTTATGGCCGTCAAGTCTCTCCCAGCAGTTCAGTTCAGTTGTGATTAAGACCTCCATACCACGGTAGAACAAGGACTCATGAAGATCGATAAAGGGATCCGAGATCACCATTCCGAGATTGTACACTAGACGGGGCAAAATCTTGATAGTTGTGGACTTGAGCTCTGTGATGAGTACCTGAAGCTGCTGTAGAAGAACCTCAAGAATTTTGAAGTGGTCTCTTATAGCATTAAGCGAGAAGAAGATTCCGTCTGTGATAAGTTCAATTATGCGGACATTGTACTCCTCGGGAGTGCTCACAGCCTTAAAGAGTTTCAGAAGAGTTGGATAGAGGGTCTCCATAATCTGGACAGATAATGGTGTCGGAGTGAGATCCGGAAGGTATGTGAGAAGTGGTTTCATGGCGTCGTAGAAGATTTGGAAGAGCCCGGTGAGCTTAAGGTAATCTGGACTTACGATGTCGAGCAGATATGAAAGAAGGTGGACACCACAGAGCTTGATTGACGCGTCATGATCATCAAGGATATTGAGTATTGTTGGTGAAATAATCCACCAGTTATCTTTGATCCCTTTAGAGCTAAGTTGTTGAATGAGGAAAGCGGTGAGTGGGATGGCTCTGATGTGTGATGTTTTCCACTGTGCCCTTGAGTCTTCTTCAACACCAAACCCGAGCCGTGGCCGTAGTGCGGACTGATTTGAGTACGCGATCTTTTTGTACCCAGCTTGAGACACTTTTGATGGTTTGGGAAGCGTCTTCATATCTGTTTGTATCGTGGCGATGACTTTCTGTAGCTCTTCTTCCTTGAACGATGACGAGTCAATGATGGACTTAGAAATCGTAACACATTCAGAATCACACCAGGGCGTTACCATTGAATATTGCCCCAAACACTGAGCAGTACCGTCACATCCTAGTGTCGTGATTAGCTCACCCAATAAAATCAAGAGAACCTGTGCCCGTTGTTTGAATTCCATCTGTTTTGAGTATTCTGGAGTCTGCATTGTCACCTCATCAGGGTACCAAATCCACTCCATTGTGGGCAGCTCAAGCTGTTGTAGAACTTCGGAGAGACACTGATTTAGTTCATCTTTCTGCATACTGCCCATCCTCGAAATCAACGCAGCTGCGTGTGCCCGTTGATGGATACATTTAAGCAACACGTCCAAGCTGACCTCTTTCACAATGTGCTCAACGTCCCTCTTGGTATCCTCCGTTAGGGCATCTTTTAATGGCAAGCCACCCAGTGCGAGATTCACTGCCTGCGGCCAGCTCATACCTGTCCCTGATTGTGCAAACGTATGATTGCAGATACATATTCAAGACTAGATCCCCATCCTCATCGACCGTTTGTTTTTATTTGGCGCGCGACGTTTACGTCACAAAACACAAATCGTTCTTTTCTCTCCACAATCATACCGACTACCTACAGCACATGGCCCTCTACATCACGCAAAAGGCACCGTGATGAGTCTAAAAGAGGAGATCAAGCAATATGAGAGCCTAACGGGGGTATCTGTTGATGAAAACCTGTATTGTGCGCTAATGTTGGCAATGGTGGCGAAGCGACATGTGTTGGTGACCTCGCGAGATGGTGATGTCGCAGGGTATGAGATTGGCACTGTGCTCAACAAGTTTTGGAAGTTTGGTGCTCGTCGTTTGGTGGTTGATGAGATTCAAGGATCATCACACGCGGATGCGCTTGTACAATGTCTCACGGATGGTGTTGTTGGAATATTGGGATTGGTTTATGTTATCCAAGGTGTTGAACGTCTCGATAAGGAAGCGCAGGCGCTTCTTGAACAGGTGATGAAGACTAGACGTGTCACTGATAAAGATGGCCAGACATATGTTTGTGGTGAACTTTTTACTGTTGTTGGCGTCTGTCATGAGAAGAAGGTGACTATGCTATCGGATTATCTCAAGTTGGCATTCTGGTTTCAACAACCATATTTACCAAGCTATGAAATCCATGACAAACCTGATCTCTTTTCGGGTCAATCATTAACAAGAACGTCGATCACTTCGGACAGGATTCGGAGTATGCTGACACAATTGAACAAGATTAAGAGTATCACAATTGTTCCAGAGATGAAGAGATACATCTACGATATTGTCATATTTGTCCGTACCCACAGGTGTGTCTCTACAGGATTACCCACCAAGACCATAAATGACCTTGAGGTGTTATGTCGAACTCTTTGTGTTGTGTTTGAGAGAGAGTTTGTGATACCAACCATTGTAAAACTTGCTGCTCGCAAGCTGATCCCACTTAAGATCACGATGATTAGTCCCGAGTTGGAACCAACTTTACAGTGGGGCAGTGATCCCGAACTGGTGAGGGAGATGTTGAAAAGGGTCACGCCGGAGATCGTTGTGGAGCATTGTCTTTCAAAAGTGGCGCCACCACTTTGAGATGAACCTTTTTTAATGACTTATGAAATGAAGACTTTTGATAGACCTATATAGCTATACTGGGCCACCAATAATGATGGTATGCCTCAAACAACTTATATGAGTGATTGTGATGCTGCTAGGATTACTACGTTGAAAACTTTCCTATTGTGTGGCTGTAAGGAAGTGACTGTGGGGTGCATGGTATAGACTCTACGTGGGCTTAGACATTCAACGTATGCCGGCATGAAATCAGTTGCAGGATAACCTGATTTGACTGGTAGTGGTCATTGAAGGGGCGTATCTAAACAAGATGGAGACATGAAGAGCGGTTATCCTGATAGTTAATTGTATATCGTTGATATGCCTAATTCATCAAATTGCACGGTTACCAATGCTTTGTGGTAACGTCAACGAGCTAGAAGAAAACACACCTTACTGGTTAGTCACTGAAACAAGTTCTCATCTCGATCTCCAATTGACTCTTGGAGAACCCTACGTTCCATCGTAGTCAACAAATAATAATCAGAGTTGACACTGATGCACGTCTCGAGGTAAGCTAGCTAAGCTAAGCTAAGCTGAGCTATAGAGATCATTGCAGAAACGCGACTCCACCAACGACTCACGAGTCACTAACACACACATAACTTAGTCACTGTGCATTGACCTGAGATAACGCGACATGAACTAAAAAAAAGAGAAGTTGCGGAGATGACTCCGGAATAGTGTTCATACAGGGGGGCAGATCACATCGCCTTAATGAATTGAATTAATCACAATGATCTACAAAATGTACATAAACTACAGACACTTCGGGTCTGCGGCTGTGCCATTATCCGCCCAGCCCAGCGTATGTGGCGCGCGAGTGTATAAACGATGGTGGAAGCTTGTTGTTATTTGCTGGTTCCGTTGTTGCCCGATCTGTGAGCCTTAAGGCCGAGGCAGGGGCATGGAACGCTGCGGAAAAATTGCATGCGTGCAGGATGGCATGATGGAAACAAAAAAAACAGGGAGGCAGCCTGGGTGTATAATGTAGTTTGTGTATGAAGTGTTAATTAGAGGTGTTCATATACCCAGTGGTGTATAATAGCTAGTTGAGCTAGCAGCTGGGACCAGATCTCAGGTAAAATTGTCATAGTGGAGGCCTTAACTCCATTACTGCCCCATGAATTTGATCATAACTGCTCTATGCGCTGCGTATGTGTTGGCGCGTCGCGCTGTGTGCTTTAAGCTGCTTTAACCAGCTACAGTAAAAGGTGGGAAATGGGTGGTGTCTGGATGGAGCCTGACCAAACACTAGTTCATGATTGGCTCCCTTTGCGCGGGCCGTTTTCCAGGAGAGTGGCCGTACCACGGCGGGAGCCGCAGTGGTGTTTGGGTGTTTTGCCTTTACGGGCCGAACGGCCAAGTTGTGAGTGAGACAGGCAAAGTAATTGCTGAAGGTTGGTCCCTTCCTGGTCCCGATATTGCGCAACGGAAAATTGGGGCGGTGTACAACTGGGGAGAAAATTGGATTCACATTTAATTATATTGTGGAAAGCTATCCAGGTACCCAGGTCCCGCTAAGAGCACCACTCCGTGCGCATTGGGACAGGTACCCTTCCCCCACGCCACGGGAGATGTCGGAACCCTTGCCTCGGGAGCGCGCAGCCGGACACGCAACCGGACACGCAGCCCGAGCCCATATCATCTTTCCAGCCAGTTGTGCGCGGGTCGCCTCGACGGACATGCATGTTCTTGCCAAATACATAAGGACACGCTTTTCTTCAAGGGCTACTGTGCCGCACATTGAAACATAACTAGTTTAACGAAAGTAGCTGAACGAAGCTTTGTCTTCACAGTCCCTACAAACACAAACATACACACACACATAATTTAATACTACACAATGGATACGAGTACGTCTGATCTTCTCCTCCTCCCTCTGGAATCGGAGATGAAACATTGAAACTAACACCATTGCTCATAGAACACCAAGCGTCTCACATTAATCTGAATCATCTTCAGAAGATTGCAACACCCACTGTGATTAGAACCTCTAAACAATGGGTTCTACCACCAAGACCGAGACCAGGTAGAAAACCAAATGCCGCCTCCGCTTCACAACAAAAGAAGGAGCCAAAGAAGACTTACAAGAAGAAAAACCAACAACAGCAACAACAACCCTTACAAACACAACCACTACAACCTGCTCAATCACTTTCTCCAAATTCTTCTCTCCCACAAGCTCTTCAGTCTATGCAAATGATCACTCCTGCCCCATCAATGTCAACAACTTCTGCCTCGTCACCACGATCCCCAGGAACTCCTGTCGATTTCAAGAAGGATGACACCTCCATGCTTGAGCTGGCTCTTAAGAACATGAAGGAAGAAAATCAACTCCTCAAACAAGAGTTGTCTCGTCTCGTTGCTGATCTCAAGTCTTTGAAACAGGAGCGCGAGTGCTTTAAACCACATGTCCAGGAGGAGGAACTTTTCCATAAGAAGAGAAGCATCTCCAGTGACGAGATGTCCAGTTTGTTCAACATTGAGAGTTGCGAGGAAGATGACAACAGTTCCCAAATCTCTACACCATCTTTGACATCAAATACATCGAGTTTGGCAAGTTCTATCTCTTCTCTCGGATCTATTAAGGAGGATCAGGTGTTAAAGATTGACGAGTTTTTGTCAACTTCGTTGTTTGAACCATCTACGAATTCCATCTCTAACGAAGAGGAGGATAAATTCCAACCACCTTCAATGAGTTATCTCAAGGCCAAGATGCAAAAGGAGGAGAATGAATTTGAGTTCAATTTCTTAAAAGAGGAGAGCGTTTTCAAAACTGACGCCTCTGATCTTTTCTTCCAGACCGCCACTGACAAAAACTCCATCGACAATGAGTTTTGGAACTGGAATTAATGCCCCCACCATACACCTCACTATCGAACCCACACCTACAAGATTATTTATTACGATTGAAATGACCGTTTAACCACCACCATTACTACTTCTCTAGTCCCCTTTTTTCATGCTGCAATGACATCCCACATCAACACTCCTCTTATGACCCACGACCCGAGGATATGAATGCATGCCATGATCCCAACGAATAAATTTCCCCTCTCACCTTCCACGCTGTTATGTTTTATCTGCCTTTTGTCTATATTCCGTTACGAGATCTACGAATATCATAGAACTATTGTTTGAAAGAAAGATGTAGCACTTACATTACTTTTCCGCTCAGCGCCATTTGCTCTTGCCTTCCTTAGTACCCGCACATCCCCCAACAAGGTTGCAGCCGCCATCCGGTCATCGCGTCCTCCGCGGGCTCAATTGGCTCGAGCAGCCAATGTCAAAGATCCGTGGGGGTTGTGACACACGGGTGTGCACCCGCGCATACCATAGATGGCCTCCCGCGAGGCATGTGTATTGTACTGGTGTCATTAATTTGTGAACATGAAGATGCATCAACGATTAAAGACGGTGTCGAGGCATCATGCAGAGAACAATAGCCATCAACAGTGTCAACAAACACTTCCCCTCTCCGACCACCTCTAATGTGCTCTTAAGGAGATGGAGGGAGATAACGGTGAGGGGAAAACGAGTCGCGATCTGCCATGACTCCACGGGTAAAAACGATCGAGTCGTGTTCGCGAATCGATCAGGAATCAAACGAGTTCGCGTAGGTTCGTAGCGCGTAGCGCGACGTAGGCGACGCGTCTGTCTTTCTCTTTCTCTATCCCTTTTGATCCCTTAGTCTTTTAGCAAGGGCTCCAATATTGATGAAAGATAAGTCACACTATCATGGATCAGCAGGCATTAAAGGTTGAGATTAAGCGATGGGAACATGAATTTAGGGAAAAGGAGGGGCGAAACCCACAGAAGGAGGACATCAAGAAGGATGCATCGATTGGTGAGTATCTAAGAGAGGAGGCAGTCAGGGGAAAGATGAAGCCAAATTACTAATATCAATTGACAGCTGCTAAGTACAAGATGTACAACACAATCAAGATGAAGGCTATGAAGGCTTTGAAAGCTGAGACTTCGATTAGAGAACCATTGACTCCCACTAAAAACGCCAATCATCTATATTCAACTCCGCAAAAGTCAAGGAAACCAACTACACATTTGAACACACCACAGCAGACATCACCACCATCAGCGCCTTCACCCGTTGTGAAGATGCTTGGTCCAACACCACAACTCAATGGTCGCGTGCTAAGCATATTTGAGGCAATCACCGCCAACACACCAATTAAGACAACACCGACAAAGACCATGCCCCAGATCACGATCGAAGAGCCTTATTACGATGAGTTCCAAACACCAACCAAGAAAAGACTAGATTTCTCTTCGTTTATGAGACATGATGTTGAAGGTAGCTCTGCAGTGAATTCATCATCACCAGTGGAGGAGCCTGCTCAATTACCAAGCTCACCAGCTGTACCATTCACGGATGCCATCCTCTCTAAACCAATCTTCAAGACACCTCAGAATAATACGGCACCAAACATGATAGAAACACCAGCTTACTTAAAATCCTCTAACAAGTCTCATGTGGTTACCGCATCCCCCTCGCCGCTCGCATCACAGAGGATTAAGAAGGGACTCACAACACTAATTGCCGAGCTTCAAGATATTCAAGAAGATCTCAAATATGGTGACTATGATGAATTTGATTACCTCGAGGCCCCATCATCCTCCGACTCAGAACATGAAGAGACCAACGAAGACGACCAAGTCGAGCTTATAGAGGATAAGGGCCAGGCTAAATGGAAGAGAAAGAAACGTAAAGGTCCAAAGCGTCAACATCGCCTTGTGCACATCAAGCCATTGCCATCTGGTGAAGAAGATACTGCAATTGACACTGAAGGTGATGTTAAGGAACAGATCAAAAACATTGTGCAGAAGGATGAAATTGAAGTTCTTGAGAGTGATGAGAGCGAGGAATGGAGTGATGATGGAAATGATTATGTTAGACAGAAAGTGGACTACTCATTGATGAAGGGTAAGAGAAAACCTGCTGGTGTAAGCAGAAACTTCAAAGCTTATAAGTTAAAGAGAAGAGGTGGCAGCGGTGGTGTATTTGGTAAGAGAAGCAAGGGTTGGTGAGCTTTGGTGTAATTTGCATCTAATGAATATTATGACACTGCATTTTGTTACAAAAGAGATTTTGAATACTAGTATAATACGCCATGTGACACAAAGTACAAACATTAATTAATGGCTTTCATAACAATGTAGCAGATGCCTCATGATCAGTATCGTCTCTGAGGGAGAGGTGGTCTACCGGGGCCGAGTTGAGCACCGTTATACGTAGCACCTGTTCTTCCTGGGAACTGACTCGATCTTCTCGGCGGAAGTCTTGGACTTACCGGTCTTGCTGGAAGTTGGGGACTCGTCTGCTGCTGGTAATGTGATGGCGGTGGTCCCGGCGGTGGGTAGTAGTCTGTATTGAGGTGCAATGGAGGCGGAGCAGCTGGGCGCTGATAGGACTCGCCATTCGAGCTCACAGGACGGGGAGGTGTTACAGGTGGACGATCATCCGTCTGTTGGGCCGATAAAAGTGGTGAAGCCATAGGTGAGGGATTTGGGTCAACTTCTGAATATGCAGGTGGCGCCTCGGTTGGGAGGTGCTCCTCGTGTGGAATGTCATGTGTCGTGCTGTGGGGTTGGTCCGTTTCAACACGAATCAGCGGCACAGATGGGGATGTTGAGCTGTGTGTACTGCTATGTGTACTGTTGTGTCTACTGGCCGTAGTGGATTGGATTGTCTGCTCTTCCATGATGGATGGATCAGACGGTCTTACGCCCAGTGGAGGCGTGCCCGTGCTATCAGCTATAACTTGCTGCTCAATATCCTGTGCGAAGGGATTGTTGCTGCGACTCATTTTGCGGTCACTTTATAGTCAGTATAGGTAGTGTACCTTAGTGAGCCTGTTGGAGACGATTTGAATTCCAGTGACGTGAGTCTTTGGTGCGCTGTTACCTTCTTGGCCATTATTGTCTCCTGGAACTGTCATCGTCATCCCCAATTTTCATTACCCGGTTCCCGCGAGCTCAAATCAGCTGCAGCAAAGTCGCCTTCGGGTAACTTCAATCAGATGACCCGCTCATTGTCTATGGTCTCCTGCTTCCAATAATATATTAGATGCCGCTCCTATCTTTCTAGAGGCGTTCTCCGGCTTCTCACCTCGTCGGTGCCTCCGCAAATTGCAAGCAGTCTGTCCAGCTGACTGCTCATCTACGCGAAACCCTAGCGTTATATTACACGCGTAAACTTACGCGTCTCATCTCTCTATCGTTTCTCCGCCTCCTATCAAGCTCCACCACTGCTCACAAAGCCCATGCCAATCCACTACACACTACCACAACATAAAACACACAATGGCAGCTGACACGGAGCGGGAGAGATTCTACCATCCGTACAAGCCATACGACATCCAGCTCGACTTCATGCGAGCGTTGTACGACGTCTTCACGAACAACTACAAGATTGGGTTGTTCGAAAGTCCCACGGGTACAGGAAAGACGCTTTCACTGATTTGTTCATCCATGACATGGCTACGAGAACATAAGAAGAATTCTTTTTCTCAGGGGTTCGATGAAGAGGAGGAAGAACAGAGCGATGATGAACCTGCCTGGGTGAAGGAATCCTACAAGAGCATGGTGAACAAGACCAAGAACGATGCTGCAGGAGATTACGAAAGGCACCTGCAAGAAGTGGCCGCTAAATCAGAGAACCGCAGGATCAATTCACTCAAAGAGCGAAAGCTGAAGAAGATCAAGAAAATCGAAATTGAATCTGCAGAGCCCGATGATGCGTTCGTCCCTGCTGACTATGTCTCCGAAGATGAGGACAGACCAGAGGCGAGGACACTTAGGGACAAGAACGAAGAACTTGGTCTTGAGATCAAGCAACTAATGCGAAAACTGAACGGTGACGATAATAAGGACTCTGATCTTTTGATCCAGAACACCAAAATTTTCTTTGCATCAAGAACCCATTCCCAGCTCAACCAGTTCTCCTCCCAGCTCCGTCTGCCATTGTTCCCATCTTCTTACACAGAGGTAGAGGAACATCTCAAATACCTCCCTCTCGGGTCCAGAAAGCAACTCTGTATTCACAAAAAGGTGTCCAACATCAACGATGTTACACTCATGAATGAGGCATGTCTCGATCACCAGAGGGCCGACTCCAAGGATAGGTGTGAGTTTTACCCTGCCCCAAAAAATCCAGATATGCAAGACAAAGCTACAGAATTCAAAGACTCTGTTTTCGCAAAGATCCGAGACATTGAAGACCTTCCATCACTTGGTGAAGCCATCGGTGTCTGTCCTTACTACTCCGTCAGAAAGGGTGTTCCATACTCCGAGGTTATGACTCTCCCATACCAACTACTCCTTACCAAGAAGTCCCGTGATGCACTTGGTATTTCCATCAAAGATTCTATAGTGGTCATTGATGAGGCTCACAATTTATTGGACACTATCACATCTATCCACTCTGTCACTGTTTCAGTCAACGAGTTTGAGCTCTGCAAGTCATCACTCAAGGCATACCTGCAAAAGTTTACCAGACGAATGAATGGTGGAAACAGGGTTAACCTGATGAAGCTCATCAAGATCATTGACATCATTTTGAAGTATGTCAGCAAAATTGATAAGATTGCTCCAGGAAGACCGATTGACATTATGGATATGTTTCAAGGCACCACTGGTGATTTGTTGAACATTCACAAGCTTGACAAGTATTTGACGGTGTCCAAGATTGCCTACAAGATTGAATCGTACATGGACAAACTAGACCGTCACAAAACACCAGTCTTGTTCAAGATCATTGAGTTCTTGAAATCAATATCAAATCCATCGAAGGAGGGGAAGTTCTTCTTCGATGTTAAGGGACCCAATGTGTCACTGAGCTACATGCTCTTGGATCCATCTGAGGTCTTTAGGGATATTGTCGATGAGGCTAAGTGTGTCATTTTGGCCGGTGGTACAATGGAGCCAACCGAAGACTACTACAACTATTTGTTCCCCTATGTTGGGAAGGAGCAGGTAAGAAAGTTTACCTGTGGTCATGTCATTCCAAAAGAGAATCTGGAAGTGTTTGTGATGGGGAAGAGAACTGTCGATTTTGAGTTTTCGTTTGACAAGAGAGATAACCTAAACATGATCAAGGATGTAGGGGAGGCCGTATATGAGGTCATTGAAAATGTCCCCGGTGGTGCTGTGGTGTTCTTCCCAAGCTATAAGTATTTAGCTGATGTTTTGGAAGGATGGAAGAAGACCGGTGTCTATGAAAAGATCAACTGCAAAAAGAAGATGTTTAGCGAGTCTTCAACGACAGATGTATTGGCAGACTACTCCACGGAGATCGCCAAGGGCGGTGGTGGACTCTTGCTTTCTGTTATTGGTGGACGTCTCTCTGAGGGTATCAATTTCTCCGATGATCTGGCAAGAGCTGTCATGGTGATTGGTCTTCCATATCCAAATGCATTTTCTGGTGAGATCATTTCTAAGAGGAAGTTCATTGAAGATCAGGTTCTCGAACGCACTGGAGGTGATAAAGCTGCTGCTAACGAAGCCACTCGAGACTTCTACGAAAACATCTGCATGAGAGCAGTAAACCAGAGTGTCGGGAGATCCATCAGAAACAGAAACGACTACGCAACGATTTATTTATTTGACAAGAGATACAGTGGTGAGAGGATTGAGAACAAGCTGAGTGAGTGGATCAAGTTGAGGATTTCCAAGGGTCTCGATCATAGTGGTGTTGTGGCCCGTACAAAGTCATTTTTTCAACAAAAGGGTAGAACAACAGATTAATCATAATATTTATTATAGATCAATGCCTTTCATAGACCTCTGTATCAATGTAAGTGAGATCAGGATTTGTCAATCAAGAGAGGGAAGAGCCCTGACAATGTGTATATATAGTGCCGTGATACGGGTTACCCGGCGCGAACTCATCCAACATGGCTTTTCGAAATTTTGTTTTTGTTTACCTTTGGACAAGTACCCAAGAGATCGAATCGAACAACACTCGACGCGAGCAATCACGATCATATTCACTGTGAAATGAGTGCTGCTACAGCTTCTGCTCAGGCTAAGCCTACTGGTGATCAGTCTACTGGCCCAGTGGTGCCGCTTTCAACAGGAAAGAAGCTCTTGAACGAGCTTCTGGAGTCAGCTGCTGACTTGCCTGCTCGTTATTCCGACTTGGGAAGCATCCAGCTAGGTATGAATGAGGTACGCAAGCGTGCTCACAAGCTTAGAAAGTCTACAATTGATGTTGCAACAACAGACAACTTGACCAAGGCCCACTACCTCCTCGCTGGAAAAGTGGATATCGAAGCCCTTGAAGGTCACATCAAGCAGCTCGAGCGTGCGAAGACACTCGAGGCCCGCTCCAAACCACAGACTCAAGCGCAAAACGTTGATATCGATGGCTACTTGAGATCCAAGAAGGATGAGAATATTTTGTCCGCCATTGAGCAATCATTGAGCTCGGCTGCCAGAGACTTTGACAATTTCGTCAACCAGAACATCTCCCTCGACTGGAAACAGCGCAGAGACGAGATTAGAGAGGCATTCGGCATTGTCTTAAGCAAACAGCAGACATCTGAAAAGCACAGAGGTGATGTCAAATTTGGCAAGTCTGCGGATTCCACTACACAGTCAAGCAAAACCATCTCATGGGGTAAATCCAACAGACTTCTCAACGACACAACATCCAAGCTCAACGTCAACGAAAACTACCTTACAAGGGGCAAGTTTGAGCGTTATGCAGATATCATCAATAGACTCAACAACCATAGACAGGCTTTGCAGATCAACACTAAAGTGGAGCATGAGTTTGATCTTACCCATGAGTTCATCGAGATCTTCAAATCTGGATCCGACTCCAAGTCCAAGCAGCTCTACGAGGGCTGGCAGATCATTGCATCCCTCAAAGACTCCACATCGAGACCAGCTGACACAACAACCTTCAACAACAGAATTGTCTCCAGGGCTAAGACCTATTTGGAACTGCAGTTCTTCGAGCTTGTTGATCACATATATAAGACCAAGGCTGTCGAGAAGGGGCTTCCGACTATTGTCAACAAGGTCAAAAGCTTCATTGACTATCAGAAACTTAATTCAAATGGAAGCTTGCTTGTTGTCAACGGTATTCCAATCTGGGCTGTTATCTTTTATCTCCTCAGGTGTGGCTTTGAGCAAGAGGCCCTGAACCTTGTGCTCGAACACCAATCCGTGCTCAAAAAAGTTGAACAGTCATTCGTTCCTTACTTCAAGGCCTATGTCTCATCCAAGGACAAGCGTCTCCCACAACCGCTCACAACCCAAATTCAGAACGAGTTCAACAACCATATCAAGAAGTCAGTCGATGGAGATCCATATCGTTACGCTGTGTACAAGATTCTTGGCCGTTGTCAAGTGACCAGAAGAAACCTCTCCAACATTGCACTCACATCGGAGGATTGGATCTGGATGCATCTCATGCTTGTGAAGGATGATCCACAGGCTGAGTACGATCCAGCCCATGAAAGATACACCCTCAAGGACTTCCAGCAGATGATCTTATCTTATGGTCAGCAGAAGTTTGCTACCAATTACTTGCAGGTGCTGCTTCTCAGTGGATTATATGATGAGGCTATTAAATACAGTTTGGAGCTAAATGAAATTGATGGTGTCCACATTAGTATAGGTCTTGCCTACTCCCAACTATTGCAGAGCGGTACCACTACTGAGAAATCGCAAGAAAGAGGTGATGACTTCAGCAAGTTGATGGGTTCATACATCAAGAGTTTCAAGTTCTCAGACCCAAGGATTGCTGTTGAGTACCTGGTGCTTATTTGCCTATTCCAGAACCAGACCAAGACATGCCACGAAGCTTTAAGAGAGCTTATTTTGGAGACCAGAGAGTTTGCCATCTTACTGGGTAAGGTCAACTCTGCCGGTGTCAGAGTTCCGGGTAAGATTGAGCAGAGAAAGTCTTTGATCTCTTTGGAGAAGGACTTCTTAAACAAGGTGACGGAACAGGCTGCTATTACTGCTGATAAGGAGGGAAGAATATTTGATGGTTTGCTGCTTTACCAGCTCGCTGAAGAGTATGAGATTGTGATCACAATCATTAACAGGCTTCTCGGTGAGTACTTGAGTAACACTGAGCTTGACCAGCCACTCATTGATGGTACCAGTGAGACCAACCCAATTCTTATTGCTGAGAACTTCTTGCAGGTTCACCAGATCACATCGGCTGAAAAGTGGAGCATCTGTAAGAAGTTGTTGAAGATTGCCGATATCAGACAGTTGTTCCTCGAGAAGGAGTGGGATGAGGCTTTGAAGCAGATTGAGGAACTTGACATCCTTCCAGTAAGCCCACAGGCCGATCTTTCTCAAACGAGGTTGAAAGCTGAAGAGCTGGCATACTTGGATGAAAATTTGCTCAAGAACATACCAAACTTGTTGATCATCACTATGAACTGTGTTGCTCAGAGAAAGGAGCAGTTGAACAACATCGCATACAACGTTGCCATCAAGGAGGAAAAGACTAAAGAGTTAAGATTGATTGCCAAGAACTGCGTTGTCTTCGCTGGTATGGTACAGTATAAGATGCCTCGCGAGACATTCAGTTTGCTCATCAGTTTAGAAGCTACGTTGTAAAGCACTGTTAAATGAATGTATTTTAATGTTGTCGTATGCTCAATTCGTAGGCTTGTCACCCTCTTTCTTCTCATGTTTGTGTTCGTGGTCATCGTAATGGTTTTGATCGTGCTTGTGGCTATGTTTCTTCTTCTTGGAATAGTCTGGTTGTACCTCATAAGAGTTTGGACTTGGAAGCTTCTGTAGTCTCTTCTTTTTCTTCCTCTTGTCCCCATTGTTGCTTGAGTTTCCTTCGCCTTCCGACTCGGACGAACTTGATGAGCTCGAACTTGACGAGGAGTCGGAGTCGCAAGAGCAGTCTTCCGCATCAAAGTCACGTTGTGGATGGAATATACAGCAGATCTTTGACTTTTTCTTGTTCATGTGCTCATTATCAATGGTTCCCTCCTCCCAGCGGACCCTTGGGCGTGCTGTCGTCTCGGTCTGTTCTTGCGGTTCGGCAGAAAGGCGCAGGTGTAGCGTAGTGGCCGGCTGTTCTAGCTGTGTTAGGGATGATACCCTTGTTTCCTGAGACGGGGCCTGTTGTGAAGTCATATTATTGAGTGGTTGTGAGTCTACAGAGCAAGTAGTGAGCTGTTGGAGAGTTTGTTCCTTTGTGCTTTGTGTTCGATCATGTTCAGGTTTCGCGGGGAAGTGAACGCCACCAGCTTGGGCTTTCTCTCTGTTTACATTTTTGGTAATCGGCCGGGCAGAAAAGGCATGATCCCCAGATACCAGGCCATCAGTCGGATTCCCAGGAGGACGTTCTCCTCCTACACCCATAATCTTGTTCAAAAGTCTCTCGTTGACAAGATCAGGGCTGCACCGGGGAGCCGGAATGATCTCACTCTCAAACAGTCGGTTTCCTTCTACTGGGAATGGTTGACTACCCCAACGAAAAAACTTCTCAGGAAGTACGAAGATGCTCTTGTTGAAACTATCAAGCTACCAATTGGTGTCCAGCTCACAAGAACAAAAGTTGCAGGACTCCATCAGTTCCATCTCTCGTCTGCTGACGCCAAAGCCGTGGAGACTCCAACACTCCTCGTTCACGGATACGGAGCATCCTCCATCTTCTACCACAGAAACTTCAATGCACTGAGCACTCACATCAAGAATGTCTATGCCTTGGACACTCCGGATATTGGACTGAGTGACCGAAAACCGCTTCAAGTACGCAGAGTGAAACAAAAAGTCAAGATCGTGAAACCAAAGGATGATACTCAAAAGGCGAAATTCACGATCTCTCAAAACAAAGACAAGAACTTAGAGCAGGTTCATAAAGTACAGGGGTATTATGTGGATGCAATCGATGAATGGAGAAAGGCACACGGATTTGAAAAATTCAACCTCGTTTCTCACTCTTTCGGTTCTCTCATGTCTTTCAGCTACGCACTGAAGTATCCACAGCACGTCAACAAGCTCGTACTCTGCTCACCAGCTGGTGTTGAGCGCAGCATATTCTCTTTAAACAATACTCTGACAGAAGGGTCCATCTCAGAAGACCCATCAAAGCCAAATTACTATCGCCCATCATTCATCCCATGCTTCATTTCTCTAGTGGGGTTCAATCTCACACGCATGCTCGGTCCATTTGGAATCCAAGCTATCTCCAAGTACCTCAGCATGCGATACTCCCGTGGCTCGACGTTTGATGAGCAGGTGAAACTACTCGTCAAATACACTATCGCTCTCTTTCACCAACGCAGCAACTCCATGAAGAACCTTCAGGTTGTGCTCAACAATCAGATTCTCGCTCATGACCCAATGCTGGATCATTCAAAGGAATTGCAAGTTTCAACAGCGGTGATGTATGGTGCCTATGACTGGATGAATTCACAGGCTGGATATCAGCTGTGCCGAGAGATACAAGAGGCTGACAAGGTTAAGGAACTGAGGTTCTCGGTGATTCAAAATGCTGGTCATAACGTGTTCTTGGATAACCATGAGGAGTTTGATAAGCAAGTTATAGACTTTTTGAAGGAAAACTAAATACTAGTTATTTACTGGGACTACTAGAGATTGAGAAACAGAATTAACGTTAAACCAAATAATATTAAGAAATCTATGAAAAGGGTTGTATTAAAATAATATCAGACTTGTGCAGTGTTGGCTCTGGAGAAAGAGACATACTTCTCGAATGGGTTCTTTCTCTCCAAATCATGCTCAGGGTTATGGGCAGCCTCCTTCTTGTAGTAGAGTCTCTTGAACACCTTGTAAATTTCACAACCAATCCAGAAAGCAATGGTGAAACTAATTGCAACACCCCACTCTCTTCCAATTGGTCCATGCATGAACACCTTCTTGTTGATGACTGGAATGTAGACAACTGGGAAACAGGAGATGAAGCCTCCAATGATGGACCAGAAGAGGAACTGGTTGGACCAAACATCCTTGAACACCTGTGTCCATGGTGTATCAGTCTCTGGCGTCATCATGAAGAAGGAACGTCTCATATCAACAACCTCCCAAGCGAGGATCAAGGCACACCAGGTCATAGTACCGAAAGAAGCAGAACGGGATCTGAAGACCCAGTAACAAGAGGAAGAGTAGTTAGAATTACACTGGGTACCAAGTTCACCATCACCAAAGGCGTAGATGCAGCAAACAAATGTTGCAAGACAGCAAGCAGCCATCCAAACACCGTAACAGAACAAGTCAGCAAGCATCTCCCAAGAGAAGACAGACTCTTTGGTTGGCTTTGGATCTTTATCCATGATATCAGGACGAGCAGCCTCAACACCAAGCCCCATAGCTGGGAAACAAGAAGTAACAACAATAATCCACAAGACCTCCACTGGTGACAATGGGAAAACAGAAAGACCATCCTTGTCTTTGAAGACAAGACCAATCATCAAGTAGAGAGCCTGAGCAACGTTCTCAGCAAGCAACTGGAGAACAAACTTCTGAATGTTGTCGTTCATACGTCTACCCTCTTCGATACCGTTGATGATGGAGGCGAAGTTGTCATCAGAAAGAACGATATCAGCAGCATCCTTAGCAACATCAGATCCAGCGATACCCATGGCGATACCAACATCAGCCTTCTTCAGAGATGGGGAATCATTGACACCGTCACCAGTCATGGCGCAGAACTTCTGTCTTCTGTGAAGGGCCTCAATCATTCTAACCTTTGTCTTTGGAGAGCAACGGGCAATGACCAATGGCAAAACAGGCAAGGCATCAATCTCAGCTTCAGATAAATCGTCAAATTCCTTAGCCGTCATAACCATAGCCTTGACAACTTCTGGGGAGTAGTGGTACAAGTTGTGTGGAACAATACCAACCTCAGCAGCAATGGCACGGGCAGTACCTGGGTGGTCACCAGTGAGCATGTGAACGTTGATACCAGCCTTGTGACACTTCTTGACAGCTGAACGGGACTCGAGACGTGGAGGATCATAAATACCAACGAGACCACAGAATGTCAAGTCGGACTCAACGGCTTCACGAGAGTGAATGTCAAGATCCTTTGGGGCAACTTTCTGTGCAAAGGACAAGACACGGAGACCTTCAGAGGATAAAGCGTTCATATTATCTTCAATAAACTTGATATCATCCTCAGTCAATGGGACAAGCTCACCCTTAACATACCAGTTGATACAGGAGCCCAAGACACGCTCAACGGCACCCTTGGTGAAGACGTAGTGGTGATCATCATCACCCTGTTTAGAGTAGACAGCAGACATCTTCTTAATTGAGGAGTCGAATGGGAATTCTTGCAAGTGAGTGAACTCTGGAGAGTCACCCTCTGTGAATTTTTCTCTTGCAAAGTCGTTTCTGTGGGCAAAGACCTGGATGGCAATCTCAGTTGGATCACCGTGTGCCTTCCACTCACTATGTTCATCCTGGAAAACAACGGCAATGTTGGCAAGTGTAGCAGTCTCGAGCCACTTCTTGTAAAGTGGATTGGTGGTATCAACCTCAGCAGTTGTTGGCTTCTCACTAGCATCTTGAGAAGATTCAGAAGGGGACTGTGAGACGAGTTCAATTTTACCAATGGTTGGGTTGAATGGCTCGTTAGCATCAGAAACGTTGAAAGTACCAACTGATGGGACCCAAGCGGCCTTGACAATCATCTTACCCTGAGTCAAAGTACCTGTCTTATCGGAGCAAATATCATTAATGGAACCGAGGGCCTCAAGGGAGTCCAGTTTTCTCACAATAACGTTCTTCTTGGACATAACCTTAGCACCAACAGACATGGTGATAGTGAGGACAACAACAAGAGAGGATGGAATCATGGAGACGGCAACACAAATGGCATAGATAGCAACTTCCTTAGAGACAACCATCTCTTGGGTACCCATAACGATAATTGCAAAGATGACAGCGATGAAGAAGAGGAAAATGGCAAGTTTAGAAAGTTTTCTGTGGAGTGGAGTACCAACTGTGGTACCAAGGAAGGCACCAATTCCCTCCTTGAGAGCAATAAGCAAGTTCTTCAAAGTAGAGTTTTCGTTAGAACCACGGAGTTTACCACCTTTCAAAGACTGGGCAATCTCACCAATCTCAGTGTGCAAACCGGTCTTGACAGCAATACCTGTGGCACGACCCTTCGTGACGACGGAAGATGAGTAAGCCATGTTCAAACGGTCACCAACACCAACTGGGGCTTCTTCGTATAGAGCGGTGTGGCTCTTTTCAACAGGGAGGGACTCACCAGTGAGCAAAGCCTCGTCAGTTTCAAAATTGGTACATTCAAAGAGTCTCAAATCAGCTGGGATGGTGTCACCAACTTTAACGTTGACGATATCACCTGGAACGACATATTTGGTTGGGATAGTTTGAAGTTCACCACTTCTGTAAACCCTTGCTGTTGGTGAAGAGAGTGATTTCAACGAGTTCATGGTCATGGATGCCTTGTACTCCTGGTAAGAACCAATTGCAATGTTGACAAACACGACAAAGGCAATGACACCACCCGAGATCCAGTCACGGATGGCAAGACAAATCACCATGGAGATGATTAGCACCAAAATCATGGCATTGAAGGTCTGGTGGGCAATAATACTCGCGATGGAGATCTTCTGGTCATCACCGAGAGTATTCTCACCATGTTCTTTAAGTCTTTTCTCAGCCTCAGCGTTGGAGAGTCCCTCAAGGTGATTTGTCTTGTAAAGTTCTTCAACTTGACCCACTGGGAGACGGTAATGCTCTAGCTCATGGAGCGAGGCGGATTCGCCGGAGTTGACGGTAGTTCTGTGATCTAACTTGGTTTCATTGAATGACATACCAAATGTGTAGGAAGTTCTTTGTTAAAGAAATATGTAAATTTGAAAACTTGAGATGGCATGACGGATAAGAGATGTGGGGGATCAGTCTTATTTATAATCCCTGTGACCCACGGGTCTGCCGAGAAGTCTAGAGGTCACAGTGGTGATAACGCCTCCTGGTGCTTGTTGGCTTATAGGAGAGGGCTCTTGGCATGTATGATGTTGCTGCAGCGGAGTGGCCTTACCGTTTTCTTGCGCGGGGGGACACATTCGTATCATCCTTGACACAAACTGGGGCAGGAAGTGTGTGGGGTGATGGCTAGTGGACAGCACCGCCATCGCCGAAGAGTAAACACTACAATGAGACCAATCTCGATTGGTGACTTCAGCACACATCTTGGCTTCATCAGGGCTCCAATGACCGCAAGAGAGGAGTAAGTGCCAAATACCAAGACTTGGGTGTGGCCCCTACCACAGGCTTAGTGCGTGAAACTCTTGGTCCGGCGAGTAATTTTGAGACAAGGAAGCTTGCCCAAGTTGCGGCCGGAATAACATGACATCCGATCATTTATTGAACTGATTAGCGCAACCGCAACCCCGCAAAGTGGCAGCAATTACAGTATTGTTAATCACAATGCAATAAGAAAGATTGAACATCCGAGCAGGGAATGCTCATCATAATAAAAGCGACATTCTTCTAGAATGTCCCCACCAATGCGGCGACCCCGGGGTCGAATCCAAAAGAAACTTCTAGGCCATGCGATCGCCCACGTTTTTGGCGCGCTCCACATGCGCTCTCTTCTCTCTAATCTTGGCATGAGCACTATAGATACTGATATCAGTTGATATCAACCTCGGCCATGGTTATGCAAATTCGGCTTCGATACCCATTATGGATGATCTATATTCCGTGACTTCTACAGTATCATCAAAGGGCCGTGAGCCTTGTTCCCCAGAGATCCCCTAGGGGAATGATCATGGTGCACCAGAGACACTAGCGAGAAGCAAGACTGGGTTTGAGTTTCAGGTTCTTTCAAGGATCAAATACAAGCTGATAGCCCATATTCCTTGGGCGGATACCGTTGCCGAGAATCACAAGGTAAATCATTGGGTATAAGTTACTGAATATAGACTATTTTAAACATCCTCGAAACTAAAATAATACTACTAGCATAAGATTTCCCTTAACCTGTCAATTTTTACGAGCGAAACATTAAGCGGGGCGGCACGCGGTGACTTAGTAAGTCCGCGCTCGTGTGACCACTTTCTTTACTTCGCCACTTTATATCCGCATAACACCGACAACAGTTTTAACCCCACAACATATTACTAATAGTATTGTGCTACACATATGCAAGATGTAGGGGTATTGAATATACAATTTGACTCTAGCATCACGTCACATCACATCACGTCACAATCAATTCTGCTCAGGATGATGCTTGGCCAAGATCTCCTTCTCCTTCTTCTTCTCTAGCTCCTTCTTCTCCAACTCATCCTCCTGATCCTTGAGCTCACCTTCAAGGTCCAAATGCTCCTGAATGTTCCACAACTCTGCATAAAGTGAATCCTCACTACGCAACAGTGTCTGATGCGTACCTTCCTCCCTCACAGAGCCCTTATCCAGAACAATGATCTTATCAGAATCAGCAACAGTTCTCAACCTGTGTGCAATGGAGATATTCGTATTTTGGTGCTCTTTGAAGATAATTCTCATAGTCTTAAGCAAAGATTGCTCGGTGTGAGTATCCAAAGCTGATGTCGCCTCATCAAAGAACGTAATAGGTGCTCTCTTCAACAACAATCTAGCAATGGCTAATCTTTGTTTCTCACCTCCTGAGATCATCATACCTCTTTCACCAACAATTGTACTCAATCCATCTGGTAATTGCTCAATCAACTTATCCAATTGTGCCTCATTGATAACCCTTTGGACTTCTTCATCAGATGCCTCCAAGTTACCATAACGCACATTCTCAATAATAGTATCGTTGAACAATGGTGTATCCTGTGGCACAACACCAATGTGACGTCTTAAGGAGTCCAAATCAACATCACGAACATCTTGTCCATCAATCAGGATACGACCACTTTGAATGTCATAGAATCTGAAAACTAGTCTAAGGATAGTCGATTTACCTGATCCAGAGGGACCCACAATGGCAACTTTCTCACCACCTGGGATGACAAAACTGGCATTGCGCAAGATTGGACGATCTGGATGGTATCCAAATGTCACGTTCTCAAAGCGGATCTCACCTTTGGTCAGATTTAGAGGTGGTGCTCCTGGCTTACTCTTAATCACCACGTCATTCTCCTGAAGCTTAAACAAGGTCTCCATATCTAAAAGCGATTGCTTCAATTCTCTGTATACCGATCCAAGGAAGTTGAGTGGAACGGAGAGTTGGAATACCAGTTGATTGATAAGCACCAAATCACCAACTGTCAAAGCGCCAGACGCAACACCATTAGCAGCCATGTACATCATTGCAGTAAGCGCCGAGGTGAAAATCAGGTTCTGACCAGAGTTGAGGAATGCAAGAGATGTGGCAATCTTGATCGAATAATCCTGATACTTCTTGAGCGCAGCATCATACTTAGATGCTTGGAAGCCTTCGTTATTGAAGTACTTCACACTCTCAAAGTTGATTAAAGAATCAAGAGCCACGGATGCAGCTTGATTATCCGCAGCGTTGGCTTTTCTTCTGAATCCAGTTCTCCAGGCAGTGGTTCTGATTGTGAAGATGGAGTAAGTAAGCATTGTCAACAAAGTGACAGCAGCAAATGAAGCACCGTAATTGTATGTCAAGATACCACTCACTACGGAGATCTCAAACGTGATTGGCAAAATATGGAAAACCATAGCAGTCAACACGTATGAGATACCCTTAGTACCTCTATCAATGGCTCTTGTCAACCCACCAGTTTGTCTTGAGAGATGGAAACCAAGATCCAAGTTTAACAAGTGACGGAAAGTGTTGTAGGCAACTTTTCTGATTGCACTCTGAGCCACTGTGGCAAAGATGGCGTTCCTCAATTCACCAAAGAGAACAGCACCAAATCTAGCACCACCATAAGCCAAGATCGTAGCACCAATAACGGCACTAACTGTACCAACTTCAGAGACCCAATCAATGTTCATACCATCAATGATGGACTTGAAGTAAAATGGGACTTGAACGTTTAACACTTTCGCCAATATAAGGAAAGACAATGCACAAACGACACGGACCTTAAAGGAGAGCTTGTTACGTGGCCATAAGTATGCCATGAGATCTTTGATGATCTTCCATTGTGAAAGCTTCTCCTCGCGTGCTGTTGGAAGAGCGTGATCCGAGTTCTCATCCTTTTTGGGTGTTGATGACTTTGTCGTCTTTGCTGGTCCACTTAGGAGTGGGCGTGATGTGGAAAAAAGACGGTGGCTGATGGGGTTGGTGTTTATAATGACATTAGTGGGTTTCCTTTCGAATAACCAATGCGATGATATGAATGAGGATGGATGGCTGACCTTGGTGGTTTTAAATCCACGTTGGAGGGACAAGAGTCCAGTGTTTCGATAAAGCGGCCGTATTATGCCATGTAATGGGAGTGGTCGTCCAAGGGAGACCAGTCGAGACGCCGAATGCATTCTTAAAATGCTTCGAACTCTTTTGAAGTGGTTAAAGACTCCCAACATTGGCTAATTGGAAGGAGATTGGTGTTGATTCAAGATACGCGACTTTTGCGAGTTCGGCAACGAGAGTTACGTGCCCTTGGCAAGTCAGATGACCTTGCGTGATAAGGAGTTGATCCTACTAGAATAGTTGTACTGCAGGCATCTCAGGCATCTGGATAGGCTATTATCTATGAAATCCGGCATCAGATGCTTGGACTACACGAAACCAATCCTTTGCCCTCCCCCATGTTTGATCGCTGTCTCCTAATCAGTCACTGACGAGCTTCACATGTAAGGAGCTCATCGAAAGAGATAGAGGATCTGTATCATATTATCATAGAAACACGCTATGCTACGGTGAAAGCGTCCAGTTTTTAAGTATTGTATATAGATACAACCTCATGGATATCAACTCCACAAGTGGAACCAACTCTTACTCTTCTTTGGTGCTTCCTCCCTCCTTTTCAGCTCCTCCTCAATCTTCTTCCCCAATAGCTGTGTCTTCTCCTCTCGTTCCAGATCATAAGCATAGTTCATCACAGCAACTCCAAGAGCTATCAATGTGATACCACCACCGAGGGCGCCCAAGATGAGTTGTGATGTGCTTTTGGACTGGGTATCTGAGCGTGGGCCCCAGTTCCCAAAGTAGATGTAGTAAAGTGCTCTCTTCTCCGGAAGTGTGAGTTCTTTCCAGTCATGAGTAGCACGTTCACTGAGATAGTCGATCACATCCTCTTGGTCTGCTTCTTTCATCTTTGGCCATCTAGCCTCAAGACCATTGAGCTGTGGAGCGACATTCTGTGAGTTATGGCGTGTGATAGTGGAGGAGAGCTGGCGACAGAAGAGACCTGTTTGCACATCCCGCAAATGAGCACACTTAATGGCAGGGTTCTGAGTTCTGAGCGACGTTCTGAGCATCTTTGATGGCCAGAGTGTGGAAGGTGTGGTGTCTCGGTGTCGGGTTAGGACGTTGTTGAAGGCCGCGAGCCTATTGCATTTTTCTGCACGATTTGACCTTTCTCGTCTCCGCCTTTGGAACATCAACGACCTACGTGTGGGCAGCATTGAACAAACGAAACAGCTTCATACCCAAACCATTAGACCTTATAATCTGTCAATTCTTACCATCGATGTCCACATACAACACCCTTCACGTGCGTTCACTGTATAATATCGATATGGCTCCTGATTTGTGCTAACACACTACACCAGCAAGAGTACAGTAGCGCTCCATCATGGGACGCTCCAGTCAAGGTCGATAGCAACCAGTTCCTGGCCACTAACTTTGCTGGTCTGAGTAAGTTGAGATTTACAAGTAGCCACTCGTGAAATAGGTTTGCACACTAACACAATTCTGCAGCGGTCTTCCTGCTTGCCCTCACATTCTTTGGAGACAAGACGACCCCATTGGACAACCTCAAATACATCGCGTTGAGTGCAGCTGCGTCTCTCGCTTTTGGATTTGCAGCTGTCTTCATCTCAGACTACGTCGGTGTGTACGTTTGATCATCGATACATTACTGATCTTATGCTAAAAGTGTCGTATCATCTCTCTCTCTCTCTTTCTTTCTTTCTCGTGCCCCTGCACCTTTTAAGCGCACGTTCAATGAGCAGTCAACAGCTGCAGCATACCTTCAATCTTCTGGGCCTCTCTAGCCTTTTCCACCTCCTGGTGCAGTTTCTTTCTTAATGAGATCATGATTTCCTCCAACACAGTGGATTTTTCTATCGTAGAACCATACATCTCAGTAACAACAGACACCCAATCTGAGACAATGTTAACAGCACGCACATCCTCAATAGCCTTGATAGACCACGTCAACAATGGTTCTAGTGTAGCCTCATCACGGCCATAGAGCGATGCTCTCACTTTACCTCTCTTTTTTAGCTCCTCTAACACGGCAACTGTCAATTCACGAGCAGTACCCGGGACGAAAGCTGCATCGAGAGCAGCAGACCATCTAAAAGCATTAAGATGCTTTTCATAGAGTCTGAGCTTCTTCGTAGTCTTTGGCTTGTCATTAAGAACCCTGTGTTCTTCCTCTCCATGGTACTCAGCACCTCTCATCATCTTCTTGAATGCATTAGACTTCTGCTGTTTAACACCTTGCTTTACCTTTGGTTCCGTCTTCTTTGTCTTGATCACAAGTGTACCACTGTGCAGACCAGCAACAAAATGTTTTGAGTTTGGCGAAACACCACAGCTCATTACGCTCTTTGCAAACTTCCAACCAAACTTGACCTCGTAATCCACTGGATCAAACACCTTAACGTGACCATCGAGCGAACCGGCCAGAATACCACGATCCGCACCAGCAGAAGCAAGACACACAACATCCTTCTGGAAGTTACCCATCTCATGGATCTGCTTACCAGCAGCCATGTCCCAGATCTTAACAGTAGAACCACCTGCAGCCATGCTTGTTGGTGTCAGTGGAAGCATCGAAAGAACGGATGAACCCTGGTTAAACTTGGCGACCGGGGTTGATCCTGTACGAGCATCAAAGATTCTCACAAATCCATCGTAACAACCAGTAGCGACCAGGTTGGAACCTGGAATGAAATCAGCAGTTCTAACGTAATCTTCGTGATCATCGAATGTGATGACTGGCGTAGTGGTGTCCGAGAGATCGTAAAGTCTGGCAACACGATCATCAGACGCCGTAAGAAGTTGAGTTCGAAGTGTTGGATGGAAACGTGTCACCATAGTTGGATATGACGTTGGCTTGATGGTTCTGATAAGTGACTTATCGTTTGTCTGGAAAATTTGAACAAGACCGGAGAAGTCACCAGCCATGAGGAGACGGCCTTCTTGATTGAACACACCACTGTATACTGTATCTTTGAAGCGCGAGTAAGTCTGTACAACTTCACGAGTTTTGGAAGAGAAGACATTGATTCTCGTGGATGAGGTAACAGCAAAATCGTGAGGTGATTGTGGGTTGAAGTGAATATGAGAAACGGAGAAGTTGGACTGCTCCACGATTCTGGTATTGGTGTAACCTCTCCAGAAGCGCTGCTCGGGCGTAGTCTGTGCCGGAAGAACCGGATTTCTTGGAACATGCACTCTCTCCTTGTTACTAGACATAATCACAGGTGCTCAGTGGTGAATAATTTGCAAAAAGCATGGTCCATCTCGAGAGATGAGCTCCTTGTCCTAACAAAAAAATTTCATCGCGCTCTCCGCGTGTGGCCCTTACCGGCATTGATAACACCTGGACATCTCCATTTACGGGGAAATCCACTTTGAAGCCACGAGAACCATAAACACGTCAAATAACACTGCCCGGATCCACCCACAACGCACGGCCCCGATATAATCAACAATGCCTCTCACACAGGAGTCTCTCTGGGCTGCTCTCCCAAACACTGCACGTGCGCAGACCACACATCTTTCCTACGATGCCAAGAATGACAGAATTGCCTACGCCGCTGGAAAGTCTATCTTTATCAGGGGCGTTGAAGCGCCATCCAAGTCGATCCAATATACATCACACACATACCCAACCACTGTTGCCTCTTTCTCTCCCTCTGGCTTTTACATGGCCTCTGGTGATGAGTCCGGAAATGTCAAGATCTGGGACACAATGGGCGAAGATCTCGTCCTGAAGGGTGAGTATCAGATCATCAACGGCCGTATCAACGCAATTGTATGGGATGCCGATTCCAACAGAGTGATTGCCGTCGGAAATGGTAAGGAGCGTTATGGCCATGCTTTTACTTGGGACTCTGGTAACACTGTTGGTGAGATTTCGGGTCATTCGGCACAGATCAATGCTGCCGCCATTAGACCTGTTAGACCATACAGGGCTGCTACTGTTTCTGATGATTCTGCTTTGGTGTTCTATCACGGTCCACCATTCAGATTTGAGGCTTCGGTTAGGGGTCACCATACAAATTTTGTGAGAGACGTCAAGTACTCTCCTGATGGTGCCTTCTTGGTTTCCGTTGGTGCCGACAGACAAATTGTTGTGTACGACGGTAAGACTGGTGAGTTCTTGAAGAAGATTGGTGACGGGGTCCACGAAGGTGGTATCTTTTCGGTCTCTTGGGTGGACAGTGAGAGATTTGTGACGTCTTCCGCTGATGCCACTGTCAAGCTTTGGAATGTCAACTCTGGTGAAGTGTTGAAGTCATGGGGATTCGAGAAGAAGTTGGAGAACCATCAGGTTGGTGTGGTAGCCACTAAGAAGTACGTCATCTCCTTGTCCTTCAATGGTGACCTCAACTACTGGACTGAAGACTCTGAGGAGCCTCTGAAGGTTCTCAAGGGTCATCAGAAGTCCATAACTGCATCCCTTGTCACCAAGAATGGTGAGCTTTACACTGGTTCTTACGACGGAAGAGTTGCAAAGTGGGATACAACTACTGGTAATGCAACTTACGAGGCAGGTCACTCAAACTTGGTGGTAGGTATCGTTGAGGACTCAAAGACTGTCTATTCAGCTGCATGGGATGATAAGCTCCAGACTCTCGATGCCTCCACATCAACTGATATTTCAGGCCAGCCAAAGTCCATATCCTCATCTGGTGAAATTGTCGCTGTTATCACAGAAGATACACTTTTTGGCTACAAATCTGGCTCCGAGTCCTTCACTACCAAGCTTCCTACACCTGCTACTGCAGTTGGTGCCTCATCATCATACATTGCCGTTGGATTCCAGAACAACAGCGTCTCAGTCTTTTCCACTGCCACCGGTGCCAAGGAGTTTGACCTCCCAGCTGGACGTGCTGCTGCTTCATATATTGCCTTCTCTCCTAACGGAGCATACCTTGCTGTCGGTGACGTGAGTGGTAAGATCATCCTCTATGATGTTGAGGCCAAGTCTGTACAGACCTCTCGTTGGGCCTTCCATACCGGTCGTATCAACTCCATCGCATGGAACGAAGATAACAACCAAGTTGTCAGTGGTTCATTGGATACTAATATCATTGTGTATCGCGTTGACAAGCCAATGAAGAACGTCAAGTTCATGAATGCTCATAAGGATGGTGTCAACACCGTTCAGTGGTTGAAAGACGATGTTATTGTTTCAGGTGGTAGTGACGCAGCAGTTAAGACTTGGAAAGTTACTTACTGAATGTAAAGCTACATGTGTGAATAGATGCAAAAAATGCTGAAAATTATGTTCAAACTCATGTTTGGACAAAATGTAGGTAAAATTGACATGATGATTCGTGAGACGTAATAATGCGGAGATGCGATGGGGGTAGATAAAGTAAGCAAGTAAATATTAACGCTTACGCTCCTTCTTGAACTTGAATGTTGTTCTTCCACTGGCGTCGGTGATTTTCTTCTTGTTACCCTTCTTCATACCTTCACGCTGAATGTCCATACGCTCCTCAACTTCTTTCAGCTTCTTCTGTCTCTCGAGATGTTGTTGAAGTTGAGAGAACTTCTTGATTCTCTTCTTATCCAATGAATCCTTAACTGTTTCTTCTTCAAGCTCGGGCACAAGAGATTTTTGCGTCTCCAATTGGCTGATCCTCAGTCTGTTCTCTTTAGATCCAAGTAAAGATTTATCTGTTCCAAAATGCTTAGCAGCATTGAAGGTTTGTTTGGCTTCCACGCTATCCACAAACACCGTGTGGCTTCCTGAGTTCTTGAACACCAAGTCCTTCTGCAAACGGTCAATCTTCCTCAACTCTTCAGAACGAAGTGTCTTGATGTATGACGAGTCCTGCGTCTTCAACAGCTTGATCTGATCAGCAGTCAGCACTTCAGTATCACGCTCGGAGATCAAGATACCACGATCATCGGTACGCTTATTAACCATAGCATGGTAGTACTCATCTGGGTTTCTGGCAGATGCCTTAGCCCTCAGGGCCTTGAGTGTGTCCTGCTTCTTGTGGTAATCACGAGCACGAAGCTGATAGTCTTTCTTCTTCTCAAGGAGACCATATCTCTTACGGTCACCCGGCTGGGCACGCTCACGGTGCTGTTTTTTCTGGACGTTATGCACAAGCTTAGCCATCTTGTAGATATTGTCGATGAATGGCTCTGTTTAGACGGGGAACACAAGAAATGTATCAAAAAGAGAGAGCGATGAGGCTTCACACATGTTCACTCCAAAAATTTATTCGCGCTCACAAGTATTTAGGACCAGGGCTCAATACCATGCCAAAGGTGGGAGAGTATACATCCGGACACCTCGATCAACCATCATCGTGAAAAAAACGGTGGGTCGGGGAGCATCAAAGCTGAACATTTAACAGAGTTAAAGTTGTCTCTTTCCACGGTCAATATTATAAGATTGCAATCGTCACATTACACAGGATGCTCACTTCCACACTGAAATCCACACAAACGACACAACTTCAGACGCTCTCACGAGCAGCACTTGCGCGTGAGTCTCCACTCACGCATGTCGGCCCAGTGCAGTTTGCCCGTGGTAAACGTACCAAACGTGTCGCTACAGTCTCCACAGGTCTTCAAAGAGTTATCACACAACTCTCTGTGGTCTCTGCACGTAAGAAAATGCCACGTATGATCAAGCTCTCGAAGGAGGATCTCGTGCGTCATGATACAATCCAAAGAGCATGGGCACAGTTCCAAAAGGACAAGAGAACTGTCCGTGAAGAACAGTTGCAGAAACAGCACAGTTCAATCCTGAACGCTCTAGATGAGCTACAGGCCGTGGCTCCTGAACTGTACAAAGTTGCCAATATTAAAGAAAAGGGTAAGAGATATCCATTGGATGCTAGAGTGCCTGTGGACTTCCCTCCAAACACGGTGTGGCATTATGAGGTTGCCCAAAAGGCTACGAAGAACAAAAAATAATCTTGGGTGTTGGTTATGAGTGCACATGTACATATGAAAACGAGAATCCAATGTCGTGGTTGTATTGTGGCATTGGTGTATAATGAAAAAGAAGATCATTGTTAGATTAAGATATTAAGATTAGTTGATTTGTGCCCACCTGAGAAAATTATCACCAAAGTCTCTGCCAGATCGTGCTCTGGCCACCTTTTCTTTCGATGTTTGGGAATAAGAGCCATGTGATAAACATGAAGCCGTAGCATACCAAGAATATTGGATGGAGAACGTATGTCCCCGCAAATTGTGATGCCATACCCACTGCAAATGGTATGGCTGAACCACCAGATGAGCCAAAAGCAGTTCCGAGCGTCATGGCACAGAATCTGATTTTTCTAGGGAGGACCCTTGTCAACAGGCCAACCATCATTGGATACATTGGCCCGATGCACACACCGATAAAACAAGCGCATACGGCTTCGACGATGACATTTGGAATAAGCCATGCGAGGATGTCCAAGACGATAATTAGGAGATGTAGAACGATGAGAGTTCGGCGAACACCAAACCATTTGGTGAAGGCGTGTGTTAGAAGGAAACGACCAAGGGTGACACCTGCCCAGAAACCAGAGGATACATATCCTACACTCTTCTCATTTCCACCACGGTAGTCTAAGAGATATGTCACCATCCAACCTCCAATGGCGACTTCAGATCCTTGATAGAAGAAGATGAAGGAACACGTTAACCATGATCTGTAATTTTTCAAAGCAGCGGCAAAATCATGTTTCTGTTCCTTTTCAGCAGGTTTAGCAGCTGCTTGTGTAGTACTGGATTGGCCCACGGTGGCGCTATCACGGCCAGCTGTAATATCCTGCAGATCGATCTCTTCGGAAGGCGAAGCCACAGCACTCGGGGCAGCCTGGACATCTGTGATTTCAACATCTTCCCATTTGGCCAAGTCAACATGACATCCACTAAATGCCAAAGCTGTTCCAACAAAACAAATAATGCTGAATCCAAGAGGGATGAAATAGAAGTAGTTCCACTTGGCACCGGCATTGACCATTGCAGTACCCAGTAGTGGTGCGATAAATGCACCTAGTCCATAACAGCCATGGAAGATTCCGAGATATTTTGATCCATTGAGCAGTTTGGACAGGAAGATGTTATATTGTGAGATTGCCATGGCACCACCGAGTCCACCGAAGAAAAATCCGATGATGAGCACGGGGAAAAGGGTACCACTTGAGATGAGTGCAAACATGACTGTGTACAATGCGACACTTACGGTGAGTACTTTCTGCAGGCCAAGGAACGAGTCGATCCAATGCGCAGTGAATGCGATTGTGATAAATCCAATGGCATTTCCGAGCCAAAGAAGAGAAACGATGGCGTATGAGATGTTGTAATATGCCTCGATGTGTGGGAGCAACGCACCAAGCGCACCATCGGACATTCCACATGTGAAGACGAAAGCGCATCCTGCAATAACACGATACCTGTTCATTGGCGGGTTGGAAATGGACATTACATTGTCTTCGAGACCTGCAGGGATTTGCTCGTCGTAGTCGAGGAGTTTTGTGATGGTGGTGGCGGTGGCCTGTTTCTTGAGCGCCGGACGTTGTTGGGATGGTGGTGCAAGGTCTGATGGTGGCACTAGGGTTTGCTCGAACATGTTCTGTGAGAGTTCATATCCTGGTGTAGTTGGAAGCGATTCAGGGACGGGAGGTGGGATGGAAGATGGAAGGTTGTTGAAGGAGAGACCTGGACGAGAGACGATGGAGGATTGACGACGACGTGATATGGTTTGTTCTTTAAGGTCTTCCTGGCCGAGGTCAGCATGGTCATTGGTGGCAGCTGCGTTAAGTCTGTTTGTAAGCTCCTCAGCTAGCGTTGGGTCGGTGCCTGTGCCCGTGGACTGGTCTTTTGGAGAGTCTGTCGTCATCTGTAATGGGGCCATGATATCAGAGCGAGCTTCGCTGCGGGATGGGTAGTCACTATGTGGGGTGTTGTTGTTGTTGCAATTAACAGCTATGCAGGAGGTGTAGGAGTCAATTGGAAAATAAGACGAGTTCTTGTGTTCTAATTGCACTTCCTGAGAAAGCTAGCTAGTGCTCCTTTTATACCGATTTTGAATCATCTGAGAAGATGACCTAGATGGAAACGAATCTCCCCGAGATTCAATTTTTTTAGGTCCTTCCCCAAAGCCTCTTTGAGCCAAGGATCCGGGGCGCGTCCGGGCGCGTAAAACCCGAGATCTGCCCAACGGTAATAAGCGTTCGGGCTTTTGTCTCCTGCCAGGGTCTATAGAGGTTCGGTCTTCAAGTATACAGTATTTACTTGATTCGTTTATCCACGTTCACTTTCCTTTAGGTGAACGCTCAGATCTCCCAGAATATCTTTGAAGTCTAGAGCATCAGGGCCCTTGACGTTTGCAACATTGATGTCTTGAGCACTCGTCATTTTTCTTTTCCAACTCCCTCATTTAAGGATCTCATCTTTCTCCATCTCAGAAGTGCCTTTTGCTAAACTTTCCATATGTTATATGCATCGGCAACGCGCCACACCGCAGGTGTCACTCTTCTGGGTTTCTTGCATCAACAGGCCAGTCCTCTGTTATTGCAATATGTGCTTCGCAGGACGAGCGCCCTTATATTGTCTCACCTTGGCTCCCAATCTACAATGTGACACAGTCCATAATGCATACGTATTACATAAATAGTACATAGTCTGCTTTCAACCTGTGTGGATCGACCCTCACGTACAGAATCGTGGCGTGCTTAAGAGCGTGGCATAAATTGTAAATTCAACATGTCTTTGTATAACTCTAACACATTTAGAGAAGAGCTGGGGAGGCCAAGATCATCACAAGTGGCACAACATAGTAGGCAATGTTTGTGGAATCGTGGACAAAGCCAGAGGCTCCAGAGTTGGAATCAGAGGACTGTGAGGATGAGGAGGAGCCGCCTGATGAAGAAGAGCCAGATCCACTGGAGGCACCACCGGAACCGGAGCCAGAGCTGCTCTCGGTTGCTGAGGACGATCTGTCACCACCAGAGGAGGAAGAGCCACCAGAGCCAGAGCCAGAGCTGGATGACTCGGAATCAGCAGAGGAAAAAGAAGCGGAACCACCAGAGGCACTGGACTCAGAGGCACTGGACTCAGAGGCACTAGACTCAGAGCCGCCAGAGGAAGAGGCACTGGAACTACCAGAAGACTCAGATGATCCAGAGCCTCCAGAAGATTGAGAGGCACTAGAGCCACCAGACGAGCCACCACTTCCACCTGCAGTAGCACTTTCGATAGCTGGTAGAAGACGGGAAGAATACCATGGCAAGCCAGTGATGTAGGAGCTGACATCACCCATGTTAACCTCAGAGTAGAGCGAGGTGTACGAGTCATCGGTGTATGTCTGGACTTGCTGGTACAAAGACAACAGCTCTGCTGGTGGGGCGTTACCATCCTGGACCTGGCCAAGGTAATCTTGCAAGTTGTTGTTAATATCGTTCACAATGGCGGTGAGCTCGGCTGACTCCGAGGCAGACTGGGCATTTGTGAAGAGCGCAAAGGCAAGCAGGACGAGTGGCTTCAAAGAAAGCATTGTGTATGGGGTCTATTGGTGGTACACTGAAAAAGGTTCTAGGTAGTTGATACTGTGCGGGAACGGCGGAAGTTGGGTGGGGAGGTAGAGACATATTTATATCTGGAACCACGTCGAGGTGGGGCCAACGGCACGTGTGATCTAGGGGCAAAAGAGGGGATGTAACGGCTCGCATTATTCTGAATTAGCAATCTCCTGTATGACCTCTAATTAAGGTGTGCACTGATATATGTCTCCAATCCGCGGGGTCTCGGAGCCCTCGGGGTGTCTTGAAATGCGGGGTAGGACATAACGAACCATAGTACGGCAACAGCTGCCATGCATTGGCAGATGGCTTAGCAACATCTGGTGAAGTGAAAATTAGCTTGAAGATACGTGTTTCCTGACTCATGGCTGTGTCTATCTGAAAGGGTCCTCCTTGGGCTTCAGTGATCACCTCGTCTGCAGTTTCCGGGTGCGCAAGGGGCCATGAGCAATGTGCCATAGCCCCTGAGCTGCCGAGGTCAAGGACCCGTTTGGTGGCCCCGCGCACGGGTTACTATACCTAAGATGCCTTCTTCCCGAGAGTCTCTACATCAGTGCTCATAACCTCGTGTCCCTTCTCATGTCTATGTACAAATGCCTAAGATAGATCGTCTTTGAACAGCTGATTGGCGTTGTTCGCAACGTACTCCTTATGCGTCAATGGCCTCTTTTCCTTTTCTCTGTTTAAAGCTATATCCATCTCGGCTATTCTCTGTTTCTCTGCTTCTAGTGCCCTTCTGAAATCAAAGTTCTTACCACCTCCAAGAACAGCATCCAATTCGAAAGAAACTCTTCTGCCCTTACCTTGCTTAAACGTATCAACCCAGTGGATCGCAGTGCCCACCTCATCGAAATCCCCCGTTTTCCTGTGGAACTTTCCAATGTGCTTACTCACACCTTCAAGCAGCTCACCAACATCATTCGTTGGATGGTTCAAATATTTGGAATATAGCTTCCAATTCTGCAAATTGATCATGTAGAGCAGATAGTCAGCCTGTATGACCGGATCCACAACCGTCGGCTTCACCGCACCAATCAACGACATCACAATCATCGTTGTGGAATGATTCACCTTGGGTAAAAACACACCAGGAGTGTCATAAAGTAATACATCCGGCTCTTCGTGGATCTTGATAATGGAAGAAGTTGCCCTAGTCACGCCCGGCTGTCCACCAGTCTTGGCCACTTTCTTATTCGTGCTGAGTCCCACCGTTCGCAGTGTGTTCACGAGCGTACTTTTACCAACATTAGGCATTCCGGCCACAAGCATACGTAGTCCTAAAGGTGGTGATGGGGTCATTTGATAGAACTGTTGCTTTGCGAGTTCAACAAGGACACGGGCATCTCGTTTGGATCGACAGTCAACAAACATAAAAGGTTCATCACCGTGCCATTTCCGAAGTAGTGTGGTGTCCACTGTGCTTAGGTCCTTCTTTGAATACAAAATCACTTTCTTCTTTCCAGCAAATGGACGATCCAGAAGCACATTCCGACTGGAAATTGGGGCCCGGGCATCTCGAACCTCAAAAATGAGATCAAGCTGTGGTGCAATCTGCGTCATCTTGTTCAGTGCCTTTTGGTGGTGTCCCTTGAAGTCAGATAATCGGATGTTGTAGTCCGGGAATGAAAGTCTGGGCTTGAATCCAGCTGGAATCTTCGACATTATGCGCTGTGTGTCGTTGTAGGCTGTGAGCTGCCTCTATGGCTGGTGGCGATGAGTTTGTAGTCTCTTGCATCAACTGTGGAGGAGTGCGAAAGTTTTTCGAGAAGATCAACACATTATCATCAACATCTTCAACAATCTTCAAAAAAACATACGTTTCACTCAAAGCAATGCCACTTGTCACATTCTGTGGTCTCCCTTGCTCGGGGAAATCAACTCGAGCTAATGCCCTCAAGACGCAACTCGAATCCCGCATCGCTTCCCTCTCCCCAGACACACCGGGCTATGGCTATAGAGTGATACTCCACAGTGAGGAATCCCTCGGGATCACCCGTGAGCAATACCGTGAATCTCGCACAGAAAAGTCCCTTCGAGGCCTCCAGATGTCTGCAGTGAAACGTGACATCGCCAGAAACACTATTGTTATCCTTGACTCACCAGCATACATCAAAGGATTCAGATATCAGCTCCATTGCGATGCCAAGGCTGTAGGGACACCATGTTGTGTTGTACATGTTCTTGCTCCACTGAAAACGTGTCATGAATGGAACGAGAAGAAGCCGGAAGGAGAGGAGAAGTGGGATCCTGAACTCTTGGAACAAATGAGTATGAGATTTGAAGAACCTGATCCAGCATCCCGTTGGGACTCTCCTTTGATACCTATTGCTTATGACGATGTGGAAATCCCATTCGATGATATATGGAATGCAATTGTGCTACACAAGGCACCACAGTCAAACTCTGCCACAATGCTCAAACCTGCAACCGCTACAAACTATGCCCAAGAGCTGGATAGAAAGACTCAGAGCGTCATATTAAAAGTTGTCGAGTTGTCACAGTTGAACACCGGAAGAGTCAAGATTGAAGAAGATGTCTTCGTCGATATACCACCTCAAGGTGTAAGCACCGCTCAACTACAACGATTGAGAAGAACTTTTGTCATGTTGAACAAAGTGAGAAGTTTGGATGTTGATAGAATCACCCCATTGTTTGTTGAATATCTTAACAACAACTTGAATAGAGAATGATATCTACGCTGCAATGTATATCGAGATTTGCATCTCATATTGTATTTGTATGCAAACTAAAATCAAGTCATTAATGTACAATGTGAGCTGGCTCCGGTACGGCCAGTGGATCACAGTCTCTTTTCGTAGAACCAACAAAAACCCGCATAAAGCTTCCTCATTTAAGCTGCTCTGATTCTCAAGACGAAGTTGACAACAACAGCCACGAGCAAGAACAAACAGAGCATTGTTGGACCGAATCTGTCGTCGTATGGACCCGAACCTCTCTTTCTAATTGCAACAGCTCTCCAGTGATATGTTATGAGGGCATACACCATGGTGGCCATGGCGACAAAGGTAAAGAGACCGGCACTGACTCTACCAACCTTGTCACCAAAGTTGAGGAGACCAACACCGAGACCACCAAGAACAACGGTAAAGTTGAGCCATGAAAGGAATGTACGCTCGTTAGCGAAGAAGACCTTTGGCTCGACTCTTGTTGGAAGGGCAATTCTCTTGCCTGTGGCAAATGTTAGTGCTCTGAATAATTCAAAATTGAAATATAAACGACTCATCACTTCTATTCTCTCTTTGACCATATTATCTGTTTGATATGGGACAGATGGCAGCTGATCAATGCGTCAAATTCAAACACCAATTCTTGTAACTCATCATCAGATAAGCGAGATGACATGATGACAGGTGAGACTGGGGAGCAATGGAGGACGTACCTGGAGTTCTTTGAAGTAGAGGGGCAGATGACATTGCTAGCTTGTGTGCCTTGTGATTTCCTATGGGATCCTAGCGGTTGAAGAGCAGGAAGCCAACAAAGAAGAGTTCAAACTTCAATTTCGCATGAAGAAGACTGGTGCAAAGTATAGGGCACACGTGGGAGAGGTCGCGAAAATTAAAATGGCTGCAGCATTCGCGAACTCACTGATGACGTCCTAATGCGGTAATTCTTCGGATTTGGAAATATTAGAGATTGTGACCCCACAGAACAAGAGCACGCTACAAACAAATGTTTAATCGCACGAAACCAAATCTGTATAGTTTATCAACTGAATATATAATTGAAGTGAAATGCCAGCATGTCTCATTCATAGTAGTCATCTCGAACTGGAAGCAACCCGGCAGCTTACAACTCGACAACATACTTTTCATTGGAAGCACCAAACTCCTCGAGGTCCTCAAGACCCTTCAAGATGCCTTCAACACCGTTGTAGAGCTTGATGTTCTTCTGAGGGTTGATTTCAGCAGCCTTTAAAAGCTCATATGTGCGCTTGACGAGTCTTTGGCCATGGGCAACATCCTCGTGGAACTTCTTGATGAGTACGGACTTCACTGAGATGCCATCGAGGAGCTTTGAGTCGAGGTCCTTTGAAGGACCTGAAACAACAGCGACAAGCTTCTTCTCATCGTCTGGCTTTTTGCTCTCATTGAGAAGCTCAACAACAATGTCTGTGGTCTGCTTTCCAACAACGTCAACACCATCCTGGATACCCTCTGGCACAATTTCGCCAACCTCCTTCTTCAACTCCTCTGTGGACTTGAATCTATCAAGGACATGCGTAGCACCAATCTTCTTCAACGCCTCTTCATGCTTAGGTGAAGACACTGCAATAATCTTTTCATAGCCGGCAACCTTTGCCAACTGAATGACGTAGGAACCAACACCACTTGAGCCACCCCATACTAAGATGCTCTTCTTCGGTGTCTCCTTCACTGTTTCGTTCACCTCTTCATGGAACAAGCCCACATCCAGTTCCTCCATAACACTGGAGGCTGTGACGAGGCCAACACCGATACCACCACACTCTTTCAATTCCAAACTCTCTGGCTTCTTCCATACAAGTCTTCCATCAAAGACGGTATATTTCTGGAATGTCGATGTCTTGAGATCTCTGTATGATGTACTAACCATAAACACCTCATCACCAACTTCAAACCCTTTGACATCCTTACCAACAGCGCGGATCACACCAGATGATTCACGTCCCTGGACCCATGGGAAGGAGTATACTCCGAAACGGTACTTCTTTCCCTTCCAGTCGATCGGGTTTAGCCCAATGAATTTGTTCTCGATAAGTACCTCGTGTGGCTCAATAGATGGAACTGGGTGTGTCGTTGAGACTGAAAATGGCTCTTCAAAGGATGTGATGACAAGTGCTGATTGCTTGTCAGGGATAGTGAAAGTTGTGGTAGTTTCTGTCTCGACGATGGTGGTGATCTTACGCTTCTTGAGCTGCACGTTTGAGTCGGACTCGGAATCAGAGTTGGAAGCACTGGAATCGTTGTCGAGTTTCTCATCAAGCTGGTCACGATCCTCACCATCAGTGGAGGAGATAGAGCTCACGCTCAGGGAACGCTCGTCCAACTGGTACTTGCGCTTATGGGTGACCGCAATGACTGGGGTGTCCTGCTGGGTAGACGATGGCTTCTCAACGGTGGTCATGGTGGGTGTGTTGGAGTGTGTCAAGAGTGGTTTCTCTCCTATGGAGCTCTCTCTGACATGGCAAATGACAGGTACAAGCAGCGGCCAGGATCCCTTATAAGAGGAGCCACCATTAGTCACCCAGGCATCCGCCCCTCCGCGTAGGCATCCCCTTATGTGTAGTAAAACTTTGCGAGCCGACCGCCAAATGCCACAGTGTGCTCACAATCGTCACCGCCCTCCCTCCGACAACGTTTCCCAATCAGTGTATCCAGGCGACCTCCACAGTTTGGCAGCTTGTTCCCTTCTGTGTAGTTCTTGGGAGAATATGGCGCTTGTAACTTCTAATCGGGAACCAACGCGGAGATCATCACCAAAGTGTGGCGCACCTCTCGGTGCTCCATACCCGCATAACGATGGCGTCCCAGGCTTGCTGTGCCCAAAGGCGAAGTCGGTCCGTTATTGGATTGCTGTGTCCACTAAAAGAGGATAAATGTCCGGCAGGTGGAAGCGGAGCAGGCTGCACTCCTGCCACAGTGGTAATGCTGGGTGAAAAGTCGGATCTACGAGATTGCACAGATCAAGATCCAAGCACCTTATCTGTGTGTATCTAGTTCCAGATTTGGGCTATCTATACATGCCGTTAGCAATCATCAAAGGCCCTGCTCACGCAAGAAGTCCATCTCGTCGGCGTACTGGTCCTCAAAGTTAGTTGAATCAAGCTCATCCATCGGTGGTTCCTCTTGTGTAGATGTTGATTGGGGTTTCTTCTGTGTAGTCGTACCAACAGCGGCAAACAGGTCATCATCGTCATCATCATCGAAATCATCATTATCGTCATCAAATGCAAGCGTAGAAGAGTTTGGATCCTGTGCGCCTGCTGGGGGTGTAGTCTTTCTCAATGCGCTGCCTGTCTGGTTCTCTTCTGCAGCATAGGCAGTCTGTGTCTCCTTCTCAGCAGCTTCCTTCTCAATTTCACCTCTAGCCCTATCCATGTCCATCCATGCAAACTCTTCGTCTGGAATGTCTTCTATATCTTCATTTTGTTGTACGGGAGCCCGCTCAACCACATCAATGCGAGCGCTTCCATCATCTCCATCCCGGCCAACCGACATATCAGTATTCAACACATACATCTCTCTTCTTTCCTCATCTTGCATAATACCAAGATCCTCGTCAATAAACGACCTTCTCATGAACTTCACTGTTCTCTCTTTTCCTGCAGTTGAACACATTTCCACGAAATCAGGGAACTTCGCCTTTGGGAACAAGTTGTGACCCCAGATCTGATAGAATGATAGAAAATTTGTCAAATTCTTATACTCATTCTTATGATTCAATGTCTTCCTGAGACGATTCTTTGCAGACTTGCGAAGGTACGGAAGACCACGGATAGATGTCAGATGAGTATCTTTTAAGTATCGAGGACGCGAGACGCGTAATGGTTTGATTGGAACGAGATTGGAGTCCTGATCGACATTGATATTGAGACCAAGGACATCATCAACGTTGTCCTGTTGTGATTCTGGGAGATTATTCAAGTTGGACATGTCTTTTCTGGGTTGGGGAATTCTCCTAAAGAGGTATCAGAGAGATTAAAACGGTAAATTCAACAACAATGCTTACGCGTTGCAGCGCTTGGGGATGCTCTTCACGCAGAACGTTTTCGCGTAGCGCCCGAATTCGCGAACGCGCTCGATTCGAACCGATGAGCGGCGACCTTTCTTCAACACCTTTTGCAACTTCAATGTGGGGTGGAAGATCAGGAAGTATTCACCATTCAGACACCATGTTGAAAAGAGCTGCCTCACAAATCCTCAACAGTCGAGTCTCGCAACAAGCCACGCGTTCCACAAGACCGCTGGCGCTTGCCGCCCGCCGTCAGATCTCTTCAACAACCATCAGCCCGAGCACATTCAACCCATCTGATGTGCCACATGAGCCAGTTGTCGACAAATCTAAGGAGGAGGCAGAAGAATCTGAGGATATACCATGGTACCTCCGCTCAGAGGAATCATCGACACTATCCACACCGATCTTCAAGGCTGAGATGCCCGAGATCCCAACGGACTCACCAGAATTTGTCGAACCTATCGTACGCTCACTCATAGACTTGGGTCTTGACGATTTGAAGCTTTTCGATCTGCGTGGTCGTGAAGAAGAGCACCCATTGGCTCAAAACATGTCATTTGCATTGGTATGTCAGGGTAAGTCTCCAAAACACATCCAGAATGCCGCTGAGCAGCTGTCGACGCTACTGAAGAAGAATCATGACATTATCCCATTTGTCGAAGGTCTCATTAAGCCAAACTCTACCTTAAGAATGAAAAGAAGGCTTAAGCAAAAGAAGCCCGTGAATGATTTTGGGCTCGGAGTAAACAGCTGGGTTATGGTTGATACGCAACTCGGGCTCATGATCAACCTCTTGACACCAGAGAGACGCAAACAGGTGAATCTAGAGTATTTGTGGTGCACTCCAGAAGAGAGACCACTTTATGAGCCAAAGGGTGAAATTGATACAACTGATAGTGATTCGGTGTTTGCCGGTATTTTCCGCAGATTCTATTCCACAACACCAACTGATGTACCATTTGAAGTTAAAGCTGTTCAATGCTTCCAGCTCTCTGATTTCAACACTTTCGAGAAAGAGATTGTTCCAACACTAAGAGCAGACCCATCTCGCGCCCTTTCGGTGCTTGATACCCTTATAACGTCGCTGAAGTCAACGGATGTCAATACTCTTGTCGGAGTTTCTGATGAAGAGGCCACCAATAAATCCAAAGAGATCTTCACATTCATCAACGCGTGCACGCCTACAACACCATCTGCATCACATTGGGACAAGAGATTTGAAGCCATTTCAATTCTTTCGACTATTTTCCCACATGAGGTACCCGTGCGTCATCTTACAAACTCACTCATCCTTCAGGCTGGATCCGGTGTCTCAATCACTGAGAAGCAGTTGGGTGAGTTCATTGATACCATTTCCATGAATTTGGTGTTGAGTCCTCCATCGAAGATTATGAATCAGGCTGAGGTTGATCACGCCTCTAGGGCTAAGTTGGACCAGTTCAGTAGAGTTATGGAGGTGTATGGTGCTAAGGAAAGGGGACAGTTGAGTGATGAGGTTGTGCTGAAAGTGCTGAAGCTTGGTACTCAACAACACATGTATTTGAGAACTGATGAGATTGTTCCGGTGTCTGGAGTGTTTGATGTGTTGTTGGATCTGTTTGGTCAGAGATATCCAAGCTTGGAGATTGTGGAGTTTGTCCTTGTAACGTATTTGAAGGCCAATGAGACTGGAAAGTTCTGGAAGTTTTGGGATTCATTGCACGAATACAGCGTGACTCAAGATGGTGAAGGTGTCATTGTCGATAACAGACCATGGGCCCTGTTAACTGATTTGCTTGTGGAAAATGATTATGAAAAGTTCATCGAGGAGTTGTTGAACAGACGTCTTCCGGAAGCAGTGGATCTTGGGGCACCAGTGACTGATGAATTGAAGGAGAATGTGACAACCATTATTAACAGATTTGATGAGACGGGAAGAGCCTATGACAATCTCAGAAGGGTATTTGCTTAGTGATTCTGTTTGATACACACGTGTACATGTATATATCGAATGATTGTGAGCGTAGTTTCATATCAAAGTTCGGTAGTCTAGGCGAGGCCCTTTTTGTTTGAATTATTGTAGGGGTTTATAGGGGCTTATACATGAACGCATCTGCCTGAACCGAGCAGGGACTGCAACGAACTAAAGATATGGATGTACTTGAGTTCCAAGAGTATTAAAGGTCAGCTAGCGCTACCGCACAAACGTACAAGGAAGATGTACACTTCTGGTCTGGAGGCTGTTTTCGAGCACATAGGCAACAGAAGCTACTAACTAGTTTAGTCTCGTTTAATCTAGTCCAGATCAGTATCAAAGTTTTAGTTGAGCCTCATGCCCATATCTCCGAACGTCACTAACTCAAGCCAGCGCCTGCATCATGGTTTGCGCTGATAAAGCGTGGTTTTGAAGGTCCCGGAGGCCGATGCCTTGAATATCGAGATCTAGACAAGACAGGTGCAACCATAAGCTAGCTATAAAAATTTTCTGGTGTTTTCATAGGAATCTGACACATATCAGTGCGCACTACGCACGGCTTTATTGTACGAGCCTGTTAGCACAACTGTGCACCTACGTCCCTCGTGAGCCTGAGCCAGACGTACGCGAGCATGAGCGGACGCAAGATATCTCCGGGAAGGGTCACCCGGCCTAATCACCTGGTAATATCATGCGCCATCACCGAGCGCCAACAGCCAACAGCCACAGAAGCAGCGTGCAGTGTGCTGTGTGTTGTGTACAGTGTACAGCGAATGTACAGTCTATTGAAATGACTTTGAGCCCACAATGTGTCCACTTCACCAGACTACAAAATCTATACGAGGCCTGTCGCTCTTCTCCCCGGTGGCCGTTATGCCGGGCACAAATAGAACTGGGCAACAACATGGCGCGTGCTGACGTCGTTGGGGAAACTCTATCAGTCCTCAGGCGCGCTGGCAGTTGCCCAAGCCTCTTGTTCACCGTAGAAGGATGCAACCAGCGTGAGAGAGCGTGCGCGGGGCCAATTACTCCACCACAGGCACTTCCCAGTTGCCACGGGACCAACAGAAAATCACATGCCACTCGAACAGCAGTGTCTGTGTGCTGGTGCTGATGCTGGTACTCGCTGGTGCTGGTACTTGCCGCCCGATGTCAGCAGTGTGTGCTGTTCCGAAATCCATCTGCCCTGCGTTTTTATTTCTACAACCTCCAGAATATCTCCCACTGCACTTGGATAAGAACCGCAGCAGCACCGTGTGTGCTCGGCGGGTGGCCCATACATTGTTCATTGCCATACAGTCCTCCCAGAACAATGTTAAAGTTTTTACAGAACTTCATTAATAATGCCCCTTTGGTTGGGCGGACACAGTTGGCATGGCTAGACTGATTAGATGAGGGGTCGGCCAGGAGCAAGCTCCAGGCAACACCCTGCTCCACGATTGATGTCATTCCAGCGACGAAGGATAAAGGTGAGCATCATTTCACGCACGGCTGACAATTGTGTCACAAAAATATCTCAAGTAATTTACAAGAGCAACTTCTGAGCCATCTCGGAAAATCTAGACCTAACTCTGCGATCTAACAGGGTGCAAAACTAGATGAGGCCGCGTCTAGCCAGCACAACCAACGGTTGTAGATAGATGAAACATCCATCCCACACATCCTCTCGAGTGTCAGGCTTATTATACACACTGAGGACTTTGTCCTTGTTAGGAAAGTAGCAGAGACGAGGGAAACCTTATACCTCATCATTAACATGCCGGCCTCGTATTCCCCCTTGAAAGTTGAGCTTATATTCAGAGTTCACCTCCTTTAGGCTGGTTGGATCATGTCTAGGCCGATAGTGGCAGTATGTGTGGCTTCAAAACACCACTTTGAAGCTTGCTGGAGTTAAGCTCCAGCACCGGGCATTAAGTTGTTCTTCGGTGTGGGTAATTCAAACTCAATCGGCGCACCAACGTTCATGGCGTGAAGCGAGATAGTTTATATTTTTTGGATAAAAGCCTGTATATCGTATTCCTCGAACGCTAGCTGATGCGCTTAGTTCGTCAGACACATACAAAAAACAGGATAAAGAGTATAGGCATGGCGGCCAAAAAAAAATAGGTACAAGGGGCTGAACCAGCACTTGGGTGCGAGATCTCGGATGCATGGGCAGTTAAGGCACATCGAGAGAGACCTCATAACAAAAGCATTTGCATACCACACGACTCGCTGATAAATCTCCGGGTTGGCTCTAGTTTTGGTTCTAGGTGGACATCTGAGACACAGGCTATCCCTGTGCCAAACATAGAGAAGAATCCCTTCGCCCCTCAACATGCGTGTGTAAGGTGTCGTTCCAGCATGGGGGTCAACGCTTTTTTCCTTTTTTAGTATCGCGTCAGCGGGCTATTAGTTCTAGACCAGTGCTCAAGTGATGTCACTAAGCGCAATTCCGCTTTTTCAAGCACCCGCCTGAGCGGAACGGCATGCAATGTGCAGAAACTGGCATCCGAATGCCGATATATGCAGCCATTTATGAGTATGGGAGGCGCTAAAAAGTGAACCGGGCACGTACACAATAAGCCCGACCACCACCGTGTGCGTCGTGTACACTGTACGAACAGTTTGCCCGCGCCCAGCTCCGCAGACCGCACTTTGACACAAGTCGTCACACCAACGGGCAAGAAAAGCACAGGCGTTCGCCCTTTTCAAGCTCTCCTCATAGCTCACAGCGCTCTGTTGCTACAACGCCTTTCCTGTCTCTCTCCAACGAACACCAAGCGCCACAGGGCCATATCGAGCCCCTACAGATCGCACACACGACACGAGCCCCGACTTCACAGCATCCCGGGCCTTCTAGCCGCCGAACGACCGCACAATCCCTCGAGAACAAGCCCCCCTTTTGCACTCAAGAACAGCATACTGAGCTGCCGAGTAGTAAAGTCTCCTGCTACACTCAGCAAATAACAAGAGCCGTTGAGCTGTCCTCAGGTACAGTAACGTCACTAGCAGAGAGACACACATTCCTTGTCCCTTTTTCGGCTGAGTGAGCCTCTTGTGCGCCGTTTCAAATCAAACAACAGCACACCAAGCGCTCTACCGCCAACAAAGAGTCCGATTTGAAATCAAAAGAGGTACTGATCCCAAGGTGATGCTCAAGACAACAACAGACAATACGGGTCAGTTTTGCTTCCCTGGCGTGGCTCAGGCCCCGTCGCCCTCCTCCACAACCTCGTCGACATCCACATCCACATCCACATCCACACATACACCCTCAACAAGCGCCGCCTCCACCACCACGGCGAAGGCGTCGGCGACAACATCATCCACATCCACAACTACAGCCAATCATCTCATGAATGCATTCCCACAACCACAGCCGAAATTCACAGGCTCAACCATCTGTACCATTGACGAGAATTACGATGATAACATGTATTTCGGCCGTTCCCGGGACCATGGCTTGAACAAAGTCACATCAAGAGACACGGTGGGGTCAGAGACAACGCTCGTGGAGCCGATGCATAACAAGAACGACTCTTACAACTCGATAAACTCCATCGATACAATATCCTCATTCAAGCTTAAACGTTACAACTCGGCCTCGTCGCTGCCCATGGTGAACACACACATTGACCCATCTTATGCGTCTCCAAAAGCCTCCCCAGCACCACTAGCCCTTTCACCAACAACATCAACAACCAGTGTATTCAAAAAAGTCGTTAAACATCCACTTCCTCAAAATGTTGATCTCATCACAAATACTGAACTTTCACTCATGATGATGATGGATACGTGTTTGGTTATCGATGTTCGTCCATTCATTGAATTTAGTGCCGGCCATGTTAAGGGCGCTATCAACTTCAACTTGCCATCAACACTACTCAAGAGACAAGCGTTCACGTTGCAAAAATGTATGAATAACGTGTCACTTGTGGAGAATATGAAGCTCTCAAATTTTTTGAAAATGCAGAGTCCTGACAAGAAGGTTGTCTTTTATGATGATTCTGAGGTTTTTAATGGTGAGGTTCCATTGACGTTATTCGGTTCAGTGAACAAGTTTATCAATGACGAGTCCTTTATTGGTGAGTTGTACATCATCAAGTCTGGCTTCCCAGGTTTCAAGAAGGATTTCCCAGATCTTGTCGAGGTCAACACACAGTCACAACAAGCCCCTACAAGGCCCCCACCACACAACAGATCACTCTCACTTGCCAGTTTATCTACTGCCTCTTCCCCAATCTCTCCGAACCTCTCAAGATTCCAATTGCCAAAATTGCCAAAGACGCCAGTGTTCAAGATTAGACATAACGAAGAGTGTTACGATTTCGAGAACTACAAACTCATGAATGACTTCAAGCACCTCAACTATGCATTCAATCATGGTCCATCTTCAAAGCTACCAGAATGGTTTAACGACCTCTTCAAGAAGGGCAACACACACAGCCTCATTGAAAAGTTCAAGAACTTGGAGATTGAAGAAAAGAGACGGATCAACTGTATGATCTCCACCAACTCCGTCGGATCAGGTATCGAACTCGGTTTCAAGAACAGATACAAAGACATCTTCCCATATGAACACTCCAGAGTCAAACTCGCACTCACGCCAACTCAAGAATCTAACGGATACATCAATGCCAACTTCGTCAATGCCCCACAGTTGTCCAACATGAAGTATATTGCCACACAGGCTCCACTTCAGGATACGGCTAAGGATTTTGCCAAGCTGTGCAATGACAACAATGTCTCTGTTGTTGTTGTGCTCACTTCACAATTTGAGAATGGTGTTGAGAAGTGTTATCCATATTGGGATGACTCTATCAACTTTGAGCTTGTTGAGACTGTCAAGTTAGATGAAATCATCCTTCGCAGATTGAAGTTGAAGAATCATGGTGAATCTGAGGTGCTTCAAATTCAAATCTTGAACTGGTCAGATTGTGACGTGATGGTTAATCGTCAGCAGGATGATGTTTTGAAAATGATTTATTTGAAGAACTACGTTCTCCAGGCTCTTGGCAAGTTGGAGGATAATGTGATTGTTCACTGCTCTGCGGGATGTGGCCGCACTGGTACTTTCTGTACCCTTGATTCTATCATCAACAAGGCTTTTGTCGATGAGGAGTTGAGACAAAAGGCAGCAAAGAGTACTACATCACAATTTGATCCAATTTTCGAGGTTGTTGAGAGCTTCAGACATCAAAGAATTTCAATGGTGCAGAACTTGAGACAGTACCTTTTTATTTATGACTGCTTGTTGAACTATTATGAGAATTTTAATGGATTTGAAGCGGATTGCTTCGAGAAGTTGAGGACGTTGGATATCGTGAATCACTACATTGGTGAAAGAAAAGTCAGTTGTTGAATATTCCATGATGCACGCACACAAACGCACAACACACACACACGACAAACGCAGAGACTATGATTATGAAGGTGGCGATATAAAGAGAACAAAGATCATGTTCAAAGTTCTTGGGACGGTTACAGGTTTTTAACGAATTTACGATTTTTAACTAAGCTGACTAGCTTGTAGGTTATATATGTATATCAGTCCACGCCTACTTTTAACTGTTTGATCCCCACGTTCAAGACCCAAGAGCAAAACCACGGTCAGTGGCTTCATGTACAGACCAGAGGCACATGGGTATCTATTGGAAGTACATTGTCGACACAATGTCCAGTGTACGGCTTTCTACTCTAGTAACATAATCATATCAAAATTGGGATTCATTAGGGGGTAGTAAAGTCGTAACAGATCATGGCATACAATGTGTCATATTCATTTCTTTCTAATCAACCAAGAAGCAACTCATACACGATGATCACGACGTTAACTGCGATTAACGGTATTCTCATGACTGTTTGCACGGACGAAATGAGATTTATCACCTTGGACTTTGCTGATGTCTCTGGTTGGCCAAATGCTGGTACGGCTGTCTCACCATGGAGTCCGACTAAGTGGGCAACGTTAGTATAAGCTCAATGGATTCAAGGATATGTGATTTACTCACTTCTCTTGAGGAATCTTTCCTCGTTGAGGATGGCAATGGCGTTAACGAGGAGGATGATGACTTTGAGGTGTGTTAGTAGTTATGACGCTTTAGCTGGGCAGAATTTGAAGCCATCACAAGGAGCATACCATAGAAAAGCTTTCCAAGACCAAACATCGTTCTTTGTGGGGCAGATGACGCGCGTTCTGATGATATGTAGTTCGCAAATATGAATCGTTGAGGTGTTGACGTTGCCTCTCTTCTGTTGATTTGGCGCGATCACCAAAATCGCGAGCAAGGGCGTCCTCGGCTTCGACTACTAAGGAAAAGAAGGAATAAGATGAAGATCTAGCTTGTGAGGCTCTATATTGTCTGGCTTGGGTGCTTCAAGTGGACCCTTTGAATTGGAAGCGTACTTATCATTATGGGCTGTAACAGGGATTCTCGTGTGCCATAGGACCGATTGTTCAACCACACCATCTATTACCTATCATTGGGAATCCTACTCTATCTACATCTCGATTTCCTCAAGTTAAAAATACATTAAATGACGTGTGTTTTTTCTTCCTAAGTACCCATTACAACATTAAAGCTAGAATGTGCTCAAGAAACTTAGTCAGCAGAACGACGAGCCTTGGCCTTGGCGATTCTCTTACCAGTACCGAAGATCTTCTTGTCCTTGTTCTTCTTCTGCTTTCTCTGCTGTCTGGAAGACTTCTCAACCTTCTCCTTAAGACCGTATCTGACGAGTCTGTAGGTTGGCTCGAACTTCTTGGCGTCAGCGACAGAGTTGTAGACGAGACCGAAACCAGTGGACTTACCACCACCGTACTGAGTTCTGAAACCGAAGACAGAAACAGCATCCTTGTCAGCCTTGTAGATACCAGCGAGCTTCTCTCTCAACTCATCCTTGGAGACGTTGGCTCTGTTTGGGTGGAGAACGTCAACGACGAACTGGAGTCTAGCCAAAAGTGGGTTGTTGATGACCTTTCTGGTTCTGATGGTAATAGCGTCAGACTATGTAAGATTGTTAGTAAACTGCTCAAAATAAGGTGATGTTATGTTCAGGCATCAGGAAAGACAGTGTTTAAACTAAGGACCATGTGTGTGGTGATTGATGATATGTAAGTGATGGGAATCTTCAAAGTCCGGCTGCTCAGTGTTCGGTGGAGGCTGAATATGCAAACTGATAATGTTCAGAGTGACCGATTCATGACTGTTATAATACTCGTGGTAGGCTTCTGTGATGATGATAGTGTCTCCCTTGCGCTTTCGATAGCCGACTCATGTCTTTTTATTCAATGTCGACTGTGTGCTGGTGGAAATGCATTCTCGTGATGGCACCAATACTCCAGAGTATAGTGTACTTGAAATGAAATGTGGTGATATGTGTCTTGTCCTTCATCCTGGAGCATATTCTGTGTCTTGACGTACCATTTTGTATGATTACTATCGGCTGTGTGGTGGTCCTAGATCAGTTCAGTGCGTGTGCTCCTCGTCTTGAAGAAATTCAATTTTTGTTTTGCGCGTCCTACGGCCTACCAGGCGAAAAAAACCGCCATGACTTATGTAATATTATTGAACCTGATTATGTAATTTCGCGCGTACGCCACACCACTTGTGCTTGGGTGGTGTTCAGGTGTTAGGGCTCCCAGCGCGAAAGTGAAAAATTGTGACTGCGACTGTTTTTCGCGCTTTGCAAAGGAGAGTAAACCTGGACACCACATATTGATAAGCTCAGTCACGTGAGAAGTACATGCGATTTGTGGGGAGATGCGCCTTAAAGCGTCACTCACACCTAAGAGCTCTGGATAGTAGTCGTCATCGCTACACGTCTCCACCCTCTGAGCTAGTAGTAGTACTTTATGTACCTATATCGAGTGGAGGATCCTGAAGGCTTCTCACTTCATAGTCATTCATCTGCTGGATGCGCTTCTCCCTAGCTTCTCTCTTGGAGCTCATCGAGAGTCTAAGTCGTTGAGCACCATCCAGGTCAATGAGGAAATCGGATGCGCTGATCCTTGAAGCCTTTCTTGCCAGCTTGATCTCTTGCTCAAAGTGAGGGCTTAATTTTCTCTTCAAGCAGGGCTTCAAAGATGTGGTCTCAACATCATGAATGCTAACCACAGGGAGCGTTTCCATGGGACAGATAACCAGCTGATGAGTATCTGTAAATCTCAGCTTACTGTGCTTGACAGACTTATCAACGTCGAGCGTTACTGTCTCCAAGAATTCAATTGGCTCATCGAATTTTATACATGCGTTGATGTAGGACAAAGTCATCAAGCTAGTGGAGTCAACCACATCGATGATATCAGGTTCAAAGTCAGAGACTTCATCATCCTCGACTTCGTCATATTGAGTATACTGGTACACACCTCTAGTTCGCCAAGAAGGAGGTTTCATGTAACTAGAGTTGATGCTTTTGCCATCATCTAATAAGCTCATACCAGTATCCTCATCGAGGTCATTGAATTCACCTTTGTTGTCTAAGAACCGAAGATCAACCTGACCATAAACTGGAGTTGTATCCTCCTGCTCGTTGACATAATGTCTTTTAGAACAATTATCAAGGTTCATAAGATCTGCTAGCATGATCATTTTACTATCCTACTGGACACTTTGAAAGGTGTGGAAGAGGACAGGAATGAAAGGATAAAAAGGGGCTAGGTCCCCATTCTTATATATTCCAACCCTGTGGGGTTTTCTGGCCACCATGAGAGGATGTGAGAAGATAACATGACACAGCCGCCTGACCTTTTGAGTGACCATAAATATTCTCACAATATGGTTACCTTCGTGACTTCAGTTCGTTTTATCGGTTGCCATGAGAACCAATTGCCTGTGAAGAACCGACGTTGTCGGCTCCAACACAAAATGAGTGGAGGAGTTCTGCATAGGCACAAACACTGAGGTATCTGGCACTCTATTACTCATGGCACAGTTTGACGGTGATTGATACACAAGGCTCTCTTGTGCTTCCCAATGAAGAGCACCAGACGAAGCCAGCTTCCTCTCTATGTATGGCCCTTCTGCTACGACCCACGCAGCATCTATGCGATTCCTTTGATCCCAGTACGATTAAGTATCATGTCCTTCATCCCTGATCTATGTCTCTTGAATCGCCCCTAACTTGCATTTTAGGGCTTTGTCCACTTCATCATGACGCCAGCACTTTGGGACACCTTGCTGTCAGTCATGGCACCACAGCTCTTGCTCACCTTGCTTCTCTTTGTGTGCCTCTACTTTATCTTCTTCACCATCCATATATTCTGGAGCATTGGCATAATGTGCATAGGACCAATGGCACCACTTATCCTCTTTCTCAACTTCCTTCATCAAGTTGATGCAGTGGCTCAAAGGATTGGTGCTGTATTTTTCTATGAACTGCCTTTGGAGTCATTGTTTGATTTCATCTACGCTACACAATCTCATGGTGAAGATGCCATCATCAGGGCCAAGACTGGAAGAAAGAAGCCACAAGGTAATCTAATCGAGTCATTGACTCTTTGGATGTTTGAGTTCCCAAGAATCCTTGTGACTTGGCCTACAGATCAATTGGTTGTGATTCTTACGATCTGGATGATGGCGATCCCGGGAATCGGACCAATAATCACTGTGCTCATCGAGGCCCCGAAAAAGGGAAGGGCGATGCATGAGCGATATTTTGCCTTGAAAGGATTGAGTTTGAGGGAGATTGAGATCTATCATGATGATATGTGGTGGCATTATTATGTGTTGGGTTTTATGACTGGGTTCTTGGAGACAATTCCCTTCGTTTCAACGTTATTCGTGTTCACCAATAGAACCGGCGCTGCAATGTGGTCGGTTGATCTTGAGAACGCATACTTGGAATCATCTAGAGGTGGAGAGTGGTTTCAAGAAGCTACATCCTTATAGAGTACGAAATTAAATATTGTAAGATAGATTTTTGTTGTGCGATATGGAATATGTAGAGAACAGGCGTTAAAAGGTCATAATAGAATCATCAAAGTAAAATAATTTACTCGTTCTTCTTGGTCAAGCCAATTCTGACAGCCTTGACCTGGGTGTAGTTGTCCAAGGCATCAGCACCCATCTCTCTGCCAATACCAGACTGACCGAAACCACCGAATGGAACCATCTGGTGGAAGTCGTTGTAAGTGTTAACCCAAATGGTACCAGCATTGATTCTAGAGGAGACATCAATGGCCTTGTCAATGTCAGAGGTGTGGACACCGGCAGCCAAACCGTATTCAGAGTCGTTAGCGTACTCAACAACTTCATCAACGGTCTTGAACTTGGAGATTGTGACAATTGGACCAAAGATCTCCTCCTTGACAATTCTAAAGTCCTCCTTAACATCGGCAAAGATGGTTGGCTTGACGAAGAAACCCTTGTCACCATATCTCTCACCACCAGAGATGAGTCTGGCACCCTCCTCCTTACCAATCTTAACGTAGGAGAGGATCTTGTCCAACTGCTGCTGGGAAGTCTGGGCACCCTGGAAGGTATCCTCAGCGAATGGGTCACCAATCTTCAAGTTGTCAGCAGCCTCAGAGAACTCCTTGAGAACCTCCTCGTAGATGCCCTCCTGGACGTAGACACGGGAACCGGCACAGCAAACTTCACCAGAGTTGTAGAAGATACCAAGAATCAAACTCTGGACAGTCTTCTTAACATCAGCATCGTTGAAGACAATGTTTGGAGACTTACCACCAAGCTCCAAGGTAACCTTCTTCAAGTTAGATTCAGCAGCAGCCTTCATAATGTGACGACCAGTAGCGGTGGAACCGGTAAAGGCAACCTTCTTAATCTTTGGGTGACGAGAGATTTTGTCACCGACAATCTTACCGAAACCTGGAACAATGTTGATGACACCTGGTGGAATACCAGCTTCGACACAGAGCTTGGAGACGTAAAGGGCAGACAATGGGGTGGCTTCAGCTGGCTTCAAAACAACAGTGTTACCGGTGGCAAGGGCAGGACCAACCTTCCAAGACCACATGAGCAATGGGAAGTTCCATGGGATGATCTGACCACAGACACCAACTGGCTCACGACGGGAGTAGTTGAAGTGAGTGTTACCAGTCTCAATAATACGACCAAACACCTTGTCGGCCCAGCCAGCACATGATCTGATGTACTTGGAAACGAGGGCAACATCACCACGGGCACAGAGGAGAGACTTACCGTTATCGAGGGACTCGATACCAGCAAGGATCTCAGCGTCACGGTCAATCAAATCAGCGAGCTTGTTGAGGACTCTGGTTCTAAGCTCTGGGTCTACGTTGGACCAATCACCCTTGAAGGCTGCTTGAGCAGCCTCAACAGCAATGTCAACATCGTCATCGCGAGCCTCGTAAACGTGTGTGATCTCCTCCTCTGTAGATGGGGAGATGACTTCGAAAGTCTTCTTCTGGCGGGAAGCGACAAACTCGTTGTTGATGAAAAGACCAGTTGGCTGCTCGTACTTGATACCGTTTGGCAATGTGACTGGGACGGAAAGTGGGAGTTGAGAGTAGAATCTCGCAGCCTTGAGGCCAAGGGAGAGTCTAGCAGCGGAGGCTGCCGATGCGGCTGAGCCTCTAGTGATGGTGGAAGCTCTGAACATTATTTATTGTTTGTGTGTTGGCAGAGCTAAAGCAAAAGCAGGAGCAGGCCCACTGAGGTTTGTGCTGGTGAAGCAAGCGGGGGCAGATAGGGCGATATTTATAATGCAACAGGCCCCCCACTGCTGCTAACTCCTTGGGCGGGGAGGATAAAATCCCCTTGGGGGAGACGGACTGATAGGGCCACACTGGGAAATGGAACGGCTGAATCATATGGGGGAACTTAAAGAAACAGGAAACTTGTTGAGGGCGGCGGTCGCTAGCCGTGCGTTCTTGAAACAAAAAAGGACGGGGCCCGATTGAGTGGGGAAAGTAACAACCGTTGGTTAATGAACCTCGTAGAGTTGTATTTCTCTTAACTTCCCAATGTGTGTATGTGTATGTGAGTCTGTACCTGTAGCTGTGTGTCCACTAGAGGTCTCCCTGCCCTCCCCCAACACGTTCTAAAGTCCGGAATCATGGCGGGGCATCCACTGTGGGGTTCCTTAGTGAGTCTCTGACCTGAGCCATAGGGGCACTTCTGCCCGTCCAAGCCCACGGGCGCGACTAACGGCCTGAAACACTCCGCACTCTACGCAGGAAAAGAGGGGTAATCTTGCTTTTTTCCTTATGCCTATACTGTACTGTTCTGTCTGAGTGTTCTAATTTTTTTTTTTTATTAAATACCAGTTCTGCCTGGAGTTAAGATCAACTCGGATCTTGGTCAGGGCCAGCGCCTAACCGAACAAACATCCACTAAACGCCCTGTCGCCCACGCTCGCAACTCACCACACTACTATAAGCACAGAGAAATTGGTTCCTGTCGTCAAGCTATTCCAAAAGCGGCAGCCAATTCTACCCTGCCTGCCGTTCGACTCCCGGAGGCCGACCATCCCCTATCGCTGCTGGTAGTTTTTTTTTTTGTCGGACTTTCAGCCAGGCTCTGTGTGCGCCGCACGCCACACGCTATGGGGCCGTATAGGCCAAGCCAAGCATTAGTAGTCTATCAATCAGCCTATCGCCGTGGATCCTCCACCGAAATTCCACCGAGCTAGTCTGATCCATGATTCCAAGGGTCCTTGGCCCTCCTGTCCCCCTGGGCCCCCGCTGGTCTGGGGCTAATCACCGAGAAATGCCAACCGTTATTCGTGTTCGGGCCCCCTGCCAGATCGGTCGCATCTCCATCCCCTCAACCACCACCACATCAGTACTGTCGCTCAGGTAGACACACACCTTAGACACCCTAGACACCCTTGCATTGTAAACGAGGGGAAGCCAATCTGAGCGACTTTACTCACCTGACAAACGACGATACAATGTATATTTCGTAGCACCCCTGTTCCGCCCCTCGGGTGTTGGCTTTCGGAAACCCTAAAAAGAATCCCCCTCTCGGACTTCGACTACTTTTAGTCACCGACATGTTCATAATGCAAGTTTTTATATGGAGTCCGACCAACTCTCCATCGGTTTTTAGCTGCGGTTGTTCAACTATGGCACAGCAGCATCAGATAGATTTGTTATTCCTTGTGTTCTTTCTGTCTTTGATGTTGTTGCTTTGTTGTTGTTGTTGGCGCATGTTCAACTTTGTTCGTACGTAGTGTATATATCTATACGCACGCTGGGCGACAACCTTGCGGCAATGGCATCTCTTGATAGGAGAGCTCCAGTTATCTGCTTTAATCGTAATAACGTCTCTTCAGTTCTCTATACCGTGTCAGGAATATCAATGCCTCAATCTCTTTCATCTTTTGTTAGTATCTTGTGCATGTCAAGTGTTGGTCTTTGCAAGTAGTTGTTCCCTTGCATGGCCCGAATGAAGTCTGAGAAACTCACCTTTGTAGACATACTCGCCCTTATCAAGAGCATCATCTAAAGCTTTCCCCTCAACATCCTTATTCCTCATGAATCCAGCTTTCAACTTCTCTCTGAAAAACTGCAATCCTTGTCTGTCCCCATCTTGTGTTAGTCCTTTACCTTGCTATTTGATCTATACACAACTCACGGATAGTCTCGTCCAATCCACAGCATGCGCTTGTACAGCTCTCGTACTCGTGGATCCATTGTGTACGTCGCACTAACTCCAGGAACCTCCAGTGCAAAGGTCCTCTTGGGTAAGTGACCAATGAACTCGCTCCCCATCCTTCAATCAACAATTGGTTTAATATCTGCCACATGAACCCAAACTCCACAATAGAATTCGCGAGAGCCGCCCTGGGGCAATGGGCCCCCAATTCAAAACAAACTAAAGACGCGTCTTTTCATCACCATTCCTATCTTTCTAATCTCTGACTACACACAACCATTCCCGCCAAATGACACCAGAACCAACAAGCTCACAGGACGACTTGACAATCGAAAAACGCAAACGTCACTATCGCTCCCGTACAACACAGACATGGACACCACCATCTGACGATGTTCTTGATTCCATACGCGCCCTGCTCACAATATCCAAGACTGAAACATTGACTCCATTGTTAAGATCAAAGAAGTTGAATGGTGTCAATGCAGAGCTTGAATCGTTCATCGATAAGTTTATGAGTAAGCTGAGTAAGGTCAATATGCCGCCAAAGTTGGATCTGAGGGATTTTAATAAGGACTATCAAATCAAGAGGGAGAAAGTCTTGAAGAAATTGTGTGATGATGAAAGGGAGATGATTGAGGGTATGAGAAATACATTGACCAAAGAGGTGAAAGAGGCAAAACTTATGAATGGATATATTAAGAAGTATGAACAGATGGTGAAAACTGAAAAGAGAAAATTGGAGGAGATGGATGGGGTCCATGAAGATGCAGGTAAGAAAAAATCCAAGAGGGATAGAATCGATACCCTCGACGAAAGCATCACTAATGACAAGGAACTTGGAAGTGTTCTACAGAGACTGGATGTACAATTAGAAAAACTCGAGGAAAGATTTGAACCTTTGCAATCGCTATCCTCGAAACTTGATGATCTGATCCAAGAACTGCCTTGATACAAGAACTTTTTACGATGTAATGATGTTATGATTCGATCCAATTTACACTTCAAGTGATTGTAGTTTCTAATCTGTAAGCCTTGTCTCCATCAAATAGACTTTATAAAAGATCTGATATCGACTCGCAGCTGGCCAACCACCATAACGCGCTGAGCGAAGTAGTATAATATATAGGCCGTTTCTTCTCAAACGCTGGGCATATTGACCCCTTTGAACCCTTTGAGTAAGGTCAAGTCTAGGTACTTAATAAACCTGCGGTATTTTATTCCCTTCTTGTATAACGCTATAAAAATATGTAAAAAGGTTTTGGAGCATTCTTTTAACATTTCAATTTTGACAAAATACTGAACTAGGTCCTATTTCTTGTGAAAAATTTCAAAAACTTCTGGTAATGACATATTTTGACACTTTAATGAAGTTTTTCAAAGTCAGTATTCTATCTCACCAATAAAAGTACATGCGTTTTAGTAAAACTAGCCAATGAATATTTTAGGTATCACTCGATAGTTATTACATTTTAAGTGGTGTCTGGGTGTCTTATAATGATCGGATGTTTTATGACATATTATATAGACCGACCTCGTTCACAGCCACACTATTATCAAAACTACTATGGAGACTGCCCGGATAGCTCATCAAGATATTACATTCTATGATCATTTTGCATCAGACTAAGCCACCATGTTTCTCATTAAACTCCTTCAAAGTCAAACTCTTCAACTTCTTTGTCTCCTTCATTTTACACCCAAAGTGTCTCACGGTCTTCCCATCTTTACCCCAGACAAATACACTGCCCTTAATCTTGGTTCTGCATACCTCACATAGCGTATCATCATCAATAATACACTTCTTGGCCTCCAATTCTCCAATCCGATCCGTCTTGACAACCCTTTGCACTTCGAGAAGAGACTTCTCAAGATTCTTCAGTACATGGCGTTTGTGCTGTACACGAAGGGATTTAATAAGATACGTCTGCAGATCAACAACTTTGAACTGTGGAATGATGTCCAAGATGGTGAAAAGCGGAGTGGTGGTAGCCGTGGTGGAAAGGAGATGCAATATGCTCTTTTGGTCATCCTGCGATTGGAACATGTCAATCAGTGATAGGAAGAGTGATTGGGTGTTGTGGTCCTGCACATACTTGATCGCACTATATGGATCATGGATTTCATCAACAAATATGTGGAGAACATCTGTATGTTTCCCCATACGACTCAACGTGATGGTCTTCAGAACCAGCAAGTGTTGGTGAGCCTCCTCAGGACTGGATGAGATGAGTTTGGTGAACTTGCTGAGAATTGTCTTGTTGTCATATCTTCCAGTCTGGAGGAAGCTATGCAGCTTCTTGAACTGTATCGACTCTGGGTTGGTGTCCAGCTGGATCATATACAGCTCACACAACCTGGTGTGAAATGTTGTAGCTGTCTCATGTAGTTCAAAAATGATAAACTCGAGGAACATCCTCTCAAGATTATCACTCTGTGTCTGCAAGAACTTCATCACTTTGAAGCGATCAAATGTATCCGAATAAGGCGAGTCAATGAAAATTTTGATACCATATCCTTCGTCCTCAGATATCAACCATTTAGAGAAGTCAATGATTAATGGGAGCTGATCACCCTTAAGACGATGTAGATACCTCACGACAAGTTCAGGAGCATCTGAAGCTTTCGCAAGTTCAACAAGAAGATTTAACGCTTCAGTGTGCATTCCACGCTTGAAGTAGAAATCAATGAGTTCATTCATCGAGTTGCGCTCCTTCAGGGTTTTCACGACAAGTTGTGGATCACAGTGGTTTTCGACACGGATGAGAGATCCAATCAAACCTGGGTTGATGAGGGTGTAACACTTGAACAATGTGGTATCAATAGCTGTTTGGATCTGCTCAACTGTGTGATTAGGACCAGTAAATAAGTCTAGTGTGAGGATCCCTTCATGGTAGGGCAGTTCATGGGAGGGCTCATTGAGTAGTTTGTTGAGCTTACGTCTGGTGTCAGTGAGGAAGTGAGTGAGTAGCCGCACAGCCTTTTCATCGATTTCAAGCTCCTCCGTTGATTCCGGATCTCTGATGGATGGTGGATAAAGACTGACGACCTCGAATGGGGATGCGCAAAAGTCCGTGAATATCTGAATAGCAAGTGGGTATTGGCCCATTTGGAAAAGTTGAGTCGCATGGGCAATCTCGAGCTCTCTGAGTTTCTCAGCCTTCCCATCGTAGGACATCTGCCTTACTAGACTGATTGAGGACTCCAAATCTTTGATAGAGTCGATAATTTCCTTCTCATCCAGGAGTGATAGGATAGTGACCTCATCTCGAGTGATAACGGTGACCAGCTTTTCGGTCACGTCCGTGAGTTGAATTTTGTTTAGCTTGAATTCTTGCCAGTCAACTAGCTTTTCAAAGTCATGTATATGAATATGGTTGCCAGTGGTGACGACCAGGAATGGATCGATGGTACCAGTGGCTGTGCCAGACAGTGACACTGGCGTAATTGTTCCTTGTGAGCGAGAGTAGATACATTTACTCGAGCCTCGCGTCAATAAGACGTGATCCTCCCCATATGCCGTGACGTTGATGAATTGTGATCGCAGTGTGAACCCAGCCTTCCAGTCAATTAACTCGATGTTTGGAGAAGATGGCTTGCCATCTGCATCGGTGGCGTGTTCAACCTTGTAGAAGTTGGTCTTAGATGCGACAATGGTGAGCGTGGGCGAGATTGACTTTACATATGTAATATTTTCTGGAAATTTCCACTGAGCCATCATTTCTAGATGATTGTAGAGATATGTGTACACCACAATTGTGTTCCTCATGGCGACGGTGAGTGTGTCCTTGTACACATTGAGCGAACTGACATCCTTGAATGGTAAACGTTCCTGTTCGTCCAAGGTCATATCATAGAGGATAACACGACCAGCAGACAGAACTGCATATCGATCTTTCAATGACAGAAATTCTGTTATGGGTTGGCCAATGGTCAATGGGACGTTTGTTCGAAATGAGAGTGAGGATGGTGAACTATCAAAGAGCAGGACATGACCGTCATTTGTTGCGACGAGAACGTTGTCTGGCGAGCGTAGAAGCGCAGTTGGAGTGCACTGTGGAAGAGCACATCGTGATACTTGCCGCAGTATCGTCATATCTGAGAACACAATTAGTGGTTTGCAGTGAATGACTGTTGTCTACCATTGCTGGCTGGGGTTACTGTTCTTGAACCTAGTCAGTTTGAGAGCGCGACTGGTCACGTGAGATACACGTGTTTGAGGTACAGATGGCACGTGCAACTTGACTCTCCACAGAAGCAATCAGACCGGGGTGCAAGACGCAGTGATGCCGCATTGCCTTTCCCAATAACACCCACTTGGAAGTCACTAGTAACAACGCAGACACTACGTCGGAATCTCTTGCTACGCACCACTTGCTACGCATTACCTGTTTCCCAATTCCTGCTTTCACCCCCACTGAACACGAGCCTGACTTTCCACTGTCACATCCAAGCCCTTTCAAGCCAAGCCGTATTTACTTAGCCATTCACATGTCACACCCGTATCATCCACCTCCCGCGGCCATAGGAAACACCCACCCCAGCACTGGTCCTGTTGACCCATCAGATGGTGAAAGAACTCCGCTTATTGATCACCAGAATGATAGTGCTCGACCAGACGTCTCACCTGTTGTGTCCCAACCAAAGGATTGGGCTCGTAGACCAAGTTTCCTTGGGTTCCAGATTACGGGTTCCTCACAGATTAAGCAATCCCAAGAGAGTGAAAGATTATTCAATTACGTTGAAAAGGCTTCACGCTTGAAATTTGTGAGAGAACTGAGACCAAAGGCCTTGATTGGTGATGTGTGTCGTCTCTACAACTGGTCAGAAGGGTACGTTGATGAAGATCAATTGGAGAAGTTGAAGAATAAGAATCTCAGAAGCTATTATGAGAAGCAAAATGGATTGATCGAGAAGTATGAGGAGGTGGACAAGTTGCTTGATAGTGGTATTCAACAGACCATGCTAAGAAACTACTCTGAGAGAAACGACGGTTCTCATGATTCTGACAATGATAATGATCACCGAGTTTCACGTGAATTGGCTTTACATCGCAGACAGAGTGCTGTTCCTGGTGACATTGACTTGGAAACAGGTAACCTCCTTGGATACAATAGGAGTGATGAAATGTACACTGTTAGTCTTGCTATCATGGTGAACTTTTTTGCCAACGTTGTTTTGTTAATCGGTAAGATCGTTGTTGCTATCTTGACATCTTCCATCTCCATTATTGCTTCTCTTCTTGACTCTGCCTTGGACTTTCTCTCTACATTGATCATCTACTTTTCAAATAAGCTATCTCAAGCCAAGAACAGTAAGGAGTTCCCTGTTGGACGAAACAGACTTGAACCGCTTGGAGTGTTGGTATTTTCTATCATCATTATAATCTGCTTTGCCCAAGTCGGTCTGGAAGCATTCGAGAGATTACTACATGGACAGTCCGGCGATATTGTTGAGATTGGTTTCACATCTGTCATGATTATGATTTTGACAATTGTGACTAAACTGGGCTGCTTCTTTTGGTGTAAGAGTGTCAAGTCATCTTCCGTTGAGGCTTTGACTCAAGATGCCCTTGTTGATGTGGTGTTTAACACCTTCTCCATTCTGATGCCGGTTTTGGGTTATCATTTCAGTATCTGGTGGTTTGATCCTCTCGGAGCTCTTTTGCTTTCGATATACATCATCTATCTCTGGTTCATGACATGCGCCGAACATATCATTAAACTTGCTGGAAGAAATGCTGAAGCTGATGATTACCAGGTTGTTTTGTACCTGTGTATGAGATTTGCAGAGAAGATTGACAAGATTAAAGACATCAGCTGTTACCACGTTGGTGACTCTATCAATGTCGAGGTTGACTTGGTGTTGGATCCAAAATTGGATGTGAAAGACAGCCACGATATTGCCGAGGCCCTCCAGTACACAATTGAGGCACTGCCCATCGTAAACGTTGAGCGTGCCTTTGTTCACATAGACTACACTGTTGGCAACTTTAAGGGCCACTTGGGTTGAATGAACGTCTCATAGGCAGCTTCCATGCTCTGTATGTCCCCTCGCACACTTAAATGATCTTGTCCAAAGGAAGATGGTTCGCGCCGCACGTCTTGCCCGTCCGCATAATGCGCCATGCAACTCTACTGGGTTTTACGAGTTTCCCGATGCAGCAGTGATACAATGGGACACGTCCGCGCCCTTGCCCCCCAGCCTGAGACGACAATGGCCCCTTTCGGTTCAAAAATATCGCTTTGAGATGTCTAAGAAAGTGTCTGAGGAAGTGAGACACGTAATCAATTTGCTGGCCCTCGCACTCTAAGACGGCAACCTTTGTGGGTAAACCGCTACAACTGTAATTACAATCTGCTCATATCGCTGTATGTCTAGGTCAATTGGAAACATAATAGCCCATGTAATAGCCCATGTGCCTTTTTGGCATTAGGGTCAGTCAGCGTAGTGTTTAAACAAGGGCCAATCGAACATGATCACCTACTCTCGACTGAACAAGCAGAATGTAGCTAGTGTGCCAGAATTGCAAGTATGGACGTTATAGCGAATTTTAGTGGAATTAGTGGAAGTAATCTACTGGGTCACTTAATAAGAATATAGCACATCCATCGCACCTTGTGTGCCCCACATATTCATTAAAAGTCAATCGAGAGCCCCACAAAGTTGCATATTCATAGACAGGACACACAGTGCTCGGATATGTAATGGTCTGATCCATGACGGCGATGCACAGCTGTGTTTCAGGACAGTGTGTCTTCAAGGGATAGACATAGAGGAAGAACTTTAACCTTGTCGACTACCATACGCACCAGGTTCTTAATATGACTGAAGGCAGGGTATCGTTTAAGGAGACGTAATTGTCTCTCTATAGTTTTGTCTTGTGGGAAAAACAATACTGCAGTGAAATTGTATGGCCTGTGCTGGTAGAACTAAACGTGTACCGCATAGCAGCCGATTTTGAGACATGCCCGCATTTCTACAAAAATGTCCGCAATACCCTTCAGCGGCTGACAGAAAGTAAGTCTAATGCTTTTGAAAATGTCTGGGTACCACTGCTTGGAGTCTAACACGTTGGATCATATGATTTTCCTGACACATTGCAAACGCGGCCCAGGTGCAATTACTTTTGGGTAACTTAACCTAATGAAAGGGAGATTTACGTAATTCCACGACTTTTCATACGCAGGAAAAGTCATCTCATCGGCGTTGCACAGGTACGGCAAGAGATAAGAAACACACTTACTAAAGACAAATCTTCGATTTGCCACACTAAACGTGTTCTTTGGGATTCCAAGATGCGTCCGCTTTCCTCTGTACCTGTGAGTAGGCCCCTGACCATCTTTCTTCAACCCAATCACGGCGGGATGGGACGGGTGCGTCATCTGCAGGCACAACAGGACCAACTGATAAGGCGAGTGATCACATCCCCACCTTCTTGAAAACTCTGTTCCCCTGCGGGTGTCTGGCTAGGCGAAATGCTCCTTTACACGCTATTTGCCTCGAGTGTGGCGGGTATTCAAGATGGGGTAAGCTTAAAGGCGACTTATCACGGCAATATGCCCCTTTGTAGTATGATTGATAAGACGCGTACCTGTGTATGACGCGTTCCTGTAAAACACGCGTCGCCACTAATTTACAACTACTCGTTGAAGTATCATACTAAAATTATTGTTTATTAATTAACAGCAAGAGCAGACCCAGTGTTATAGTGTATAATCTAGCCAGATTCCCAAGAAATGATTTATAGGAGCAATGTCATTTGTGTGCAAGAGCTCTGCGTAAAAGCAACAAAGACGGAAAAGAAAAAAAGTACAAACTTGAAGCGAAATGAAGAGCAGCAATAGTAGAGATGCGTAAGTGGTCAAGTGACTGTAACAACGGCAATGTGTAGTGTGTTGGCAAAGCCAAGAATTGAAGAGAGAGAAATCAGCAATGGAAAGGTTGTTGAGTTGTGTGATTGTAATGCGAAGGATGTGCGTCATTGAAGTATGATTACAAGTGTCATGAATGGATGGATCGGTGAAGGTGGAAAAAGTGATTCATCTGATGCAGACTCTGTCAGCACCATTTGGTTCATCTGACTTGAAGAAACAGTACTTCTGCAGGAAATCGGAGTAAGTCTGTGGAACACCATTGGATGATGATGGTGGCTTGATGGTGGATGAAGTGGAGGATTTAGTCAGCGTCTCAGATGATGAGTTGGAGCTTGTCTTCTGAGTAGACATAACAGATGACGAAGATGAGGAAGTGAAGTTGGAGTCGAACCACTTCATCTTATTCGGGGAATAATTGAAGTAGTCGGTATCCTCTGAGAAGTAACGACCACTTGTCATGACTTTTGGAGGTGTGTTGATCTTAGCAGAGACAAAGTTACTGTCAATGGCAGCGGAGCGACCAGAGTTATTGCGCTTCTTGACAGGAAGCTGTTTTTTCTCTGGAGCACGGCTCTCCAACTGGAACTTGTAGTTCTCAGAGTTGTTGTTGTCATAGTACAAGCTGAATCCACCAGAAACATACTTGACACAAAGCTCAACCTTGATTGGGGTGGCGGAGTTCTTCTTCAACATTCTTGAAGAGTTCATCATGATCGACTTATTCAAGTTGATCTCAAAAGTGAATTGGTCTCTGTTAGAGTCTAATGATCTCTTGTAAGAGCCGGTAACCAAGTAGATCGATTTCCAAGAATCAGTAGTGAATTTGACTTCAACATACTTTTCAAAAGTCAAGTTGGCAACTTCAACAGTACCTCTGAGCAAGTTGTCTGAAACTTTCAAAGAGGTCAACTTGACGACTGGCAAGTTGAATGAACTGGAGTTCGAAAAGAGGTCAAAGTTCATGTTACTCATCTTCCACTTTGATGTTCTTACCTTGCTCTTATATGTGAAATAATCCTCTTCGCTGTCGTCCGAGTCTGAAGATGAGTTGCCGTAAAAGTTGGAAGAGTTCAGTTCAAATAAAGCTTTTGGACGACCATATGGCCCATCAAACTCATCATCAAGGTCAGGGGATTGCTCGGGAGAGTTATCCAAGGAAATGGCAGATGGCCTAGCATACTCACTGAAGGTTTTGACCTTCTCCAAATCAGTGGAGAATCTGACTGTCTTTGCAGATGGCATCGATTTACATCTAGTCAAGCCCGGTAATTTTAAGGAAGACTTCAGACGGCGAACAACCTTGGCAGAGTTAGTGTCTGTTGTGAATCCGGTAGTGTCGTCGTACTTGGATGTTAAACTGGACAAGGAAGTTGCACTCAGGTCAGTTGCAAGTTTTTCCATGAATGAGTCGGTTGGTGTCTTTGGGACGCATGAGCTATTCTTGTCTGCGTCTGATGCAACACTGGTGAGGTCGTCAGATCTATTTTCGCTGTTGGGAGACTGGAGGTTCAATGTGGAAGTGGAGGATGCAAATCTTTGGACGATGGTAGCAAGGGAAGAGCTTGAGTTGTTGTAAAATCTTTGAATTGCCTTTGAGTCTTCACTGTTTTCATCAAAGGATGTGACGGAGGAAGAGGAAGGGGTGAGTTTTGGCGTGGTTGTGAAGTTTGAAGTCTCACGGGACTCGTCCGAAGGGAGGTCATGAAGCGGCTCGGCAGCATGCTTTAGGTTGAGCAATAAAAGAGACTCCTTCGTTAGGGCTTGAGGGGATGAGCGCTGTGGGAAGGAGAATTTCTCGGAATCATCAGTGTCATTATCCTCCTCAGTTGTTTCATCGGCATCAACGGCACGAGTTGGAGGCGAGGTCTTCGAGAGGGCCGAGTAGGTGTACGCTGGATCAGCGAGGTTTTGGTCCATAGCAAGGACAGAGTGGTTCTCCAAGGGCGAGACCGGGGTAGCCGCTGTGTGGTTGGTAGAGTTGGTTGAGGTGGATGGGTGAGTGGTAGCTGTGGCGGTTGTGGACTCCATCGTAGGTTTCAAAGATAATGCGCGACGCTGGGGTGACTTTTTTTTTTTTTGTTAGACGCGGAAGGCGCAAGGCCGTGACGAGGGGAGCAGGGAGGTGCGCGTTTGATGGAGCAACGTGGGGGGCCCAGTGACCTTTTTAGAGTAGATGTTGATCTTGTATAGCTGTGACAGCCCCGGCAGATGGTGATGTCTGTGAAGAGTAGCCGATGAGGGTGTCCAGGGCGTCCGCTGAGAGCTTAAAGGGTGGCGATCTCAGGGCGATGAGAAAGGGGAGCTCGCTTGGGTTGAAAGGGGGGAAAAAGGGGGAAGATGGGCCGTGGAAGGAAGGATGGCCAGAGGCAGCTCAGGTGGACAGACTGGGCGCTTGGTAAGGCGTTGAGGTGCAGCAGTCAGCTCTGGCGTGTATGATGAGTTGGAAGAAGAGAGGATTCAGGCGTTCTATAGGTTCGAAAAGAGCGGATGGTTGTCTTCTTTTGTATGATAAATTCTTTGCCATGTCCCTTTTTGATCTGACGCATGGCCCCACTTGCAAAAACTCTATGACGCGCATATACATGCATGTGCGCGCAGCAGTCGCAGTGAGATTGGGACAAAGCAGCACTATTGAGGGGTCGGTTTGTCCGATGACACGGCCCATGAATGTTTTATTTGCCGCCGCGCCCTATGAAGCCTGCTCTCCGCTCTGCTCTCCAGACTGTCTTGCACCAGGAGGCAGGAGGGTGGCTGGAGAGACAACATGCGGTTGGGTGTGATTTTGGAATCCAGCATCGGGTGCAGTTTCGGAAGGGGCCTTCCCGCCCCGACCGTCACGAGCCATGGAAATGTAGGAGGGAGAGCGATCACTAAACGATTAAAGCGTCCAACAAGAAGCATGAGGTTGACTCAAATGGTTGCTAATGATTAGCCCTTACAGACACATACACATTATTTGAACTGGAGGGGGCCTGATCATGTATGCGGGTGGGGGTGCTGGAGCCGTCCCGCAGATGCGAGCTTGATTTACAGCGCTTTTTCTCTTTGACTTCTCTCAACCCTCCGACTCCCCAACAATGAAAGAAACATATATACCAAGTCAGAGGCCACAATAATCATGGCAGGCTTCTCTTCTCACGAGTGGTTCAGCTGTCCTCGTCATTTCCGGGTCATTCTCAATGCTTTGTGTCACACAATCAGTAGACTTCGTTACCGGACCGGTCCAAGCGCCTAGCGCCTATTGTGTGGAAGGAGCCTATAGTGAACGATGACAGGAGGTATGGGTGATGGCCGCGCTGTGAATGCCCAGGTTGAAGCCAAGCGCTAGGCGAGGACAAGAAATGTTGGGTTTTCAGCTGACCCTAGACCTGGCACCTAGAACAAAGAATATTTTGCCAGGTCTCGAGATAAACTTCTGACATGTTTTTTTTTTCTTGTCAATTTATTCTCTGCACGTTAAAATCACGGGATTGGGTGACAATCCTACCTTAAAATTTTGTCGGCTCCCGACAGACAATCCAACAAGAGGCACAAGGCACAAAAAGAGGAGATCACATCAGCATCGGTGTTCGCGGACGGTCGAGAACCATCACGACATTCCGCTAGCGCCGAGGGGAGAGGAGAAGCGAGATAAAGATACTAGCAGATAGTCTCGGACCGAGACCAGCCGGTAGCCGATTTAGCTTAGACAACTGGCACCAGCATTCCCCTCTTCACTCTCATCATCCATTGGTGGCGGCTGGAACAAAAAAAAAAAACAGACATTTAGCTGTCCTACTCCTCACGCGTGCGTTGTACGCACGTCAAACCACATACGAAGGAGGCTCGCGCAGAGAAAGTTGTGGGCCCTGTAGTCGCATTGTCAGCTCTTACGATCGTGAACTAGAGAAGCCATGAATCTGTCATTCATGTGTTGTCTCTTAAATGAACTCACACCATATCTCGTACTCTGCTACCTGTTTTTCCTCAAGCACTATCTGTCTTTTGATTTATACAAGGTGGGCCCCTCTTTAGCTCTTTAGGTCGGAGATCCGCGTTGGTCCATAGAAAAAAGAAAACTCACTACGACACGTATTTCTCCTTGTGGGTAAAACTTTTTTTTTTCGTGTCGCATATACTTCGCCGATCGGACACTGATGGCCAGCTCATGGTCACATGGTCTCAGAGTCCATTAGGTCGCAATTAAACGATATCATTACCCGCTGTCCATATCAGACGCACCCCAATCACCAAGTTAGAGCCGACTGACGTCAATGTGTTCCACTGATAACGTGTTGTTGACTCATGACGTGACAGGAGTCAGGCGCGACTCACCTTTGTCCAAGCGATTTTGACATGTCTCGAAGCTCAAAGTCTCGGATTGCAGCGGGAAACACCTTCGCGCCGCGTCTTGTTGGGCAGCCACTTGATCTTACCCTTGGAAAACAATCTACCAACAAACAGATCCTTTAAAGTTTTTGCCTAGCACATAAATAAGACACAGCGACCAGCAGCCACACATCCCAGTGGGTTGGCTGCTTCAGCGTTGTCCTGTGTTTATACCATACCGACATAATGTCGGTGACATTACCCAAATAGGATGACAGAGCTTACTACTGCATACATATTATGCAACTGCACCCTGGTCATCGACCCACTTGTTTGTACTATGCTTGCTCTACAGCTAGCCCTCGAGAATCTTTAATGTTCTGTCTCGACTGCCTCCATGGGAGGTGGGCAGACGATAGGGACAAATATATGTCCATGGACATCGTTATCGACCTATATCATCACTCAGTTCTAAGAGATAACGACATAATACTCATAGAAGATACCTACATTGTAAACACTTCTCAATTAATATTAATCATGATCATATCCTCTACTACTGAAAAAATGCACAACAGTACAAAACTGCATGTCGTATACAATGTTATAGGCACCCGAGCTCACTTACCGACAGACTCCTTCAAAGAAACAATTCTGTTCAACACAATCTTGTCATCAGAAGTGTCCTTATCCAAGGCAAAGTAACCAACTCTGAGGGCCTGGAATCTAACAATCTCCTTGCCAGCAGTCTCTTCAGTCTCCTTGACATCAAACTCACTCTTGTTCTCAGTAACGTTCCATGGTGACTTCTTAACAACCTCGTCAAAGGCTGGCTCAACAATCGAGTTCTTGAAAACCTCCTCGGAGTTAGGGTTGATATCAGCAAGGTATCCATCTGGGTGGGCAGATGGGTTCTCAGAATTGAACAACTGGTTATAAACTCTCGTCTCGGAGATCTTAACTGGAGAATTGTGCTTAGCAGAGTTTGGAACCCACTGGATGAAAGTCTTTGGCTTCTTAACAACATCCTTGTCATAGTGAACAACGATCTTTGTAATCTTACCATCGGCATCTTTCTCAAGAGACTTGAAGCTGATGTTGAATGGCACCTTCAACAAACCAACTGGCTGAGATGGGGTCAATCTGAAGAACTCCTTATCAGTCTCATCCTCAGAGAAGTCAGATCTGTCAATGAAAATTCTCTTGACAAATGGAACCTTTCTTGTTCCAAACTTGTCGTTACCTGGCTTGTATGGAATCTCCAGAATCTCTTCGAAGTCCTCGTCAACGTTCTCAATCTCAACCTCAATTGGGTCCAACACCAACATCAGTCTTGGGACAGACTCTTCCAAGAACTTACGAATCGAACTCTCAAATCTGACAACCTGAATGTTGGTTGTACTGGTGGTCACACCCAAGGTGTTGATAAAGTTGAGAATGGCACCTGGTGGAACACCACGACGCTTGATGGCCTCCAATGTGAAAAGTCTTGGATCATCCCAGCCACGGACATATTTTTCATTGACAAGCTTTGCAATCTTTCTCTTAGACAACACTGTACCAGTGATGTTCAAACGACCATATTCTCTCTGGGCTGGTCTGTACACGTGTAGGGTGTCACACAACCATTCGTAAGATTCTCTGGACAGGTAGAACTCAGTAGTACACAAACTGTGTGTGATGTTCTCGAAGGAATCGACCAAACAGTGTGTGAAGTCATAAGTTGGGTAGATCTTCCATTTATCACCAGTTCTTGGATGTGGAGCATCCAACACTCTGTATGCAATGAGATCCCACATCTGAGGAGATGGGGAGGTGAGATCCTGCTTCATTCTCAAAATAGCCTCACCAGGCTTGTATGCACCATCCCTCATCTTTCTGAACTCTGCCAAGTTCTCTTCAGCTGGCAAGTCACGGTGCTTACAAGCGTGTCTCTCACCACCTGGTGTACCATCCTCTTTGATACCTCTACCTCTTCTGATCTCCTCAGAGGTACACTTACAGACGTAACCCTTACCACAGTTAATCAATTTCTCAGCGAGGGCATACAATTCGTCAAAGTAGTCAGAAGAGTACGTGATCTTCCATGGAACGAATCCGAGCCACTTGACCATCTTCAAAATACTCTTGAAATAAATATCTTCTTCAGCCTCAGGGTTGGTATCGTCATATCTCAAGTAACAAACACCATCACAGTGCTTAGCGTAACCAAAGTTGACGAGAATGGCCTTGGAGTGGCCAATGTGCAAGAATCCATTTGGCTCTGGTGGGAAACGGGTGTGAACCTTGTTGTTGACGGCCTTCAAATGCTCCACCATCAACTCTGGGAAAGCCTGTGGGTTCTCACCAACCTTGTGGAGATCACCAAGGAAACCCTCAGTGAACATGGATCTGACGTTCTCCGGCTCATCAGACTTCTTCTTATTAGCGGCAGCAGCGTTGGCAGCTGGTTTCTTAGCCTTCTTCTCCTTCTTGATCACATCACGCTCATCCTTTGGGCCAAGCAAGTTGAGGAACTCAGCATCGATGATTGGCTTGAAAGAGGCGGCATTGGCCCACTTTAACTCTGGGATGTTTCTCACACCGGCCATGACACCTGGGAAAGCCTGGTATCTCTTGGTGGTGATCTCTTCTTTGTTGGCCTCAATGTACTTCAAAACCTCAGCCTTGACCTGGTCTTCAGTGACAACAATGCCAACACCAGCGGCCTTGTTCAACTCCTCGACAGTGGAATCATCGCCCTTGGCCTTGATGTACTTGAAACCTTCATCAAGCTGAACGGATGTCTTGATGTCACCTTTCAAGATGGCATCAGTGAGAAGGACACGCTTTGGAATCTTTTCACCCTTAGAAGACACAGCAAGCTGATGGAGAAGGAGTCTCTTTGACTTCTCAAGTGGGTATTCGATGGTCTCAGTTGCCTCCGCCAAAACAGACTCAAGGGAGCTCGAGGTCTTCTTGTTCTTCAAGATCTCTTTAATCTTGACATCCTCAAGACCAAGCTTTGTGAAAAGAGCAGATAGCTCTTCAGTAGACGACATTGTTGGAAATGGAAGGTCCAATCCCAGAGATATCTTCATCATCAAGTCGGAGTTGGTCATCGCATTTTTTGGTTGAAGGACCGTTAGTGACACGCAAAAATATGGCAGTCATGTACCCTTTAAAGGAGCCGCGTGCCCCCCGCGTTTTGAAAGCAGACGCGTGGGAGCACTGGCTTCACTCTTCATAGAACATTTCTTGCCCTTTAAGATGGAAAACGCATTAGTTTTCCATATGGAGACTCTAAAGTCCATCTTGGACTTGTGTGAGAACGGAATAGTTGCTTCAGGCTGGACTAGGAGGTGCGCACGACACCGTGAATGAACGAAGCACACCGGCGGCTAACCGTCTACTAACACAGTTGGAAAGGATTCCAGCACAGAGAAGGCATGACTTATTCAAGTTCATCGATGATCCAGATACTGAGGTGGATGACGATTTTATGAATACATTTGATAGTATTGTGTCCAACTTGGGTGGCAAAATTAACCTCAAGCTCTTTGAACTCGTCTTGAAGATTGGGTTGAACTTCACCACGCCAGATAATGATAGCTATTGGTTTGCCCTCTTCGTGCGTCGTCATACCCAAAATCGTTCTTCTTTGGTGAATTTTTCCTACTAACACATGCAGAACTGTAATGACTATGGTAACATGTTTGACGACCCAGAGATCTGTTCCCTCCTTCTTGATGAGGTCTTCCTGCTCAACACCAACAGCTGGAAGGCTGCTTGTCTCTTGTGCATCTTGATACAAGACTTTGCGGTTGCCAGAAGGCATATATCTAGAATCCTTGCTAAGACATCTACGCGTACCTTTAGCTTTTTCAAGAACTTGAAAGACTATGTCGCTGCTGCATACGTGACGGAGTTGTTGTCCCACTTGAATGCCCCTAATCTAACAGCCCAACTCTTCCCTAAGGATTTAGAAGTCAAATTAGACTCTCCTGTCAGTGCCAATGACGAATCGTGTACCAGATTCCTTTCGCAGTTCCCATCGGCTCCATCAGTTTGGCATCTTTGCTCCTTCAGTATTGAAGGGTTGGTTAAGTCTGGTCAAACCATCTGTCAGTTGTATACAGATTTCTTGCTCATAATGGTTGATTACAATGAATCCATCTCTCCACTACAGCTTTCTCTCGCTGATTTGGGAAATATCCAACAAACAAGCAGAAAGATAACGTTCCGTTTGAAAGAAATACCACAGAAGACCTTGTTGTCTCTAAATATTCCAAAGCTCACAACCGTTGACTTGGAGTTCACAACTATTGAGCTGGCTAGTCAAGCCTTGGAACAGCTCACGCAGGGATCCGAAAAGATTGTAACTTCTACCCCTAGAAAAGTTAGTGTCGTACAAGACTTCATCAGTGTTACGGATAATATTTTTGAAGAGGATCAAGAAAAGGACGGTGATCCCTTCTGTGGTGGATCAGATGATCCGATTTATTCATGGCTGCAGCCACCTCCCCCTACTGAGAACATTAGGGTGCCTGTGGCTACTCAATCAGAGAACTTTTCTCACTCATACATTCCAGAAGATGAGACATTGTTTGGCCATGCTGTGACAAACACCACTAAGGATACCAGTGCCTCCAGGCCTGGCAGATCTATTAATGAGGTTATGACTGAGACCTCTAGCAAGCCCACCTCTGATCCATCCGTAGTCTCTAAGGACTCAAATCTCGCGTTTACCAAGTCTTCGGCTGTGGCTGAAGTCCCAGACAGCTTGGATATCGCCTTGGATGAGATTGACAAGACCAAACTGCAACAGCTTGTGGAGGCAGAGAATACTCTATCCTCATCTACAAAGACAGCTGCTCTGGCAAAGAAATACAAGCTGAAAACCACAGTCAAAAAGCCAAATGCGAAGGCTCCAACTGCTAAGAGAAGAGAGTATGAAGATGTCTGGAGTTTTGAAGAATTGGAGGTCTCAGAAGAGTGCCCATCTAAGACACTCAAATCGAAGTCCCTCAGGTTGCTAAACAAGAGCAAGCCTGACCTGGAGAGGAAGGACAACGAGCCAGTAAAGACAAAAATCCAAAAGAAGTTGGAGAATCCGGAGGCTATCATCCCTGAGTTGACCAAGGACCTCATTGGTCCATCCAGCGAGGGTCATTCCATCTTCCAAGACACTTTCTCGGGTCTTACGTCACCTGTGGTATCTATGCATGCCAGAGCGGCATCAAGAATCGCTTCCATGGTGGCTGACGAGATATTGGCCGCAGACCTTGGTTCATCCTCGAATGCACCATCCCCAAAGAAAAGAGTTTCGACTGATGACGCCGACGACTCATATCAGCCATCTGGTAATCTCAACAAGAAGCTTAAAGCTGCCTCGAGCAGTACGAATGAGAAAATGGTTACAGGTACCATGAAGAGAATTACAAGGGGTGCTAAAGCTGCTAAGCTTGAGAAGGTGGAAGAGATCTTGGAACCTAAAGAGTCAGCACATGTTTCTAGTCATGATGGAAAGAAATTGACTGAAGGTAAGCGTGTGAGTTTGGCTCAGATATTCGAGTCAGCTGAGGGAGAGACTGAACATACCACGGCAGCTCTGGGACAAACGAAGAAGAAGGCTGTTCCAAAGAAGAGCACCACCAAGGCAGATAATGGCAGAGCCAAGCCTAAGGACACTGGCTACACTTCACCACTGCCAGAGATCTCACAGTCACTCTCACAAAAACCTAAAGATTATGGGGAGTCACTACAGAAGCCTGTATCCATGCCGTTGTCGTCTCACCGTGATCTCGCACCTACTGACCGTCCAGCAGATCATCTCCCTGTGCCACCCGTGTTATTGTCTAAGCCCGATCTGCACAGCGCTAGTCAGTTGTTGTCTGAGGCATATACTAGTACTTTACAAAAACAAATCTATGAGTCCATCAATGCTTTCTCCGCCCAGTTGGTTACCAAGATCGAAATCATCAACGATGAGATAAACAAAAAAGTGATGGCTGACTTGGCTAACAAGTACGAGAATCTTTTCAGAGAGTTAAAGGGAAACTTCCAGAAAGATGTAGATGAAGTCTGTTCATTCATTCATGATGTTAAGGGCTTGTTGAATCTCCCAGAGCAGGAGTTGGTGAAGCGCTTGAAGGAGAAGCATGCTGGTAAGTTCGCTCATGGCTGAGTCTGCTATTGCGTTTTGCTACCCTTCGTTGCCTTGAATTTAGCATATAGCTGTTTCAATATATATCTGTTGCTTCTGGACCATCGGCCCTCTAGACAAGCGCTCAGTCTCCTAAAATATGAGGAGGGATCACCTCATCTGGTGGATCTATCGCGCACTACGTATGCACAATCTAATCAGCTTTACCCGGTCACTCATGGCAGAATGGTGGCCAGCCGCGAGAAATGGTCCGCGCCGCATCTCATTGTGGTGTCTGGGTGTATTTTAGAAAAATCGCTGGGTCGGTTTGATTTTTCAGCTTTTTCTTTTCGAGGGGACTCACGACGAGCAGTGCTAGAGTTAAGAGCATCAGCATTCAAAGTATCAAGATGGTAAGTGACAAATGAGACCACTGCCAGAGACCACAAGAGCCATCATATATTGCACACAGCGTTCTATGGAGACCTCTTTTAAGCACATACAACGCGTCTGGAGATTGAAGCATATGGGTCATCCACGACCTTCCCCTGGACGACAAAGGGCCCACATACAGAGACTAGGGCACAGAGGACCCATACTTATTCGATCTGTCCGTTTTTCGAAGTCAGAAGACCGAACCAGTCATTTCTTAACCCACGTTTAAGGTTGCTTCAAGTCTACCTGTGATGGCCTCTTGGGCTCAAAGAGCAGCATATGATCCGCATCTATATCTTGTTCACGGAACTAACAATAATTACAGGACACTAAGACCCCAGTTACCCTTGCTAGAGTTAAGAAGGTTCTCGGTAGAACCGGTTCCCGTGGTGGTGTCACCCAGGTCAGAGTTGAGTTCTTGGACGACTCTTCCAGAACCATCGTCAGAAACGTTAAGGTATGTCAAGATTACAAGCAAAGCGCTACTCTCACACCTTTTACATGAGCTTAAACTAACAAATATTACAGGGCCCAGTCAGAGAGAACGACATCTTGTCTCTTATGGAGTCTGAGCGTGAGGCTAGAAGATTGCGTTAAGAGGTTTACAAGTTTACGTTATCGGTCAATGTCGCTACTTAATTTATGAAAACACACAAAAGAAGATGGTGAATTGATTGAATGTACATTTGTTTGATTCGGTTATTTGGTCCTTATCCGATACTTACGCGTTGATCTATATCATATCACGCAAGGTATGCCTAGTAGTAGCATGTATGGGGCTCCCCGCGCTGCCAAAAGAACAGTCACAGAATCCCGAAACGGAACCCACACCTGGACACCACCGTAGTACCCACCTAACGTTTCGCGCTTGGGACCTCCCTCGCGGCGCCAGCGCTCACAGAGTGTGCGTACCGAAAAATTCCGGTTCTAGTTGGGGTTCGCGATGCCTCGAAAAACAGCTTGCGAAAAGGCGCTTGAATACATAGTGTATCGAAGGTGAAGAGCCTGTCTAACCATCAGATACCCCTCCACAATGGCCCAGAGAGTCACCTACAGAAGAAGAAACCCATACAACACCAGATCTAACAAGATCAAAGTCGTCAAGACTCCAGGTGGTAAGCTCGTTGCTCAGCACGTCAAGAAGTCTGGTACCAGACCAAAGTGTGGTGACTGTGGCACCGCTCTCCCAGGTATCTCCTCCTTGAGACCAAGAGAGTACGCTCAGGTCTCCAAGACACACAAGACCGTCTCCAGAGCCTACGGTGGTTCCAGATGTGCCAACTGTGTCAAGGACAGAATCACTAGAGCCTTTTTGATTGAGGAGCAGAAGATTGTCAAGAGAGTGTTGAAGGAGCAGGCCGAGAAGGAGAAGAAGGCTGAGAAGAAGGCTTCCAAGTCCAAGAACTAAGTATTTGCAATAGCATTGCACTAGTTTGACGAGATTCACGGAGTTCTGTTCTATTTGTTTTCTATTTTGCTCATGTTTTGCACACTGCACTGTTCGCCATTCACATACAGATTTCAAAAGTTGCTCTTCTTTCCCATAGATGCACAACGCTGAACACTTGCACAAGCACATTCACACGCATATATCATCTTTATCACTTGGGTTTAATTGGGTTTTGTACTTGCACGTAATGATCATGTTTTCTTGACGACTTCTTGCCGTAGTTTCTACTTTGTTCACCACATCGCTCCCGAGCACGTAGTTCCGCGTTCAGGCGAAGAAATGAAGCTCAACTAGCTGCATGCGGATGTACCCTGAACATCTAATCATCTGTGATCTCCTCGTGCTCTCGCCCAATTCACCCTGTACACATAAACATCGTGACATGGGTGAGCTGCCATCCAAGTACTCGGACGCTGGCCTCAGCGAACATGATCAGAAACGAGTCATTACCGTTGGTGAGCCAAGACACAAGAGACCAATCGGGGCCATCAAGATCGAAAAGAGAGTGCAAGATGAGCTCTCAAACCACGAGACATCCAATCACAGTAATAAAAAGCATGCTGATGTAGACACTGATGGAGACATCCCAATGATTGGGATGGATGATGAGGAGGAGGTTCAGATCATCACGGACTACGTTACAGGCAAAAGGGAAACGATACCGTCACTCTCCACTGTGAGCACCAGAGCCCCGTCATATGAGAGAGATGAAGTAATCACAACAATTCCCGTACAGCCTCAGCTTAAGAGACAGACATACTTGGTCTTGGATACAAATTTCATGATATCCCATCTTGACATTGTGGACAAGTTAGCCAAATTGCACACACAATACCATCACGTCATTGTCATCCCTTTGACAGTCGTTAAGGAACTTGATGGCCTCAAAGAGTCAAGTAGGACCAACAATGGAGGCATTGATGGCGTTACAGTTGGCCATCTGGCTCGCTGGGCTAATGACTGGATCTACGCCAAGCTGGCTAATATGGACAAGTCTGTAAGAGGCCAAAAGTTAAGAGAGAAGCTTGAGCCATCAGCTGTGAAAGATGACGCAATCTTAGATTGTTCTCTATACTTGAAGGAGAAAGAGAATGCACTGGTGGTATTGCTCTCAAATGATAAGAACCTCTGCATGAAGGCACTTACTAATGAAGTCCTCACTGTCTCCTACAGAAAAGGCATGACAGCTGAGTTGATCTCACAGACGGTATTTGAGGAGAACAGAATGGAATCACCAATCAGACAGGAACCGATAGACTTAACTCCAGTACCCCATGTTCCACAGCTGGATGGCTCCCCAGGGGCTAGTATGGGGCCACAACGAACACAGGTGTATCATAACAGTCAGACTTCTGAAGGACAACCAGACCATTGTGACATGGAAATTGACCAAGAACCTACAACATCCACCACTCCCCAATCCAAGGTCGTTCCATTGACACCAAAAGTAAACTTTTCAGATGCCAGCGAACAAGTCTTCAAGGAAACGCAGAAAGTTGTACTGGACTGCATTGACTACTGCATGAATGAGGAGTATGGAGAAGACGGTATTGAGCTCATAGGCTATACCAAGTCCAAAGTTCTTACCTTACGAGACGCAGCAGAGACGTTGATCAAATACTGGGTCAGTGTTTTTACAGAATATTTTACACACTCCTCATTTACACCATTTAATAGGAGGGGCAAGCGGACTCCACGATTTACTGGGATCCCCGTGACACAACCCGAGTTGAAAGATTTCGTGGAATATTGGAGTGAAGTGCTAACTGCATTATATGTCAAGAGGAATGAAAAACAAAATGAGGCACTAGAGAAGATCATAGAGAGATGGAAGGGGTTTGCAAACGCCCACTACGTCGATGATTAAGATGTGAAGTGTCATATGAATTCATGAGCATGCATAGGGACGAACGTGGGGCTAGTTCAATGTAGAACCAGTAAGACACTGGTCCATTAGATGCAAGAAATGCGGGTATCAATAGTTGCGTGGTGCCTTAATTGGGCTGTATGTTGGCTGATGGGCCACCCTCTTCTTTTGACTGACTCCGAACGGGTTGGACACCGAGCTTTTCTTCTTGCCTTTCTTGGGGGAAGCACTATTGGAGGCTGGCGGTGTAGGAGAAGCAATTGGCGTAGAGCTGCTGCGTCTACTTGGTGAATCAATGGGTTGTCCATCTGGTGAGTGAATCCCCGGTCCTGGTGAGTTTTTGGTATGTAGTTCATTGACACTATCAACTGACGAAGTTCTGTTGTGCTCATTTGGGGATTGCATCAGTCTGAAGGTCTCAGCTTCTTGTGATGCCCTTTTCTTCAAAGCCAGCAAATTACTATCCTTGAAGAGGCTTCCCAATGTGTATGTTTGAGCTTCGTTGTTAGACTTGAGGAAGTCATCCCAAATATCCATGCCATGGAACTTGGTGTGTACATGTTCTTCCCAGCTCTTAACAAACTTCTGCGAGTCAAATGGTCTGGATGCATGTTTAGTGGATCCATTCTCCAACAATGTTGGTATCTGGTTCCCCAAATGCTCTTTGAGGATGTTGATCACCTTGTCTTTGGACTCTAACTCCTTGATCAACGCTTTAGTGAACTCATGCAAAGCAAATGTGACAGTGGACTCGTAAAGAGCCAGGTTGCGAATGATTGAGAGAGCACTAACCTCTGGTAGTCGATTGAACTCGAATTCCCAGGTGAGTTCAGCCTCGGGGACCGTCATCTCCATCTCCATCTCAAGAGGGACACCTTGGTCATACATCCGTTGTTGGAGCTTCAATATTGTGCCTTGGAAGTTCGAACGGAATGCAGTGAGAATGATATCGTATGCACTCCCCCACATCGACATGTCGTAGCTCTTAGAAGCGAACTGTGATCTTAGCTTCTTGTCTTCAGCATGGCAGTACCAGACGTATGAATAGTCAGTGAGATATACGGTGTATCCAAAAGTGGTTGGGATCAATGGATCAGAACTCGGCTCGAGGAAGTCAAGCCCGATCTGAAGACGTTTATCGTTGTTTTCGAAGCTCAAAATTTGCCATTTACGTGGGATCTTCATGCTTGGAGAACTCTGACCAGTGGGGAGGAGGGATCGTGATGATAATGCTGGTAGGTTGGCGAATGGGTGGGCCTGCTGGTCGGTATGCTGGCTGCTGGCTGTTTTCTGTGAGGACATCATGGAGCTGGTGAGGTGAAAGATTCTTGATGGCTGGTTCTCGAGGTAAACCCAGAGTGGGTTCGCGTTGTGTGGCTGGTGTTATCCACTTTTAATGCACATACAAATAGAGGTGGCTGGGTTGTGTCAAAATCGGGACATTTATTATGTGCAGATGGTATGGGCACTACTCGCTCAGAGGGCAGGAATCCAACCATACGCTTCAAATGGCTACAACTGAAAGCAGAAAGAACTTGATATGCTAATAGCTATGTGACTATATTACTACTTCTCCTCGAAAGCAGCCTTTTCAGAGAGATCTTCCAACTCATACTCCTCGGCATTGGTGTTGACAGGGGAAGCTAATATAGGAGTGCGACCACCTTTCTGGTGTTCTTCGAGTAAGACAGAAGCTAGCCAGTCCTTGCCCTCCTTGATCAAGGTGTTCGAAGCAAGTTCCAATGGGCCCCACAAGTTAAGGGTATGCACAAAGAACAGGCATGTTCCGATCATTATGGTCAACACCAGGTAGAGTGGATTGCGGAGAATGGCCATGAACTCATTCCATCCGAGAACGAGGAGCAAGACGTACATGAATGGTGGAACCTGTGAAATCTTGGATACAATGGAGCGATTAGCATCACGGTGTGCAATCTCAGCCTGCTTGAGGAACTCCTTTCTTATTTTGTTCTGTTGTGTTGATGTCAAAATGTGAGCGAATCTGTGTGGGCCGGTGTCCTCTTCATCATCAGAATCCTCGTCTTCGTAGATGTTGTAATCAGGCAAGATCTCGGAGTCATTGGACAGCTTAGCTAGAGCAAAGAGTGGTAGAGATTTGAGAGCGTACTCAGTCGCTTCCTTGTAAGCACCAGCAATGTCAGTTTCGTTCTTCCAGACTCTTGGAACGTTGTTGCTATCATACGTAAACACGTCCTCGAACTGGCGTCTCAAGATGTTGACAACGTTGTCCTCACTTAAGTATTCGTGGATGAAGTGATCAAAATTGATCCAGCATGCCTTACCAATCCGGTCTGCAATCACAGCGTTTTCCGCTTCGGACAGAGAACCCAGCTTGAAGTCGAAAGCACCATCTTCTGTCTTGAATTTTGCCAGAGCATTGTTAACAAGGCCCCTGAAGTTCTCCAAAATCTTATCCCACATGTCATCCTCGGGCATCCCGAAGAACTCCAGCGTCTGATTTTTGCTCAATGGTGACACCTTCTTCACAGTACGATTTACAAGCGACTGAATCTCATGGCGTCTGGCATTTGCCAACTCCTCTTCAAGAAGCTTACCAAATTCTTCCAATTCCTGTGTATGGTCGAATGCCTCATTGTCCAAAGCAGTGAAAGGCTCAGTCTGCTTGACGAAATTTTCCAGTGCTAGCTCCTTAGCCGAGATAGACTTATCCTGGAATGACATCTTGTTGGATTTATCGGTGAAGGTGTTCGTAAAAATCAGCAGTGTGGCCTTCTTGAAATCCTTAATGTAGTCATTGTATAGAGCAGAAAGCTTAGAGTTGACCCCTTGTCTCAATGTCTCACGTTTGGAAGCATAGACCTCTTTGTTATAATGACTTGCTTGAGCGTCGTATGACGTAAATGCGGAATCACGTAGCTCTTTGAAATCTTTTGCAATGGCAACACCAGTTGTGAGGGACAAGTTGGCGCCACCGAACATCTCGGTGAACTTAGAGTTGAAGGACTCCATGCACTCCTTGACGATCTCGTCGCATCTGAATCTAGCAACGAGGATCTGTTGTGTTGGCAAGTCGAGGTCCTTGTTGGATTGGATCTGGTCCCAGCAGTTCTCAGCGTATAGCGTCCAGCCATCAATTGGGAAGTTCTGTTTGTAATCCTTCTTGAAAAGATGATCACTTGAGGACCTATTGGCGAATCTGTCACCGAGAGATTTGACATCCTCCTCAAACTTGTCTGGTTGTAACACCTTGTGTGCGAGGCCTGTAAATTCGATGTCAAAATAGTCTGAAAGTTGAACGTCTTCCCTAACAGTAGATGGCTTGGATATACTGGACCACATCTTGTTAAGATCGTCAGTTAATGTCTTGGACAAATTGGAGAGTGGTGTGGCTCCAACGTGATCTCTGATAACGAATAGAAGAAGCACCTTGTGATCCTTGTTTCCAAACAATGACAAATTCACTTCAAAAACGGTTTTGAGCAAGCCCATGTTAGCACCTTGGTACAGTCCCACTTGGTGTTCCCAAATGTTCACAATTAAAACTTCAGAGGTGGAAAGGGCAAACAACGCAGCTTTACGCTCAAAATCTTGGTCTTCACCTCTTTCTCTACCATCAGATCCTTCAACGTCCATAACAAACACTTGCTCTTGGTTGTCGGATGTCAAAACCTTTTCAGTGGTTTCAATCTTGGGCGAGTAGCCCAACCAAATACCCTTAGTGGTCTGTTGTCTCTGGGTCTCGTTCATCACATCGAACTGAGTGTGGAACAGCTTGTTCAGCAATGTGGACTTACCCGTGGACTGGGAGCCAAACACGGAGATAACATGGTAATCGACTCCAAGATCCTTAGTCACAACACTCTTGAGATACTTTTCCACGTTATCACGTCTGCGGGTTACGTTAGTTTCTTACTGGTCCAAGAGGCATCAACGAGAATCTGGAGAAGCGCAATCGGAGATTGAATCCCACGCCTCCATCCAGATCCCATCAAAGCAAAACTCACTGGAAGGCTTTATCCTCGTCAATTACCTGCACGGAGACGTTGCTAGACATTCTGGCACAGCTTGAACCCAAAGATTGAAGGTAAAGTCGTGTAATCTCTACCTGGTGATGCGTTGTTGACGTGGCCGTGTGTTAAGGCGCGGGATGTGCCGAAATGTTGGTCAAAAACACCCAAACACCAGCTCGCACGAGGGAGAAACGGTTGGCCTCGAAGGTGGCCATTTGCAACTCAATCTGATCTCTTTCGGTTTCAGCTTCAATTTCTCGTATCTGTTTAGTCGAGAATCAACGCCCGGTCCATTATGGAGACTCAAATCGACGTCAAAAACCCAAAGCTCAAGCGCACACTTGAGCGTTTTAAGGCCAAGATCGCTGAGGGAGACTTCTACGAAGCTCACCAGACCTTGAGAACCATTGCTAACCGTAACGTGAGATCCAAGTCGTATGCCGATGCCATTGATCTGCTCTACCATGCAGCACAGATCCTCTTGAAGTCTTCACAACCAGCGACTGGCTCCGACCTAACCAGCTATCTCATTGAAGTCTACGTTGAGAGCGAGACTCCAGTGACAAACGAGTCCAAATCTAAACTGATCCATTTGATTCAACTGTTCAGTCCCGAGGAACCAACGCTGAAGCAGGTGGCTGTTGAGTCTGTAAACTGGTCTGTCAAGTTTGGTGATTACAAATTCGGTGACCCGGAACTTCATCATGCTCTCGGATCCAAGCTTGTGGAGAATGGTGCCCTGGCGTATGACGCTGAGAAGCATCTTTTGCTTGGTACCTCTGCCAGTGTGCCATTGTACATCAAGCATATCTGGGAGTGGTACACACAGGATGATGAAGCCACAATTGGTGTCTACACTCTAAGAATTGTGGTTAACTACCTACTCGTTTCCAATATCAAGGCTGCAAATGATGCCCTTGCCACGATACTCAAGAACATTGCTTCTGAAAGACCATCATTGACCAGTGAAATTGTAACGGAATCCGAGTACACGGTGTCCATCTTTGAGACCCAGCCATTGCTTAACTTGGCCCAACTACTTCTCTGCACAATTCAGAAGGCTGATCAGAAACTATTTAAAACCTTGAGGGCTCGTTACAACCAGGCCATTGCCCAGGCAGGGTACAACGATGCTTTCACTCTTCTTGGTGAGATGTACTTTGGTATTGCAGTTCCAAAACAGGCCAATTTCCTTCAGGACATGATGGGAAGCTTCTTTGGTGCCAATAGATGAACCAAGGCGCTCTTTTCAACATCCATATACATGCACTACGAAATGAACGATAATTCTTGAGCTTGAAAGAATGGAGCGTAATCCAGTGACACACATATTAGACCTTGTTTTTCAACAAGGACTCTTCAACTGCCTTAGCCAGCTCGGGCCTATTATGCGACATGAGCTCCTCTATGGCATCCTCAAAGGTGAACCACTTCCTCGTTCTCTCCTCGCACTCTGGATAAACATCGTGTTCCTCCCTCACGACCATCTCGAAGAAGTGAAACTCAGATCTTGGTGGAGTCTTCATGACACCTGTTCTGATGTACTCCTCATTGTCAATCTTTGTTCCCCACTTCTTTGGTGGCCGCATGTCATGAACCACGGGAAGTTCACCGACAATATCACCAGTGACGCCAGCCTCCTCCCATGTCTCACGGATAGCAGCCCTATGGAACTCAGGCTCATCGAGTTCAATTCCACCCTTGGGGAGAACCCACTTGGATTTCTTCGCTGAGGAGGACACGAGGAGCACCCTATCACGTGTGCTGTTGAGGCATACACAGCCGGCAACCATACGTGCGCCCGTCTCGGGGTTGAAGAGCTGGTTTTCACGACCAACACGTGCCTTATCTTCATAAACAATCTTGTCTGCCATAATGAATGTCTTTGTCTGGATTCTTTAGAACTTGGAGAGGGGAGGAGGGGATGCCAATTTGGAGGCGTGATGTTTTCTCAGGCGCGGACATATGTGCGATGGAAAACAACAAAGGCTTATAAAAGCACAACCTCTTCTGTACTAATACTCCGAGCAAAGCTGCATTCACGATGTCCTTCCTCGCTGACGACCTTTCTGACGATTCTGCCGTCAATCTCTTCGACAAGTACAGAAGAGTGATACCAGCTAAGGCCAAAGACGAATCTGGTACCGATTCCGACTCCGATTCCGACTTGGACAGTGATGCGGACGATGACCTCGAAGGTATTCCTCTATCACATCAGTTCGAATTGGCACAGGGTAAGCATGTCAACAGTGTGAGATACACCCATGCAGGAGATCGTCTTCTCACAGCCACACGTGACTGTGCTCTAAACACATACGTTTTTCAGGCCATGAACCCATCCAAGACCACACCGCATCAATCAGTTACACCGTACGACACATACGACATCTCCAAGATCGACATTGGCACAGAAGGGACATTGGTACTACCCAAAGACTCGGCATTCAAGATTCTCTCCGCAGATGGCTCCGTCAAAGATTTCAGATCGGGTGATAGGTACATCTACGATGCTAAGCAGACAAAGGGCCATACCGATGCCATCACAGACGGTCAGTTCCTTGGTAAGGGCAAGGTTGTTACATCTTCCAATGACTCGACGTTCCGAGTTTGGGATGTTGCTTCTGCGAAACAGGAGAAAGTTTGTGTGATCAAGAACAATGGTAAGAAAGTTAAGGTGACGAGTATCCACACGACACCAACATATATCATCGCATCTGATTCGACGGATCGTATCACATTCTGGGACATCAACTCATCATCGTTCACACGACCAGCCCACACACTTCAGCTCTCGTCCCCACTTGTATCCCTTGCTGTCTCCACGACTGATCCATCCCTCATCGCTATCAGAGACCAAAACTCTCTCAAGCTTTACTCGACCACTAACCCATCAACCCCAATCATGCAACGCCTGAATCTTGCTTCAGTGGAATCGCCTGCACTTCTCTTCCAAAATAACCACATATTTGCCCCAACATCCAAGGGGCTGATCATAATGGACAAGTCTGACCTCATGACACTCACCACTATCCCAATGCCATCCCTCATCACAGCCATTGATTGGAATCAAAAGACGAATCAGATCGCAATTGGTACCAAATCTGGTCAAATTATCATTCTGTTTGATCCAAGTATCTCAAAAAATGGTATTATGATCACACTACAGAACAAGCCAAAGAAGAGGGCGCTAGACTCAATGGATCAACTCACTACGAGTACAACCACGATCGGGTTCAATATGGAGGAGCTTGCAGAGTTTAATCGGAACAAGAAGAAGTCCAAACGGGTTGCTGATGACTAACTATACAGAGCATATGGTACTACAAAAGGGATATCTCATCTCATGTAGAGACCAAGAGCATTATTAAGAACTCTCTTCACATCTCTAGATGCGGTGTACCAATGCCTTAAAGCACTCTCACCGCCCGGCTGATAGACATGCAACGAGTCAACTTGCTTGTAGTACACTCTGTTACCAATGACATCATCACAGATTAACACCGGGAATCTGATCTTACCGACTTTGTTGTTGTGGTAGTTTTCAAGTTGAAATTTATTCAACCATTTCTCCCACCAAGTCATCGAGGCAGAGTCGAAACACAAGACCTTCAAGGAAGGCATTCGAAAGGGTGGTGTCGAGTGATCTGGATCAAAAACCAACAGGAGATCGAATCCTTCAATTTCCACTTTCAAAAGAGAGTCCTTGCTTGCCTTCAAGATGGTGTAGATAAGCGAGCCAAGAACAAGTTTCAATCTTTGATTATGTACTGGATTTTTCTCTCTAATAGAAAGCAGCAGGTTTCTCAACTTAGTGATGCACTCGCTCGTCTCGTATCGATGCAAGTTCTCCTCGCTAGGTCCAGTCTGTTGGTAGTCCATGAAGGCATGCGGAATGACTAAACTCTTTGTAAATCTTTTAGAGCAGCTGATACTGAAATACTTCAACCCTTCTGGTGGCTCACTCAACTGTCTATGGCTGCTATGCTCGTCATCCCTCTTCAATGATGTTTTCCTACCAGTGAAATTGACTGACACGACCTGAAGTTTCCGGGGCAAGCTGATGAGCAACATCATGAGTAGCCTTGGAGAGTCACACTCAACGTTCAACACTACTAAGGCTTCAAATTTAGCCGATAGGGGGCACATTTGAAGACAAAAGTCCTCTCTATGATGAATGATATGGCTTTGTCTTCGGGAAACCACGTTCAAAACGGCGAGTTCCCGTTGGCAAAGCTTCTGTTTGTTAAGTGAGCTGTAGGTCAACACAGAATTCTTGGTTGAATAGGGTGCAAATAAAGGTGCACTGTATCCCTCAGACGTGAAGGTCATAGCATTGAATCGATATATTAAGTATGCAAAGCGGTGATAAAGCTGCTTACATGATGTGATAATCGGGATGAGAGAGATGTTTTTGAAGTAGGCATACTTGAAGATGATGAGTTGAATCTCTGGGGCAAGGTCAGTGAATGACAGTTTAGACGTATGGAGTAAGAAGGATTCGACAGCTGAATTTGGCATAGCAAAAGTTATTGGGGATATTTCATGACTGGGGGTACCTATCGTACAATACCAAGGGGGTTAAAGCTGGTTAATGGAGCTTCGAGATAAGATCCAGAGCGCGGGGTAACAGCACTCTCGGCTTATACACAAAACTCGCCTAGGAACCTTCGACCAAGTTACTGTGGTAACTACGGTGTTTTACATGTTGGTGTATTAAAATTTTTATTAGAAGACTTTATTGAGCCCAAGAGCCAGATATAAGCTCTCTTGGGTATGTGCTGTCTCGTGAGAACCTCTCCAAGTCCACATCTCTGGAGTTTGACTGTTTGATCCGGAGATTGTCGGGATCAGCATTTTAGTAGGCTCCGTAACATGTTTTAAATGTACACTACCGTTCTTGTCAGCACGTTTGTAAACAAGAACTGGGAGCTCAAGAGAGGTATCGAAGCATCGGTTTCTTTTGTTTTGCGTTTCAAAGTCGTGGATCCAATTTTGATGGTTTCTGTCGGAGACTGAATCGAAGCCGAAGATCTTCAATCTCGGTAAGGGGAATGGATTATCGCCTGGTTGGAAAACCAAATCGAGATCAACGCCTTCAACAGTGAAGGCTTCCAATGTTGGTCCGTTACACTTCATGACACTATAAAGCAAATGTCCGAAAATGGTCTTGCTATTGTGTTCATACTTAAATCTTTCAACACGATCCTGGATCAAGAGGGGGGCAATAATGCTCGTGGCCAAGGTTGAGTGAAAGGCTTCCTCAACGAGCTTCAGGGCCTTCCTTCTATCATATTGAAGTTTCCATCCATCAACAGCTTTAAACTCAAACTGTTTTAAGTGTGCTTCCTTCTCTTTTATGTGGATGATGGAGGCAGAGGCACTCTTTGTAAAATCTTCCTCGATGCGGCGATTGTTGTTAAAATGGGACAAAGTGATAGACAAGTGCTCTACTGTGCGTGGAAGATGATGGAGCAGCCTAAGTGTGATCAATGGGGAATTATTTACGAGCTTGAAGTCTCTCAAGAACAGAGTACCGTCAAGGATCAAAGGAAGATGGGTAACCACGAGCGAGTGTTCCAGTAATTCACGGAGACTATATGAAATCAGTGGTGGGACTTTGGATGTTATTTGTAAGCGTTGAACATAGCGGTTCTTTAACTTGTCACAATAGAATTGAATGAAGGTGTAGCCTGGGGCCAGTAATAACTGCTCTCTCCACATGGGCCCAAACACCTCAGATACGCTAAGTACTTTGTACATGAACGAGTATTTTTGATGAAGAGTTTTGCAGCAGGAAAGAAACAGACGAATATCATGGTTTGTGGAGTAGAGTATCTCAACTATTGTAGCAATGACTGCTGGTGGGAAGTCCAACAAGGAAGGACGGTGCTGAATTAAGTAGCTACCAGCGCGCGTGCGTCGTACCATAGCGTAAGAAGCAAGATGGGGTTTTAGCTGTGTGTAGTATCTGTTGAAGCAACTCAGAATATGTTAGGTCAACGCTCGTATGACATCGACTATGGAATGACCTGGTTGATGTGAACCAGATGCTTGAAATCTCTGTTAAGTGAACATTGGCCGTATGAGTACGCGGCTGCTGTGGCCACAAAATATTGTGTCAACATTTACGAGGCCGTACAGTGGCTAAATAAGAAATGAAGCCAGTCATGTCTTAGTTAAATAAATAGAGAGTTGATAAGTTTTACTTCAAGTAGGCACCATTCGTCATCTCAAACTCGTACTCAAGGTCCGGCTGGAAATCAGCGTAGAGAGATTCTGGATCCGAGGTCATGTGGTAAGTGAACGCAGCCTCCTCGTCACCTACAAGTACCTTTTCGTACTTGGAGTCCATGGCATCAACCTTCATCTGAACCTCACAAGATCTCTCCATGAGGGTGAACAAGTATGCAGCCTCATCAACAGTTTCACCAACGGTCAAGAGACCATGATTCTGCAAGATGATTCCCTTACCATCACCAAGAGCTTTAGCCAACCTGCGGCCTTCCTCGCCTTCAAGAACAACACCACCAAAGTTAGTGTAGACAGAATGTTTCTTGTAGAAAACACAGACATCCTGGTTGATCATGTCCAATGGCTTGCCAAAAGTGGAGTATGCCTTACCCCACACAGAGTGAGTGTGGCAAGCGGCATTGACGTCGGGACGAGCCTTGTGCAACTCCGAGTGGATCTTGAAACCAGCAGCATTCACAGCAGCCTTGTTACCACCAATGACATTACCTTCCTTGTCGACATGTACGAGGTCGGAAACACGCATGAGTGAGAAGTGTCTACCCAATGGATTGATCCAAAAGGTTTCTGGATCTACAGGATCTCTGACAGAGATGTGGCCGGCAGAACCCTCGGTGTATCCTTTTCTTCCAAAGACTCTGAAGGCTCCAGCAAGATGCTGCTTAATGAACTCACGCTCTTCGTACTTGTCGGTGAAGGTTGGTCTCTTGAAACGGTATTCATACTGGCCAGAGACCAAGTTGTGAACGCCCTGCTGTGGGAGGCCGTTAGTGCCCTGCTTTGTCTCCTGTGGCTCAGCGCCAACTTCCAGCTTCAGAGATGGTGTGGCGGTTTGTGTTGCGGTCTGTGACATTTTGTTGTGAATAGTTGTAGATAATTTGAAGGCAGTTTTACTGGAGAAGGAGAGTTAGACATCCCAACACAAGTGTTATCAGCGGTATCGCTCTCCTTATATACAGAGCCGCGCTAATCGTGTGGAGTAAAGAATGGCGATGGCGTTGGCGTTATCCACTTCCGTGTATGGGAGGAAACGCCGAGCGGAAATTCTTCCCCGCATGGGGAAACACTCGGCGACAACGCCTTTTATAAAAGTTAACTCTAGAGCCTTGACAGAAGGAGGGAGCGAATACATAAAAGGCATTTATTGAATGGTGTGACTTCTAACATGGTTCTGAGTGCCCCAGCTGAAGTAATGACAACTTCGTGTTATTAAACAAGTATGCCGTGATACTCCGCATTTGTCTTCCCCGCGAGTTCAGCCCACTGCACAATAAAGCGATGAGCCAAGGGACGGCATAATGTACCCGATAGACTGAGTCTCTTCACCCTAGCAAGAGATTCAATGTACAATATTCTAGTATTACTCTCTCCGAGGAAGTTCCAGCAGGTGAAGAACAGGCAGAGTGGGACAGAGGTACCTGGCCCATTAACCATCAGAATGTCTGGGTGACCAATGCGGTGGCCCTGTCTTGAAAGTGTGGCGAATGTAGAGAATGTGGATATTATGGTAGACTTGACGGAAGACAATAGACCTTCACCAACAGATCTGGCTCTTGGGAGCTCGAGAATCGTGTATGTGTCTTTCGTAAGACGCTTCTTCTTGGCGAACTTCTCAAGGAGAACAATAGATGATGTGTCTCCAGATGACACGACAAATGTGATCTTTCTGAGACGGTCAAGAGAGTCAACAGATGTAAGCATTCGAAGCATTTCACCGGTATGGCCACCCGATCCTAGCAATACCATTAATGACTTTCTCTCCCATCTCGTTGTGGATCCCGTGGGCTTCTTTACAAGTGAAAAGCAAGGAACAATGAAACACAGACGAACAACAAGGAGCGTGTAAACAAACAACCCGATGGTCCAAAGCTCCCACATCGTCTTACAAGATATCGCCGACGAAGAATCAACACCTGACTCCACCAGCAAGGAGGATAATTAGTGTCATGGTTACTGGGGTCCCTTCATTGTGGGATAAATAGTGGTGTCCGGATGTTGAATCAAGATTTGAGTGTAGCCGATTTGAAGAGGCTAATCCCTATAGAATTCCATAAGGCTTCGTAAGCTGCCATTGATCGCTGTTGACTGTCATCTTACAGCTTTTCACTAAGCATCACACAGCACAATATGATCAAGTCAACGCTTATTTTCAGAACAGACGGTACGTTGCGATATGTCGCTTGGGACGACTGCTCTCTTGTTGTGTTGACGTGGTATCTCGTTTGACACATTACCGCCTCTTTATTCCCTTCCCCGATCCAGCTACTAACACAGCTCCAACAGGAGTCCCTCTCTCTGGATCTGTTGACGAGGACCATGATCCAAATCTTCTCGATCAGAAGAAAAAAGTCAAACTCATCGTGAGTCGTATCACGCCCAACTCTGAGACTCGTGCCTCTATCGAATCGGGAGACTACCAGATCCATTACGAGATCCAAAATGGCATCGTATACTTTGTCATTTGTGAGAAGAACTACCCACGCAAGCTTGCCTTCTCCTATCTTCAAGAAATTGCCAGAGAGTTCCAGATCTCTCATGGTACCGATGCCATGAGAATGGACGTGAGACCTTATGCATATGTTAGTTTTGATAACTACATGCAAAAGACCAAGAAGCTCTACCAGGACGCTAGAGCTCAATCAAACTTGGATAAGCTTAACAGTGAACTTGCAGATGTAAAGTCTGTGTTGCATAAGAACATTGAGGATTTGCTCTACAGAGGTGACAACTTGGATAAGATGAGTGAAGTGTCGAGCAATATCAGAATGGAGTCGAGTAAATACAGAAAAGCGGCACGTAAAATTAACTTTGACTTGCTGATAAAGCAGTATGCTCCTATCGTGGGTCTTGGCCTCTTTTTTGTTTTCTTTATTTGGTTCAAATTCCTCAGAGGCTGATGTTATGACACTGGCTTCTTCATAAAACACTTGCTGGTTTTACGCTTAGCCTGTGCAAAAGCTGAGTCGCACCAGCCTAATGATTTCTTCTGGATCCTTGCCTAATAATCACTTGCTTTACTGTTAGTCTGACATCTAATGTAGCCTTACGCGCGTAAAGGTGAGACTCTTCGATTCCTCTTTGTGAACTGATGCCGTTGGACACATCACATCACAAAAGACGGTCTGAAGTGTCTCAGTCGTGAGCATATAAATCTATACTGTTTCGTTTATTTCTTTCATCGTAACCAAATCTAATAACATAAATCATATAGCAAAAACAAATGATGAGATCAATCAGCACCCGTAAAGGCTTCAGCTCTTGGATGTACACTACCTCTAACAACCTTTCTAAACAACCCGGCACATGGACAAACAACACTTTGGATTGGAGCAGCTGGGTTCTGATTCTTATAGACCAGCTCGTGCAAATGTTCCACGGAGGCATCACAATCCAACTTTTGCAAATCCGTGGAACCACCGTGAAATATTGAGCTCATGCTTGGTGTTGAACTGAGATAAACATCGGATATTTCCTTGAGAATGAGACATCCCAAGAATGGGAGGGAGAAAATTGATAGTATTGTGCTTGGCTGCACACGACCCCCGTTCCATGGATCCCGCTCGAATGGTGCAAATGGAGCATCTTGAATGGTCGTGCGAGTTACTCCACAGATTAAAGTGGAGAGATTTGGTGAGTTTAGGGCGTACCGGATGTTGATAGTTTCTAAGGATGGTATTGTAAGCTGTATTTCAATACTAGTTAGTACTGGGAAGGCTGCAGAAAGATGTAGGCCACCGGTGATGTAAGCTGGAGGTGTTGGGGTATTGATGAGCTTCATGTTGTCAAGATGGGGAAATGTCGAGTTTCCGAGCATTAAATTAACAGCACGAATGTCAACCTTGTTAAATTGAAGAGACCTTAAGCTTGGATAATGTGCCACAATGTTCAAATTTGAAGCTGTGGCAAACTCTCCTGTAATTGTCAGTGTCTTGAGATGTGGCACGTTGAAAGTTGGGATGTATGCATCATTTGCGTTAACTCCTGCAATGAGCTGCAACTGTTCAAGTTTCGGGAAGTGTAAACGTGAAGTGATCAAATTATCTGGTGGGCACATGTACTCGAGACAGAGCGACTGCAAATTGGAAGCGTTATGTGTGTAGTTGAAGATGTGATAGGAGAAAACTCTGAGTCTGAGATTGGTTATATTCGTCCAGAGATCTGTATTAGCAAACACATTCTCAATACCGTATTGACCAGCCATGAGAGTTTCTTCAGCATGCGTTCCCGGTGTGGATTCCTCCTCAGTGATATCCAAGAATCTAAGATGTGGGACATGAAGCTTATCAATTTTTGGGACCGATGGGGAGCACGATATTGAGATATGATTTAGGAATGGTGCATCAAGTGAATCGATATATGAAGTGTTCATCGGAGCCAAGAAGAGATTTCCAAACAGATTTGGTAGATATAGATGCTCAAAAACACCATAGCTGGACAAACTGGCTGTGTGCACTGCACAAACTTCAAGACTCATCGGAGTGTGTTTTGGAAAGTTGACAGATAAGAAGTCGCTTGGAACAGTAGCAAAGTCGATGTTTTCCAGCACGCTCTCATGAGAGTTTGAGATGTTTAAAGAAGAGACACCATCCATTTTCATCTTCAATGTATTATCCAGTGATAGTGCATCGATGATAGACACTGAAGGGCACTCTTTGATCTCTACCATCTTCGGATCAATCTCGAGCTTGCGCATCGTCAACTGTGGGAAGTTTCTAAAGACGTACTTCTTTTGGTATTGCCCAGCTGTCATTACCGATTTTATATCGAGTGAAAAATCGTCAATCTGGTTTGTCACAGAGATCACACGTCTCGTGAACTGAGTCTTTCCCTCGGCAACAACAAGTGACTGTGCGCCCTTTACCTCGATGAGATAATACCTGGAGGTATCCACAAGGATATCACCCCGGAACATATGGTCTTGTTTAACTTTAGCATGTGGAGTGAAGAATGCATCTTCCGATGAGGTTGACGTGTGATCGCTGATGTAGTGGAACATGTGAGCAAGTTCCTCCATCTGGCAGAGAACTCCCAAATCTGTGGGTGTTAGCTGATCCATGACCTGGAGGAGAACCTCCACGGGGAGAGACAGTAGCATAGTGATCTGAGTGGTGGTGTTTCACTAGGAGGTGTCAGAAGACAGTAGATAGACCATCTGCGATGAGCGAGGCATCGAGGATCTATAAGTACCGTGAAATAAAGTTGGGCGATGGGCCATCTGGTGATAAGAAAACTGTTGGTGCGAGCACGCAGCCGATGGCACATTCGGCACCTCGCGTGATTAAAAAGCGGTCCTAACTTGAGGCTCATAATGGTTAGTATTGGCTTTGTTTGAAGCTTTAGTTTATATCTGGGGGCATCATATCACTGGGTATGCTGTGACAGAAGAGCCGAAGTATCGCAGAGTTAGGTGTGTGCCGAGCCACAACTCTGGACTGATAAAGCGATGCCCTCGAACATGTCCTATGTGTACAACTCCGGATACGTGCATCTCGCGAGGAGACGGGTGACTATCACTCTCTGTCACTATAAGACGACTACGGTTGTTTTTTAATGTCATATAAAATAAAAATGTGTATATTCATCTGTGGATCTCAGCCTTGGATACGATTCTTGTCCCCAAAGCAGCGAGAGATGATGTCTCAGAGTGCCCCGACATCAATCAGCAGCGCGTGCGCTTACTTGCAAGAGCAGTTGTTGGTGTCACACTTGCAACCAGCACCACAGGTACACTGCTCACCTTGAGAGAGGACAGGGTGGGCATTAATGGTTTTGTTGCAGGAAGCACAGTGGCATGAAGTGCTGCAGTTGTTGTTGCAGCAGGAGCAAGAGCAGGATGTAGTACAGTTGGAGGCCATTGTAGAAAGTTGTTGAATGTTTGATAGTCTTGTAAGTTTTGATTTAGTGTGTCTGGTATGTCTTGAGCAGATCAAGTTCGTCCAACAACATGTGGAAACTCTGTTCTCTTATATATGCGTTGGCAGGACGCCACCCACCAAGTGGTTCGTTTGTAATACAAGTTCAGCACAACGCACTCAAAGCGACCAATGACCTGTTATGAGCGTATTGTGCTGCTGCACCAGCGCCATCACGGACATGATTGGACGCAGCACAAACTGTGCAACGCAGTGGCAAACATCTGTTCATCAGCAGAATACTCTCGAATGGTAAAGATACCACGTAACAGATGTCTAAAGCGAGTGGAAATTGTAGAGTGTTGAGTCGGGGCCAGCCGCAACGTCTTGAAGGGTGTCCGGGTGTTTATGCTATTGGTATTTGATCTTTTATATAAATACCTTCTTCACTCTTTTAGGAGTTACAAATCTCTCTAGAAATTTAACTGGGCATTATGTTTGCCAGAGGTGATGTTATTTGGGTCTAAATCGGGTTTTTGTTTTTTAATACATTTTGATAATACAAGAATTAGAACCTTCAAACAGATGTTAAGGGTGCTTCTTCACTTAATTTGAGAATTTTAGAAATCCGCCTTAAACCCATATGAAAGTACTCTGGTAATTAAAAGGAAATACAAAGATAATACGTTTCATTGTAATTGAGTCATTCCCCAATAAATCTGTCTTTCAAGTTGCCTTCATCGTGGTCGCCCGCGGTCTCGCTAGGTTAGATCAGAGCGTGGGCTCGGCACCGAAGGGGTTGGTGTCATAAGCGGTATATAGAGCTATATGCCAGTGTATGATTATCTAAACCTCTCTTGAATAGACTTTTTTTTGCTTTTCATTCCCATCCGGGCCAGCTGTACGAATGTAATTGATCTGAACATATAGTCGAATGCATTCTTCAAGATCATCTGCAGTGATATCAGCCCTTTAGCCTCGTGACTGAGAACACAACTTGCATCTGGCTCTTGTTAGAAAGGAGGTACATCTTGGAAGACGAACTGTCTTCTCATCCCTCAATATCTGATTACCTTAGTAACTCAAATGACTGATTAGTTAAACTGAGAAATGTGTCAACCCTATCTTGATGTGTCCCCTACCGAGGGCATCGCGGCCGGTTTAAAAAAATTCTAGACACCTTTCATCATACCTGCGATGTCCCCACATATCTTCTGAGCTCACATCAAACCTTTTCAAATCCATAATAATGAGTCAGGTCGCCGTTGCTGACGTCTACATCGACGATTCCGTCTCTTTCGAATCTTTCAACCTTGACCCGCGTCTTGTTCAGGCCGTCAAGCAGTTGGGATTCAAGAACCCAACATTGGTCCAGTCCAAGGCCATCCCACTTGCATTGCAAGAAAAGAGAGACATCATTGCCAAAGCTAGTACCGGTTCTGGTAAGACAGTGGCTTATGCTGTTCCTGTTTTACAGAGTATTCTCGCTAAGAAGGCTGCTGACGGTGGTAATGAGCATCAGATCAGTTCTGTGATTTTGGTCCCAACGAAGGAGTTGGCACAACAGGTTACTGCATTCTTGGAGAAGTTGATCGTGTACTGCGGTAAAAGCGTTAAGTTACTCAATCTTTCTAGCGGAATGAGCGATGCTGTGCAAACGTCACTTTTGCTTGAGAACCCAGAGATCTTGGTCTCTACACCATCGAGATTGATCACAGTATTGGAAAAAAACGGGAACGATATTTCTCTCAAAAACTTGACTTACTTTGTCATTGACGAAGTTGATTTGATCTTGTCCTACGGTTACACAGAGGATTTGGACAAGTTGACAAACTACTTGCCACTCAAGACCATGCAGACCTTCCTTATGTCTGCCACACTCTCCGAGGATATCAACGACCTCAAGAAGAAGTTCTGTCGAATGCCAGCTGTACTTAAACTCAACGATGATGAACTCACAAACAAGAGCAAACTCGTTCAATATTATGCCAACACCACAGAATTCGACAAGTTCCTTCTCACATATGTTATCTTTAAACTCAACTTGATCAAGGGTAAGACCATTATCTTTGTTAACAACATTGATAGAGGCTACAGACTGAAATTGTTCCTTGAACAATTCGGTGTCAAGAGTTGTATTTTGAACAGTGAACTCCCAGTGAACTCGAGACTCCACATTGTGGAGGAGTTTAACAAGAATGTGTACAACCTTCTCATTGCCACTGACGACAGCGATAACATTCGTGAGGTTGACGAGGAGGATGCTGAGGATGATGAAGATGAGAAGATGACTGATGCTGGTACAGTCACAAAGAAGGAGAAGAACAAGTCTAAGAAGGATAAGGAATACGGTGTTTCCCGTGGTGTTGATTTCAAGAATGTTGCATGCGTGCTCAACTTTGACATGCCCCTCACAGCTAAGAACTATGTGCACAGAATTGGACGTACAGCTCGTGCCGGTAAGGCTGGTATGGCTTTATCCTTTGTGATACCTGCTGATCAGTTCGGTAAGCACAAGGTTGCCTGTTTGAAGACGGCGAAGAAGGATGAGAAGATTTTGCGTCGTGTTTTGAAGCAGCAGAGCAAATTGGGTTTCGAAGTGGCACCTTATCAGTTCGATATGAAGCAGGTTGAAGGCTTCAGATACAGAGCCGAAGACGGATTCAGAGCCGTTACTGCTGTTGCCGTCAGAGAGGCTAGAGTTAAGGAGTTGAAGCAGGAGTTGTTAACAAATGAAAAGTTGAAGAGACACTTTGAGGAGAATCCACAAGATTTGGCCTCTTTGAGACATGATAAGGAGTTGCATTCTGCTAGAACTCAGCACCATCTAAAGAGAGTTCCAGATTACTTGTTGCCAGAAGGTGCTAGAACTGCCAAGGCTAAAATTGGTTTCGTTCCATTCCAGAAGGTGCACAAGAAGAAGTTCCAGAAGAAGAGAAGAAACAACAAATCGGACCCTCTCAAGACTTTCAAGTCCAAGAAGTAATGTTGGGGGTTGAGAACTATGATCATGCGTATGTATGTAATGTTATGAACGTCTTTTTTGCATTAAATTAAATTATTGCTGTGTTAGTATATATGCTTAGTACGTAGTTTCATGAAGTCATAGTCATATGGATCATGAACGGATATATCAATGTTTCATGTCATTGAGCCCCACGATACCATTGAATTGTTTGTCTTTGATCCTGTTGATAATAGCTTGTGCAACTTGTTGAGTTGAGATTGTTGGTCTCACAAGATCATTAAGAACACCAAACTTTCCACCCAATACCCTCTTGTTCGTCCAATCTAACGTATCCACAAATTTATGGATGGAGTTTCTCATTGTATCATCATTGGACTCTTCATCATACATAAAGCCCGGTCTCATGAAGATCGGTCTGAGCCCTTTTAACATGGCAATCTCAGCCTCCGCCTCCCTCTTTGACATGATGTATCCTGATGGGATCCCAGGGAATCCACGATCAGCAGAGATGTACACAAATGGCTTATCCTCGACAGTGGCAACTTCTTGGAAAGTTTCTGCGGCAAGAATGGCAGAATCACGATTTACAGCCTCATATGTGCCAAATGGATCCTTGCTCATTGGGTTCTTTGGTTTGAGGAGACTGGTAAACTCGTTAAGAATTGAGCTATTTGAATTGATGGCGGCCTTGTAGTCCTGGTTCTCAATGAGGATTCCAACAGAGTGGACAACACTTGCTGCATCTGCTAGATCTTGTTTGTATGTGTGTGGCTTGAAAATGTTAGCGGGCTTCCAGGAAACTTTGCTGATCCAGTAGGCATCATGATGGGATGCTACCTTTGGTGGTTTGCCTGAGCGTCTGTATCGAATGTGTTAGTGAGACTGATGAGGTAAAGAGGGGATCGACCTTCACTCACGTCAAAGATGTTACTTTGAAACCAGCATCAATACCAGCTTGACATATCCTCTTGCCTTTGCGATAGTGTTAGTTCTCATCGTGTGATGTAGTGGGCAATGGGGCAGTACAGCAATGTGTGCCTTAGCTGTTGACATACCGAGAAATCCTGCGCCTCCAAACACAACCAGTTTAGTCATGGTCCAAAATTAGGTGTAGTATGCTGACAATTGATTACAAGAGATGACGAGAGAGCGATTGTGTGGAGAAACTTCCTGATTTAGCACAGTAAGTGCCAGAGTTGGTACCGAGCCGCGCGCTTGCTCGCGCGTGGAGGTCAAATAAAACGGGTTCGCGAGTAACGGTAAGGGCCACATAAGAAGATCACAGATGTGTCTTGGGTTAGCTGGGTGGAAGTGTCTTTGATAGGATGTTCTCGGGGTGTTTAGGAAACCAAATTTCCTGTGTGGGTGTTAGAACAGTATGTTAGCCCTACCATCTAATCAGGAGCTGATATGGTGCGGTGGACCGATGCTACGAGTGGAATAGCCATGAATTCTCTTCATGCATCTCGTGCAGCACAGGTGGAATCCCGTTGTCATAGAGAACTTAGGTTGGAAGCCACGAAGCGAGAACGAGATAACAGCGTGTCGCTTGTGCCTGGTGAAACTGAAAGGCACATATGACTACAGGAGGTGTCTGGTGCCTTCGGAACACTGGCCCGATGAAAACTATTGCTATGTTTGGTGATGAAACATAGTGCCGCTATTTGAAACTCGAGAGCTACGGCCAAGTTTTTTAAAGTTGTGAGAAGCACTACGGATGTACCCAACATGACCGACTATCTGTTTGAATGTCATTTATCGAACATCGAATGCGATTCGACATTCCTGATCTGACTCAAGCCCCTTGTTTATAGCTTACGATTGTCTCGAACTTTGAAGAAAAATCTGCTGCTGCACCTGTTGCTGATGCGAAGTGCCTTCGGAGCTCGGGATGTTGGTACCTCTGCGAAGGCTCTCAGGGCCGCTAAAAAAAGGCCACATTTGCAGGAAAGCCCCTGTTTTCTTTTTTTTTTGCTTACTCGAGCTTGACCCTTTATCCCAAGCAGGCTTGGGTCACTGTATGTAATCTATCCTTCGCTTGGGAGATATTTAGTGTTATCAGTGATGTATTTAGGCCCGCCTCAACGAAACTTCTGCTTCGCATCCACGCTTTTCATGTATTGTAACCATGATACAGTTCATTTCACCTCCTTTGAAAGGTAGTTTCTAGCGGACAAGGCTAAAATCAGAAGGTGATTGAATGCGTCATAGCGCATCGGCCGTGCGCTAGCGGACCGGACCTTTTTCTTTTTTCTGCCTGCGCCCGTTGGATCTGTAACACCAATGTTGGCCATAAATGTGCTCCTGTGATTCCCAGAGATGGACAAGACCTATGTTTTAAACACTAGCTGTTTATACACATCGATTAAAAACTTTCAACACAGACGTCATTCTTTCAAAGGACCTCTAGGGCTTTGCTAGCCACACACTTCGCTCTCAAGTTAATCACTACCCCACAGATCACCGGATTTAACCTGGGCCCTCGAGGTTAGGCCAGAAAACACATTAGAACAGAAATTTAAGAGCTCGGATTAACATTAATCCAGGCGAAGACCTAAACTATTTCACCTCCATCCACATCACCAGAGTCAAATCCCTTTATACGCTCGCTTACACACACCAGTCATCATGAAACTTTCAAACATCATTACTTCAATCAACAAGTGGTTGTTACTTGCCTTTATTCTCAGCTCTATTCCACAAGCCAACGCAGCTGAAGAAGCCACCACCACACTGGAGACGACTAAGCTTACCGGTGTCACCGCAACCACTGAAACTTCTACTTCGACTCAGACTCCATCCCCGACTCTTGTTTGGGCCACCGGTACCGACGCCAACGGTGTCTTAGCCACAACTCAGTCACCTTATACTCAGATTTTCAAGAGCATGTACTCGACAATCCAGACTCCACCTGCTGGATCCATCGGTCTTGGAACTATTAAAGGTACTATCGGTCATTATAGAACTCGTCATTACATCACCGTCACTGTCGACTAATTTGGTCATCAGCTAAAGACCAGTTGCATTTTATATTACCATACACTTCAGCATATCCGAGCCTATAAGACTCTTCACGACTCCCATAACGACACTTCTGATATTTCAATACATCATCAAGCATGGTACAGCCTTGTGTTTTCTCGGTTCTCACAAGTTATATGACTTTGAGCATCGAGGAGAGGGTTTCAAACTACGCCCGATGGCTGTGCCCACAAAAACATCACCCTTTGAAGTATACTTCCGATGTGTCTATTTAATGATTTTCCTAATTTATTCCTCAGTTTTAACCTGCCCGTAAATTGTAGGCATTCAAGTTATACTAACTCCGGGAAACCCGTGGGGCCAAATCCCGCTTATGTCCACCACCGCGCCCCGGCAGAGTCTCGGGTCGTCCAGCCGGGCAAAGATAATGGTTGAATGGACGCCACAGTTCAGCTTGCGTGCCTGGGGGCTGCCACAGGCCATCTCAACCCCGCCATGGCTTCTACAACGGCTACTCAGCGGAGAGAGCCGCTCACACAACCTTCACAATCCAGTACAGAGCAGAGCAAACAGGAGCGTGGAGAAGAACAAGATCTTGGACCTAAAGATACCACTGCATCTCTTTATACGCAGGACTCAATCCCTACCACACATAACGAAGAGGACGATCTCATGTCAAACAGTGCGCGTATCAGGACAACAAGGTCCAAGAGTAGGGACAACATCCCACTTAATGAGCTGACGATCTTGGAGGACCGGGTGTATGAACCAGGCGTTTCCGCCAAAGCTACTACTACACCAGTAAGGAAGACGAAAACGGTTCAGGATTTTGAAGACAAGTCATGGAAGAATTTGTGGGGTATCTCTCAATTTGGCTCGGAGTTGCTAGAGAATAAGGGATCCGTGGCTAGAGATCATGTGAGTAATAAAGCAATTGTGCTATTTGTTAATTGTGTGTTGAGTTACTAACTTATCTATATTAAGATGGCAAACGAGAGAACTTTCTTATCATGGATGAGAACTTCATTGGGTCTCACCACCGCTGGCGTTGGTGTTACGCAATTGTTTAAGATCGCAAACGACAATTCGTCTAGTAGTGATATACTGTTGAAAGCTGGTAAACCAATTGGTGCCGCTTTCATCCTCATTGCCATCCTCTGTATAATCATGGGTCTATTGAGATTCATGAGAACTCAGACGTTATTGCAACAGGAAAAGTATCCTGCTTCGAGAATATCAGTGTCTCTGCTGGTATTTCTCGTCTTGTCAGTGAGTATTGATGCCGTTTCAAGTCCCAGAAGACCGCCTACTAACACTAAACACAGCTATGTATCGTCACAGTGGTTATCGTTCTTTCATCATAAATTGGTAATACTCATACACACTTTGTACCTGATCATTCCTGTAGCAGATTGTGGTACACGTGTAGCTACAAGCCTCATAAGTAATGGACCCCATGCGTTATAGACGCTCTGGACTCCGTTGTGACACTTGCTTGTGGGGCTCATCTTTGCGTGTAGTAGTCGTTATCGCACTTCTGCTCTACATCATCAGGGCAGCATAGCATGATACACGTGACTTTACTAAGGGCTTTCGCGCCTTCCCCTTTTCGCGCGCACTCTTTTAATAATGTGGAAACTGACATATTTCGCACCGACTCACACCAAAATTGTCGAAACATCCCGACACCACCCCCAATCATTAGCAGTGAAGGAGATTCGCGAGCAGTGAGCGAGCCCAGCCGCGGGAACAAAAAAAGCTGAAAACTCTCGTCAACTGCCACCAAGCATACGATAGTCTAGTCTCTTGATTACCACATATAAACTAAACACAAAATGGTACGTGGAGAGCAGGATGAACGTTTGAATGACTATGGAGATACACAAACACACACGACTGGCAATCCAAGGCACAGCACGACCCCAAATGTGAAGATAGGATAAGAGCACACTTTTGAGACGAAGAGGAGTTTAAGGCACGGACGAACTCACGGGCCAGCGCAAGGGCACCACCCATCATGATACCGCATACTTTATAACAAAGTCACTACCATGAGTTATTACCACAGAGAAGTAACCACACAATGAGCAGTACCGATATTTCACGATGAAAGCGCTCCCAGCTTGTGGCCGAGACGATCAAGTCGGCGTGTACCCTATCAGTGGCAAACAAGATTGAGCCAGCACGCTCTATATCGCATTACGCTATACACAGGCTCATAATTACATATTCCAGAAGTGTTAAACCGTGCCCTTCCACAGTCATTCAACTCATCATGAACACCTAATTTATTGAAGCAACATACTAACAAATTATCTACAGGGTAAGGTTCACGGTTCCTTGGCTCGTGCCGGTAAGGTTAAGTCTCAGACTCCAAAGGTTGACAAGCAGGAGAAGCCAAAGAAGCCAAAAGGTAGAGCTTACAAGCGTCTTTTGTACACCAAGAGATTTGTTAACGTTACTTTGATTAACGGTAAGAGAAGATCTAACCCAGGTCCATCCTCTACTGGTGCTAAGTAAATTTGTTGACTCCCACCGTTCTTGATGATGAGGTTGTTATTCTGCTGAGTTATTCTTCACTGATGGGCTATTTAGCTTCCTGCCTTAGGGTGTAACAATTGGAGAAGCTAGATATCTTTTTATTCCGTTGGTTGATTTGGAGAGACGATGCTAGGATGACATTTTGTTGATGAATTAATATACTGTACACTTTGTTATTCGATTTCTTTTCTGAGCGTAGATTGGTAGATAGGTCTTGTCTAATAGTCAGTAGGTATAACGACAAGATTCAATGACTTTGTTCCGTGGGTAGGTGCTAGCTAGAGCGAGAGCCGAAAAATTTCAGAGGTAAACACTGAATAAGCTCATCTCAAGTTGATACATCCAGCGCACAACTGATCTGCGCAAGACCAGCCACATTCAACCATGTCAGACACAGAATCTCTAGCGGGAGACCTCTTTGCCGAACCCGAGGGTTACTACAAACCAGCACCAGAGCCTCATTTTGCCTCATACGAGCGTAAGACTACCAAACAACCATCTACAATCTCACTTCGTCTTGTTGGTTCCTCTCCACTTTGGGGCCACCTCTTGTGGAATGCCGGTATTTTCACTGCTGATTACTTGGACAAGCATGCTGAGGAGCTCGTTAAGGGTAAATGTGTGCTAGAGCTTGGTGCTGCTGCCGCTTTGCCCTCATTAATATGTGGATATAATGAGCCAAAGAAGGTTGTGTGTACAGACTATCCTGATGCTGATCTGATATCCAATATTCAATATAATGTGGATCATGCAGAAGGGTTGTCGAAAGATGTCAGTGTGGAGGGATACATTTGGGGTAACGATTACGAACCTTTGTTGGAGAAGATTAGAGGTGATGGTGATGAGACCAAGAAGTTTGATTTGATCATTTTGTCGGATCTCGTTTTCAACCATTCTGAGCACCATAAGCTTTTGAAGACTTGTCAAGATTTGCTTGAGAAAGATGGTAAATGTCTTGTTGTGTTTTCACCGCATAGACCATGGCTTTTGAACGATGACCTTGGATTCTTTGAGACAGCTAAGGAGTATGGATTTAAGACGGACAAGATTGACTTGGTGACATGGAAGCCAATGTTCCCTGATGAGGATCCATCAACTGCTGATGTCAGATCAAGAGTTTATTCTTTCTTCTTGACGTTTGAGTAGGAAGAGGAGAGAAGTATACAAGTACTAGGATTTGACTATTAAATTGCATGCATCAACAAACACCCAATGGTGATAAGGTGACACTGACAGAAATGTAAGGTGTAGAAATTTCTTATGAGTGGTAGAATGGGGCTCAGCTCACACTGGAGCCAGTGACTTGCTTGTGATGAAGATCTTCACAGTTGACCTCATAGTTGTCTCTGCTGAGCATTACGCAATGGATGAGAGACCCCACGTTTGAGTATACATATAGTTGTTCGCGTTTCAACTAAGGATGGCTGGCTTTCTCCATAGACAGAGCATCGCATAGTTTTGGACCCGAGTTTTGGAACGGGCCAGAATCATGAGCAAATATGACGGATGATGAAATAATGTGTTGGGAGCTGAGCCGTGCTGGTGGTTAGTTTTTACATCAGCGGCTCTTCCCACTGGGTTCTGGCTAAGGGTGTATGAAGGCGACGCTAGAGATGGACATAACAAGGCTGGGTGATGGGGATGACGACCGTCGTGATATATAAAAGGTACCTCGGTTTTGTCATTAGTAGTAGATAAATATCAGGTCTCATAGTGAATGGATAGCCTATGTACGTGACTATGGGGGATTGGCTACTTTGACAGGTGTTGTATGGGTGATCATGGAGGATCTCGGTCAGAGATCTTGGGTCAAGACTGAGATTGCCGCTGGTGGGGCCATTCATGGAGCCAGCAAACGCACCATTAGGTGAGACAGACAGACTAACGTAGCAAGCATGACGTCCAACTGGAACTAGAGAACAAATGAGGTTCTCTGTGATGCTCTGCGATGAGCTACCGAGCCAGCCTCGCGTAGTTCTAGGTGTGCCCGCACCATTAACACAACAAAATTCAGAGCCCAGACGCGCGCGCGCCCAGTCGCCCAGTTTGGCAGACAGGCACTTAAACAGGCACGGTTTCTATTAAGGCTAATTAGAAGGTGCTTGTTGTCAATTGAAGAGAGTAGTTTTTAGTAGGTTCTCTGGAGATATTCATGCTTATGAGTCTAGTTAATGTCGGAATAGAAGGGGCTTGCCCAGTGCGGGTAGGCTTTCCATCACAACCACTAAAAGCCTCAAGACCGAGACCGAGACCAAGTGAACTCCGCATGCAAGGGACTCATCCCTCTTTGTTTGTTTTCACTGACGCGCGCCGCGTACGCCTACCAGCCACCGCTCCGCAGGTTTCTCTTGCAGCGACCTTTTGAGCATGGTACATGTGCCGTTTGGAAGTTGGGAAACGTATAAAGGAAGGCTCCTGCTCGTCCATGGGGCTCGTCTGTCCCCCAGTCATTCGGCTTCTTTTGTTACTCTTTCCAACCAGTCCATTCGTTAACACACACTCTCACACGCACAGGAGCCATCTAAAATCTGATTCCCCATACTTCCAACTATCTGTCATTCCTTTGTTTCAGATTCACTCCACATCTTTCGCTTTAACTATCGCTCGCTGTTTTAAACTTTTACACTCTTGATACCCCGGTCCACAGCGCTCTGTAATGTTTACCACTTCAACTTTGGCCCAATTGGCCATTGCTTTCACTGGCTTCGTCTCCACCGTCTCCGCATTCGATGCCTCTTCCAACAAGAACGTTGCCCTCTATTGGGGACAAGCCTCCGCTGGTTCCCAGGAATCCCTCGCTACATACTGTGAGTCCGATGCTGCTGACATCATGATCCTCTCATTCATGACAGCCTTCCCAGGTACAAACGGCGTTCCATCTCTTAACTTTGCCGGTGCATGCTCTGACACTTTTTCCTCCGGTTTACTCAAGTGTGACAAGATCGCTGCTGATATCCAGACATGTCAAGGTTTGGGTAAGAAGGTTATGCTCTCCCTTGGTGGTGCCAGTGGCGCCTACGGCTTCTCATCCGATTCTGAAGCCGAGGAATTCGCAGGTACTTTGTGGGACCTCTTTGGTGAAGGCTCCGCTGATGAACGTCCTTTCGGTGATTCTGTCATTGACGGTTTCGATTTCGACATTGAAAACAATGAAGACACAGGTTATGCGGCTCTTGCTACTAAGCTCAGAGAGTACTTCGCTAAAGGTTCCAAGTCTTATTACTTGTCCGCTGCCCCACAATGTGTCTACCCAGATGCTTCCGTTGGTGATGCCATGGCCAAGGCTGAATTCGACTTTGCCTTCATCCAATTCTACAACAACTACTGCTCCATTGGTGGTAGTTTCAACTGGGACACTTGGACCGATTACGCTCAAAACACTTCTCCAAACAAGGACATCAAGCTCTACTTGGGCCTTCCAGGTTCTACTTCAGCTGCTGGTTCCGGTTACGTTGACATTGACACCATCAAATCTACACTTGATACCATTGGATCAGACTCCAACTTTGGCGGTGTTATGCTTTGGGATGCTTCTCAAGGCTTCAAAAACACTGTCAATGGCGAGCCATTTGCTGAGGCCATTAAGGATGCTTTGAACGGTCTCTCTGGCTCTGATACCACCACAGCTGCTACTACCTCTTCCTCTTCCTCTTCCTCCTCTTCTTCCTCATCTACGTCATTGACCACATCCAGCACTAATACCCAAGCTACCTCTTCTGCCGTTGCTAGCTCTGCTGTCACCACATCTGTTGCCTCCTCTATCGCACCAGTTGTCTCTTCCTCTGACGCTTCACCAGTTGTTTCTTCCTCTGCTGTTGCACCAGTTGTTTCTTCCACTGCTGAGACCTCTACATCGTCCTCAGTTGATGCTGGTCAGACTGACGTCGCTACTTCCTCTTCTTCTTCTGTTGTTCCACCACAGGCTCCTTCTTCAGCTACAACTACCGTCTCAATTAGCCAGGCTCAGTCTACCAGTACAGTTGCCATCGAGCACACCACTGAGACCGACCTCATCCCTTCTACTCATGGTGCTGCCGTCTCTGACGTTGCCACTTCGGAAGCCCCAGCTACATCTGAAACAACTAGTGCCGCTCCAGTTGCCTCTCCTGTTTCCTCCTCATTTGACGAGGTCACATCGAACACTTTCACTGCAGCATCTTCGTCGACTTTGCAGACCGTCATTATCTCCTCCTCTTCAACAACATCCACCACTTCCTCCCCATCGACACCAGTCTCCACCGGTTGTGGTTCCCTCTCGGGTTCTGATCTCGTCTCCTGCCTCAACGCTCAGTACGCCGCTGGTCAGTTCGCTGGCTCTCCAGACACCTGTACACACGGAGAAATGGCATGCTCCGCAGAGGGACAGTTTGCCATTTGTAACTGGGGAAGTTGGGTCGTTCAAACCTGTGCCGCTGGTACAACCTGTTACGCTTCGCTTGCTGACAATGGTGCAGATGCCTTTGTTAGTTGTAACTTTGAAAACAACTCCAAGATGATGCACAAGAGGGGTACGGAACATGGTCATCATGATCATAACGCTTGAGTAGAGTGAGATTATGACTGTTACGATATGTATGCGCCCTTGTATATTTTTATGAATTCTGTTACGTTTGCTACTTTGTTAAGTCGTGTCCGATGAACTTTTAATTAAAATTGTCAATAGAACATAGCTATGTAAAGTAATCTGTTGAGACGATATGACATCTCCACCCTTATGCTAGATGCCTCTTAGTGCGGTGGGCTGACCTGCAACCGCTTATGGACATGAGAAGTCTAAGGGGCTCCAGACTTGCTGATAGTTCCCAGTTCAGAAAATAAACGGTTCAATACAGTTATAAACAAGCAACAAACCAGGTAAAACTCAAATAAACAAAAAAAATTATGCTTTGACCAAAATAGTCACAAATATCCAAAAATAAATGAAGGATGCGAGGTTCGAACTCGCGCGGTGAGAACACCAGCTGATCTTAAGTCAGCCGCCTTAGACCACTCGGCCAACCCTCCAAAACAGTGACAAAACTTTACAATCGCGGAAGTCATGCTGTGGTTTGTGTTGAGTGTTTTCCTTAAAAATCTGACTACTTTGTTAACTTCTTGCTAGACTACAACCAAAAGTATGGGTATATCAAGTCGTAAAATGCGTTAATTAGATGCGAAATTTATACATGAGTGGAGAATTCACCGATCCAGGATGCGGCGTTGAACCAATTCGGCTCTTAATGCCTCATATGGATCTTCAACGTAGGGGATTCTCTTCTCCATGGCATTATCAATGGAGATAGTGTTGATCTTTTGACGATATTTCTTAGCTTTCTCCTTATTCTGAGTCAGTTCTTTATCTTCAAATTGAGATGCCTTGGTGAATCTGGACTTATAGTAGCCGAGGGCCTTGAACGTCTTCTTCATTTCTGGTGTAGCCTTCTTCAGATCGAGCGAGATAGGGATCTTGTTGGTGAAATGGTGCTTTTCAATCATTTCCTTCAGAGACTTCTCTTCATCTGTAAGTTCTGAAGATAGAACAAGCCTGTCATGGCCATACACGAATTTGAGTCTTGATCTCAAACGAAGCAACCAGTAATCCCCAGCGACAACACCTTTTAGGTCCACCATCATCTTGTGATACAAGACTTTCAAGGTCTTTTCTTTGCCCTTCCAATGACCAGCAACAGCCATGGCTTTAATTAAAAGGTTGTAACTGTCAAAGTCCGGTTTCACGCCAAATTCCCTTTCAAATGAGTGAATCATCCCCACGGAAAGATCCACTCTTTTACACGAGGAAAACTCGACGAGGAAAGCGTTAAGATCCTCAACACCTGGTCTCATAGCATCACCCTGATCCTTCAATGACTTTAAAAACCTATAAGCAGCGTTAAACTGTTGCTCGTGGATCATGCGATGCACGATGGTACGCATCGCCTTTTGTTGTAGTGGGACCCCCAACTCATTGACATACATCAACAATTGCTTTGTGGTGGCCTCTCTGGTCCTTATCAGGTATTGAAGAATGGCATTGATGTGATTTGCATCTGGCGGGATGTTAAGCTCAGCACGTTTTTGTGTGAGCTGAACCTTGCTGCGTTCGTCAGGAAGAAGGGTGAAGATGGTATTCCATGTTGTGAGGTTCGCTTTAAGATTCGATGACTTCATTTGTGTGAGGTGTTTCAGTGCGAGCTTCAGTGGATCGGACATGTGTTGGATCTTTTGTAGTTGCACAAGGTTTCGAAGCATCAGGTTGTACGTGGTGGTGTTTGGTTTGATATGCTCGATTCTCATCTGGACTAGGAGTTCACGACATGTAGCAAAATCGTGTTTGCGACCAAAGAAGTGGATAAGGTAGTTGAAAGAATTTGTGGTACGTACTTGAAGCGTACGAGTGTTGAGTGGATGGAAGAGGTTCCTCAGGATCTTGGGAATGATACCATCGAACTTTGATGAATTTTTGTAGTGAAAAGTGGAGTGTGTGAGTTGGTAGATGTACTTTTCAAACATCTCTGGGTTGTCTGAGAAGTCCACCATTTTAGGAATCTCAGTGTAGACGTGTTTGCCTAGACTCTTGTGGTGATAAGATGTGTCTTTGGTAGAAATGGGTGACTGTTCGTCTCGACTTCGTGGCCGGGGCGTTATTGCAACAAGAAGCTCTATGATCTCCTGGACGCTTCGTGAGTTAAGATGATGCAAGATGGATGACTGAAACCTCGAGTTTTCAAGACTTTTAGAGATAATGTGACGTTTCCGGGCAACTTCTTCAGGGTATTCCTCCTTCTTAACATCCTGAGCCCTCTGTAGCTTAGCATACCCAAGTGGCTTGAGGTACTGCTGCACCTGGTTACGATGGAAGTTGGATCCCTTCCCGATGAATGCCCGCAGCTCCTCGCGGGATCTCTTTGTCCCCGTTTCCAGTTTCGGCATCGTTGGCGGAGATATACTGGCTGGAAGCGGTTGTTGTAGCACATTAGTCTCCACTGGGTCGGGGTTCTTGGGGCTTGGAGCAGATGGCATTGTTGTGCTTTGAGAGGGATGTGGCATCGGTCGTATGTGCCAGTCAGCCTCCCTGCACACGGCCACGTAGTCTCTGAACGCCCTCGCGAGCGTCGAAGTCGGTGATCGTGACATAATCTGGGTCCACTTGAGCTTGTCGTTTGCTTGAGAATCAGTGAGTTTGGAGAAGTTGTGGAGAGCCGATGAGCCGGGTGTTGACGCAGTACGTCGATATGTTTTTTTCACGTTCGCGCAGACAATTATGGGCTGGGGAGCTTCAACCCCACAATAACTTTAGTGATCTACGATGTGCCTTTTGGTCGTATGCAAGATGATGTGTATATCTGAGATATAATATATATAAAATATATATATGAAAGGGCCAGCCTGGTTTTCATCGCGTGAACTCGTTCAATCTGCTGGCAAGATCGTCCGCGATCCCACTACTGTTCTCCGAGAAGACGTAGTGTTTCCCTCCCACTAAAGACAAAAGGGCCGGAAGGAACACCAATGCATGAAGAGTACCAATGATAACCAGCGAAAGCCACATTCTGAAATAGTACACCTCAAAGATCTTGGACTTTGTGAAGGCCAACACACAGACACCAATGAGCTTGGTCATGCAGATACCACCAAACACCGCACCACCGACACCAGTGATGGCATTGTAGGCTCTGAAATTGACATTACCCAGACGAGAGTCACGGTCAGAGACAATGAAGGCTCTGGTAATGTGCACACAGAACTCCACAGCAAGACCAACACATATGACCAAGTTAACAAGACTCACAGCGTTAAGAGAGATACCCCACAAAGCCATCACGCCTCCAATGTTGATGAGGATCATAACTACCGTCGCTATCAATGCAAGTGATGATCTTATCGATCCAAGTAGAATCATGGAGTTGAGCAAGATGATGCCGAGTGCAATGGAGATCAACGTGAACGTCATTTGGACAATGGTAGTGTACTGCACAAAGAAGATATAGAATGGCGAGTAGGCAAACACACCATCATGGCCCATCGATTTCTTCAATTCATCGGTGATACGGACCGACTCTTCATATGCATGGATGAAGTCATCCTGTGATCTTAATGGAACATGTCCGGTTCTGAAAGCAGAAGCCACAATGGAGTCGTTGGTGTACGACACGGAGGTGGAGTATGGCGCCTTACCACCCAGTGGACACGGGTCACTTGGAGCATGGATCCAGATGTCAAAGTACTTCATGAAGTCTTCACCTTCTGGGAATCCCTCCATGGTGTATTCCCATGTACTGTTGACATAGCATGTCTCACACTGTCTCTTGGGAGCATGTGGGGGACACACCTCCTCTGTACCCTTCTTGTAACGACAACAATCATCAAGTTGTGGATTTAAGAATGTCAAGTAGTCATCGATCCAGGATGCAACGGGTTCAGCAATGGTGGATAGCTCTGAGCGATCACGTTCCTGTTCTAAGATATTGGCGAGCGAGTACTTGTCACATGTAGTGAACTTACCACACAACTTTTGCTGATTCTCCCTTTCAGTGACATCCAGTCCATCAACAACAAAGTAAATTGGTGGACCGGTATTGAAATAATCATACAGATCGTTAAAGTATTCAATCAGATAGGAGTCAGATGGGATAGCGATTCTTTGATCCAATCCAAATTGGATCCCCGGCAATAGTGTCAACGAGACACCGGTCCATGCGACAAAGATGGCCAAAATCAAATTCTTGGCTCTGAGCACAGCAGGCGCATAGTTTGTCAACAACTTATCAAAGAATTCATTCTCATTCTCATTCTCAAACAGCTCTGTGGCTTCATCAAGCCTGATAGCGTGCTGTACTTTGAGACAAGGGAAACAATCAAGTCTTCCAGAGTCTATTCTCCATTGATCAATCGCCAGCAGAGAAATGAATGCTGTAAGTTGAAGAATAGCGTTGAACAGCACAGCACCAGCAGAATAGAGGGCAAAGTTTCTCACAGCAGGCATGCTGACAATGGAAGCGAGTGAGAATGCGAGGAATTGTGAGGACGCAGAGAGGAGGATAGATGGTCCCATTCTTCCAACAGCCTTGGATATACGGATCGCCACTGATTCGTTTGGATAGGCATAGTTGATACTCTTGAGTTCGTGAGTGATAAGGAAGATGTTGTCAACACCGACAGCAAGAATGAGGAATGGGATAACTTCAGCGATGATCAGTGTAGACTTTACCCCAAGAAGGGAGAAAAGACCTGCTGAAGATGTGACCGAGAGGAGAACAATCACGATACCAGAGAGGCCGAGAGAAAAACGGGTCTTGAGAACGTTGAATGAACCACCGAGCGAGATTGATGCGTAAAGGAACATTGCGATGTATGAAATGATGACGATTGTGACATCCGTGTTGGTGGACTTGTTGAGCTCCGACTCAAGAGATGGAGCAGTGTTGAAACTAATGCGGACTCCCGGTGGTGGGGTCAACTCCAAAAGATACTTTTCCAGTTTGGACTCCCAGAGCTCAGCGTCTTCATTATTCACCTGGTGGTTGTTGAGGAGAAGAGTCACCACGATGGCCTTGGCAGTCAGGATATCAGACTCGTCATACCCACCAAACAAATACTCCTTCTTCAAGGGCTGTTGGAATGCAGGCAAGCAACTGACAGGCGAATCAGTGCACTCTTTCAGATCCCTTTTCCAAGTCTTTGGAATATCATCCTGGAAGTATTGAGTGAATGATTCAACAACACACGGGGAATCCTCTGTTGGCTTGAAGCACAAGTCATTGAACGTGATATCATCAACAACAATGTCCCTTATTTCCAGCTCAGTCTTTGCCCACCAATTCACAGTCTTGTCATTTAGCACACCATCCTCATTAACGATAAAAATTTGCTCAGTTCTGTAGAATGGACCAAAATGTTCATCAAAGTATTCCTTCTGCTTGTACGCCTCGGCACTACTACTTACCCACAAGTTTATTGGATCCTTCTCAAGCGAACCAAAGAAGTAAATGCATGAACTGAGGGCACCAGTTATAATGACGGTGATTGTTAGCACAGTTGCTGGGTATGATGCACAGGTGAATGCCAATCTGCTGAACCAACCTTCCAGGATGTTGTTCAAGGAGTAAACTTCATTCTTGACTGGGAATTCAGGAAGTTCAAGCGTTGTTGAGCTGAGGTATGGTGATTCTTGAAGCATTTGAAGCTTCTTAGTGCGTTGTCTGTAAACAAAAAAGAATGTTACAACAGATAAGATGGCGGCATATGTGATGATCACTGCAAATGAAAAGCATGGGAGTACACCAACGGTACAGCTGCCATAAGAAACCTTGTCCAAAGTTGGACAATTGACTGGACAGTCAGAGCATGAGCACTTGTATGTTTCGTCATCACACTCATATGTCGGTGAGTTGAGATATTGTTTATCAGATGTATCATTTGAGTATCTGAAGTTGATTTGGAAAGGTGATCCTCCAAGGAGTGGTTTCTCATCTCCCAAGAACTTGAGGAATTGGGTATAGTTCTTTGCTCCACCACCGATGAGGTCCATAGCGTATCCATTAGTAGCCGAGAACTTAACGTTTTTGCAAGAATCGTAGAAAGTTGAAGCCATTTCCGTGTTGATAAAGTAATCGAGTTCAGTGACAACTTGCTTCCCGGATAGTGATGTTGCCGTCTTGGTAACGTTGATGAACTGAGATTGGTCTGGGGAGCAAGTGAATTGACAAAAGAGGTTACGGAAGTTCTTTTGACAAGCAGGACATGATGATATGAGAGAATCAGCCTTTTTCAAGTTCTCCTTGAGTGTTTCCACTTGCGCTGAGGTACAACAGACATTGGACTCAGCCCATTCTTCTCCACAGAGAGATACAATCTCATCCAGCTGTGATTGATCCGGGACCACTGATTCTTGGTCTACTGTGCAGGGCAGATCTTTCCCAAAGAGTGAATTTTTACCACATGAATCGTAGATTGCACAATATCCTGGCTCGTGGTGCTGTGAGGTGCCGGGTGTGGATTCCCCACTTGCTACTGTTAGCGATAGCAGCAAAGGCAATGTTGTGAGGATAGACGGTAGCCTCATTACTTTAGTTTGTGATAATTGAGGTAAGGATTAGTGTAGTAGGGCCGAGAGAAGAAGAACTATGGGTATCTGATTATCAATACTGTAAATATACTCAAGCTCGGTCCGATAAACAAGTTAACTTTGGAATTTGGGGGCGTAATACGTAAAGCCCGCGCAACCTATAATCGAACGGTAGGGGCAACACACCTAGAAGGATAAGCTGCTTGTACTCGATACTTGTCAGTGTTTACTCTACAAACAAATGAACCGAAAAAAAACATATATATATATGATGTTCTTATTATATCCGTGGAGTCATATCAAAGCAAACAAAATAACAAAGTTGCGAGAGACTGAATTGAATCACAACTTGTTAGAGTTGTGGTAAGGACAACCACTACCGCTTCCCTTCTCTCTTGGGCTCAACTCCAAAGTCTCCTTCTTGATATCATCACTAAGCTGCTGATCAACCTTTGCGAATGCTTCAAACACCTTATCCTGAATGATTGGAACAGCGTTAGAAACGTGCACAGCAATGTTGTGAGCAAGGGCCTTTTGTTGACCTGGCTGCTTTGCCAAAACCTTCTGGTAGAGGGCTCTTGGCTGAGCGTAATCGATATCACCACCAACAGCCCAGTGGAATGGCTGTGCTGGTCCTGTCCAAACTTCTTGGTTTTCTTGGTAGTTGAAGTTTGAGTATGGGGTGTATTGAACTGGGTTTTCCAAAGAGGAGATGTAGTTTGGAGCAGCACCATAGTTGCCATTGACGCACATTGGACCATCACGGATGATTGGGTTGAATGTCTTAGCGTATGGACAGTTAACAGGGATTTGGGCATAGTTGGCACCAAGTCTGTGACGGTGAGTATCTGGGTAGGAGAAGAGTCTGGATTGAAGGACAGGGTCAGCAGAAGCCTCCTGGTAAGGAACAGTGTGGGATGGAGAGAAGGCAGCTTGTTCAATCTCTGCAAAGTAGTTCTGTGGGTTCTCGTTCAAAACGAGCTTACCGAAACGACGGAGTGGGAAATCCTTGTGAGACCAAACCTTTGTCAAGTCAAAGACAGAGAATGGCAATTGCTTAGCCTGTTCTTCAGTCATAATTTGGAGGTAAGCGGTCCAAGATGGGGCATCACCTTTAGCAATGGAGTTAAAGAGATCCTCCTGAGCATGATCTGGGTTCTCACCAGCCTTTTGACCAGCCTCCTCGTTATTCAAAGTCTTGATACCTTGATCAGCAATGAGATGAACCTGAACGTAGAACCATTCACCCTTCTTGTTAGACCACTTATAAGTATGACCAGAGTAACCATTCATATGTCTGTAATCAGCTGGGGTACCTCTGTCGGAGAAGAGAATCATAAACTGGTGGATAGCCTCCTGGTTCTGAACCATATAGTCCCAGAACATGTTTGCATCCTTCAAATGAGTCTGTGGGTTTCTCTTTTGGGTGTGAATAAAGTGTGGGAACTTAATTGGGTCTCTGATAAAGAACACTGGAGTGTTGTTGTAGACCCAATCGAGGTTACCCTCCTCAGTGTAAAGCTTAATGGCAAAACCTCTTGGGTCTCTAGCAGCATCAGGGGAACCAGACTCACCACCAACTGTAGAGAATCTAACAAGGGCTTTAGTCTTCTTACCAATGGTATCAAGGAAAGCGGAACCACAAATGTCTGTAATGTCATCAGTGACTTCAAAGTAACCAAATGCACCGGAACCCTTAGCGTGAACAACACGTTCTGGGATTCTTTCTCTGTCGAAATGAGCAAGCGAATCAATCAAGTTGAAATCCTGAAGGAGGAGTGGACCGTGCTTACCCACACGTTGGGTCTCGAATGGGTTTGGCAGAGGGTATCCCTGAGATGTTGTGACTGTTGGTTTAGAGTCGTTGTTGTTGTTGTTGTTGTTACTCATTGTGGATATCTATGAGTGTGTGTGTATGTAAAAATGAGAGATGATCTGAAATGAGATGGGGGGGCAAACGTTGTTGTTATATATCCCCACCGCCCCTCATTTAAGTGTGGTGTGGGGTCAACGAATCAGCGAGTTCAATTTTGTCATCTGGACGGGGCCAGACGTCAGACGTCAGTCTGAGTGAGCCGAGGCAGGGTTCGGCATGAAGCCATAGATTGGGCGGGGAATCCTCACACAGATACACTACGGACAATAACTAGACTATACTAAATATACTGAAATATTAATACTTAAAACAATTAATACAGTGAATACTAATACTAATACTACAGCTATACCACTATTACTACACAATTGACCACTATCAAATACCAGATTAATTGACCAGTCCTATTCCAACATGCAGCTCTCGGACGCGCCTAACGGAAATCAACCGCAAGCAACCAAAACTGATTAGCAAGCATAACACGGCCAGTTCTCTCTCAGCCCACACAATTACTACTCCCCGCATTGCTTGCTTCGCTTCTAGTTTAAGGGGGTGCCATGTGCTTACAATACAATACACAGATCTTAACAGAGATCCTTTCCACCAAATTATCATAACAGTTATTATAATATCAATATTAATATTTAATACCTAAACCTTCCAACCCTTAACCCTGGGCCCACCACTTATCATGTATCAATTACCTACCGCTTCAAGATTCCCTTATCGGCCATCCGCCGATGAGAGAGCCTCTTGCGCGCGCAACGCCGATATGTCCACTTATGCCGTTTTATTTGTTAGTACTAGTACAAGTTTTTGCTTTTAACACAGTCTAACTCTTGCATACTGCAGAATACTACGTTCTAAAAGCCGTAGTTGCCATATTAAGTGAAATATCGCAAGCAACTGTACTTGAATCTATTGTGTGTGTGTGTTAATGCGTTGTGTTGTAATGTATAGGTTAGAGTGTCAGTGTGGCCCTAGTTCAATTCCCGCCTTCTGGCTTCCGACATAATACAATAAACTCATTGGTACGGATTTTAAAACAATGTCAATTATAAGCATAATTAAGCTTAATTACAAAATACTAAGCAAATCTTGTTTCTTTTTCTTTTATAGATTACACACAGACACAGACACAGACACAGCGACCTCTCACACAGAATTACCCGTACGACTCATGTAGTTAGCAATCGGATCACCCTGGCTTGTGTACACTGTCAAGTTTCTAACAGCATCATTATCAATAATCTCCCTTAATCTTCTATCTTCATCATACCATTTCTTAATCACAAACACAAGCTCATCCTTGTAATGTTGAACATTAGCATCATTACCATTAGTGTCCACGATACCCTTGAGTAAATAGTACAACTTGTCAAATGTGATACCACACTCTAAGAAGATAGATGCAATAGCACCTTTAGATACAAATGAATCAGCATCATCCAAATCATAAATCAAACCGGTAACAATTGGTAACAAATCAGAAACTGGGAACACAAATTCTGAAGAAGAAAGTTTCTTACCAATTTTGATGATAGTGGCACTTAACAATGAAACATATTTTTCAGCGGTAGTACCATTCAATATAACATCATCTTCAGAATTTGTTAATTGCAATCCAGAATCAGTGTAAATAGTTTGTTTGACATTCTCAAACAATTGATCCCATCTTGATAAAATCTCTTCAGAATTGCGGAAATCAGATGCCTTAAAGATATGCAAACAAATCTCATGGTAAGATAACACATTAGCAAAATCGTTGAACAATTCAGAAACTGTTAATATCTTACCATCCAATTGATCAATCAATTCAATTTTTTGTCCATCACTCAAGATTTTATCATTAGAGATGGCAATGAGTAAATCATACTGAATATTAGAAGCCTCAAACACTTCTTCAATCATCGTAGATAACTGAATCACTTGTTGACGTTCTGTTGGATATCTAGTACAATTGCAGAAACCAATAGCTCTGGACAAATACTCATTTCTCTGTGATAATGTAATGGCAAAGTCACTCAATGCCAAATTGTATGAAATCAATGCAGCTTGGTAATGATTCTCCTTCTTAGATTGGTAAATCCACAACATATCAGAAATCTCTAATGATCCAGCAGCCTTCTCCTCCAAATATCCAAGAACATATGGTGTGTCAATCTCCAATAATCTCTCACTAACCTCTTGAGAAATAAACCAATCATACAACTCGTAATGGAACAACTTATCTTCAAACTTGAATGCAGTATCATAACTCAAGTTACGCAATTGGGCAAAGTCAGTAACTGGACTCAATGATGAATCAAACAATCTCGTAGCATCTTGTTCTTGCTCCTGATTAACACTAGATTCCAATGCCAACTTATCAACTTGAACAAGCAATTGGAAAACAATCTCAAAAATGTCCCTTCTCTTCTCATAATACTTCTTACGCTCATCATTTGCCAACTTACCATCAGCACTGTACTGAGCAGCTAAATTACCTTGATCGATACTGGCACTGATATTAAGGGCAAACTTGATTGCACGTGGGAAATCATTTAATCCAACCATAATATCAATACTCTCTTTCAACTTCTCCAAACTAATCTCATTGTTGATTGCCTCAAACAATTCAATCGCACGACTCAAATGATAATTTAATCCATCATAATCCTTGAATCCAATCTCCTTGGCCTTTCTCAAATGCTCAATCGCACGGAATCCAACAACGTCATTCGCCGAGCAGAAAGTACCACAACGCTCTTGAAGACCCTTGGCGATGTATTCAATAGATTCACCACGAGACATGCTTCTGTTAATAATCGAAGACAAAATCTCCTTGATCAAATTCTTGGTGTTGTCGTTTGGTGCAAAGATATCCTTGAATGTGAGCTTAGACAAAGATTGTTGAACATCAAGTGATAGATATTTGAAAACTCCCCTAAGTCTATCACCAGCAGCATCAGTATCATCAGTGTCCTCCTTGATCAACACAACGAGGAAAGAGAGTGCCTCCTTCATCGAAATAACAAGACGAATCACAGAGTTGATGGCAATGTTCTCAGCCTGGTTACAAAATTCCTCACTCTTGTCAAAGTTACGGTTGTTGAACGATGGGGGAACGAAGCAGGCAATGGTGTTACCATACGTCTGGAAGAACTCATTGAGCACGGAGATAGAGGAGAGGAAAAATTCAAGCTCAGATTGGGTGATGTTGACAGAAGCTAAGAACTCATTCTCAAAAATCGAAGTCTTGACAATGGTGTTGTCCTTGTTGTATTTGATATCCTTACTGATCTGGAAGACATTCTTCTCCCACACATCACGGAACAGACGACCCAATAGTGTCACAATACCATAGAATCTTGGTGAAAGCGTCACATTCTGGAATGAAAAAGTTTCATCGGACTTGCTGTTGTTGGCGATGGTGAGCACAGATGTCACCATCGAACCAGTAGATGCAATCTTCTTGTACGATGGCTTGAAATCCACAACGTTTGGAATACCAACAGTGAAGAAATTGAAGGCATTGGCTCTGATAGTCTTTGGAAGACTGAACTTGCAAGTAACGTAAAGAGCAGTAGATGCGGCCTCAAGGAAACCATACCTTGTGACAAACGGAGTCAGATCATCGGTCATAGACTCAAATACCTGATCAGGAGTTCTGTAACTGTACACGACAAGACTGGAGTTGGTCAAAACAGCAACTTCAAAGCTTCCCTTTGTGTATTGAGTGGCAAACTCATTGGCATAACCTCTTGGACGATCTGTGGCGTTGAAAGGAGGTGATAATGGCACAATTTGATGGATCTTCCCTTGTACTTCCAGGAATGTGGCATTCTCAGTTGATCTTTCATGGTACTTCAAGACACCATAGTCAGGCACAGATACAAACAATTTGTTGTCTGCCTGACCTTCCTTCTCAACAACATCAAAGAAAATACCTGGGGAGATCATAGTACTTGCTGACAACGACTTATGCAAGACACCAGATTTCTTCTGATATGAAAGTTTTGTAGGAAGTTCCTTATGGTCCTTAGCGAGACCACCATATAGGGTTGAGGATCTCGTCGCTTCTTGCTCATTGTACTTAGTACGCTCAATAGCAATCTCCTCCTCAGTCACCTTGGTAGGTGGGAACTTGACACTCTCTAATCTCAATTCAGAAACGGTGGAGGCGTTACAAGAACCATTGAGATAAAGACGACAACCTCCAACAGTGACGGCAACAAGATAGAGATCGTTACTTTCGAGGGCCGTCACAACACTGATACTGACAATTTGGAGATACTTTCCGTGAAGGAGTGGTGATGACTTGGCTGATGAGGTTCTTGCAAAGCTTGAGATATGGTATGGTTGGAGCAATGCAGGTGAGGAATCAATCGAGCCTTTGGCAGTGATCTTGTAAGCTCTGATGTATGACTTGTTGGTGAGCGTGTAAATAATTCCTCTGGAGTTGTCAATTTTGACTTGTGTGACAACTTCATTGTGCTGTTCATTGCCCAAGAATGAATTAATAAGAGATGATCCTGGAATCAAACTCGACACTGTGCTTCTCGTCAAACAACGCTTGTTGCATTTCTTATTGAACCAGTCGGCAGAGTTGGAGTACTGCAACTCCCAGATATTAAGACCATCACTGGCACCAGTGAAGAAAACTTGCCCGGTCTTTTCGTAAACGACAAAGTGATCGGCTGAGAGACCTTGTGCTGGAACTGACATATGTGTGTTGTAGAGGTCCAAACTGTTATTGGCAAATGAAAGAGCAAGGATGTGTATGTCAGATGGTGTTGAAATCAGAAGAAGGTAGTTAATGGCTTCTGTGAATGTGTTTGGTTTTGGCTTGACGAGCTCAACTTTCAAGATTGTATGTGGAATGTCCTCAAAGCTCTGGAACTCAGATGTTCTGGTGAGATTCCAAAGAATCAGCTTATTGTCAATCACCACCCACGCTCTGTTGATCTCCGGGAAAATACCCATGGACCCCACGGTTTGAACCTTGTTGTACTGAGAGAGGATCTCATCTGGGATGTTGATCAACTCTTGCTTAACAAATGGAGTCAGGGCACCAAGGCCGTCAACATCATTACTGAAGTTGTAGTCGACAGCCTTTCCATGGAAGATACTGTCCTCCAGTACCGGTGTTATTTTATCACGAAGGAGTGATGCATCAACGAATTTGCTTGCAAGCTCAAGAGGCTGATTGGTGTCAACATTGGTGACGGTTAGAACATCGTTCCTGTTTGGAGTCAACGGAGTGACTTTGGAGGCCGCGGGTACCAGTGACTGGTTCACCACGGGGTCGAATCCATTGGCTTTGAAAGGAGTCGAAAATTTGGACACTGTTATTATTTGTTAGTGGCTGAAAGCTCTCAAATACAAGATCCAGCTCAAGGCATCACGTCGAGTTTTGGGTCGATCGCTGCACCCAGGACAGTGGCCCATCCAGGAAACAACCTCTAATGCTGTGAGTGAAGATATTAAGGGCAAAACATACTCTTGCAACCTTTGAATGGCTCAACAATGTCACAATTGGCGTGAATATCGGGAAAGATCAAATGTCTTGTTTACCTACGCTCGGCTTGGAACATGTTTTTTTTGACCGGGTTTCGGAAGGGTCACCCTCGGAAATCGTCACCACCATTACCTCGAACCGAGGGATAAACAGACTCTGTGCATTAACTCAGTTTGTGTTCATCAGTTCGACTGAAATCAGGCTGTACATTATGATCGGGTAACTATTGCCAGTCTGCGTAGAGTGTGCTCGATTGGATTGGGTCAAAGGATCAACGTCTCAAGACCTTTTCCAATACCATAATGAATCTCACGAAGTACAACTTGCGCTTGCTTCAAAATGAAGTGGGAAACAAACAAAAGCTGTTGAATCAGCAAAGTCTTCATGAGATTAGGATCCAAAACTTTTTACAAGAGCAGATTATCCCTTCAGACTATACTTTCGAAGGCTCTGAAGGAGGGAACACTTTAGCGCACTCTAGTGACCGTAGGACCTACTCAATGCCATTTACCGAATCAGTTCTCCCACAATCTTTTCAGATCAATTTAACTGATGACCGACCAACATGTAAGGTTGAAGAGACATATTGTCACACAGATACGTTGAACACCTCAACAAATGTGACAAAGACTGTGCTTCTCCCCTCAGACATAACCAGGCGACTAAAGCGCGCTAAACAGACAATTCATGAGTCGGTCGGATGCATTTTTGACCCCAATAACAAGTCACTATTACTTCCCGATAACCGTTTGCTAGAGTTGGGAGGTTCTAACATATTTCATCGCCAACCTGTGCCTTATGAGGAAGGTTCCATCCTACGTGAGGAGAGAGATGTGGCCAGTTGTCAGTCAGGTTTGTCCCATGCACCTAACTCAAAAAGACAAAGGACCGAGTTCACTGAGGCCCTTCCTCATCTAGTTATCCCTTCAAATTCCAAAACAGACTTGAGGTTCCCAAAGCTCAACTTCTTGCACTGATTATGCCCCATGAGAAGGACATGCACAACTGTACATGTCCTAAGAGGAGGAGTGTCTAACACGATAAAGTTCAATCACAACCTACATCACGGACCCGAGAGGTAAACCAAAAAACCACTTATGTATTGTATTATAAACCATAGTAGCACTGTGCTGGTCCTTCCTGGAACAACTTTTGATGCAACTGTGCGACATGTTATCAAGATGACGTAAAAGATAGTGCTCTGGCCATAACATATAGCAATATTCAAGATATCAGGAGCAGCTACACACGTGTCAAAAGCAACACAAAGTAAACGTTTCTCCCCAGGCCTTGTATAGTGAACAACAACTGCAGTAGAACAAAAAAATCAAATAACCATCCCCCAATTCGACGGATAACCCCATCCGACCTCAAGATAGGACACAAAAGACAAGAAAAAGAGACAATAAGTAATAATAGACAAACCAACCAATATGACAGTGATGTATCAGACAAAAAAACAAACCAAACCTTAGACAACTGTTGAGTGGGAAGAGGTGTCTTCGCTCTCTAACCCCAAACAGACATGTCACTTCCCCAGATGTTCAACCAACCACGATTAGAATTATTAGTGACAGTGTTGAAGTTTTCAAACACATTTCCTTCGTTAACCACATTAAACTCGTTAGGACGGGCAGTACCGTCCTGGGAAACCTTGAAACTGTTGTTGCTGTTACTCTCACCCGTGCTACTTTCTAAGATAGTACTTGGATAACCAACGTTCGAGATTTTATTTTGCATCTCGTACTCAGCAGATGAGTATGACGACGTAGATCCAGCACCAGAAGAGATAGAAGAAGACAGGTTCAAGGAGAAACCATCAAGCTTGTTATTGTTGGAGGTGGTGGAGTACAAGGAGCCGCCGACACCTTCAAGGAAACTATCTGGAGACTGAGCAACAACAGAGTGGGCCCCCATGCCGTAAACCGGCTGCTGCTGTGGCTGAGCCATAGAGATCTGATGGACCTGCTGTGGAACAACCTGTTGATGCATGTGCTGATGAACCATCATCTGTTGGTTCAGATTACCATACTGCTGTTGCTGATGAGTAACAGGAGATGGAGATGGGCTTGCCATCATAACATGCTGATGCTTTTGGACGTAAGGCAGCTGATAGGACTGCTGATTCATGAACTGGCGGCTCAGGTGTTGACCCTGGCCATGCTGATGCTGATGCTGATGCTGATGCTGGTGAAGCTGGTTGTTGTGACGTTGCTGGGAGCGCTGACCAACATGGGCACCAAACTTGTTATTATTGGCGTACTGGTGCTGCTGAGTCTGCTTGCTATAGCGATACTCGAAGAGCGCCTTGTCAATTTCTTCGGTGGGCTGTTAGTAGTCAGTGGAAGGTGGGGGTGTAGTTAATGTGGGCTCCAGTGCCTTGTTGCTTAGGGCAGCAGCGGTCTTCTGAGCCCACAACAAAGAGAACGTACCTTCGAGTTGACCAGCGAAAGGAGTGACGATCATCTCACACTTGGCGCCTTCCTGCGAGACAGAGGCCACCATGGTGTTTCGAAGTGTGTCTTTTGTATGGTTCTGGAGAACTTGATCTTTCGCAAGGATGGTTGTGGAGGGCAGATTTGCAGAAAGTAGGGTCGTTTCGTAGGTGGTGCGCGAATTCCTCGAGACTTTCCGCCGCTTCCCGAGCAACAGCTCAAGCGCGAAAAAGAAACAAACAAACAAATTCCACTTGATTCGGAAGAGTTCCGGATCCATGGTGCCTGACGTCATGGCAGCGCTACTGGTGTACGGGTTAAGTGAGTATCTGGGGTGTGCTACATGCTTTACAAAGCGAAATTAACAAGATTTGTTCATTAAGTACGATCTCATCAGCGTCTCTTGTTCTTCTGCTTGACCTCCTCATCCTTAGTTGGGTGGAGCCTGATGAGGTTTGGATGTTGTGGTGTGTTGAATTGGTGACCTTTACTCCAGTCGTAGGAGACGGCAACAGCATAAATGGAACCGTTTCTGTTGAAGGCAGCAGCACTAATTGGGCCACCGAGAGATGGGAATCCCTTTAATCTGTGCTTGGAGTCCTTATCCCAGAAGTGGAAGCACCCATCGGAGCCAGCTGTGGCAAAAGTTCCGTAAAGTGGGTGGGCACAAACGGAGTTCAGTGTGTAGATATGGTTCTCTGTACGACCGGCCTTTGTTTCTTGACGACGGTGGCACTTGAATGTAAAACCGTAGTTGGATTGTTCACCTTCATCAATGTATTGGAATGCACATCTTCCCTCAATAGATCCGAGAGCATAACCGTTACCAGCTGGGTAGCATGCAATCGATCTTGTCTGCCATTTGAGCGGTGACATGGCCTGCTTGGAGATCTGTTGTGGATTGTTCAGGTCAATAATACAGACATGTCTCTCGGCAGTAGCCACCACAAGAAGTTTTTGTGACGAGTCCATGGCGTAGACCCTCTCTGGTAGTTGTATCGTTGCAATTGGATTTGGACTTCTCGTGTCCCAGTATCTGAGCGTCTTATCCCACGAACCAGAAACAACAACGGGTGTATTAGCAGGACCACACTCGACAAATCTGACACTTTTTACCGCGGCATCATGAGCACCAATCTGTTGCGATTGTCCACTTTGCACATCGTAGAGCTTCACTTGTTTATCACAGCCACCGGATATCACTTTCGTGCCGTCGGCAGTCCATCTTGTTGTGAGAACAGGGGCATCGTGTTCGTACATGGCACGTCCCTCTGTTGTACCATTAGCGGAAACCTCGTATATACGGACCTTCTTATCCCACGATGCCACAGAGAAAAATTCAGCCTGTGGAGAGAAAGCCATATCACTGATGGAGTCTTCTGGTGGGTTCTGAACGATGATATCGTTGGCGAGATCGGCCTCGGTACCCTGTGTGGCATTCGCCGTACCGGCTGGCTTTCCGAAGAACGACATTGTCAGTGGGTTGATTGATGTTTAGGGGTTGATTAACAGCCTCTTTTGGTTGTTATAAGAGTCGTTAGTTGCTTGGGCTGGGACTTCATGCTCCGTCGTCGTTGGCTCTTCCTTCGCCTTGTTTACAAAATTTTGGCGTCGATTACACACCCGAACATCTCTGGATCTACGTGTGCGCGGGTCTATTCGTGACATCGTGTATCTAAAGCAGTATATTTGATCGGTGTACCAATCTTCCCTCATCATCTCTTTATTCTTTCTTATTCATTTGCGACATTGGTGGGTCATGAGAGATTATCGATCGATGTCGGACACGCGATGGGATGGTATCCCCATCATCAACTATGATTTTTCCGCTGACACAACTACCCTTAATCAAGTCTCACTACGGCCCAAGGCATACAAACATCTCGACTCAATTGAATGGGCCCACGAATATGAGCGTCACCGAGAGTTGAAGGTTGTATCAGATGACAGCTCGATGTGGAACAAGTACATTAGAAAAATGTCACGATGGATTGTATTGATCGGAACAGGTGCCCTTATTGGAGTGCTCACAAGCTCGCTTGATTACAGTTACGAATGGGCCACTGATCTCAAAGATGGTATTTGCAGAGATGGGTTCTACTTCACGAAGCGCCACTGCTGCGCTGGTATTGGTGATGGTGTCAAGGAGAGGGCGGTTTGCGAGAGCTGGGCTACTTGGGCAGATGTCACAGGTATTGCAGAAGCGGCATTTGGAAGTTTCCTTTACAAGTATTTTGTCTTCATTCTCACTTCTGTGATATTAGCTGCTTCTGCTGCATATATTGTCAAAGACGCTCCATTTGTGAGGACTTCTGGTATTGCCGAGATGAAGACTATTATTAGTGGAGTTGTGCTGGAAGATTTTCTCAACGATAAGACAATGATAAAGAAGTTGTTCGGCTTGGGCCTCGGTGTCAGTGCCAATCTCTGGATTGGCAAGGAAGGGCCACTTGTGCACATTGCATGCGTATGTGCTGATATGTTGATTAGGGTCTTCCCAATGCTCGATCAAAATGAAGCTAAGAGACGTGAACTTTTACTTGCAGCCACAGCTGCTGGTATATCGACTGCATTCAATGCACCAATTTCTGGTGTTATCTTCACTCTCGAACAGCTTACCTCTTATTTCAGTCCGAGTGACAAGATGTGGATCTCTTTTTTCTGTGCAATGTCTGGTGTTGTTGTGCTTAACGCGTTTAAAGAGGGCATCAACATTTTTGTTGAAATGAATAACCAATGGCTAGGTCTGGAATTACCAGGATTTGTGCTGCTTGGTGTTATGGGCGGATTCTACGGGAGAATCTTCAGCAAATTCAATATGAGATTTGCAAGAATGAGAAAGGAGCTGATCATCTCTAGCGGGCTTAAATACGAAATGCTAGAGGTTGTCATCCTTGCCTTTGTTACCTCCGTTGTGTGTTACCCCCTTGTTTTCCCAAGATTACCTTTGACTGTCCTCATTCGCAGATTGTATCAGGACTGTGATGTTATAGATGAAAATGTCGTTGGTGATCTTTGTTCAGCTGCTGGTGGATACACACTTGCCAGCTTGATTACTAGCGGTGTTGTCGCTACGCTCCTCACGGCTTACACATTCGGTACGATACTTCCTGCCGGTGTCCTCATGCCATCTTTGGCTATTGGTGCAATCTTTGGCCGTGTTCTTGGTATTTTCATGGAAAAAGTGCAACAGTCTTCACCCTTTTTAACTGATATGTGCAGCACATCCCCAGAGCTATGTATCTCACCAGGTGCCTACGCTGTTGTTGGATCTGCGGCCTTCTTGGCTGGTACTACTAAGATGACGGTGTGGGTTGTTGTTACGGTGTTTGAGCTCACAGGTGCCTTGTCATATGTATTGCCTATCATGATCACCGTCATTGTGGCTCGCTGGACGAACGACAAGTACGATACCCTCAATTGTTATGACCAATGGATCAAGTTTTTTGGATACCCATATCTAATTGAGGTTAACAGACCATTGCCTCTGACAAAAGCTTCGGAGGTTATGAAAAAGCTGGAAGATCTCGAGGTGGTCTACGTCGAGGATCATCCTACCGTTGGCGAGCTTGAACATTTCACAGCCCTGAAATACCAGGGTGTTCCGATCTTGAAGAGCAGAGATATGCCTCGCTTGGTTGGATGGATCGGAACATCCGATCTGCAGGAAGAGTACTTCAGAATTCACGCTTCGTCGAGCTATAACTCACATAAACTGGTGTCATTTGATGCCAATGATCGAATGGATGACGACACGCAGCGATTGTCGTTCCTCGTTGAACATGATCACATTATTCTAAGTCCGGATATTCCATTGCCGTCTCTTGTTGAAGTCTTCTTCAAGATGAAGCCTAGATTTGTCATGTTTTGCAAAGATGGCTTGTTCGTTGGTCTAATAACCTTGAAAGACATCACCAATGTGGTTGAGAATGCTTGATGTTGGTGACGTATAATGAACACTAGATTCCAATAAAACCAAGTGTTCTTTGAGAACGAAAAACAAAAAATTGACTACATACTACGTCAGTAGGCTAGATTTCTGGGGACCATGAGCCGTTTCGTATCTCTGGTTGGTGCTTGTGCAGACATTTAGAACCGCCCAACACTTGAGCGCAGCACAGCACATGAAGATCTTGAACGCACGTCAACCGCCGTTTTTTTGAGCGTGAGAATTCCTCATCGTCCAAGTGGCTGAGTGTATTCAGTAGCTTCTAACCAAATAATGCTTAATCACCAACTCTTATCTATATTAAGTCTTTGGTGAAGACAAAAAAAAAAAAAAAAAAAAAAAAACTGAGGCTGGCTGTCCGCGGGCAACAAGAACGTCTGTTAAGGCGGCTTGTACAGCTGTCAAGCCTATTGTCTTCATGCGGGTGCCGGCGTTGATCTTCTAGCAGCCCGCTTCAGGAACCTCCGCTCCCTGATATGAGGTTGTCCATTCAAGGTGACCACTCGTGGTTCGTGTATTGTGAGAGAGACATCTTCTGCGATTGAGGCTACCGCCCACCTTAACACTTAAGCTCTGTCGGGCCGCCCAACTTTCTCACACGTTGGTTCCCACCGAGGCGCGGGCCCTTAGGAGGGAACGCCGGTGAATGAACCCCGATTTTGATTGGTCGAGAAAACAGGTTAACGGACATTCGTTTGCTGCCCGAACCACTACTTACCCGGCCTGTCTAACCTGGGCAGGAGAGGGGAAAGGAGGGGTGAGTAAAGTGAGTTTCGATGGCGGGGCATTACCAATAACACTAGTGGCGCTTGTTTTCCTATTGGGTGATATTAGCTAGATTGTTCCTCTAGCCCTAGTTGCTCTGTGATCACGTTGTATACAAAAGTGGTTGCTGGTCGCAAGATTGGTCAATCCCTACGCGGATCCAGTCAGCCACCCACACCCTTGAGAATCCTTATCTTTTTTTTTTTTTTTGTTTTCGTCACATGGGTAGTTCTGAGAGAAGATGTGTAAGTTTACTAATGGTAAGAGCTGAAGCATACCTATGTTTATTGGCGATATACTCTGTGGAACGTTCAGTAACCAAGGCCCTCTGTATGAACCACAGTGGTTATCAAAGGTAAAATAAGTTTCGTCTTGCTTAGGCGTCGCTTGCATGTGCGTCTTTTCTAGGAACACGGGGGCTACTTGTCGGCCCCTTACCCCGAATTAAATAATTTCCTGCGTAGGTCGCTGTCGTTTTCCCACTAGCTCGGCATAGCGAGTGTCGCAGTTCCTGCCTAGAGCGCGCCGGCTTCTGTGCGTGCGTCAACCAGGCACTGCAAAAAAATTGCCCGTGCTGGCAAAAGAAACGAAACTTGACGAAAGCGCCATTTTGGTCGCAGGAATCTCCTACACGCCAGACAGAGCTCGCCATCTTCAACAAAGCACCCGTTACCGCCCATTCTTCACATACGCTACGCACAGCGTGCTCCATCCGCCAACCTACCATCTCTCCACGGTACACGGAACCTACACGCTCCATAGCTCAACTACAGCCCACTGTTCACCCTTCAACGACATTAAGCGCGCGTTCACCCAGAGAGTTGTGCTACGATAACCACAGCACTGGTGATACCCTTCAAGGCATTGCTACGCATATTCCTCGGGACAGGAGACAACGTTCTGTAAAGCTATCCACAGACACTCCAGAAATTGCATTCAGTGCCAGCTTCCAATCGTCTCGTTCTCTGTTCGGCCTCAGCATCACCACACGCCTCACCATCCGTGCTGATCGCCCACGTTTGGCATACCAACACCGTCGCCCACTCTCCACAAACGATCCACAAAAGGGGAGGTTTGAATATCGTTTGAATATCACCGAAATTTCCTATCGCAGCTCTCCTCATGAACAATCAACCGTCTGGCCCGAACAAAGGTGGCCTAGGTGGCTCTAATCTTACGGGCAACGGCCAAGATAATCGCTACGTCAATGATTTGAAATCCACAAACTCCAAACAGCTTTTGAATGCATACGTTTATGACTTCCTCATCAAGTCATCTCTTTCCAGGACTGCGCAGAGTTTCATCAAAGAAGCTGATATACCAACTGGTGCATCAACAGCAAAGGCTGTTAAACGTCCACCGCAGAAGGACCTGTTACCACTCGCAATTTCTCTCGATGCTCCACAAGGCTTTCTTTATGAATGGTGGCAGATCTTTTGGGATGTCTTCAACGCCAGAACACACCGTGGTGGTTCCGAAAATGCTCAGCAATATTACCAGATTCAGCTACTCAGGCAACACAAGGAACATGCTTTGCACAACTCAACTTTCCATGCTGCTCATGCCCAAGCTGCTGCTGCTGCCGCCGCTGGTCTCCAGCCACAGATCCAACAGTACATGATCCAACAGCAGCAGCATCAACAACAACAGCAGCAGCAGCCCCTTATGATGGCCCAGCAGGCGTCGCACTCCCCACATCCACAGCGACCAGGTCAGGGCCAACCGCCTTTATCACACTCTCAGCCTACTCCACAACAACCACATCCAAACATTACTTCTCAGTCACACCCAGGATCTGGTGCTCCCCCACTCAGTGCACCAACTCCACAGAGCCAAGGTGCTCCACAACAACAACCTATCACAGCTAATGGTGCAGGTGTTGGTACACCGGTAAGTGCCATTCCAAATGGTACACCAGTAAGTGCTGGTCCTAACAGCACTCCAATGGCTCTCAACCAACAGCTTCCGATTCAACAGCAGCAGAACCCTGGTCAGTTTGGCCAGTTCCAGCAGCCAATGGGTGCCACTGCGATAAACCAACAGTCCAGCGATGGCTCGTATGCCATGGGACCACAACAAGCTATCCAGCCATCTCAGCAACAGCAAGAGGTTCAACAGCACTTCCAACAGCAACAGAATCAGCTCTTTGCAGGCCAAAAGAGAAATGCTCCAGGTGCTAATGGTATGGGCGGTATGCCTCCAAACTTTGCCCGTGCCCAACAGGTCCAGGCACAATTTCAAATGAATCAATTGAGACATCAACAGTATATCCAGATGCAACAACAACAGCAGCAACAACAACAACAGCAACAGCAACAGTTCAAGCAGCCTATGTCTGGACGTATCCCTTATGCCCATCAGACTGGTCAGCCGCAGCAGGCCCCATCACAGGGCTCAAATGTTCCTCAAAGAGGTGGTACTAGCCCAAACAAGAAGCAGAGACGAGATGACATGTCCAATAAGAACTCACCACTGTCAGGTTCCCCAATCACAGGTAGAGATGGTGATAATCCATCACCAATGACTGTTTCCGTCAAGAACGGCGGTTCGACTGCCAACATGCCATCTCCACTAGTTCAGCAGACTGACAAGGACAACATTTCCTCGTCTAATGGTTCAGGTGCTTTGCACGACTACCAGATGCAGTTGTTGTTACTTGAAAGGGAGAACAAGAAGATGCTCAACACGTCGAAGAAGGACTCCACTCCAACCGAATCTAAGAAGGAGAAGCAGAAGAAGATGCCGCCACCAAAAAACACCAAGACCGCTGGTACACCAACTGGTGCGTCTCCTGGTGTCAGTGGCTCTCAAGTAGGTACAGCAACGGGTCGTAAGAAGTCTGTGGTGTCGAGAAGGAAGGGGAAGAAGGCCACCGCAGCTGGTAACAACTCCGAACCTCCAACACCAACAACACCGCTCACGCCAAATCCACCAACGACTTTGGGTGCCTCAAGCAGTGCCAGTACCGCCACATCCAAAAAGAACGCTACCAACAACTCTCAGACTAATAAGACGATTAAGGAGGAGAATGGTACACCATCCAACGCTTCTCAACTAACACCACCAAACTCTGAGAATGCCATCAACAACGGTGACATAATGCTTACTGATTCAAACGATCTGAATGCAAATACGGGAGTGTTTGCGGCGGATGTTACCCTCGGTGGCCATGCTATGAATGGTGCTCAGCCGATGGGTGGTGATCTGTACCCTGACTTTGCACTTTCTGATTTCTCCAATGAGATTTCTGGTGATGGTAACTTCAACTTGGAAACATTCCTCAATACTGACGGTGCCGATATGGGCTTTGATAGTTATTGGAGGGACAGTGTTGAAGCTACGGAGTGATATGGGTTTTGATTATGAGCAGTTGATACTCCTCATCTGTCTAAGGGGTAGATCTCCTTTGCTGTTATGTCTGTCATGATTGTTCTTGTCTTTTCTATTAGTTTATACATCTTCTTCGTTCCTTTCCTGGTATTGTCTGTTTTTTTGTTTTTTTTTTCCTCCACTTGTTGCTTGTCCTTCTCTTTTGTGAATTCTTTTCACTGGTTGTTATGTAATGTGTGTTGTTTTCTCACGTGTCTCTCTGACAATGGCTACCATACCTTTCTGCGGCCCCCTTACTCGCCCGGTCGTCTTGTTTATTTCTTTTGGTGAACGTTAAAAAGTGGGCTATATTATGGTCGACCTTTTGTTTTCATAGTTAATTACACGTTTTGATTTATTGTACTTCTACATGTGTTAGCAGCCGGTCGATCAAAGCATGCAATAGAGAGGCTGACTTAAGGGTTGGTATTATAGCAGGGATTATCACCTGCTCGATACGGCCCGCGTAGGGCCATCACATGCATGAAATCAGTCGTGCTACTGGTGATGCTGATCATGATTCAATATAATTACGAGTCACCACAGCGATGAGGCGATTATTTATTCTTCTTACTCTCCTTTTCAATCGCGTCGGATGTAGCCTTGGACGGTAGGTCAACAACGGACAGCCAATATCCCAGCAGAACCGTCAGGTTAATACCAAGCAGCACACCAGAAGAGAGAGGCGTAGATGGGTAAACATTCCAGCACCACTCGTGTAGAACGGCTACCAGCGCACACACAACAACATTAGCACCACTTGAGTAAAGAAGGTATGGGAAGGTCCAAGCATACCACGAAAGGAACTGATAGTGAAGGCTTCTGGAGCAAATGACACCGATGAAGTTAGATGCCATCATAACACCAGCTATGTAGTGCGCAGCAGATACCGGGTTGTTGATAGCATGTGAGTCAGAAATGTTGGCCTTGAATATCTGAAGAGCGTCGGTGATAGTCGTGGTGAGCGCCTTTCCAGAAACCTTTGGGGATGACCACTTAGTGACCAAGAAGAAGATGAGAAGACCCAACTGAGCAATTAAAAGACACTTGTGGAAGTTAACATCAAGGAAAGTTTCCTCAGACAGGAATCTCCAGTTAACAGTCCATTCGTAGAGGAACTTTCTCTTGAAGTTGAAGGCACCAGACAGGTATGCATCTCTGATCACTGCACCATTAAATAAGAATTCGTAGCCGACAATAGCCTGAACAGATGTAATAACAGCCAGTGGCGTAATGAGCGAGACAAGTTTGGCATCATTCAAAAGATATGTCACCAGAAGGAAGCCTGGCAGGTACAACAATGCGTTCATCTTGATGGAGATAGCGAGACTGTACAGCAAAGGAGCACCAATGTTCGTGATTGCTTTGGAGAGGCTAGCTAGTGAGTTTTTGTAAATACCAGCATATTGAAGAGAGAGCACAGTCAACACAACGAAATAAGTGGTGAAGCAATCGTTGAAAAGTCTGAGGATGTAAATGGAGTGTAGCCTTTTGGAAATGGAAAGCAGGTAGATGACCCATGGTGGGGTCTGCATGTTGTAGTATATCAGCATTACAACCGCAAGGTTGAGAACATATAAGTAACCAAAGAATCCTTGACCAAGGGACATGAACTTGGTGTCTTGAGTCAGCCAATGCATGAATCTGTATATCCAAACATGACCAGCTGGATAGACGAGAGGACCAGTGCCACCATAAATGTTGTCGTAGTTGAGTTCACCGCTTTGAATTATCTTGATTTGCTCCATGTAAGCAGTGTAGTCAATCTCAGTATAGGGTACATGGGACTGGATGGCCTTGCAGGCGATGGACTCCACCATCAGCAAGACAGGGATGACGAAGACATTGGCATCGTGGTCGAAGATAAGAAAGTTAATAGCAGTCTTGAGGTCACCTAGCAGATTTGCAACTGTCAACTCGGGGAGATCTGGCTTGGATTCTTGTCTCACTTCTTCTGGAGTATCAGCCTCCTGTGGAATTGATGGCATCGTGAGGAATGTCGAACGCTGGTGCCCCTCATCAGTCTGGAAACCCCATCTCATAGATCTCGTTGGGCCAGTACAAATCGACTATGCTATAGCATAAGGTGTCCGGATGTGCCTGCGTGCCCGAACCGCCAAATTTTTTTGTTGATCCTACGCGATGAGTTCGGTCTGGAGTACCACATTCTGCTTGAGGACAACCTTTGATCATCCTTATACTCGGCTTGAAACCACGGTGTGCCTCGACCTTCCACCATGGATTCCCAGTTTGTCGCTGCTCTTGAGCAGCTCCTTATTCAGGCCGCGACCCCTGACTCCAGCGTGATTAAGGCTGCCACTGCTAAGCTCTCTTCGGAGTTCTATGTCCAGCCAGTCGCTCTTCCAGCTCTCCTTCAAATCGTCCAGACCAACCAGAATGAGCAAAATCGTTTCTTGGCTGCCGTTGAGGCCAGAAAGCTTGTTGCTAAGCACTGGGAGAGTCTTGATGAGGCAACCCGCACACATATCAAGGATGAAATTTTGAAGACCGCTTTCACTGAATCCGTCAAGAACATCCGTCATCAGATTGCTAGAATCATTCCTTCTATTGCTGAGTTTGAGTTCGAGAAAGGTAAGTGGACTGAGATTTTCCAGATCTTGATTACTGCCTCCACTGATGATAGCAGTGTCCAGAACAAGGAGACAGCTGTCTTCATTCTTTTTTCTCTTCTCGAGAGCGGTATTGCAGAGATTGGTAATAACATTGGATCGTTTATCGAGTTGTTCACCAAGACCGCTGCTGACCAGTCCTCGATTGATGTCAGAATCTATTCTGTTCTCTGTCTTGGTGTTTGCTCCGCCATTGCTGAAGGTGTTGTTGATGAGAACCCATCTCTTGCTGGTTTGGTTCAGAATGCCATTCCATCCATGGTTCAAGTTCTCAAGGAGGTCATCGCTGCTGGTGACTCTGTCCACGCCAAGATGGTTTTCAACACCTTTAACGATCTTCTGCTCTTGGATACCAAGCTTCTTGGTGACAACATTGTTGGTCTTATCCAAATCATGATTGAGATTGCCCTCAACACTGATGTTGACGAGGATATCAGAAACTTCTCCATTCAGTTCCTTTCTTCCGCTGTCACTTTCAGAAAGAACAAAATCATTAGCAAAAAGTTGGGTAGAGACATTACTCTTGCTGCTCTTAAGATCGCATCTAGCGAGATTGACATCGAGGCTGAGCTTGACGATGAGGAGGATGATAACGAGAACGAGGAGTCCGATCCATCCTCGTTGGCCCTCAGACTTATCGCCATTTCTGCTTCTGAATTGCCACCATCTCAGGTTGTTAACACCATCTTTGAACAGCTCCCAGCCATGCTTGGTTCTTCCAACCAGTTTGAGAGAAGAGCCGGTGTCTTGTCCATGGGTGTTGCTGTCGTTGGTGCTCCAGATTACTACACTACTCAGTTGGAGAAGATCATGACTGCACTTGTTGCTGGTCTCAAGGATTCAGAGCTTATTGTGAGAGTTGCTGCTCTCAGATCACTTTCTGAGTTGATCTCTGAGTTGAAGGAGTACATGTCCAAGTACTACGAGCAGCTTTTGCCATTGCTCATTGAGGCCATTGACTCTGCTACCCACGCCACCGTCTACAAGTATGCCTGTACCTCTTTGGATGTCTTGATTGAGTACATGTCCGTTGAGGCTGTTAGCAAGTACATTGATCCACTGATGACCAAGCTTTTCCACATGCTCCAAGTCACTGAGAACTCCAAGCTCAGAGCTATTATTGTCTCTGCTATTGGTTCTACCGCTTACGCTGCTGGTTCTTCTTTCATCCCATACTTTGCCAAGTCTATTGAGACCTTGGAGCCATACATCAAGGACGCCGCTGCTATTGAAGGTATGTCTGATGATGACATTGAATTGAGGGCTCTCAGTTTCGAGAACATCTCCACTATGGCTAGAGCCGTTAAGTCTGAGACGTTCGGTCAGTTCGCTGCCCCATTGATCGACGCTGCCTACGCTGCCATCCAGTCTGACAATTCAAGATTGAAAGAGTCTGGTTTCGCCTTCATTACAAACATGGCTAAGGTCTATGGTAAGGAATTTGCACCATTCTTGCCAAACATTCTTCCTGAGATCTACAGATGTTTGGAGCAGGAGGAATTTGCTTTGGGTGGACAGGATGATGACGAGAACGAGCTTGGTGAAGAGGAGGACTTCCAGGACAATTTCCAGGTTCACACAGGTATCACTATCGAGAAGGATATTGCTGCCATTGCACTCGCGGAATTGGCTCTTGGTACCAAAGAGCTCTTCATTCCACACGTTGAAAAGTCTGTCACTGCCTTGATCGAGCAGGCCAAGGAATCATATGGTATGAGAGAGACCGCTTTGACCTCCCTTTGGAAGGTTGCTGACGCTTTGATGTCCACTCAGCTCCAGCCTAAGAAGTTCCCTAAGGGTGCTCCATCTGGTTCTTACATTGATAGCAACACCTTGGCTGTTGTTCAGCAGGCCAGAGCACTTTCTATCGAAAGTTTGCCAGAGGAGTACGAGTTTGCCATGGTTACCGCCATCTTGGAGTCCATCACCGAGCTGCTGTTTAAGTATGGACCAATCATCGTCATGGACAATGGCGACTCTTCCTACCTTCAGAAGCTCTGTGGTGACTTGATGACCATCATCAAGGGCGAGCACTTGTGTCAGACCTTGGATGATGAGGAGCTTGCTGATGATGAAGAGCTCGACTCTTCTGAGTCTGACTCTCTTTTGTACGAGAGTGCTTTGGAGTTGCTGGTTGCTTTGGCTACTGCTCTCGGTCCAAACTTCGACCAGATCTTCGGCTCATTCAAGGATATCATTGCCACTGCTGCTACCGGTAAGGACAAGGCAAAGAGAATTACTGCTGTCGGTGCTTTGGCTGACATCTCGATTGGTTTGAAGGAGGCCAACCCATACACTGACAGTCTTCTCCAATTGCTCGTTGAGCGTCTCCAGAATGACAAGTCTGTTGAGGTCAGAGGTAACGCCGCTTATGGTGTCGGTGTCTTGGTCTTCTACGGCCAGGCTGACTACTCCTCTACATACCCAGCTATCTTCAACGCACTTTCTCAATTGTTGTCCAAGGTTGAGAAGAAGGCTGCTAATGTTGCTGAAGATGACGAGGAGACCCAGGATAATGTCAACAGAGGTTTCGCCAACGCTTGTGGATGTGTTGCCAGATTGGCTTTGAAGCACCAGGATGCTACTCCATTGAACGTTGTTTTGCCATCTTTGTTTGAGCACTTGCCATTGAAGATCGCTTTCGAAGAGAACAAGCCAATCTTTGAGTTGTTCATCAAGCTTTACCACTCTGGTAACCAGGAGATTGTTCAGTACACACCAAAGGTCCTTGAGATCTTTGCCCACGTATTTGTGAAGCAGGCTGAGATCGAGAAGCTTGAAAGAGAGTCCACATTGGGTAGAGAAGAGAACATTGACGCCCTTAAGCAATTTGATGGTGCGGAAATCAAGAACAATGTTGTTGAGTTGCTCAAATACTTGAACTCCAACTTCAATGGCGTTGTTTCCCAGAACGAGATTTTGGCTAGCGTTATTGCTTAAGCCAATTCTTGTGTAACCTTTTGCATGTCATGACGACCTCTCATTCATTGTGCTTCAAGACCAGTACAGTTTCTCATTTTGACATATGTGTCTTAATAGATACGGACGATTTGATTGAGTCACTTATGGGTTATGTTGGAGCTTTGCTGCATGACGACTTTAATAGTATTTCTTCGGTTTTTAGAATTTATGTATATGATGCTTCAGTGATTGATCATCGAGATCTACTGTTGTAGCATGTAGCATAGAAGTTCATGATCATTCAAAGTTAGTATTTAGGTCATTTCAAAGGTACCGCTAGCCTGAGATTATAGGGAAAATATGTGCGTCCAAGACGCCTCTCAGTTCAATTACTCATGGTCGTCAACAAGTCAGCCTCAATCTCGTCAACCAACTCATCAACGTTCTCGGCCTTCAAATCACATGCCAAGGCAATCAACTTTCTGTAGTTGTTCATCTTGTTGTTGATGTTTTGAACAGCCAATTCCTGAATAATAGTGTCGATAACACGAGTTCTGTTGACCTGCAACTGTGTCAGTTCAAAAGCAAGTTGAATTTGGTCGCCATTATCAACAAAGCTTTGATCAATGCTAGATTCCTCTCTGAGAACAATTTTGGCCATGCTCAATGCTTGACTTCTCTCCATGATTCTCATCAATGAATCAGTCTTTTTAGAGGCCTCTTCATCAAGTTGAGAAATGTTAGATGTCAATTCTTCCAATGACAAACCACTATCGATTTGTCTCAACACCTCCCTGTTCTGACTCTCAGTAGCATCAAGGTCCTGTTGCAGGTTATCTAAGACACTCTTGGTATGTTCACTTTCCTCCTCCTTGTTCTTCAACTCTGTGTCATATGCATCGGCGAGAGAACTCAACATGCTGGTTAACATACCACCGACTTCACCGACGGGCAATTTAGGCAATCTTTGAACAAACAAGTTTGCAGGACCCGGCGTCTCAGCATCGTCATGATCACCATTAACAGAGTCCGTACGGTCATTGATCGTGCTATCAGGTTCCTCAGTGAAGTCACCGAGGTCGGTTTTGAATGTTCCCGGTGTACGAATCGATGTAACGGCCGGGGTGTTTGGAGCAGTAGATTCTGTCCCTGTGACGTATGACTTGAGACAGTCCAGGAGTGTAGTGTTACCAGAACGCATACATAAGTCAATAGCGGAATCTCCCTGGATGTCTCTGTGGTTGGCAACAATCGTGATGAGATTCTCGTTTCCGAGGGATAGTTGATCAAGGATAGTCTGGAGATAGTACTGGGCAATTGCGGTCTTAGAACGAGTTGACTCGCAGAGGTAGTGGAGAGGCGTTCTGCCTGACTTATCTGGTGTATAGAGACAGCTCTTCATTAATTGGACAATCTGGTTGAAGTTTCCCTTTTGGTATGAGTTGTTGAAAAAGACAGCACGGGAAACACAGTTGAGTCCCGCAGCGTTTGGGGTCAGTGGGTCTGCGCCATTCTTGAGAAGAAGTTCCACAAGCGCTGGTGAAGCCATGGAAGAGGCCCAGTGCAAGGGGGTGTGACCTTCTTCATCAATTGGCTCGTTAAAATCGAAATCAGAAGGTGGATGGAGTAGCACCAATGGGACGTCATCAGTTTCATTGCTGAAGAAATGCACTAAGGCGTCAGTGTACATGCTTCTAGCGTTTTTAGAATCCATGTTGGCCATCGCTGAATGCTCTGATGAGATTGATGTATCCGATTCCATGGCTTCATCCATTTGTGTAGAGTTTGCATCATCCTGAGACCAATTCTCATTTGAGTTCTTTTGCTTATGCTGTTGGTATGGGGCAAACTGCTGCTGCTGCTGCTGCTGCTGCTGTTTTGACTGCTGGGCCTGTGATTGGGATCCATTTCGGGGATAGGCTTGCTGTTGTGGGATGTGATGTTGTGTATGTTGTGATAGTTGTGGCATATTTGGAGGTCTTAGTGTCTGGTGCTGTGGGTAACCTTGCTGCTGTTCTTGAAGATACTGGGGCTGCTGGTACCCTGACTGTTGGTAGTAGCCATTGTGAAGCTGCTGTTGGCCATATTGACCAAACACTGGAGGTGGAGCATGGTACTGAGGATAGGAGTTTGGTTGTTGTGGTTGTTGGTAGCGAGGTGGTTCGTTGGCCTGCCAGAATGAGCCATCCGCTACTGATGGGGCCATCTTTCTCGTAGAGTCAATATTCTTCTCCTTTATAGACTTCTGCTTTTTGGCCGCTGAGTCCGTACGTTTTTGTGAAGATGTATTTCCACCACTTCCAGCACCTTTTGACTTTTTCCCCAATGGGTTGTATGGGTCAGGGACATATGTCAAGATTGGAGCCATGGCATCGGTTATCTTATACTTATGGGCGAGCGGTCTTGCAATCTCTAAGGGAATCCAAGTACCTTGAAAACGTCCATATCCACCTTGGATCTTCTCGTGAATACCTGTTTGAATTTCTTTCTCCAAGATTCTGGTACGTGATGCCTTGGGGAAGTTTGCAGCCTTGAGGATCTGGGTCGCATTAATCCAGTTATCGGAGACACGTCTCATGAGGGCGGTATCTCCCACCATGCACTCGTATACATCCACATTGGAGTACGTGGCAATGTAGAGGGGGGGATTAGACATCGCTGCTCGTCAAGGGGAATTGGGCTTCTGTGTGCGTGGAGATGGAGCGATGACAGTTGGGGGGTTTTGACACTGCGCGTCAGTGCTTCTCTTGATTATGGCGTTGAAAATGGTTTAGCAGGGCCCTTATTCAGCTGAAAATAAGATTGAGAGTCGCTGTGTATGTAGGTGATCTCGCAAGTGGTAGCAGAGCTATCTGACCCCAGTTGTCGTTGTGGTATACTGACAGAGACGTATTAGGGAGTTATGGATCTACGCGTCACCCGGGCTGTTTTTTCGCTGCCTAGCCTGAAAGGGAAAAACGCGTCCTGGACTGATTGTGCTTGCTGGGGGGAACACACGTTCACTCGAGTTTACGGATCTTGAATCACCTCGTTCATCCATGTGCTGTCCTAACAGGCATCTTAATATAACAACAAACCCTCTCAAACCATCTCTAATGGTCCACAACCGACCAAGAAGGAGACCTTTAACACATCCGAGGGTCTTTAGTACGTACAACTGCACGTGCACAATGCCCCCGGAAGACAAACATCAGAACACCCAGACACCACACTTGAAAAATCTCGATGGGCCAGATCTACGCAACATATGCCAAAAATAGGAATGTTTACGTTTTAGGCCCAAATGGCGTGGGCATACCGAACCTTGTGATCTCGAACCGAGCCCTCGGGTTGTTGTTGAAAGTTTCCATCTCATGTTTTCAGACTCTTCCGCTAACTTGATCTGATATACACAACTTCAGCACACACACTTTCGTTCGCAATACTACTAACAACAATGAAGTCATTCGCTACTATCGCTGCCATCGCTGCCCTCGCTCAGCATGTCGTTGCTGCCCCACCAGCATGTCTCCTTGCCTGTGCCTCCCAGGTCATTAAGGCCTCCGACTCTTGTTCAGAGCTCAACCAGATTGCCTGCGTCTGTGAGAACGAATCCTCCGCCATGAAGCAGTGCTTGGACTCCATCTGTCCATCCGGTGATGCTGATACCGCCTACTCTTCTTTCAAGTCTACTTGTGACAGTGTCGGTTCCGAGGTCAAGTCCTCCTCCTCGTCCTCTTCCTCTGCCGAGTCATCCTCCTCGTCCTCTTCTTCTTCCTCATCCTCCTCTTCATCTTCTGCTGCCGCTGCTTCCTCTTCTTCTTCCGAGGCTCCATCTTCTTCTACTGAGGTTGCCTCCTCAACTTCCTCTTCTTCCTCCTCTGAGGTCCCAGAGACCACCTCTTCCGAGTCGTCCAAGGAGGCCACCACCACTCTTGCCCCAGTTTCTTCCGAGGTCTCCTCTTCCGAGATCACCTCTTCCGCTGAGGCCACCTCTTCTTCTGCCACATCATCCGCTTCTGAGGTCCCAACCATCTCCACTGCTACCGCTGGCGGTGCCGCCTTGAACGCTCCAATGGGTGCTCTCGTTGGTGCTGCTGCCATCGGTTTGTTGTTCTAAGCCATTGGGCCAACACAACAGCATACAATTACAAGAAAAGAAAAATACAAGAACACACACATCACATTTGCATTTAACTTGTTCATTTTTTGATACCCTATTTCCTTTTTTGATCTTCTCTGACGAATCAATGTTATTCTCTTTCCCCCATTTCTCTTCATTCCTCGAGGGAACGCTCGCTATTTTTGGATGACTGCATACCCTGAGCCGTTCATGCCAGTGGTATTTTCTCAGTCTTCAGACAGAGAGAGCTCACCCACTACTTGGAATGGATGAATCCTCTTTCTACACTTGCTTCCAAATATTATTTATCTGCACTTTCATTAGACACCCACCCTCGTAGTTTATCTTCTCATGTGGTTGCAAATGTGAAACTTTTCCCCCCATGGAAAAGCGTGCGCGGTGCCAGATCTCCACGACAACGCAGGATCCAGATCATCCGCGACGATCGAGCCGACTTTTCTCGAGATGAAACCAAAACAAACAAATAAACAAACAAACAGACTCTCCAACTATACACACCTTGTCGACTCACAGCTGTGCATTTCCTAGAGTTTCACTCGTTTGTTCTCACCTGACATCCCACATTCTTTAACAATACCTCAGGCCAACCATGAAGACATTCACTCTCTCCACCACCCTCATTCTTCTCGCTCAGCAGGTCATCGCTGCTTCTCCACCGGCATGTCTCTTGGCCTGTGCCTCCCAGGTCACCAAGAAGTCGGATTCTTGCTCCCAACTTAACCAGGTTGCCTGTATCTGCTCCAACGATGCTTCTGCTATAAAGAACTGTTTGGATAACATCTGTCCATCCGGTGATGCTGATACTGCCTACAGCGCTTTCACTTCTAACTGTAAGTCTGTTGGTGCCAATGTCGTCGTTTCTTCCTCTAAGAGCTCGTCTTCATCCAAGTCCTCAAGCTCCTCCCAGGCATCGTCTTCCTCTAAGAGCTCTTCATCTTCCTCTTCCTCTTCCTCCTCCAGTTCTTCTTCCTCCTCATCTTCGTCTTCTTCCGAGGTCGCTTCTTCCTCTTCTTCTTCTTCCTCCTCAATCGAGCCTTCTAGCTCATCTTCATCATCTTCCGATATCGAGTCCATCTCCTCTTCCTCCTCCGCTGAGATTTCAAGCTCCTCTTCGTCAGATCTTGAGTCCTCTTCCAGCTCTTCTGAGGAGCCATCTTCATCCTCCGATGCTTCCTCATCTGAGGAGTCCTCTTCTTCCGAGGAGTCATCTTCATCTGAGGAATCCTCATCCTCTAGCGTCTCTTCATCATCTGTACACTCCAGCTCCTCATCCACCACACGCAGCACTTCATTTTCAACATCTGCCGTTGCCACTTCCACCTCTGCGCTCTCCTCTGCCACATCAAGTGATGAAGGTATGGCTTTAAACGCCGCTACCGGTGCCTTTGTTGGCGCTGGTCTCATGGCACTGCTCTTTTAAAGGCCTAAAAAGTGTTGCATTTCACTGTACAATAACCATTTCGACTCTAAATCTCTCTCGCTTTTTGGGTGTCCCATAGCTCTTGTTGGTTCCACAAGGTGCCTGTACTCTTATCTTTTAGTATTTCATGATGTAATCCGATTAACTATAATTCTACTAGCAACTACAATGAATAGTATTGTAATAGCACGAATGCTGGTATTAGCGCAACAAAAGCCAGGTCCGGTAATGCAAAGTAAAGTATGGTCATAACGTCATCGTGAAGCAGAGTCATCACAGTTTGGAAAAATCAAAGTCGAAACTGGATCCACAGCCACAACTGGAAGCCATGTAGGGACTATCCACCACTTTGAACATACTCCCAATCAACTCCGTCGTGTAGTCCACTGTACTCTCTCGTAAAATACCCAAAGAAGAATCGTCAATGATCACCTTAGCACCACCCTTCTCAAAAACACAGTCTTCATCAGTCTTAGTGTTCACATCGCTCAAGTTCAAGTTATATTGGAAACCATGACACCCACCGCTTTCAACGCTGATACGCAACGCCACACCAGGATTGTTCTCCTCCTGGGCAATGTTATTAAGCTTGGTAATTGCACGATCAGAGATGTCCATAATGAGGAGCTTGCCATCGTCCGCAAACTTCTTGTTTATAATTCTCAGCTGATGCTTTGGGGCCTCGCCAAAGGAGCGAGAAGTATTAGAAAGCGATGTTGGAGCTCGTGTTCGTTTAGCTTGTTGTGGTGCTTCTGTAGTGTAGTTGGCCCTCGTTAGCGGCAGTTGAATGTGATGGGTGAGTGGGATTGCTAGTGTACGAGTCAGCGAGGAAAACTGGCCCAACTTCGGTTGTAGTACTCTTCTTGCACTTCTCAGCATCATCTTTGATGGTTAATTGCGGTGAAAGGATCGATATCCTATAAGTACAGAGGAGAGGCAAAGGAAGAAGAAGGTGTGTGTGACCTTTGACAAATCCGTGATACGCTACCGATCCCCTCCGAGAATTCGCGGGTGTGGCCTTGACGAATGTGTGGGGGGTGTCCTGGAGCCTGCCCAATTAAGCAACTGGGCCATGGATGTTAAGTATTTGAGCTATTGCGAGGGTTTCAGCTTATAGATGAATATATGATTTTGTCTAATTCTCCAACTTTCAGTTTGTAAGACCCGTAAAGCCCAGCAGGTGGCCCAAGTCCAAGATCATCTCTGTCATCGCGGCCCTGGTGTACAATCGACGACACGAAGCATAAAAGACATTTCACCTAGTCCAGCCACAACGACAAGCAGCACACCAATCCCAGTCGAAGAACCCACGCAAAATGTTCAGATCCGTTATGCTGAGGCAGACGATCAGAGGGCCACTCACAAAGGGCTTCAGAACACTGACACCCGCCTTAAACGCCAATAAGGTGCCGAGTTCGCAAGGTCAACATCCACAACCTATACAGCCACGGGACCAGTCAAACAAAAACCAACACGAAGAGGAGAAAGTAAATCCACATGTGAGTTAACTGCAAAGAACCTACTGTCGGGGCTGGTACTAACAATTAAAAACAGAGGGCTTTCTACCAAGACTTTGGTGGGCCCCTCGTCAAGGTGCTGGCAGTTACATTCACCACCTACTACGGTCTGATTTACCTTTGGGAGTATCTCGAGTCAGACGAAGACATTAAAAAGAACAAGAAATGAGCAGCTACAAATGTGTAGTGTAAAATCAGACGTGTTATGACCAGCATTTCCTAATTTGCTATGAACCCATGTAGGTGTGACTGCACGCCTCTGGATCCTCGATGGATCACTCGAGACGGCAACATCTTTGTGAAAAAAACCCTTCGTGAATATCCATCTTCACTCTTCTCAATTTGAAGGATCAACATTTCTTTGTCATATCCTTCCTTTAATAAATTCACTTCTCAATGTATTTTTGATCGACTGCAAGAAACTTACAAGTTAGACTTGTCCATCTCAGTCTTGAGTCTCTTCTCAACAGCCTCCAAGAACTCAGTGGTGGTGACGTAGGACTCTCTGTCGGATCTACCAGTAGCCAAAGCCAAGTCCTTAGTCATGATACCATCCTCCTGAACTGTGTCCAAAGTGGCCTTCTCCAACAAGTTAGCAAACTTGACAACGTCCTCGGTGCCATCCAATCTACCTCTCTGGGCGATACCTCTAGACCAAGCAAAGATGGAAGCAATGGAGTTTGTAGATGTCTCCTTACCTTGCTGATGTTGTCTGAAGTGTCTGGTGACAGTACCGTGTGCAGCCTCAGACTCAAATGCCTTTCCGTCTGGGGTAACAAGAACAGATGTCATCAAACCAAGGGAACCGAAACCTTGAGCAACAATATCGGACTGAACATCACCATCGTAGTTCTTCAAAGCCATGATGAAACCACCCTTAGACTTGACCATCTGAGCAACCATGTCATCAATAAGACGGTGCTCGTAGTAAATGCCAAGCTTCTCAAACTCAGACTTGTACTGCTCTTCATAGATTTTCTGGAAAATGTCCTTGAAACGACCATCGTACTTCTTCAAGATGGTGTTCTTAGTAGACAAGAACAAGTTCAACTTCTTTGAGATGGCCAACTTGAAAGAAGAGTGAGCAAAGCCCTCAATGGACTCATCGGTGTTGTACATGGCCAAGCCGACACCAGCACCCTTGTAGTCGTAAACTTCCAAGGTCTGAGCCTCGGAGCCATCAGTTGGCTTGTAGACGAGCTCCAACTTACCAGGACCCGGAACAACAAGGTCAGTAGCCTTGTACTGGTCACCGTGGGCGTGACGACCAATGATGATTGGCTTCTCCCAGCCAGGAACAAGTCTTGGGATTCTTGGGATGACAATTGGCTCACGGAAGACAGTACCACCAAGAATATTTCTGATGGTACCGTTTGGAGATCTCCACATGGACTTCAAGCCAAACTCCTCAACACGCTGCTCATCTGGGGTGATGGTGGCACACTTGACACCGACACCGTATTCCTTAATTGCGTTGGCGGAGTCGACAGTGATCTGGTCGTTAGTAGCATCTCTGGACTCAATACCCAAGTCGTAATACTTGAGTTCCACGTCAAGGTATGGCAAAATGAGCTTGTCTTTGATTCTCTTCCAGATGATACGGGTCATCTCATCACCATCGAGCTCGACGATTGGTGTCTTGACCTTGATCTTGTCGAGCTGGGATGCGGACATGGAGAACCCACGGGCCTGGGAGAGCATTGGAGCTCTAAGCTGGTTTCTGATGGAAGAAAGGCGAAGCATTGCAGTGGTGTGTTTGGCTATCCAGGGAAAGAGCCCTTGTACATGTTGTGAGAGGGAGAAAGTGTCGGTGACTCTTCAACTTTTTCGTCGCGTCCCCGGAAAGGGCCGCAGAGGACCGATCCCGGCCAAACTGATGTGGGGCTAGCGTATAAGACCATATCGAATGGATGGGCACGTATTGTCCAAAGAGAGCACAAACTCAAAACCAAGAGCGTATAAGTCACCAGCATGGAGCCTATGAATAGTGCCTTGTAAAATCCATCTCATGCTACAATTGACTCGTCTTTGAGCCGTGTACCCAACTTATGAGTACGACATGGGGTAGCCTTTACCGGAGACCACTAGTCTGGGTGTCAAGACTTTCCCCCATGCAAGACTCATTTATGAAGCCTAGGTAGACTATGTAGTCCCATTAGTCTAGTTCTTGCAGTACTGTTTACGTTTTGTTGCGCCTACCAATTCTCAGGGCAATTTCCTTGACCCAGCGGCAAATACCCACTTCTTCTTCTTCTTCTTCTTCTTCTTCTCCGTGATCAAACCGTCTAAGTGCTCTATTACCCTTCCCCTAGACGCCCAGCCATGGACTTTAGTCAGCCCTACGTTTGCTGTTGTGTGTGCCAGGAAACCCCTCAAAATGGGGTGGAGCTCTATTTGACATCCTGTGCACATTTACTCTGCAGAGACCACGCTTCCAGAGGTACATGAGACACCTTGAACCGATCAGTGTTTCCCGTCCATCTTTGGTGCTAACAATCCCCAGGAGCACGAAATACTCATGACTTGCAGCATGCCAAGACTGTTTGTGCCGCCTGTAACATTCCCAATGTATCGCTTGTTAAGGTGGATGCCAGACTTCCAGATGAGATTAAGCCCTTTTTCATCCCCTTTCCCACACAGGTGGAACAGTTGTTCGCCGCTGCTAAATTCCAGTACTGTGGTATGGTAGAAAAAGTCCAGTATCAAGCATCCGTAGTGAACCAATTGGTGGAGAAAGTTAACAAGCAAAAGGAATTGCTTGGAAGGGCTAAAGAGAAGATCTCGCAGATAAGTGAGATGGAGAGTCGCATAAAGGAGTTGGAGAGGGAGAATAAGATGTTGAGATCCAACCAGACATCTGCACGGTCTAAATATTATCAGCCGAAGCAGCAACCGAGGAAGGTAGATTTAACGGGGGACGTGTCCTTCGAAGAGGTACTTGAGTCTCCACCAAAGAAGAGGCTGATGAACAAGTCTTTTATCAATCAGGTCAAACAGAGCTCTCATCAAAAGGAGGTGGCGGCCTTCAGCCATTTCAAGTATTCCCCTCGTAATGAAAACGATTCACACGAAAGCACAATGGATCTCACGAAAGGTAAGATTGCTGAGTCTACTAACATTTTGAGATGCTCACCGCTACCACATCATCATGTAGCACCCAGGGGGGCAAAACTTGGTACTGGGCGCTCACACCCTCCATTGTCACCACTGACACTCTCATCGCACAGGATCGGAAATACTGCATTGTCACACGGCTCAGGTGCTAGTAACTCATTGACATCAAGGTCAGATGAGTTTATACTTGCAATAAAGGGGCAACAGCTGCCCCATTCACAGCTGCGCGCCGGCAAGTCAAGAGCAGCAACTTCGCAACTAGCGCAAAGGCTATCATCACATATGAAGGTTGGAGGATTGGCTAGAGCGCCGGCGAGTGTTGGTATGAGGCCAGTATCGTCTTTCCACAATCCAATTCCGCTATTAAGAAGAAAATGATATCCGAGTACTTTACATTTATCAACGCTTCATATATTTGTTTTCTACAGACCTTATAATACTTCTTTGGAATCATAGATTGGCATAAATAATATGTCATTAGGTCTCACAGTAGTAATCCACCAACTTCCTCTGTGGGAGGCTTAACTTGGCAAAGAGTTCATTGTATGCATGTTCAGTTGAAAGACTGAACTTATCATTCACCGTAACTTGAGTGTTGAAATCAATCTGCTGAAGTTTGCGTTTGCACTTGGAATAAGTGATAATAGTGAGTCTTCTGACCTCCACCTCATCATGAGTCAAAAACTTGAACACAGTAGAATCAATCTCCTTGATCTGATCCAAGCTCAAGTTCTCAATCTCGATACACTTCGTCAACGTTGCTAACAAGAATGACGTGGACAGCGTACTCTCCGACTCCTTTAGGTTCAACAAACAACTCTTCAATATCTCCTGCTTGTTATCGCCAACATCCAGCTTAATCACATCATCAACCAACTCTTCAACAGAAACATAGATGGCGTTTCTAAAATCTCTCAAGTTTTCAACAACCATGATCAAGATGTTCCAGATGGATACCGTCTCAGAAATGCTCAACACACCATCCAAGAACTCATCAATGATCAATAGCTCCTTGAGCACAATCAATCCTTTGAAACACAACTCCTTGGTGATGTTGACACTCGAGTTGAAATAGTTAACGACGCTTCCTAATATGGTCTTGAATCCACTTTCTTTCATCCAAGAAGTAACATCATCCTTGCTGATAGCCTGGTGAAGGACTTTGATAACAGTGTTCATCTCCTTCGCCCCGACATCATCATTGTTGAACTTCGACACTAGAGTTAGAATTTGGGCAATTGTAGCGTCCTCATCACTCATCTGTTGAACTCTTGAAAGCTCAAAATCAAACAACTTGCGCTCAGCGTTTGTGACTGATGGAGCATCTTCGTAGATCTGAATGTGTTTCTTGGTCCTGTTGAAAATTGGGTCCGTCTTGTGGATAATCTCAGTCAGTGACTTACGATCAGGGACAATGAACTCCTCCTTCTGTGGTGAGATGTGAATACCATTGATTTGAGACGTGATGTTGCGAGTGGCATCTTCGTTCACCTCGTGGGAAACTGGGAGTACATCATCAGCAATGATATCATCGGCCTCGTGTGGAGCATCCAGGAATGGCGACCCCATGCGAGGTTGTTCTGGTTCGAGTGAAGGGACATCTGCCAGTGCTGAGACAGGCACTGCATCAGGCTCTGGAGATGAGTCACTGAGGTCATAACCTTCGTCATGCTGAAGTAACCTCTGTGCAACATTCGTGGGACCAACAAATGTAAAGTCCCTGGTTGGTTCTCTTGAGTCCTTGGCAGCAAAAATATCACTCATGAAGTCTGTGTTTGGCTTTTCCTCTGGATGGTCAACATCCATCATATCATCCGTTCTTTGAGATATGATCTCGGTAGCAGTGGATGAACCTTTGACATTGAATGGGTTGATCATAGTGAGTTCAAGTGGGATAGTAGCATCCACATGCTTCTCCTCAATGTCGTCTTTGAATTCTTCCAAGATGGAAGCAATTTTGGCCTGTACATAACCACTGCTGGAGTTCAACACACTATCGAATATCTCGGAATTCAAACTGTGGAGCTGGACAATCAATTCGTCGTATCTTGGGTAATCACTGATGCACAATGGGAAGACAGCAGTGGTAATATCACTCAACAAAGATGGCTCAAATTGGGATGTTTCATCAGACGTAATCCTGTAGAGGTTCTGAACAGAGTAGTCTAAGAAAAGACTCTTATGCTTGACATGGAACATTGTGGATGGGGCATTCTCAAACTGAAGAGTATCCAATGATTGAATAAGAGTCACCAATCCTCTAGCAACCTGCTCGTTACCAATATTACCAAGGAGTATATCGGCACCCACCTTGTTAACAGCAAGAACCTTGATGGCCAAAGTGACATCCATTAAGTGGCAGAACTCAGGGGAAGATAAGAAAGGTTTCAATAGCATGGCATCTAAAATCACAAGTTTGCTCAAAATCTGGGACATGTCTGGAAGTGCCACTTTTCTGGATATCAAATCCTTTAGCATCTCGATTCCCTGGACCCTCTCTCTTGTCAGCGGTGATGAAAGGCATTTTTTCATCTTCTCAATCGTACTCACCACCTCGTTATCCTCCCTAGCCTGCTGTGGTACAGGAGGCGTCTTTTGGACTTCAATTGTGTTATCTCTTGAAGCAGCGCCAAGGGTCGACCATCTCTGTTGCCTCTCCGAGTCTTGCTTCGATCCCTTAGATGGGACTCTCTGAAGTGGAGCACTGGACGAAGTTGCAGCTCCAGCACTTGAAACACGAACACGCTGCGGAACACCAATCCTGGCGGGTCTTCCTAATTCAACGCTTGCAGTTGGTTCCTCAGCTGTCTCCTCATGTACCTGCGGTGAGGCAGCAGCAGAGTTCAGCTGTGGGCCCGATGTGGACCTGTCGCGCTTGGACTGAATAAATTCTCGTACTGATGGCCTCTTTCTCTCGAATTGTGGCAATCCTGGCTTGCTGGTGGTTTGAGCTCTAGAGCTTGGACCTTCAACACCACGTGGTTTGCACCTCTCAAGTGCCTTCTTCACACTCGTGTCCTGTTTGGCATAGACCGCTTCAGAGACTTCTGGGAACTTTCTGTGTAGAGCCCAGAATGTGGTTCTCATCGCCTCTCTCACTGTAGTGCTAGGATCTGATACACCCTTGCCAATCCATTTGTTGATGGTTTCGAAGTTAATTTGGTCGAGCTTAGAGCTGTGCTTGAGGATAAAGATATGAAGGAAAGTGGAAGAGTATAGTCTTGGTTGAACGTTCTTATCTTGATAAAGGGAAAAGCAGTGATTGAACAAGCGGTTGTTGAAGCTGGTGTTTACCAAAAGGACACAGAGGGAGCCATAGGCGTTCAAAGACGCAATCTTCTTGGTGGCTGATGTCAATGTAGCCAAGGGCGTGAACAAATTCTCGGTGATTGGATCTAGATATTTGGACAAGTAAATGGCAAGCTCTTTCACAAGCTGGCAACCGTTAGATGACAATGTCGTTCGTAAAGACAGAATGGCTTTGTTAATTCCCTCATGCATAGCACGCGTAGCGGTGACGAGTTCATGAGGGTACTGTTCAGCATTGCCAACAACAAGACCTCTGAATCTTACAATACTCTTCTCTCTGTTGCCCCAGTTAAATTCTGTTTCCTTACCAGCAAAGGGTGCAATCAAGCCCTCGATTTCACGGTTGAGTTCACTGGCAGAGTTCACCGTGATTGGTTTCAACGACTCGTCAAGCTTTGCCGTTTGAATTTCACCCAAGATGTCTGAAAGATCTTTCACAGCATCTGGTTGTGTAGTTGACTTGACAGGAGCAGATACTAGTTGAGTGTTCCTTGATGCTGGTGGGGCTCTTCTCGTAGTTTGTAGCAGGTTGTTGAAAGTGTCGATTGTAGGTTTGGATGTTGAATTGGAGGCCTTAATCTCAGTGGAGTAAGCATTTGCCGTCGGTACATCGATCTCCTTTAAGAGTCTGAGTGCTCTCTTGGAGTCAACATGCTGCCCCTTGAACTCGTTGACAAGGTCGCCACACTTGCTCTTGTGTAGAGTGTAATATTTAAGGATTAATACCTCAGTGTTCTTGACCACATCAACCGAGTCATCTCCGAGAAGATTCACCAAATTTGGAAGCAGCGATGAGAAGTTGAAGTTCCGGTTCAGCTCAATGAGGTCTGAGAGGAAGACAATGGACTCCGCTCTAATCTTTGGGTTCGAATGGATCAATGCAGAGTCTCGAATGTAAGCCTCCACGATTGTGGGAGTAGCAAGCCAAAAGGTCTCTAGTGTTGACTTTGCCTGCTGTTGAAACATTAGCTTTGAGTCCATCAGCCGTGTGAAAAGGATGGGAAGCACCACCTTGGATGGACCTCTGAGCGCGTTGGGGTCTTGCATCCCTACTCTCTTGACGAGATGACAAGTGGAGCTGAAAGCCAAAGAGGCGAGTTTGTAATCCTGTGACTTGTTGGCAACTTTCAAGGCTTCGAAGTAGCGCGGGACATGTGACAAGTCGACAAAGTCTCTCTTAATGTGAGCTTTCAATTCTGATATTATAGCACATTTCTGCTCGTTATCTGACATGTTGTTAGTTATCTAGTTGGTGTGGCAGGGAAAAGCGATATCGGCGCTCGAGACATCAATATCGCTGGCGGGAAACGAGTAACTCACCGTACGAGACGCTCGAAAGCACCATATAGATCTCGTCACCAGTATGATCGAGCATCCTGTGTGTGTAAATGGCAGGTCAATAGAGAGCCGGTCCTTTAACTAGGAGAAATTAGCAGCGCGGCTCTTTTGTTGATACGCCAAAGTGGGATGTGAGACCGCGCTTTGTTTACTTTCGCGTCTTTCGCGCCCTATGCGATTCGATGGTTGTCCTAGTTACGACAATTAAAGCCTAGGGAGTGCCTAGGCGGGCCATTGAACTACAATGTCATTAACATTTGCGCAGTGTTATACTAATAGCGTGAGTATGGATCTTACTCAGCCATCCCTTAATACAGTGCACGTATCCAAGAGGTACGATTGGTCAATATTCGCCGTAGATAGACCCCGATTGGCTTAGGAAGGCAGCCTAACGAGGATTTCGATCCTTGAGAAAAAGCAGCAGTGCTAGCCCAATAGCTGGCATCATGCCCCTAAAGGGCATGGAACGCATCGCTAAGGGCATCATAGCGAGTTCTTACTCTCTTCAAGGACCATTCGGCGGCTTAACTTCATGTCATAGTTTAGAAACGAAAGTCTTTATGCTGTTCAAGGTGAGGGTTTCTCCACCAATTTCCCGTTCTTCAACACCCATACACCATTACTTGGGGAGACGTGATCTGATAGCTAGACAACTTACGAATAGTAATACACCTTATATACAGGTATTTACATTGGTCTATCTGATTCAATTCTTCTGAGGTTCTTCTTCTGCGTTTTTCTCATCAAGCTTGGACTTTTCAACAGCCTGTGCTAGCTCTTTATGCAATCCTCTCACCGTTCTCCATAGCATATTCTTCTCCTTATCCTCAGCGTCACCACACACAGCCCATCTGATCTTCATGCTTGGGTCCAAGACATAGATGAATCCACCATATGTGTTATCCAGTTTGATTTGCTCTCTGATATCCAAAGGAATCGTCTTACGGGGAACAATGAAGTATTTATCGGTTCTATCCTTGTGGTTCATCTTTGCAAGGTTAGACTTGGACATTTTGACAAACAAAGCCTTTGTAGCATTCTCCGTGATGTTGATATCGATAATCTGAGCTTTTGGATAAAGTTCAAGGAACCGCGTATAACCTTCTGGAGAAAGGTAGTTCGCCTCTGAGGTCTTGAAGAATCCTTGGGATGACTTGTCACCCATCTGTGAAGTAAAAACTCTGACAACTGAGATTTTACCAAGAAGTGTATCGAGTGTAGGGCGTGGTTTGGATGAGGTAAGGTCCTCACCGTGGAAGTTTGGGAAGTACAGAGCTTTTTCTGACTTCCAATATGCCGGCGGGGAGTTGAAAAGCTTGCCCTTAGTGTTCCTGTAAGTGTATAAATCGTACATACCAGACTTGGCAATTTCCTTCTCGAGCTCCTTCTGTCTCAATCTATTCTTGTCCCTATCCATGAAGTCTTTAAACTTCTGAGTGACGGATCTCATATCTCCTTGATTATCAGTGACCTCCGGTGCCTTCTCGAGACCAATGGGCACGTTGAGCGTCTCGACGACATGGCGTTTTGGCTTGGTGGCAGCGAGCTGCTGGGTGAACTTGCCAATGAATGCAGCTCTGTGGGTCGTAGAGAAGCCCCTCAAGGTTAGTAGACGGCCAGATGAGGACAGCATCTGAGGGAATTAAGTGGTAGTGAGCCTTCTTTGTTGGAGGAGGTTGTAGTTCGCTGGTGATCTCGATCGTCTTTTCTCATCGCGGCAGCTATAGGAAACAGTAATGTATGAATTCCGCGGGGTAACAGAGCACCAGGATCCGCACAATCACACCATTAAGCAGGCCACGCTTAAAAAAGCAGGTTTTATCTATCCATTTTGTAGTCGTAAGATCTGATAATTCTCGAGCGGAAGAGATGGTCCCTTGAAAACACTCAGTAGCGTCTCATTACCACTCAGCGCATCGGATCAACAACGCGAAAAACAGAGCATCCGTACGGATTTGGCAGTTTACATTAAACAACAACAGACACTACAACACCCGCCTTAGCCTTCGACCTGGCAGCTTCTTTCTACAGGCTCTACACATAAAAAGCACGGCTACACGCTGAACACTCTGCTTCTTTCGCAGCGATGGCAGCTTTCTCGGCCCGGAAGCGCAAGACGAGCATGGCCATGAACATGCCCATGAACAACTTAGGGTATGTCATCTCTCCACCTTGGCTGCCTCCTAGCGCTACAAACGTATTAACACACTTACACAGGTCAAAGGATGAAACCACGCCATCAAAGAAACAGAAGAGATCCACGCCGTCAAAGCACACGCCCCACTCTCACCGCATTATGAGTTCGCCCTCAACAGAGGACATCCACAGCAGACTCGATTCCCTAAATGACCACCCGTCATCGAATGACTGGGTCAAGCCTGACAAGCCTCCCCCAGTACCAAGCATATACAGGAGGAGGACAGGGCCAGATGTGCTAGGATTCGAATCCGTTTCAGGATATCCAGATCCGAAGAAAAAGGAGCTTGTTCTTAGTGATACTGAGATGAACGACTTCAAGATCGTCAAGGAGAAGGTACTCGAGGTCTATGACTACCAAAAAGGTGTAACCAGTGTGGTGGACTACACTAGAGTCTCACTGCCAATATCTAAGGTGTACTATGGAAGCGGCTTCAGGGATATCATCAATAAAGGTGGACTACGCTTTGAGTTCACTACGGACTTTGAGACAGCTCGCATCACCGACGACGACAAGACCTTAACAAAGATTGCCATTTCTGACATTGATTCGCTCAAGTTTGCTGATACCGTGATTCACTTCAAGATAGGCAGGCTGCTGGAGAGCCGGTTTAAAGATATCCAGCTCCAGGTCTCAAAGAACAACCAGGAAAAATTCATCTCCATATGGAAGGAATGCTTAATGCAGACCAAATCCAACATGATGACCATCGAAAAGTGTAATGCGGTTGATCTTGAGAATCTTATAAGGAAAGGAGAACGTGTAAGCAAACTGAAGAAAGACTTTGCCTCTTTGAAGAACCCTCGCATGGCCAAAACGAAGAAGGGTAAAGTTGTCAGCTTGCCAGGCTCCCAATCACAGCTTACCACCGAGGAGGATGACTCCAAATCCGAAAATACAACTTCCAACATCACTACGAGAGCTCCAGCTACGCCACCAGATGCATTTTATCAGACAAAACTCCTCGCAACCTCACGCCAGACGAGATCATCAACACAGAAAGACACATTTGAACCAATCCTCGTCGATGACATCCAACCGGCTACCCCTCCAAGAAAAACGCGCCAGCCTCGTGTTCCATTCAAGCCTGCACTCAAGTACACATTCGCCGATTCATCCGTTTTCACCATCCGTGATTCTGACTATCGTACTCTGGAATCAAGACAGTGGGTTAATGACACCTTGATTGACTTCTTCACGAAGTACTTCACTGACGAAAAAGTAAACGAGGGCAGTCTCACGAGGAAGGACTTCCATGCATTTTCAACATTTTTTTTCACTAAGCTCAACTCCTCCAAGCAACACTATGAGAACATCAAAAGATGGGTCTCCAAAATCGACCTCATGGAGAAAGACTTTGCAATCATTCCCATCAATGAGGCTCTCCACTGGTACTGTTCCATTGTCACCAATCTTCGTGGTTTGCTGAAGGAGGATCCCCATGAGGTCTGCACCGTCTATGTCTTTGACTCACTTGCTCAGAACCATGAAAAGATTATCAACCCAATCAGAACTTTCATCATTGAGTACATGCTTGACAAACACAATAGACGCATTTCACCGAAGAGGTTCAGATTCAAGGTGGGTGCAGTTCCAAAACAGCCAAACTTTAACGACTGCGGTATTCATGTTCTTTATAACATCTTCAAGTTCTTGCATAACCATGATGACGTGATCAATATCTGGGAGCAGGAGAAGCCTAAACGGAATGAGATCAGAGCTGTTTTCAAGGAGAAGGAGAGAGATGGGTGGAGAGGTAGATTGAGAGCGGTATTGAAAGACCTTCAAACGGAAATGATTGACAGAGGTGATGCTCCACCCGAAGAGGAAGAGGGAGATGACGCTGCGGATACTAAGAGAGGGCCTGATGAAGAAGATGACGAGGAAGACTTATTTATGTTCACTGATGCTGACACGTTTCATATGTCCAAGCAAGGTGGGAAAAGCGGAACCGCTACCACTACCAAGAACTCCAGCTCTTCTTCAAGGGAGCCATCTGTTGAAAAGACTGAGAAGGGTGATACTACTCCATCTGTGAATGCTGAGGACGAGAACAAAGTGGAGGATCAATTGTCTCGGAGAAGACTCGCAAATGATGCTTTCAAGCTCATCTCAGATGGTGTTGGTGAATCATCTGTCAAGTCTGACGATTTGGTGATCAATGACACCCAGCAAGGCCCTCTCCTTGAGTCATCTAACTCTGAGGATCTGACCCCTTCTCTCATCCCGGACTCCCAGGCAGCTCGCTCGAAAAGAAACTACCAAAAGCTGACTCAGATCACCCCTCATGGTACTCAAGAGGTTTTAAAGGAGGAATCTTCACCAGACAATGATGTTGATGCCATCGGGGATGACATGAATGAACTAGAATTGAGTGCCTCTGCTGGTGAGTCCCCAAAACTTGACGAGGTGGATTCTGGGGCTACTGATGATGATGACAAGAATGCTAATGATGATGACAATGTCAGTGTTGAACCCAACCGTTTACTGCCTCGTGAACGGATGATACAGCTGAATTTTGACAACAATGTTGATGACCAGGTTGTATCAGGCGAGAAGGATGTGGCTGAGGGATCACAAGTTGAGCAGGTGGATATGCCTGCTGGTGACAATGAGAACAAAGACGAGGTGCATATAATCTCCGATATCGAAGATACTGTGGAGGAAGGGGTGCGCCAGTCGAGCACTACCCCGTCTAATGATCAATTGGGCAGGAAGGTCTCTATCGAATACATTGAGGATGAGAACCCTTGGAAGAAGATTGGTCCCGTTACACTTCAAGTTGAGGCTTCCCAAGAAGATGCTAAAAACGAAGTTGTTGACATTGATTCCAGTGGCAGCTCTTCCTCAGAAGTCAACCCAGATGAAGGTGAAAGTGAGAACGCTAGGAAGCAGAAGCAGGAAAAGAAGGACAAGATGGATAAAAAGTCACATCTCTCCCAGCATGAGATCACTAATGGCCACACGACACCCGAGTCTGACAACGGTGCTAGATCACCAACTAGTGTGCCCTCGACTCCACGGCGTCTACTGAAAGACCTTTCCAGTTATGGCTTCCATGGGCAAGGACCTCATAAGAAAAAGGGAGCACAGGGGCAAGAGAGGACCACTAGTCAAGGCAGCGTCGTGATTGATTCCGACTCTGATCATCAATCAGCATCCCAATCCAAACGTTCTGCACCAGTCATGATGCCTAAATCCTCCTAATCTGTGTGCCTACGCTATTTAATCACGTCTTACGAATTCCTATGGCATTTACCACGTCCTAATAATGTAGTGTTAAAGCAGCTAGTAGTTTGTAGATGAGATACACTCAGTTGAAGCTGCTGCTGTTGCTTCGCTTATGATCGATATAGTTGGCACTTTAGATGATAGCTAACGTTTTTCCACCTATGACTTACACTAGCCAGGCGCTCGCTTCTCTAGGTTTGAATGCAGCGACGATCGTTGTTTAGGGGACGACCCGTTTCTGCTCGCGCTTTTGCTTATCTTCGAGGAAGCTCTGCTTGCGATTTGAGTAAACATCATCATTCGCCGATGCCCTGGAACCTGGCGTGTTCTCACCTAACGCCAGCTTATATAAATATTCAGACCAATCGCTCTCCACGTCGTAAATACCACGGGAGCCTCCATGCTTATGAAAGACGCCGACAACAACCCGCGCTACGAGTCCTTGAGCCGATACGGCTCTCCAGACGGATCCACGCACGACCATGTGGTTCCAGAACGCGTCCTCCTCCAGGTTGGACGCATCACTTTGACAGTGACACAGCTTCGTTACTCGTCTTTCCTCTTGCTAGGTGTTGCCCTTCTCTGGCCGTGGAATTGCTTCCTTTCCGCATCAGGCTACTTCATCGCCAAGTTCGGAGCTGACTCACCACTTGGAAAGAACTACTCGTCTACGATGATGACTGTATCCACACTTACCAGTCTGTGCTTCAACTCTGTTCTCTCCACGAGACAGAATGCCAACTACTCCAAGAGAATCTTCAGGGGCAACGCTCTCAACTTTTCATGTTTTGTCATCCTAGCACTCATCGAGCTCATCGATCCGAATCTACACAGCACAAGCTACTTCGTGTTCATCATGCTCCTCGTTCTTCTCAGTTCTTTAGGGACGGCACTCCAACAGAACGGTTGTATGGCGCTTGCAAACGTCCGTGGTCCGGAGTACGCTCAGGGAACTATGGTGGGGCAGGCCATTGCTGGAGTCCTTCCATCGCTTTCGCTCATGATCTCGGAATTGATCTACTCCGGTCATAGAGAGAAAAGTTCTGCAAGCATCGTCATCTATTTTGCCATGACAAGTGTCATCACCCTGCTGGCAGGTATCTTGTTTGTGGTGACGTACAAAATCGATGGTGAACCAGGTGTTTCATCCACTTCTGACGAAGAGGCGACCGCATCCTCTGGTGAGCAGAACAGTAACTATGTTCCATTCATGACTCTCTTCAACAAGCTGAAATTCATTGTCCTCTCCATCGTCATGGCATTTGTGGTTACACTAATCTTCCCGATATTTGCATCCAACGTGACATCTGTCCACACAGACTGGAAGCTCACATCAGACCCGATATTTATCCCTTTTGCATTCCTCGTTTGGAACATTGGTGATCTCATAGGTCGTATTGCATGTGGCTATGAAAATCTCGTCATCACAAACGATGTCAAACTTTTCGTCTACACAATTGCGAGATTTGTCTTTGTCCCATTCCTCTTGATGTGCAATCTTGACAGTAGGAAAGGTCATGCTGTGATTAAGTCAGATACCTTCTACCTTCTCATTCAGTTCCTATTTGGCTTCACAAATGGCCACTCTCTCAGTTGTGCCTTCATGAATGTTGGTCCGTACGTTGAAGATAACGAGAAAGAAGCTGCTGGAGGTTTCAGTACTGTGTTCTTGAGTGTTGGGCTCCTGCTCGGAAGTGTGTTAAGCTACATCTTTGTTCCATTGGTAGGCTAGACAGGCCTCTGGCGATCATAACTATAAATCTGCATTTTCCATCTTATGAACACTGCATGTAAGTATCTGACATTGGTATAGTAGTAGAATGGCGCTTTCTCCCTCCAACACTAGAGTGTCGGCAACGCTGGAAGGCCTGCCATCTGATCACGGGCAAATCAACTGCTGCCTACAATACAAGCGCAGCCATCTCTCAGCTCTTTATCTCTCCAAGAAATACATGCTAATTTTGACATCCGGGAAGTCTACCATGGCACAGACCAAATACTCTAATGTGCCGCAACGTGACAACGACAATGCAGACGATCGTCTCAGCTTTGAGCTCGACAACTTCTCGGACCTCGAGTCGCTCGACTACGCGGTGCAAGACAGACTCACTGATCCCGAACAGGAAGTGGAGCCCTTCCAGCTGGAGAAGTTGAATAAGTCCAACCTCAAAATGGCATTCATGAATATGGCGAACTCTATTTTGGGTGCCGGTGCCATTGGAACGCCGTTTGCCATGAGTAACTGTGGTCTTGTCGGTGGTGCTGTCGCATTGGTACTATTGACCATTCTTGTGGACTTTACGATACGACTCATTGTCATCAACTTGAAGCTTTCAGGCAAAACAACGTATCAAGATACCGTGGAGTACTGTTTCGGTAAGACTGGTAAGGTTGTCATCATAATGACGCAGGCGTTGTTTGCATTCGGAGGTGCTATAGGATTCTGTATCATTATTGGAGACACTTTCCCCCATATTCTACGATCTTTCTTCCCCTCCTACAAAGATAATGGATTCTTGAAGTTTCTCTTTGGAAGAAACGTCATCATTGTGCTGGTAACAATGTGCGTGTCCTTTCCTCTGTCCCTCAGCAAGGACATCTCCAAACTTGCAAAGGCGAGTGCGCTCGCTCTTGTCAGCATGTCCGTCATCATCATAATCGTTTTGATACGAGGACCACAGATGTCAAGTGAGCTTCGTGGTAAGCTGTCGGTGAGCTCCGTTTTCATCACACCAAGAATCTTTCAAGGTGTTTCCGTCATTTCATTTGCGCTCGTATGCCACCATAACACCAGCTTCATCTTCCACTCTCTCAAAAATCCAAGTTTAAATCGTTTCGCCAAACTAACACACGCTAGTTGTTTCGTGTCCATGATTGCCCTTGGACTCATTGGTTTTGGCGGGTTCCTCATATTCAAAGACAAGACTAAAGGTAATATTCTCAACAACTTCCCAGGTGATGATCCAATCGTCAACATTGCCCGCTTCTGCTTCGGCTTTAACATGGTTACGACATATCCACTCGAACTCTTCGTGTTACGTGACGTTCTTAGAGACTTGTACTATATAAGCCATCCAAAATCCCCAGATTTGTCAACACCTGCCCACATTATTCTCACCACGATACTTGTCCTTATCACAATGGGTATCTCTCTTTTGACTTGTAACCTTGGTGCTCTGTTCGAACTCATTGGTGCTGTTGCTGCCTCCATCATGGCATTCATCTTGCCACCAATGTGTAACTTGAAGATCACAGGTTCTACAAAATCATGGAAGAAGAAGCTTCCATATTGGGGTACTATCGCATTTGGCTTCGCTACGATGATCATCTCCTCAACGCAAACTTTGATGAAAGCAGCTCATGATACAGGCGAAGCCCATTGTTCTATTTAGAAGGAAAATTATATGCATCTACATCACCTGTCAATGAGTTTCATAATGTATGTAAGGAGTTAAACAAGAATATCTAGAGAAGGCAGCAATCTACAAAACGTATGCTAGATGTGTACCATTCTTAAACATCTGACCAGGGAATCATTCAGCAGGAGCTTCGTTGATGTGCTTGAAGGTGAATGGCTCATAGGCATAACCCTCACCCTCAAAGAACTTGGACATGGCCTCGACCCAGTGCAAACGCAACGAGTGCAACATGGCAGAGGTACCTTCCATCATAACCAAGATAGCTACTGTCAAACAGAACCACATGGCAAAGAGAATAACAGTCTTGATAACTTGTGCTGGAGATCCGGGGTTGGAGGAAGAGAAGGCGTTGCTGATAGTCATGTCCCACAGCACAGAGGATAACTGCGCGTGAGCCAATGAAAGGGCCCACAATCTCAAGTACGAAGCTGTATGGGAGACACAGTTTAGGCAGAACTCAATGGTATGGATAACTTGATGAATCATCACATCACCAAAGTTGAACTCTTCCGGCTCTTCGAAATGAGAGACAAGGAAATCATCGCCAGCATTCTCCTCGCTCTCCAGGACAGTTGAGCTGTGTGACATGTCGTGCAAGTTGGCATACCCAGCCTCCTTGGCATTACCATTCTGACGACGGAGGGTCATTGGTTTGTAAAGCAGGAGTGTCGGGACACACACAGCAGCAAGGAGCAGGAGCACTACCTGCAGCGGTGCCTGAAATGGAAAGAGCTCGTCTTCGACTGATCCTGGGGCCAAGAACATGTTGATCAGCATGTTGAGCAAACCTGGAGCAGGTTTGTCCAAAGCAATCCAGTCAACACACCATTTGTACACGATTGTAAATGAGAGGTAACCAAAAATGGATTGCATGAATACGAGACCTGGAATAAAGTTACCAATGATATCAACTCTGGATTGTCTGTGTCTGTAGTTAACAAGTGAGAGCATGAAGGAGTAAGACATGTGCACGAAACCCATCAAGATGGATAATTTCATCTTGTAGGAGTTGGTGAAGATCAAGTTATTCTCAGTTCCGTGCCAAGCCCAATCCAACCCTATTGGGTAGTTACCCACCTTCGTTGCAAGAACTGTCTCGCCCTCTTTGAAGCTCTCTGGCCATTCCCAGCCGGATTTGAACAAGGTCATACTCTTGGAGAATATATCGTTATAGAGTAATCCTGTGTACATGGAAAAAATACCCATGAGCAGGATAATGTAACGGCCATTAAAGGCCATGTCAAAGATCTCATCCTTCTTCTGATGTAAGAGGCTCTTTTCATTGAGGACCAACGTGAGGGCGACAAGGAAAACAATAAATCCGTGACCGAGATCACCGAACATGATGGCAAACATGAATGGGAAAGTGACAACAGTGGCGAGACCTGGGTTAACCTCTTGGTAAGTTGCAATACCATAAGCATCAACGATGGACTGGAAGGCTTGTGTGAATTTGTTTGTACGGTGGAATGTTGGAGGTGACTTGTTGGTGGCCAAGAGCGTGAGCACAGCCTGACCGGATCCCTCCACATCCCTCAAGACGTTTCTAACTGTATCAATTTCGGATGTTGGAACCCAGCCTTCGCATACCAAACCACGACTTCCATCCTTGAACATGTTCAATGCTGTGTATATCATCTTTTCTCTTCTGATAATGGCCTGCCATGTCTCCAATTGATCAGCAATGACAAACAGTTCAGTATGTAGTTGTTGGTGTGTACTCTCCAAGACCTGATTCAAGTCTCCAATTTGTGTGTTGAGCTGCTGAAGGGTCTGATGGTAGAAGTCAGCATCGGAATGAATATCTCTGTAAACGTGCCCATCAAGGGAGTCTATAATCTTTCTAACTCTGTTCAGCAACAGCTCACCGTGTGTGAACACAATAAAAGCGTCCTTGTCAACCAATTCACCAGAGCGTGGGTCCAATACTGGTTCGTCAATTGGTGCATGGTTCATGAATAAATTACCCCTCAATGCTCTCCAGAGAATCTTATTCAGGACATCCACTTTTGCTCTTGGAATGGAACCAACAACATAGTTAAGTGCAAGTTCTTGTAAATTGGACAACTGGATACCTGCCTCGAGACTCTCTTGCTCCAAGAGAAGAGGAGCATCATCGACTTGATCTATACTGATTCTAGCTTGGTGCTCAATGTTGTTATCGAAAAATGACCTGGAAACGTTGAGAACAGATCTGTGTTCGATGAGTCCTGAGTGTCTCTTATTCAGATCTTCAAATGATGTCTCCAACTGAGACACTCTTCCCTCCATAGCATTGACCTCGGAAGTCAACTGTTCAATGTTCGAGACAGTATTCGGCGAAAGAACCAGGAGCGGGTTGTGTGCAATGATTAAGTTGTGTTGCTTTTCGATGACGCCATTGAGATAGCGGAGCTGACGCTCGGTATTATCGAGCCTTCTGAGTTCCTTGACGAAAGTTCTCTGAAATGCACTGACTTCCTTGTTCAGATCAAGGAACTGGATGTTTCCCAGATCACCGAGTGCCTGTGTGACATCTCTCGCCAGTTCGGAGGGGATGTACAGTTGTACAAGCGACATGTCCGCAGAGCCTAAAGCACATAAATGTTAGTAGTTGCAATCAATGATAGGAAAGGGACCATATATGCTACCATGGCTCGTCTGGCTGGGCCATTGGCAACAGGATAGCAGTTAGGGGTGCCACAGCCGCGTAACCACAGGATTCTGCCCAGCAATGGCGCCCCAGTTGGGAGTTGACAAACTCACGGAAAATTGCCTCATCTGTGGACATTGCGCTGATTTATGAGGAGAATCCAGTGCTGGTCTTGTGCCGTTCTTCGTGGTGATATGACCGAGCGGGAGGTGACACGGTGGTACCGGCCTTCTCATACTTCGATCTAGCCCAATACGTAATGGGTTTTCGCGAAATGCCCAGATCCGGAATTTAAGTCGTTTCTGGAGAAACCGGAATTCTTCACCTTTTAAAACAAAAAGGGTCGATAACACCCGCACACCACCTTTTGAGGCAGTATCAGTTCGCTTACACTTTACCAATCTGCCCATCACCTGGAACTTCGGAACGAGTTTTCTTCAATCGCCACAGGATTAACCATCTACTTTAGTGGATCACGACCAGCTAGTTTTCTTCTTTTTACTGCTGCAACCATCTAGGATGGCTCCGTCAGTGTCGCAGGTCGAACCGCTGCAGTCGCCACACAGTCCTAAGCATAAGACAGGTACACACATCCACTCAAACTTTACCCCAACACTTGAAGACCACACTTCACCTCGTGGTGGAGAAACCATGTCTTCGAACAATACCCCCCTCACGAGACATGTTCGACAGTTCAGCCACTCAAATATCTCCCTCAACGGCTCGAGGCCTGAGTCCGAGGAACCCGAAGCCACTGAAACGGTTCCATATGTCTTCCCGGATCTCCAGGCACTTCAATCAATCTTCTCCAAGGACGTTTACAAATATGTCACCATCACCGGATTTGAAATCTACATCGTTGAGCAATGGGCGTGCGATCGTCAGTACTCCACAGTCATCACCTCCTACACCGGTGACAGTCTACACAAGATTAAAGCGGGGAGAGTACGTATACCGCGTGATACATCACAATGGTCCGATAAGCTCACAAAGTTCATTGAGGAGATTGAAAATTCCGGTGCTAAGCTCAAAGAGACAGAACATGGTTACATGTTCATCACAAACCTTTCATCATTCCCATCTCACTTGAACCTCATCCCCATCCCATCTGGTCGTGTGGAAGATGTGTGGGATCTCTTTAAAGTTAACGTCAATCTGCGAAGAATGAACTGTGGTGGAAGATCAGCACTTTTCTTGTGTTTACCTTCTGATGCCTGTGAGGATAAGTTCAGGCAGATTTACAAGACACATCCAAAGGTTGACATCCCGTATGCTGTGAAGGAACTCGTGACACTGATACAGATATGTCTCGTTGACTTCAAACTATTAGATCCCCTCTTTGTTGATGGGCTACTTTGTAACATTACAGAGGCCAAAATCAAGGACTGGTGGAATCTCTTTGGATCACTCTACTATGGAACCATTCCTAAGGATGGAATTCTTGGTCCAACTACAATCTCTGCCATTTTGGGTTTCGTTCTAAGTTGTCTTTACAGACTTGACATGGCTTCAGTAGACTTCCCAAAGGAGCCATTTAACTATTTCAATTTTAGAGTCAACGTTGGAAAGTTCCAAAAGGCCAACAACTTGACTCGAACATGGTATTTAGATCCAATCACCGTTGAAAAACTGTTCAGAGTCACGTCTAAGAATTCGACATCTGATAAACTGAAGAAGGTTGTCAAGTCCACAGTTCACGATATCTCAGGAAAGCTGGGTTCCGAAAATGCTGCTCGAAACGTGTTGACCACAGATTTAGATAAGGCAATCAAGTACTTCACTTGCAGTCCAAGACTTCACTATCTATGGTATGGTAAAGGTGACTTGCGTGACTTGAAACAATTTGATTACAACATTGCACGCAGTCCACAGTCTGCCCTGATGAGTGCTTCTGCGCTCAGATCAGGAGTTGATAAGATTAGAGGTCTTCCAAAAAAGCTTCAAGGTGATGATACCGCATTCCCTTCAGGATCATTTCCACAGAGAAAGAAAGAACAAGACAAGGAGGCGTACGAAACATCAGATGAAGTGACTACAGATGAAGCACTTTGTCAAGCTCTGCAGCAATGTGTCGAGATATCTGGTGGTGTCTGTGGTGTAAACATACTGACTGATGATCAGACTTTCAAGAACAGTCTCGAAAGACGTCTTTCCTTCCCATACTTGGCTAATGAAGTGAGCGTTCCCCAGCTTGAATACGAAAATCATAATGTTGATTTCATTGGCAAGAGAGATTACAACTGTGCCCTCAAGCGGTCCAAGAGCTTTTCGTTTATTGAAGAGATGGTGATAGATTGGGACAACTCTCTCGTTGTTCCCGAAGTTGTTGCAAGAAGAGTCAAGGTCATCCATCAGAAGTCATTGACATCCAAATCTCACTGGGAATCCTACTGTCGTGAGATGAAGAGACACAAGTCTCGTCTTGATAAATCAAGCATGTCGTCGTTGCAGCTCATTCAACGTACCAAGCCGGTATTCCACCAATGTGATATGCAGTTGCAGGCCGATGAGAGACTTCACTCCAAGTTGAGTGATATCAGAGCCACCGGTGCAAGACTCGAATATGAGATCAGATTGCTGTCAACAAGGGTGCGTGATACACAGGACAGTGTTGATAACTTTGTTGCTAAGGTCGAATCCCTGGAGGCCTCGATCTTAAGCTCTTATCCTACGGCAAAGTTAATGACATCACCTCAGACCGGTAATAGTTGTGATGGTTCAGGTACTATGGGTCACTACACAATTAATAAAGAGAGAATCGGAAAAGTGTGGGGTATGATTGAACAGTTTGGTGCAATGAAGTGGGCGAATAGTCTGTTATCAACGATGCAGAGAAGATGTGAGGAAAAGAAGGGTGAGGATATGGTACAACAGGAGCCAGATCAGAAGTTGGAGAAAGCTGGAAAGCAGGAGCAAACAACAGCATTCGTCATTCACGAAAAGGCCAAGCAAAATTGATTTTCAGCTGGTTATGATGATCATCAAATCTTATATACATATATTGGGTTCACATGGGTTAACAGGTTTCAGGATATGGTTAAAAATGCATTTCATATACTCATGATAACGTTAAACAAAGTGTAGCAATTCTGTATGCATTCATGACCATCTCCCGAGTGTTTTCAGCTTTGAAACATACTGATCCTGCAGTATATTCACAGCTTTGCTCGCATTTGTTCTCTCTCTAGTCATTTCTTCGGCATTTTGAATGTCTTGATCAACCAACTTTTGAAGCTCTTGAACGATATCCATCATGACCGCAATGTCCTTCTCAGAGTCCTTAACGTCTTCTAAGAGCAACTTAGTACTTTCTCTCAATGTATTAATAGCAATCTGGGCCTGGGAAGTTAACTCTTTGTGGTCTTTCTGGGTCTTTGTTGGGTTTGTTTGCGCCCATTCCGCTATCGTTTCCAGAAGTCGTTGGTTCTGCTGAATCGTCATGTCCCATTGTCTTGCGAGATGTTCTTGTCGCTGGATATCAAGTATCAGCTGCAGATTCTTGCTCTTTAATCTTTCAAGTTCATCGACTTCTCGGTTTGAATTGAGTGGCTCAGCTCGTATAGGCTCGTCGAGGTTGATGTCTTCTGATTTGGCAATGTTCTTGATCAGGTCCTCAATCAGTGTGGTCTTTGCGCGTGACTGTTCGAGTGCATCCGAGAGTGAGGATGAAATCAGAGCCACAGACTGCAAATCGTCATTTCTAAGCTCCATAGTTGAAATATTGCCGCCGCTGGTAGCAGTATCGTGGCTTCAAACGGAGATAGTTGTAGACTTGACGCAAAACACTAACCACCACCTGAGAACCGCTTTTTCGCGTTCACTGGCTCAAGCCCCACAAGTCTTAGCTGTCATTTGTACTGTCCAAATAGTAAATTTCACTACAGTGTAAGACAACTGATTATGCAATTTCTGCGTCTATTCTTATACTACAGAATGACTGTCCAGCACGTCACAAGCAATACTTTATATGTGATCAACCTTTAGTATTGGCACTAGAAGAGCGATGTGTGAATGCGCCAAAAATAATGGATTTGGTAGGAGCACAGGATTCCCTCATCGTTTCCTCATCATCAAGTCGGAGTGTTTTGTTTGCCTCGGACTCTTAATTCGCCTTCACACGAGACTCACACAGGTCGACTCACAGCTGGCCCCATACGTATCAACGTTCTCTCAGTCCACAGTCAAATCATCTACAATACACAGCACATCACACGAGATGTCAAGCACAGACCTTGATCGTAACACAATTCCCATACTGCCATCTCGACGGGCTTTCCCACATCTACCACCACTCAACGATCCATATCTCTTTCGTACGGTGTTCAAGCCCTCGAGTCGAAGTAAGGGATTGACACAAATCGACACCAATGCATACCTTGTCTTCCGTGGTGAGAAGTTTTTGGAATTCGCAGTTTCTGAATGCCTCGTTGAAGAACTCTACAAGCGTGATTTATTTGATCCCACAACATTAAATATTATGCATAGACTTATGTCTTCCACGGAACGTCTAGTGAAATGGACCATGAAGTATGGTCTTGATGAGGATGTGGTAAGAGATGAGGCAGAGGTAAAGGAGGAATTTGACACAGTGATGTATGTTGATCTACTCAAGGCTTATATTGGTGGCTTGCTTGCCGAGGGGACACACACAGAAAGTGATCTTCGTAATTGGGTAAGCGGGCTGGTGAACTACTCCTTCGATAGCGATTTCAAGCTTGTGGAAGAAAGACTTATGAGAAGCTTTGATATGGATCTCCAGGAAGTGAGGAATTCTGATCATTCAACCCCAAGTACATTATCATCAGTGAGTGGTGGTGTCTCAACGAGTTCTCCAAATGACGAGAGTGTCAAATTTTCCAAAGATATATTGTACAAGATACTGAACCCATTAAGGCATATCATTCAGTACAAGCTTCTGGAGAGCAAAGTTCCGCCACATACACAGGTCCCTTATTTCAAAATCGCATGTGTCATTGATGATAAAATTGTCGCCATTGGTGAGGGCCCTTCAAAGGCCAAGGCAGGGAACATGGCTGCAAATTCTTTCCTAACAAAGGTTGAATGGAATGGTGAGGAGGATAGTACTACTGTGGAGGCGACTTTGAAACGGTTTTTTATGAGCAATCCACCGGATTATGCAAGTTGATCAGTTTGTGGTATCGTATCACATCAGCTAGGACACCAATATCAAAATACACGATTCTTTGATGATTGATTTTCGAGCTTGCCTACTATTTAACTTACACTTTTTGGAGGTACAACACATTATAAACTCTTGATAAGTGCTGGTAGTATTTCTAATCCCCTGTTTCACGTACCAGGGCTTATGGTACCGCCTTTCGATTGATGCAGTGATCTCCCAACAAACCTATCACACCTTGTAAGTAACTCGCGTTATTCTTGAGCCTCGATACATCAACGTGGCCTCGTTATTCAAGTGAAACCGAGGCTTGTACCATCTGGGTGTGTTCTCTTTAACCAGGGGTATAAAACGGTGTGGCTTTCTCATGTCACTGAGTTCAATTGACCGCTCTCTGGAACCATCAACTAAACAACACAAGTTGAGTATTTAGACATCACATGCAACGGCAGAGAACAACACCATACTGGTCCGTGTCACCAGGGTGGTAATCAGGGAGTCCCAGGTGGTTTCAGTGGTGAGCAGTATGGTCAGCAGAGTCGTCCAGACGGTCCAGCGGGACAACAAGGCGGTCATGGTGACCAGCGCGGCGGTCCAGGTGGCTACTGAACAGTTTTCTGGATACTAGTTGGACAAGATATGTTCGAAATGTTTGCATGATGTGTACGAATTGCGAAGTTTTGTAGTAGTGATTATACCCTCCTCGATATGTCTAACAATTGAGTTCCTTCCCATAGTGCACATGTCAAGGGATTGAGATATACGCCATGGAGGGAGTCCCCTACGTATGACTGAGGGTCATACACACCATTACCTTCGATTCGTCTTCTCAGCGGTGGGATCTGGACGTACATCAGGGGGAATTCACTACGATCCATCTGTTCCATAGCTTGTTTGGTCAAGTTCAAGGGAGACGACATGATTGCCAGCGTGGTGTACTTATCTTTAGGTCTGACATTGTAGTTGAAGATCCCTGAGAGTTCACGGATTTCTTTTGCTGTGAGCTTGGATGAGAAGCATTTACATTGGATCAAGAGGTCCATCTTGTGGGACTTACGGAGAGCGATTGGCTTGACACTTCTTCCTCTGACTCTAATGGGCTTAATTAGCTCAGGTGGTGTGCAGATGTATCTTGATATGTCCCATGTTCCCCCTAGGTCTCTTCCATTGTCGTAGGAGCCACCGTAGTGATCGAGATGTGGTATTCCGAGAAGTCTCTGGAGCTCATCACGAACGTGCAGTTCGTACAGCGTGCCGATGAATGCTGTGGATGTAGGGCGGAGTGAGTTCGTCTCTGCATGAGAGAGATACGCCGAGACGCTCGAGAGCTGTGGTTGGCTATTGAGTAGTGGCTTGGCTGCCTTGGATATTCGGGACATTACGTTTTTGAAAAGAGAACTAAGAGAAAGAGAGAAAGAGAGAGAGTTGGACGCGTCTGATCTCTTCGCGATCGGATTGTTGTTGAAGATCGATTTGGCTCTTCACCAGATTCACAATCCACTACGCAGTGGCATCAGAGTCGGACCTTCAAGCACCAATTCTTCATCCCAAGCACATACACACATAGGGACGATCACAGTGATACAATGAGCACAAATTCCTCCAAGGATTCCTTCGTTGATGCGAGCGGTGACGGCCTCACCGTTCCAGAAGTCAAGCCCGCACCTGCACAGTCTAAGGACGTGGCCGAGCCCAAGGCTGAGGCCCCGCTCTCTACACCAGTGAAGTCACAAAAGAACACAACTTCCGAAAGCGAAGAGACACCATCACACTCAGCGAAAACTATCACGATATTCGACGTGGCTACGGAAATCGAAACCATGCTCCAGGATATCACAAAGCGCGTCGAAGATAACGATACATTATTGAAGTCCAAAGTAGAGAACATCTACAAAAAACTAGACAAAATCGAAGCGAAAGCTAAGAAGCAGTGACTGTGCATGAATGATCATAACGACGGACATGAATATTTGACTTCCTTGCCCTTGTAGTTGTTAGATGTTGTAGAGCCATGTTTGAACTATAGAAACACCCGCACACCACGATATTTTGCATGTTTTGACAGGGCCACGATGGATGGACTTCACATCGGTTTCTTTCATCAAGTTGAACTGGACTGTAGCTGCTAATCCACACGCTCTTTGTTTCCATCTCCCCTGACAGTCAGTGGCTCGTCTCTCAAAATGGCCAAACAACAAAAGTCGAAGAATCAGCTCCGTCGTGAAAAGGCGAAGCTCAAAAAGATCAACCAGGATTCCCTCTCCCAACAGGGAACATCTACACCACCGACATCAGTCGACAAGAAAGAGACTAACCAAGCTGATGTTACACAGGCCAAAGAGGCAGCACACAATGATATAAATGATGATTCAGCTGGTATTGCTCTCTCTTCGGCACCGTCTTCTGGAAAGATCTTCGAATCTGATATGGACAAGCTATTGTCCATGCCTGAGTTCTCCCAATTTAAACAAGTCTTTGATCGATTCCATACCGAAGATGCCATCGCCACAGAGAATCCAAAGAAAGGTGATATTATGTCTGACGATGATGCACCACTTGAGTCCGACTCTGAAACGGAAACCAAAACAAATACAACAGATCAACCAAAAATGAGCAAGAAGAAACTTCGAAAAGCGAACAAAATGCCTCTCTCTGAACTCAAGGCAATTGCATCCAACCCTGAACTTGTACAGTGGTACGATGTTGATGCTGCTGATCCCGTGCTCCTTGTCCAGATCAAGTCTCAAAAGAATCATATCGAAGTCCCGCCACACTGGCAGTACAAACGCGATTATCTCTCGAGTAAACGTGGGTTTGAAAAGAAGGCATTCGAACTACCCAGATTTATCAGTGAAACTGGTATTACAGACATGAGAGACACTACACAAGAGGATGATGCTACGCTGAAGCAAAGACAGAGAGAGAGGGTCCAACCGAAGATGAATAGGCTCGATATGGACTATCAGAAACTTCACGACGCCTTTTTCAAGTTTCAAACCAAGCCCAAGCTTTCAAAGTTTGGTGATGTCTACTATGAAGGAAAAGAGAATGAAAAGTTTGACTACTCTGTGTTCAAACCTGGGGTTGTTTCGTTGGAACTCAGATCTGCATTGGGTATCCCAGATGGTGTAGCCATGCCATGGATTCAAAAGATGCATCAGTTGGGTACACCGCCAAGTTATCCGGATATGAAGTTCCCTGGATTCAATGCGCCAGTTGAGCTGCAGGATGGTGCTACAATAGAGCTGGATCACGGTGATGAAGTTGAGAGAGAGCTTTTCGGTACGCTACTCGTTGTGGATGAGAGTGAGAGTGAGGAAGAGGAGGACGAAGAAGACGGACAGGATTCCGGTGAAGATGAAGATGAACCCCAATATGTTGATGAAGAGGAAATTGGTAGAAACCACGAAGATGCTAGCGGTGATGATGCCGTTGTTATGGAGGAGGAAGTACAGGTAGTTGAAGAGCCAAGTGATGAGGAGGATGTGCCATTGGCCGAAGTTGAGCTTGCTTCCCGTGATAAGGATGATGAGCAAGTCGATCCAAAGAAACTGTACCAGATCATTAAGGAAAATGTCAAGGCTGGATCTGGGTTGATGTCTTCTGGACGTTCATATGAGATTCCATCTGCCGGGGCTAAGAGAAAGAGCAGTGGCGGCGAACAACAGCTCTCTAAGAAGGCCAAAACGGAAACATCAAAACAGGAGGAGGCGGAAGATGATGATGGAGACGAAGATGACGAAGGTGAAAAATTCAAGTTCTAATGAACGTCATGACATTGTAAACGCTCTTTGTAGTACCTACAAGCCTAAAGTGGGTTACCCTGCCGGGATGCACCTAGATGCGGGTACGACCGAAAAATCATATAGAATGGAGCCTTCTCCATTATGCCATGTTGAAGAACTCCTCAGATCATTGGTAATCCTCAGTTTCACATATACTTATCCTGAGATCCTAAGATGGGCAAACGAGGGTCAGGAAAGATGGAAGATGCGGAAAGCAAGAAGAAGAAGCCGAAGCTTTCCGAGGCAAAGACAGACGAGTCCGAACCATACAGACACAAGATCGGCTCTCAAGAGGGACCAAGAACTTCCCTTGGTCTAAGCGATGTGCTCTCCATTGAGCATGCTGTAAACAACTTACAAAATGCGCTCAAGACCATTTTGGAACAAGCACTGGACATTGACGAGCTTGAGGCATTCAAGCAGAAGCTAGATAAGGATGAGGACGCGGCTCCAGCTGAAGTTGTCCTCGCCTTGTTGCGTTCTAAGCTCTCATTGGCCGCACATCTTAAGACTCTCTATACCAAGGACCAACTACCCATCTTTGACCAGATTGTCGATTTTGAGAAGCTGAAAAATCAGGGGCTTTCAAACGACTCCGTGCGGCTTGATCTCGGTGAACAGCTAGATACCACGCATGATGATGAGCCTGTGAAGCGCAGAAAAGATGGATTCCCTGAACTTCCCCTGATAGAAAACCCGGCTATTCGTGCTCGTGTGTTTATTCACAAGTCTCTTGTCAAGGACAAGCTTTTCATTTCCGAGTCCGAAGTCATTCATGCCCATAACGAACGTCTTGAATTCATTGGTGATTCTGTCCTCAACAACATCATGTCCCTTGTTGTTTATAACGCGCGTCCAAATGCAACTGAAGGTGAAATGTCACAGATTAGGGCAAAGCTTATCTCTAATGTCAACTTGCAGCGCTGGGCCCAGGCGTATGGCTTCCATGGTGAACTTAAGATGAACACCGATGACAGCATTTTCAAGGGTAAGCTTAAGATTTATGCCGATGTCTTTGAAGCTTATGTTGGTGGTTTGATTATGGAAAATCCAGCTAACTACTCAAAGGTCTACAAATGGCTCAAGGCACTTGCTGAGCCTGTGATTGATGGTACCGAGATTGTTGACTTTGACGGCCAGGTGACTAATAACCCGAACAATGGAAATCCAAAGGATAAGGAACTCAACACGAACGCTAAGGTTGAGTTGTATTCTCTGATTGGTTATGCTGGGCTTGGTCTTCACTACGATACCATTGACCGTGTCATTAATAAGAACGAGACTATGTTCAAGGTGCAGGTGAAGACTAAGGACAATGAGATTCTTGGTACAGGTGTAGGTAAGAACACCAAGGAGGCCGGATTCAGAGCTGCTATGGACGCTTTAGACAACAAGTCGATAATTGAAAAGTTTTCTCAGCTGAGAGCTGCCATTCCAAGAGATGAATCGAAGCAGAGTCTGAACAGGTCCCAGAAGAAATCAGGGTCTAACAGCAGTGGCCACGGTTCCAAGGATGGGGCATGGGTTAGAGACGAAAGCGGAAAATGGGTAAGGAAGGGCTCTGGCAGCTCATCTGGTACAAACCTTGTGTCATCTTCCCTTTCAACATCACCTCCTCCCCCAATTCCAGCCGCAACTGTATCAGCTCCTGCCACAGCACCACCTGAGCCGGATGCCTCTGACTCAGCAGCATATCCACCACAAGCCAATCCAAGAAAGAGACCAGCAACATCGGTAACAGCTGCCTCCTCATATGAGGCTCCGCATTCAGGACATGGATTTGGCGACACATCACGTCCTTCTTTCTCCTCATCCGGGAAATCACGAAACACTGGTTCTGATCAATCCCGATCAGCTCGATAGTCTGTCTGATGATGGCAGATAAACAGTCCTCAAACACGCAAAGAAAGTCGTGAACGTTCCATTGATTATGGAAGAGGCTCACATTGTGGAGATCACTCTAGTTATGCATCTAGAAGAGGTAGAGGGGGACGACTATGAACCTAATGTGAAGTTTTTTCGCCTGGTTGTTCTAATGCACGCTTTCTGTGCTTCATTGATGATTACAAAGTCGATTCAAGAGTATCGCATGACCGTGACCTTCGTCCAGCATATTCAGGAGGCTTCTTGGAGTGGGGGATTATCTGCAATGACCCATGAGCAGAATGGTTATAGTTGAATGAGATACAGTGTAGGAGACGAGTAGCAGTAGTATGCCGTTATGCGTCGTTTCAAGTTGATGTCAAGGACATTTAATAAGTTAGTCCGCTTGCAGCGCCGTATAGAGTGCCTACTACGGGACAGGTTGATCATGCAGTTCTGTGTGTATATTATGACACCTTCATGTCTGTGCCAAATAATGATCAAATACAAAAAGATCAATAAATAAGTGAATAAATAGGGGGTGGAGTGGGTGGAATAAATAACAATAAATAATAAATAGGGCCATCGGCGATCCATCAAGCCATAGCGTACATAGGGTTCTCGTCATTGATCTTATCACCCTTCTCACCAAAGCTCTGAATGCATCTGGCCATCGTAACAGATGATCTAGAAATTACGTCAGTCATCCAGTAATTCTCGATAGGGTTCTTCAATGGAGCACCAGTGATCTTTTTGTCCAGCGTAGCAAGAGCATTGACACCAAGCTTAGCAATGGAGCTACTCACCGGTTCTATGATGTCTGGGAACTGTAACGCTGGTGAAATCTGGCCCATTCTTCCTCTCAATGTGTAGATGTCGTCATACTCCAATTGGACATTCATGAACTCTGACAAGGCACGGATGATCTTCCAGTCCTCTCTGGCAGATCCTGGTGGGTTAGTGGCAGCCGTGGTAGTCTGGACTCTTCCCTCGGTGTTGACATAGGTGCCAGACTTCTCAGTGTATGCTGAACCTGGTAGGATGACATCAGCAAATGAAGCACCCAAATCACCATGGTGACCCTGATACACAACAAAGGCATCACGAGGAATGTCCTGGTTCTTCACCTCATCAGCACCGAGCAAATAGATGAACTTTGGCTTGGTGGCAGCAGCAGCCTTCGAAGTGTTGAAGAAACCAATCTCGAGGGCACCTGCACGGGAAGCATCACGTTGTAAGAGGTTCAAACCGTTCCATTCCTCCGTGATGAAGTTGGTACTCTTCTTAACAAAGCTACCGATCAACGAGTAGATGGCCTTGGCGTCTGGAGAGTTGACAACACCTGATCCAACAATGATCATTGGGTTCTTAGCATTAGATAGCTTCTTACCAACTTCACCTTCTAATGCAGACTTCAAGACAGTTGCGGTCTCACCCAAGTGGTTGAGGTCAAATGTAGAGTCGAAGATCTCACCAACGTGATGTACCTCCAAGTCAGATCCAAGCCATCTTCCTCTGATTCTTGCATTCAAAACACTGGCCTCATGGCGTGGGTTTGTACCGACAAGCAAAATCTGGTCAGCTTCCTCGATACCGACAATGCTAGAGTTAAACAAAAAGTTGGACTTGATGTTGGCTCCAAATGGAGCTGGCTCATTCTCTCTTACAATGTCATCGGTGGTCAAATTCTCTGAGCCTAGCTTGTTAACCAAGTCCTTCAAGGCAGTCATTGACTCAACATCGGACAAAGCTCCAGCAATTGCCTTCAACTCAGAACCCTTTGGTTGAATCTTGGTGTATGCGGCAGCGATGGTGGACAATGCCTCCTCCCAAGTTGCAGTTTCAAATTTGTTGCCGACTCTGATCAGTGGAGTGGTCAATCTCTGTGTCTTCAATCCATCACAGGCGAAACGTGTTTTGTCAGAGATCCATTCCTCGTTGATGTCATCGTTCAATCTTGGTAAGACTCTCATCACCTCGATACCTCTGCAGTCAACCCTAACGTTGGATCCCAAACCGTCCAAGACATCAATGGTCTCAGTTCTTTTCAACTCCCAAGGTCTAGCCTTGAATGCGTACGGCTTAGAGGTCAATGCACCAACTGGGCACAAATCGATGATGTTACCCGACAATTCAGAGTTCACGTTTCTCTCGACATAAGTACCAATCTGCATGTCGTTACCACGTCCAGATGTACCAAACTCTGGAGCACCAGCGACATCGTTCAAGAATCTAACACATCTCGTACAGTGGATACAACGATTCATGGAAGTCTTGATCAATGGTCCGATAGCCTTGTTCTCCACGGCTCTCTTACCCGCGACATCCTTGTATCTGCCCCTGTCGGAACCATATCTAAGGGATTGTTCTTGGAGATCACATTCACCACCCTGGTCACAAATTGGGCAGTCTAATGGATGGTTCTGGAGAAGGAATTCGGTGATACCCTCACGAGAGTTTTTGACACGCTCAGAGTTTGTATGAACAACCATACCTTCTCTCACTGGGAAATGACACGATGCAACGAGTTTTGGAGCCTTCTCGACATCAACGAGGCACATACGGCACGATCCCGCAATGGCAAGCTTCTCGTGGTAACAATAACGTGGGATAGCGACACCAGCCTTGTCGCAGGCTTGGATAATGGAGGACCCGTTCTCAATCTTGACCTTGACGTCGTCGATGGTGACCTCCACCTCTGCACGCAGCGGCGCAAACTGCGAGAAGCGACGGACAAGGGGACGGGACGATGCCCTGAGTCGGGAGAGCATTGTTTCTAAGGGTCGATGGATCTAGCGTGGGCTGTCCTGAGCTGTTTGGTTGGGAACGATAACAAAGGAGGGGGTAATCGTTGCCCTGTTTATTGGCTGACAGTCTGTGTGGGGAATTCGCGGGAGTTCGCGAAATCGCACCACTTGAGAACCCCACTGGTGTCCGGGTGAATCCTACACAGCTCCTCCACTAATTACTACTCAGGGCTTCTAACCATATTTGTATCGTTTACTCATCAATGTACACATTACCGTTCAGACTTTTACCTTCTTGACAGCTGGTGCTTCGGTGGTTTCAGGGGCCTCCTCGCTGGTTTTTTTTTTTTTTCTGGAGAGATCATCGAGAGCTGGTGTTCCTTGGCGACTCAGAGCCGGCGTGTTCTCCGTTGTAGCGGATGATGTGGTAGTGGCCTTACGGTCTCTCTTCCTCTTGAGGGCATCTGGACCTTCAAATTCTCTAGTCACAGCGAGAAGGAGTGTGTTGGTTCTTCTGGCAATCTCCTGAGGTGTACGAGACGATAAGAACCAATCAAAGCGGAACATTTCAGATCTTCTGATCTCAGCCTTCACCTTCTCCCATACATTCTCAGTCATCAAACCAATCTTATTCACGGTGACAAGAAGGAAACGGTCTTCAGAGACGGAGTAGATTCTCTTGGAATTGTTTGGTGGATACTGAATGGTCATATTATCCAGAGGAGCATCGGTCTGTTTGATCTTTTGGGCAAGCAACTTGGCCTGGGTAACAAGCTTTTGAGCCTTTTTCTCACCAGTCTCAATCTGGGCAATGTACTTTTCGTATCCATCAATCTCCTTGTAGCGGTCCCAGAACACAGAAGAGTACTTCTTCACATCCTCGGCGGTCTTGTTGCTGTATTGTTCAGCGATCAATTCGTAATTGTCTCTTCCAAACTTGGCACAGTGCTGGACAAAATTGGTGAAGTCACGTCTGGACCAATTACTGAAAGCAGACTCGAGATACTCCTGCTTCAAAGCTTCTTCTTCTTCTGTTAGTGGTACAGCCTTGTTAATCTTTGCTTGCTCCTCCTTCCTCATCTTTTGAATATCATCGTTGTCAAAGTCACTGCCTTCAAAGTCAGCAGCTGTGACCTTGTAGTTTATAGTCTTTTTGTAATACAGCTGCTCTTTTTCAAGAAGTTCCTTCACGGCTGGATTGAAGAACTGGTGGTCTTGAATGTGAATAGTCTTTGGAGCTCTTGGAGCACGTGGTTGTGGGGTGGATTTACCACCTTGCAGAACATCCTTGTAGTAACCATCAACAGAGTAGGTCAACTCCTTACGTTCTCTCTTGGATGGATTAATCCATGTGAACCCACCATCATTGTTCTTCTTGGCAAAGTTTTCACCATTCCATTCGTAGGCAGAATGCTCAGATGTGAACTTTTGCAAATCATCCAAACCGAGGGCAGAATACTTGGCGTTCAAAGTTGCAGTCTTTTCCTCACCCTTCTTCAAGATTTCATCAATGTCGGTATCAGTGCTAGCTGCCTTGTTTTCAAACACCTCTTTGGCACCAAACTGAATCATACCGAGCAAATCATCAGCGGTGTTACCAATAGCAGTGTTCTTGTTTGCGGATCTGCCCTGCTGGATAACCAACTGATCGAGACGTAACTTCTGAGCAGCTCTTTCAATCACCTTCTCCTCGATGGCCTTTTCAGTGACAAATCTATAAACATGAACTTGCTTCTTCTGACCGATTCTGTGAGCTCTATCCATGGCCTGCAAATCAGCTTGCGGGTTCCAGTCAGAGTCGTAGAGAACAACAATATCAGCTGTGGTCAAGTTGATACCCAAACCACCAGCTCTAGTAGTGAGTAAGAAAATGAACTTGTCAGAGTCTGGAGCATTGTACTCATCGATAGCAGCGATACGGTCTTCATGTGATGTGGAACCATCGATACGACAATACTCATAGTCTCTGAAGTAACAGTAATCCTCCAAGATATCCAATAGTCTTGACATCTGAGAAAAAATCAATACCCTTGAACCTTGTTCTTTCATCTTCTTCAGTAATTTGTCCAGGACAATCATCTTACCAGAGTTAAACACAAGATGTTCATCAGTAGTGTATGGTGGACCCGGTTCTGCACCTTCAAAGAGGTATGGATGATTACAACATTTTCTCAACTGCATCACAATGTTAAGCAGGCGTGTTTTACCATCACGTTTACCGACAACACCATTCACAGCATCGATATCCTTCTCGAGCAAGTTTTTGTACCACTTGACCTGCATGTCAGACATACCGACATACAAGTTCATTTCTTTCTTTGGCAAGAGCGATTTCTCGACATCGGCCTTGACTCTTCGCAAGAGGAAGGGACTCAACACTTTATGAAGTTGTTGCACAACTGTATCCTGATCATCATCGTCATTGTTTTCAAACCATTGATCAAATAGTTCAGAATCTCCAAACACATCGGGAAGGATGAAGTTGAGCAAGGCCCAAAGCTCGTGCAAGTTGTTTTGTAAAGGTGTACCGGTGATCAAGAGTCTGTTTTTTGAATAGAAGAGTCTAATGATTTGAGACAGAGCACTTTCTTCGTTCTTGATACGATGGGCTTCATCAACAACGATGTACTGCCATGCCACTTTCTTAAGTGATGCTTTTTCTCTGATAACCATCTCAAATGATGTCACGAGCACGTCAAACTTAGCCTCAAGGATGGTATCTTTGATGATCTCGTTTCTCTCTTCTTTGGTACCTTGAAGAACACAAACGTTAACATCTGGTGTCCATTTGGCAAATTCTCTTCTCCAGTTGTCAAGTGTAGATTTTGGAACGATGACAATGAATGGGCCATCGATACCCTTGTTATATCTCAGATATCCGAGGAAAGAAATGGTTTGTAGTGTCTTACCGAGACCCATTTCATCTGCGAGAATACCGGATAATGAGTTTTCATGAAGAGAGATCAGCCAATTGAGACCTTGTATTTGATACTCTCTAAGTTTACCATGAATATAGCTTGGCGACTCAGTGAGTACAGTAGTGTCTTCTTCGTGTTCTTCGTCTTCCATTAATTCTGCATCTTCTTCCTTCTCTGTCTTTCTGCGACGTGATGTGGCGCCGGATCCGTTACGTTTCTTAGTAGATGATCCCTGTGCACGCTGTTCGGCATCGATCTGACGGATAAGCTTCTTTAGTGCAGGATCCTTAGCTGAACGCATGTCGAGGAAGTGACGGAAGAGATCTGTAAGACCAAGAAGATACTTAAATCTCTTTGTCGTCTCATGTTTATCCTTAAGTCTCTCTGTCTTGGCATCGTCTTTAAGTATGAAGCGTTTCTTACGCTCGATGGAGGTCTCCATGGTGCGGTTGACCTGATCCGGGGTGTTAGTGAAAGGAGACGTATTAGTGTATGTTATTGTTTCACTTACTGCCATTAGAAGCTGTTGAATGTGGAATTTGCGAGTGTGTGTGTGTGTCTGTCTGTCTGTTTTTTATTGGTTGTTGTGATAATAAATGTGTGTATGTTTGAATGTATTCAAAAAGCGATGTCCCTGGTGTTCGGAGAGTATAAGACAGAAAGCGATGATCTGGTTGAAGGTGGATGGGGTAGATGGCTCTGCTACTCGCGGGGTGACAATGCTAGTGCTCCTTGGGGACGATGTTGTGGCTAGTTGCTGCTGATTGAGGCCCCTATTAGTTCAAGTTTAACATTCGGTGAATTTAGGAAAAAAACGAGAGAAGTCGAAAGCGCAAAAAGTGTATGCACTGTACTTTCACGGGGCACGACGGGGCACGACGGGGCACGACGGGGCGGACGAGGAACAAGTGTCAGGGCTCCTTAACCTTTACGGGTCCCCGTGTTTTGGAGATTACGGAGCTTGGTGGTTGGAAATGAAAAAAGATATTGTCGCATTAGTATAGTGTATCTAAATATTAATCTACAAGACACATACACATACCAGCCAGTCTCCCCTGGAGCTTTCCCCCCAAGACAAACGGGTAACGCGATCTATCAGCACACACACAACTCGCGTTTGTACTATCGTGGCCTTACCGTCCTGTGTATGTTTTTTTCGCGGCCACACCCGTCGTCTTTCCCTCGAGCGCGTCTCCGCATCATTTTCTCTTTTCGAGCATAACGATAAACAAGTTCTCTGGCTCATTTTGTTGTAGCCGCCACACCTCCATCGCTATCCAACTAAAATAGGTAGTGCTTGGGCTCATCCTGACCGCAAAGTCTCTGCGCATCTGATCCGGCCATTGGCTCGCACACTTCATAATCATAATGTCCCGCAATGACGAGGCACGCGCCTTCCACTTTGCAGTCTATGAGACAGTACAACAGATACCTGAAGGTCGAGTCACTACGTATGGTCACATTGCCAAGCTCGTGTTGCGCCCACGCAACTCACGCCAAGTCGGGCAAGCACTTAAACTTCTCCCCAATGGAGACTCTTCAGAATACCCTTTTTCTATTGTTAATGTTCCCTGGTGGCGTGTGATCTCAAGCGCTGGTGTCATTAGCCCGCGACATCCTCAAGACATGCGCAGACAGAAAGAGATGCTAGAGCGTGAGGGCGTTAATGTGTTGGAAAATAACAAGATCAGACTCAGTAGTTATGGCTGGTTCCCAGATACAGAGTTTGATGATAATGATAGCGACTCCAATTAGCTATATCGTCCTATCTACATTGTATGTCTAGATCAAGATCATCAATCATGAACGTTCATCTAATATGTGCAAGTCTTTATAAATAATAACGTCTTAAGAATGTTCATGGTACTGACTGCTTCCTGTTCCCTCTATCAGAAGCACTCTTCTTCCTTTGCTTACTCTGACCACCGCGTCCGTTACTCTTCTTGCCTTGTCCCTGTCTACCACCATTACCATTACTTCCTGACCACGCACCAAATGAAGCCGAAGCCAAAGCAGTCTGTTCTTGAACACGACGACTTTCCTCTTCCCACCACTTGGCAAATTGTTCCTCCTGTTGAATCTCTTCAAGACTCTTCACCTCCTTCGTCTCCAACAACTTGTGCTCCTCCTCATGCATAATACCCATCAACGATGGTACACTCGCAGCAGCAGCTTCGGCAAGTGCTTCTTCCTGTGCATTAAGCAAAGATGATGTCTGAGTAGTAGCAACACTTGTTGGAATGTTTGAAGTTGGAATCTTCCATGGACTCGAACCGCCCGGTGTATCAACAATCGTCTCAGCGGACTTGGCCAATCTCTTTCTCTCCTTTTGTGAAAGTCGTGGAGTAGAACCAAACTGTGCAGTTCTAGGAGTTGCCGAAGAAGATAGCAATGGCTCGTTAGACTTCATGAATGACTTGGAGATAGATGTAGATGGAGAAGTTCCCAAAATTGGTGTGCTTCCAGGTGTGCCCCAAGTAGTGCTTGCATTGACTTCACTTGGTGAGGACCAAGTGCCAAACTCGGGCCAAGCACGCGTATCATTGAAAGAAGCACTAACAGATGACTGGCGTGCCTTGGATGAGGTATTGGACATTGGAATCGCCTTGGATGGAGTAGCAATGCTCGAAGTTGACTCACGACGTGTGGTTGACTTGTTTAAAGATGATGGTGTCACGGAATTTGATGTTGGTGTCTGGAATGCGGAAGACGATGGTCTTCGGTTTTGAGAGGACGATTTTCTGCGACGACTCACAACTTCTTGGAAATCATCATCATCAAACTCAATGGCAGATGAATCGTTAACACTAGATTTGCGTGGCGTGCTTGCAAATGATGGCTTTCTTGGAGCTTGTGAAGCTGCAAAGCTTGGACGTTTGTTCTCTGGCATCGGTGGTGGAGATGGAAGCTTGGCTTTTCTCGCTTCTAACTTTGGTGATCTTGGTTCCTTCTTTGGTGGGATGTCAAATAATGGAACAAAGTTGTCACTCTCCAGGAAAATGTCATTAAAAGCTCTCATGTCGGTGAAAAACATGTTCAAAAGTTCAGTGCTGTCACCATCGTACCATGCCTCCTTATTATCATTAGGGTTGGTCTTATTCACTCTCTTGAGCCATCTGCAATACTTGTCAATTCTGGTGATCATGGCTTTCGACAGAAGCTCGTAGTTTGGATCGACAAGAAGGGAATCAACATTATTGTAGATGAACCAAAGGCACTCACCAATCAACTTTTGACAGTTTAATAAATCAGAATGGTGCAATATCAACAGCACATTTTCCGTAGCAATGAAATCCTTGATCATAAGCTGACAGAAATCCTTAAGACCAAACAGCAGTAGCTCATCACTCAACTCAATTAACTCAAAGCAAAAGTTGATGAATTGAGAAGTACTCTTGAGCTCATAGTAGTCATCAAGCAGATTCAACTGTTCGGCACCGTAGATGTATCTCAGAGCAACCTCAAACACCTCCTTCTTGACATGGGCAAACTCCAGAACCGTATCTCCCTTCTCGTCCTCGTTCCATCTCTCAGACAACAAGGTCTCAAAATAAGCATTACGAGCCTTCAAAAGTTGCGACCAGCACTTGACTTCACCATTTTCCAACTGAATCGTCACATCCTCATCAAAGTTCTCTAGGTCCGCAAACGAAGCAGATAGATCCAATGCAGGTCTCTGAAGTTCATCAATGAGCCCTAATTTCTTCAGCAAGGACACAGACTGGTCTCTGATTGACTGCATTGCAAAAGGGTCATGTAGCTTGTCCCAAGGTTTGGTGAAATCGTTGGTGTAAAGCAAGTTGATCAAAATGAGCAAGGTGGCTGGTTTGACGTTCTCAGTGACAATAACTCCATGCTGGATCTTATGGAAAGTCATATCGTCGACAAAAAGGTTCTCAGTCTCTAAGCACTTGAGCTTCTCACAAAGGAAGAGCATACACTTATGAACACCAACTCTTCTCCCCTCCACTTCAAACTCGAGATCGTAACCCTTCCCACTCATACTATCCATCTCCTCTAGGATTGCAATTGGATCGACAGCAGTTAGGATGTTCACAATTTCAGGATTCTCACACTTCTCAAACGTATCCTCCACGGACTGAGTCTTGGACCAGCGAGTCTTGTAGAGATCCAATAAGGGATCTTCAGAAGCATCCTTGCCATTCACCTGTCCATCATCCTCGATGGTGAACTTCTTGCCAAACATCTTTTCAATCTCATCCTCCTTCTCCTCGATTCGAGGCACATGCAAGAAATCAATATCATAACTCTGATACCCCGTCAGATCTGTCAACTCGGTCTGCTTTCTCCCCATGACGCATGCCTCGAGCGGACTGAGATAGTTGACGTCAACCCAGAAACGATTCTTCATCAGCTGTAACGGCAGTTGGTCAACATCATCCTTCACTACTCCAAAGCTTGCAAACATGGCATCACAAGTAACTTTAACAGCCTTTGACAGCCTGTCGACCTTTGTAAATTTGAAATCTGATCCATTTTTGCGAGTCGAGCGACGGTAAACGCATCCAGATTTGGTTACAATGATGATGGAGCCATCGCGGCCAATGTCGACGTCGATACATTTGAGGTGGTCGTTTCTTGGATTCCAGAGGGTTGTGTACTTCATGTTAGAGGACTTAGAGAACATGTCAACTCCGAATGAGGAAATGGTACCATCGTCGTAGAGAATACCAATCTTGGTGGCGTCCTTGGAGACGAGCTTGATAATGTGACGCTTCTTCGAAAACGCAGTCGGTCTGAAAAGTTCAAACTCGTTATTCAGGGACTTATAGAGTGGGAGTTGGAGGCGGAGATGTAAACCATTTATGAGGATATGGCATTCATTGTTGGTGAGGTGAACGATTGTGGCCTCCTCAGTGGCAATGACCTGCTGAATTGGGTGAAGAAACTCAATTTTGCGGGGGACTTGGATATAGCCCTTCAGTTTGCCATGTTTAATCTGTTCGCCGGTGGAGACAAAGTCCATCTGTCCCACGTTGAGACCCCAAATGATGAGAGTGCTGCCCGTGTATGCACAACTGTGGATTTTGGAGCAGGATATTCCCTTGATTGTGAGTCTCTTGAGACCATTAACGACACGCTTTGGTGTGTCAGAGAATGTATCAGTTTTCTCCTTGATCTTCTCGGTTTGGTATCCAAGCTGGAGGTAATTGTTAAGACCCCATGAGTAGACGTCACCGGTCGATGTCAGAGCCAGAGTGTGATCATCGCTGAGTGCAACTTCGACGATGTGCTCATCAGCGAGCTCTTCGATTGGCTTGAAGTTGTAATTGGGCACTGTGCTCCCGGTACCCAGTCTTCCTCGTGATGCGTTACCGGCAGTCAGTATGTTGTGCGTACGCTCGTTCGTCAGCAGCACCGAGTGGTTCTTCGAGAGCTTGATGTCCTTGATTCTTGGTTTGACGAGTCTTTCTGCTATCGTGAGCTCGGTGTCATGGACACGGTCACTCTCGATGCGGATGCTGTATGGTCGTAGTCTGTCGTCGGAGTCGCCCGTTCCAAGTTGGTAGTTCACGTTAGACCCGAATGTAAGTGCCTCAGATCCACCTCTGACGTCCTTGTCGAACCAGATGAGTGGGTTCTTGAGCTTGTTTGTGCGTTTGGTAGCGAGTGGTGATGGTGGCGTGGGCGTAGGCGTGGGCGTGGGCGTTGGTGTAGCTGTATCCTCCGCCTCCGAAACATCTGGGGCTTGTGGTGCCGGTAGTCGCTGCTTATAGTTTGTGTCATGTCTTCCAATGCTCTGAGGGAAGATCCGGAGGTTGGAGAAGGCGTAGCTGAGATGGTAGAGGTCCATCGCCGTTAGCCCGTTGCGGTCCTTGATCTTGAGCAGAGAATAGTCATGTTCGATAAGCACGCGGGCACAGCTGAGACGTCCATAAAAGATGGCATAGTGCAGAGCCGTCCAGCCACTCTCGTAGTCCTGAATGCCCACTAAACACTGTGGATTGGTGAGTAGGGCGTCGAGCAGGTCGTGGCGACCAACGAGGCAGACAATGTGGATGGCCGTGCGGCCAAAGATGTCTCGCTGTGTGAGCTGGGCACGCGAGGCTTTGCGCAGACGCGTTCCCAGAGAGACCTTCTTTGGAGCCATCGGTTCTGCTGATGAGGAGAGTGGTGAGTATGTGGTGAGTTGAGGACTGCGTGTTAAGCCAGACGTTGAAGTCAAGGTTAAGTCCCCGGTCGATGCAGTTTTGGTGATGAGTCCTGGCCCTACCGGACGCGTCACGTCAACAATCAGACACGTGAAGGACCACTTTTGATATACACGGTGGGTCGCTATGATCTCCTCGGTGCCTAGTTGAGGTTTGTGGTGCTGGCTGTGCTTGTGTGGTGGATAGTGTTCCAAAAAGATTGGCAGAAGCAGCCTTTGAACTTGGTCTACAAGGACAAATGTTTTATCAGGATTGAGCCATGTGCTTCATACTACTCTGCTAACACTAACATTGCCTTTCAGCATTATATTGTAAATCAGCATATTTACCCCCTGTTCATAGTGTTACCACTTCCCTTGGCATGCGATTCTGTAAACTCGTCCCATTCTCTCTTCTTGTAAGTTTCCCTATCGGCCTTCTCCATGTCGTCCTCATCGCTCGACTCGGCATCACCATCGTTACCTCCACCACTGATCATACCGCCATTGGCGAGCTCTTGCTCCAAGAACTCCTCCACGGTCACGGTAGGCAAGTACTGACCAGTTCCAAACACCTTCTTCTTGAGGTCATCCCTCTTCATTAGCGTGAACGGTCTCAAGATCTTACCTTTCTTGTCCATCACAGCCTTATCAACGCTCTCTAGTCTTTCTGTGAAATTCGTATTGTCCCTTTTCTTCTCCCTGTCATCATCTTTCACTTCCTCAACCTTCGGCTCAGGGATGTTCTGCAAGATCTCCAACTCCATTGTAAGATTACGAATGTTATCAAACGTCCTGATGACGAATAGCCTCAACTGATCAAGGTACAGTTCACGCACAACCTCATCATCAGCATTCTGATATTCATTATCATCATCTTCCAGTTTCTCCAACGCCTGAAGCCTTACACTCAATTGCTTCTCCATCCTGAAGTTGGCAATCTTGTCCTCACGTCTCAACATTGCCGTCTCGTGAAGCACAGGGATGTCAAATGGTCTCTCTTTAAGCTTATCATACTTCGTCTCCTGATCTGACGTCAGCAGGCCATAGTTCTGCAAGTTTGTGAAAAAGTGGAGATAGCACAGAATGGCCTTACGAATGTTGATCGTCTTGGCTGGTTGTGAGAACTCGGCATACAATTGCGCAAGGAAGTAGTCGGTGGCGAGATACTTGATCTCAGAGGTGTTCACGTCCTCAATGGACTCGTTAGATGAGAATATCGCACGTGAAGAGATGGATGACTTGAGGTCTATCCAGTGCTGGATCGTGGACGACAGTTGAGCCTGGTATTCGTCCGAGTCATGTCTGAAAGGTGCCGACTCGAGTTTAGTAAACTCGGCCTGACAATCGGTGTAGATCTGCTTGAGCGATCGTTGTTGAGACATGTCAACTATCTTCTGTTAAATATAATCTTTCAAACCTGAAACTCTTCAGATCTAAACGGATGTCAATTGGTCTTCCTTTGTCGTTGTAAGACTTGGTAAGTCATCCGCAACCTCTCGTTTTTTACGCCATCGCCAAATTCGTGCGCGTCGAGATGATACTTCTCTTTCTCTTAACTTGCCTCTTTAACTCGTTAACTACAGCATGAAACACCGTAATGTCTTACAAAAGATCAATAGCTGATCTTCCACCAGATATCATCCTTCGCTGTCTCGATTTCATCCCACGCACTGCGCCCGAGTACTCTGAATCTGTTCGAAACGTCCTTCTCATCTTCCCTCAGCTGACACAGTGGTGTCGCCTTGTCACCGCAAAACAGGATGATCGTGCATTGTTCTTTGATGTCCCTGGGATCCACCATCTCTCAGTGACTGAGTTTGTCGAGCAGGGACTTGGGTCCGCGGAAATGACCCTCATTGAGCTCAGTGAGGAGGAAGCCATCGCATCGCTCGATGATTTAATGACAGCTGACCCGAGACTATTTGGATCAAGAACCTTACTCAGGATTGACTTCACCGGTGAGCATCCAAAGATCACGAAACTGGTCGACTGGCTCGAGACTAGAGTCAAGTGCTATGAGCTTGTGAGAGAGCAAATATGGGTCAATGAGAGGGAAAGATACCTCAGAGAGATGGGGGCTCATGCTCAAACAACAGCAAGAATGCATCATGCCTCTGAGTTCGGCATGACAGTGACACACAAGTCATTAAATCTAAGATGGATTGTATTGGACGATATCCCAGGGTTTATTAACGATGTCTCTTTCCCACTTGCATCGCACATTAAGATAAGATTTCGACCAGAGAAGCTTCAACCCACAATCACCAAATTTGAAGCACCACTATGCACAGATTTCCGTGTCCACTTTACATACTTCTTACCAAACTTCACCATGGTGAATGTCTGCAGCAAGAAGATCAGTGCCACGCGTCCGACTTCTTTTGAGCTTTCCGATACTCGAACTCTTCGCTTCTTAAATGATGAACGCTACACCGGAACAGTCGACTGGAGATTCTACAACGTTGAAGGACTCAAGACAGTCATGGAAAGATTCACCCAGGTCTACCTCCTCGGTGTTCCAGATGCACTCCTTCAATTCATCAAGCATCCAACACACCTTTATTTCCGTAATGCGTGCAAATTTAACAAGAGTCGAAAGTACGACCCACTTGATGGATGTGATGCCGGTGCTGTGCTCCCAAATACCACCCAATTGGCCTTCTTTGAAAACACCGCATATCGCAATTCTTCAAAGAATACTCTGCCTTTCGTCTCTTGCTCTTCATTAAATGCTACCATACTACTAAGGGATGTGGTGTGGAAGGTCAAAAGCACCATAGAAAACGTCGCTAGAGAGAAACTGAGATGGAGCTTAGAATGTGCCACTAAATCAATCAGGGACTCAGCAGGGAACAGAGCTGGTTCGGTGAGAAATGATTTAAGAATTATATATTGGACCAAGAAGTATCGTGGTGTTGGTAGTGAGCATCTCACCATGATTGAGCCAGAGTTTGAAATCTCGTCGGAGACGGCTACATGGAAGGTGTTTAAGGAAGAAACGTAATCTACAATTAATCAACCAAAGCACAACTCTACATGCAACAGCGTAAGACTATAGGATGAATTCTTCATTGATGTTAGTTGACTGATCATGACAGAGTTATCCTCTGTAGACCTGGGGCACTTCCACAACCACCATAGCGAGACAAAACACAAATGGCGTTCCAATTATATATCAGCCTGACATGCAAATCTAGGGTACGTTGTTTAATCATTAGTATCATGAAGACTAATCGGTTGTAAAAATCATCATAGTAAGGAAGGCAATTGTGTCGTCGCCATGCAATGTGTGGTCGGTAGTGCACGAGAGATCTGAGTGAATCAATGGTTACTTACTGTGTTGCTTTGTTAGTAAACTTCATCAATGGTTAGGATTCCAAAAATCCAATCACAAAGGAAGTCTCACAGAAATCACACGAATGGTTCAGGACCACGGCCTGTCAGGGCCGGAATATCATCAAAGCCTCCTCCTAACGGGGAGAAGACGCAGTTGACCGTCGTGAAATGTGGTAAATCATCATAAACGTGTGCCACTATGGCGAAAAATCTGGAGACAACTTAATGTGCATAGCTTTGGGTGGAGACATACCATAAAACATTGGGATCGAGCAAAGGAGAGGGAACACCCTCTTCTCGTTATGGTGCTCGTTTTGACGTGAGTGACATCAGACTGGAAATAACTTGTCTTCAAGAGAATCAGACATATGCTTGTCTTAATTTATTTCAATATCATCCTCTGTCAGCCAAAACGAACAGGAAAAAGACTTTCTTCCCCCAGGTCGTAGAGTGTAAAGCAAATCACATCTCACTATTGAAAGAATTGTTAGTACTTCATTCCTCGGTCATAAATGTATACCAGGAACACAAGAAAGTCACAACAGTTGAGTAAAGAATTCAGAAATGCATGAATGGTATTAAAAAGATGTTGTCTTCAGCCGGAAGCCGGAAGTCAGACTCGTCATCTAAAGGGATCATCTTCAAAAACTCAGTTGTTAAAACCAATCTCGGCGCCCATTGAATAAATCAAACTTACACTTTCCGGTCCATTACGAGGTGTACGTTTAGGCAGATAAATCATCATCTGGAAGGATCAGTAGCGTGGGTTTTCTAGGCCCACATGAAAAGCATGTCACTCACAACGTTGTTCAGTGCCCAGTGCTGTGGCTCGTCATTTCCAACCGAAGAAATACTGCAAGTAAAGAAGATAAAATAAAAAAAACAAAGACGTCTATTAATTGATGTTAGTCACATGAGTCTCCCATAAGCTATACACACGATTTGGAATGCATCTGAAGAGGGTGGAACATTAAAAGTGTAAGTCAGTTAGAGCAAAACGTTATCCATCACAAAGATTCAGCCAGTAATTCCAGCTTTAGTTTTTTTCCGTCATCATTCAGACAAATTGAGGCCAAACCAGCCAATCAGAAGCATCCAAATGTGTGTTGGAAGAAAAGATGAAACATACCTTTATAGAAAAGACACCTTAATGTACTCCAGAAGGAGAGGGAAGTATAACGAAGAGAATACACCTGTATTCAGATCCTGTTAGATAAACTGTTAGTCCTTGAACTTCAATGGCAAGAGAAGTTTCATCAGTGGAACCCCTATGGGCAAAAGAAAGAATCAATCACACGGATCAATTTGGTGTCATTAAATTTCAGAAAGCCATGCATGAAAGGTAAAATCACGGGATATCAGATACTCTAGTTTGAAAATATTTCATTTGGGTCATCAGCTTAAAGACACCACCCAGGAACCAGCAATGAGGGACAAGGACAACTTACACTTTGGACTCCGATACTTTCAGGACACAGCACCTGAGCCACTCTCAGGCACACTGTGTCCACCATTGACGAGATCTCTCTGTCTCTCTGTCTCTGAGTGCTCGATGTAGAAAAAAGAGTGCAGTTGAAGAGAGAAAAGAGCACAAGCAAATTTTTCATTTGAAAGGTCAAAAAGTTCGCGAATTTATCTCTGAGGCCGGGTTACACTACCTTCTGGTGTGCGGGTTTCCAGATCTCTGCTCTTCACCAAAAATTAGGGCGCACAACTTTGAAGAGTAAACAAACAGTGTTAAAAGACAATCCAACCACACTCTTGTGAGACTCTGGACACAATGTCACTAGTCAGTACACACACGAGGAGGACTGTCTATCAGAGTCCGTCATCACTGCTCGAAGTGGATGTGGCTCGCCATCTCTGGAGCTCCGCAAGAGTTAGCCGTTTGGCAAACATCACCGATCCAGAACACGTCTTCAAGCAGGGTCTCACCGCATCCAAGACGGACGTCTTGAAAGTGGAAGGTGATGTCATTCCAAACAGAATCAACTACAGGATTTTGGAAGAGGGATACTCTGCCGTGTTCATTCCCGTACTTTTCAACAATACATTCGACATCAAGTTAAGAAGCATCAAGGTGAACCTACCAGACAAGATCAGAGACCAATGTTTCACAATCAACCAGTTCACAGATAAAAACGGTGATCCAACAATTGTTGTTGATGCCATTACTGAAACTGGTGTTCTCATCACCTTCACGATTAAAATTCTTGACTTCGTGGTTGGTTCACAATCAGCACTCTCTACGAAAACATCGTCCGAATGGTCCAAGCTCAGCAATCCATATGGCTTCGATGTTAGAAAGCCACACATAATGCACTCATACAGACCAGACTACCTGATAGTCTTCTTCAGAGACGGTGGTATCATTGCCTTCCAGAAGGACATCAATGGTGATGTCGAATCGGTCATCTTCACAGACAACTCATATCTCGAGTCTCTTGGTCAATTGTTCAGACCATGGGCCAACAAGAACACATTCAACGGTGAGAAAGACCTCTCTGTGAAAACTGTGATTGATGTGATCCATTTCAATGATTATTTGATCACAGTTACCATTAGCAGACAGCTCAGAATCTGGTCTGTCAGTAAGCAATGTCTCATCTTGGAGAAAGATTTAGCACAGTTCTTGACTACAAAAACTTCAAACAGCAGAGAATTCTTGGACTCAACACCAACAAAGCTTCTTGATATCTTCACGACACAAACTGGAGGAGCAAGTGATACAATCCCTACGCATTATTTGACAGTATTTCTCCCATTCGGCAATGGCACCTTCAAACTGTTTTCAATCAAGGAGGATGACTTTGACATCATCGATCTCGGTGTACAGTATGAGTTTACAGCCTCGCTCCCTGATACAAACTCCATTTGGCTTGTTGGTGATTTCCAATTGACTAGGGTTGATGATCGCTTTGAGCTATGGGTGCTGTGGAAGAGTAACACATCATCCTTTGTTCAGCAGCTCCAGTTGGATTCTGAGTTGAAATATGAATGGTTTGGCGTCCATGATTCCATTGCTATTGTCGAGAAGAATGTTGATGAAGGATGGTCTGAGTATTACGGTAGAAAGATCTTCCAGAGTGGACTGTACTCTAAGCAAGTTATTGAGACCGCTTTGCCAATATTCGAAAAACACTTCTTGGGTGGATTTGAAGACGTTGCTGATGTCGTTGATGATCTAACACTCTTCGAGAGAGTGACAAAGTCGATCAGCAGAGGAATTGAGTCCAGTCAACACATTGAATCCACATTAGAGAGACAATTCTCTAGATTTGATACGTTATGTGCTGAGTTCAAGAAACAAGCCGATGAGCCCTTGAAGCTATACTTGGATGACAAGTCTGGCATTGTTCTCGTGATCAATCGTCAGGAGGGCTCATTTGTGAGACCAAGCTCTGCATTGGAATTGCTAAATCACAACAAGTCACTCAAGGTGTCCAATGTTGGCGATCTTAAGAGCGTTGGTGATCACTTGAGATTCGTCAATGTCATCTCCGAGTTCAAGGCATCACTGTCAAGCGACGTGTTTGCCAATGTCAAAACCCAGATTCTCAGAGCATTTACGCATCCCGAAAAGGACACAGATCCAATTTTGGCATCTATTTACGATCAGCATTTGAAGGACAAGTTCAACCCAGTGAACCTCGGAAAGCTTGTTGAAGAACTATCTCAGTTTGATAACTTGTTCACTCTTATCGATGAGATCATCAAGTTCCAATCCACTGGTAAGGACAAGCCACGCACCACCAGCTCGACCCTCACGGCACTAAGCATTTCCATGCTCACTGAGACTACGAGAGACCTCGTTGACACCAACACAGATATCATGTTCTCGATCTTGATCCTCTTGCTTGTCCTTGACTTTGACGACAAGACACTTTTAAACACCGTCTCCAAGCGCGTTATCAAGCTCATCACATCATATGAGATCTTCAAGACATCACTTGAGATCAACTTCAACCCAACTACAGGGAATGTTGAGGTTGATGAACCAGTCATCCCATCAGTGGAGAGTCTATTCACCAAGGTCATGAACACAAAGTTTGCTGATGGTTTCCCAGTGACAAGATCCAATATGGTTCAGTTTTGCACACAGCTTGTGATCCCATTCATCCAGACAAACGAGTTCTTGTACCACATCTCATCATTCCTTATTTCCAGGGATCTTTCGTTCTTGGTATATGAGAGATTCTTAAAGTTTTATGATGACAACTACCTTTTCCATTTACTTAAGGCTCTTGTATTCTTCAAGACCAATCAACCAATCAAGGCTGCCAAGTACTTTGCCAACTACGCTGATGAGGTGACTAAGCACTCGCTTACACCATCGGAGACACAGATCTTCAAGCCGTTGGAGGAATTTGCTGTTCTGTTTGGTACTAACTTGGGCAAGTACTACCTTAACATTGCCATCATGTTTTTGAACGGTCTTCACTTTGACCAGGCTGAGAAGTTTATTGCACTGCTCAGTGATGGAAGACAGAGTGAAGGGTTTGAGAAGAAGTACAAGAAAGACAAGGATTATACTTCATTTACCATCTCTGTGGAGAAGCTTGATCTTGTCAAGGCTAATAGTGCCTTCAAGCTCATTACTGATCCAAAACTTCGTTCTACCGCTCTTGAGAAATTCATCTCTGCAATGTACAACCACCAAAGCATCCACCAGCTCATTGAATTTGATTCCTTAAGAGGTGATACCGCTGTTGATGCATGGTTGTTGAAGAAGGCACAGAGTGCCGACATCAAAAGATCACTATGGTTCTACCAGGTGCTCTACGCTTATCGCCTCAATTGTGGAGACTTCAGAGGGGCCTCTGAGGCATTGTATGACTTCATCGCACAGCACAGGGAGAGCCATGACGACGGATTGAGGATCGCTATCGCTGAGATGTATAGTGTTATCTTGAACATTGTGGGGACACTTGAAAAGGATGACCAATGGATCATCAAACACGGTGAGGAGCAAGACGTGGTGTCACTGTCAGGGCTACGTGAGGAGAAAGAGTCATTCGTCAACGGGTTGTCCCGTGAGCTCCGTCTGCGCTGTGGTATGTGAGCCATTGAGTAATGCATAGTACTTGAAGTAATTTTCTTTGTAGAGTATTTGATGGTGCAAGGTCGATGACGCCGGGACCGGTGCGCGTGCGCGTACCGTCCTCTAGCGCTGAGTCAGTGGAAAATTTTGCGATAAGGGCGCGCGCATATAAAAAGGCGTTGTGGCCTCGTCCTCAGAATAGCTCATCCCCCAGGCCACCTATTGTATTCCGATCCCTATAACTGTTCACCTCGTCTTTGCCACGGACACTCGTCAAAAGTACGCTGCCCGCTGACACACACACCGAACGCCTCAGTCTCAAGAGTCGTTTATGAACTTCATCTCTACATTCACCTGCCAGGACTACATCTCGGACCACGTTTGGAAGACCAACCAGCACTAAGCTAGGGAAACAATTCACAAAACCCACTCATTACATTTACACAAGCGCACAATTGCACGCTCAGGTATCGATCAATCAATCAGTTACAATGCTCGCCTCCGTCAGATCCCTCTCCCGCTCCCGCTTTGGCTTCCACAGAACGTTGGCCACCACCAGTAACCTGTCGTCCACCTCTAAGCTCGACCGTGCCACTTTCACCATCCGCAACGGACCTGTCTTCAATGGTTACTCCTTTGGTTACAACGCAAACGTGTCCGGTGAGGCTGTCTTTACTACATCTCTTGTCGGTTACCCAGAGTCGATGACCGATCCGTCTTACAAGGGTCAGATTCTCGTCTTTACTCAACCGCTTATTGGTAACTACGGTGTCCCATCTGGTACCGCCCGTGACCAGTACAACCTGCTCAAGTACTTTGAGTCTCCACATGCTCAGTGTATCGGTATCGTTGTTGCCGATGTCGCCCTTCAATACTCTCACTGGACTGCCGTTCAGTCACTTGCCGATTGGTGTAAGGCTGAGGGTGTCGCTGCCATCACAGGTGTCGATACCAGATCCATTGTCACTTATTTGAGAGAACAGGGTTCCTCCTTGGCCAGAATCTCCATTGGTGAGGAGTATGATGCCGATGAGGATGAGGCCTTTGTTGACCCAGGCTCCATCAACTTGGTCCACAAGGTTTCCACCAAGGCTCCATTCCACGTTGCCTCCACCGGTGACTACCACGTTGCTGTCATTGACTGTGGTGTCAAGGAGAATATCATCAGATCCCTTGTTTCCAGAGGTGCCTCCGTCACTGTCTTCCCATACGATTATCCAATCCACACCATTGCCAACTCCTTTGATGGTATCTTCATCTCCAACGGTCCAGGTGATCCAACACACTGCTCCAGCACTGTCCACCACCTCGAGAAGACTATGGAGACTTACCAGGGTCCAATCTTTGGTATTTGTCTCGGTCACCAACTCCTCGCCTTGGCATCTGGTGCTAAGACCATCAAGATGAAGTATGGTAACCGTGCTCACAACATTCCAGCCCTTGACCTCACCACCGGTAAGTGTCATATTACCTCCCAGAACCACGGTTACGCTGTTGATCCTGATACACTTCCTGCTGATTTCAAGCCATACTTTGTGAATCTCAACGACGGTTCCAACGAGGGTATGATCCACACCTCTCGTCCAATCTTCTCTACTCAGTTCCATCCAGAGGCTAAGGGTGGTCCACTTGATTCGAGCTACCTCTTTGACAAGTACTTTGCCGACATCAGAGCCTACAAGCAGAAGCAAGGTGAGCTCGTGGGTGCCGTCTCTAACAAGCCATCTGACTTGATGGTGAACATCTTGCCAAAGGAGAGAGTTCAGTGATCCATGTTCTTATGATAGTTTAATCGACAATTACAAATATGATGACCCATTCCAATGTAGATACTTTATGTCTAAAAATTTCTGCCCTGAAAAGTCATGTCATGCCTATGTCTTAGATTCGTATCCTCTGAGTGAGTGCGGGTAAATTATCGCGATATGGACAGCGATGCTCCGGGGTCAGTCGAGCTAGACAACTTACGACCATTTTGTTTCTTCCCAGATCCACCGCACTTCTCACATACTAGGACATTAATAGACCCACATAGACATACTACCATATACAATGTCTGAGCTTCCACCAGTCTACTTCAACAATGACCCCGACTCCTTTGCCTACTCCACTGCACGTGTCCGCTGGATCAAGATCATCCAGGACGCTGTTGATGACGTGAACGCCACCGTCGAGGCCTCCACTGACGCCGAGGTCAAGTCTCAAGGTGAGACCATCTCTAAGAAGCTCGCTATCCTTAAGGAAGAGTTGCTGGCCGATGCTGTGGTTCAACCTCTCGCTGGAGATTCAAAGCAGTTCAAGTCTTTCAACAGAGCCTTGGGCGACCATGGGTACACTTGGCTCACTGGTCCTTGGTTGATGCTTGAGAACCACTTGTACCGTCTCATCAACAGTTTCTTCATTGACAAGTCTCGCTGGTTCAACTATGACATCTTCCACAACCTGAAGAAGAGCTCTTTCGAATCGTCCGTCGCAGGTGTTACTGAATTGGCATTGCGCTATGCTCAGTTGACAGAGCAGAAGGAGCAAAAGGTCATTGAAGAAGATGTCAAGGCATTGCTGTTCAGGGAGTTTGCTGAGATCTCATTGTGGGGTAACGCCACAGATTTGTCCCTCTTGGCCACAGCTACTTTAGACGATATCAAGTCTATCCAAGGTGCTGATGCCAGAAAGAAGTCTGAGGATAAGATCTTGTGCAATGATATCGATAAGGCTTATAAGCAATTGAAAGAGTCCAAGGATGCTATCAAGAGCGTTGATTTTGTCCTCGATAACTCTGGTTTCGAGCTGTACACAGATTTGATCTTTGCCCTCTTCTTGATTGACTTTGGTATCTGCCAGAAGGTGACATTGCACACCAAGGACATTCCATGGATGGTTTCCGATGTGAACATCAAGGACTTTGGTGTCGTCCTCTCTCAACTGAAAGATACAAAGGTGTTCCCAGATCATAGACGTGAGATTGACTTCTTTGTTGACAAGGTTGAGTACTTGTACAATACTGGAGTCTTGACACTCGAGACTTCCCCATTCTGGACTTTGGACCAGGACTTTTGGGGAATTGATCCTTCTGAGACAGAATTCGGTGGCTCTCAACTGCACGAGAGATTGCTGAAGTCCTCTTTAGTCGTCTTCAAGGGTGATATGAACTACAGAAAGTTGACCGCTGATAGAAGATGGCCATCTACTACTCCATTCACTACTGCCTTGGGTCCTTTGGCCACCTCTGGCATCAAGTTGTTGTCCTTGAGAACCGTCAAGGCTGATGTCCTTGTCGGTTTGCCAGAGGGTGTCTATGAACAAATCTGTGAGACTTGGGGTAAGGAAGATGACAACAAGCTCGGCTGGTTGTACTCTGGTAAGTACGCTGTTATTTCCTTCTCCAGTGGAAGTGCCTAAATATAAATATGGGTCTACGCCTTTAATGTGCAGAAATTAAAAAAGAATTTGATTGTGTTCTGCTGTTAAACGTGTATCGTAGATCGTAGACATGAGGTTTATCAATTAGTGCCAGATGGCCCTTGTGGTGGCATCATTGGGAACCCTGGCATCATAGGCATCATCATAGGCATAGCTGGTAACGGGTTAGCAGAACCAGTGTTTTGCTTCTTAGCATCGGGCTCTCCTGAAGCCGATGTCAATGGACGCTTTGTTGCCCTCTTTGCCAGTTCCTTCTCCATCAACTCGTCAATTTTCTTCTTTTTATCCTCATCTACCGTTAGCTGATCGAGCAAAATGTCCTCCTTGCCACAGTTTGGACAAACAAAATCACTCTCTAGCAGGGCATCCTCGATTGAAGATCTTGAATATGACTTACCACAACATGGCGTCACCACTGGATCCTCCATCACTTTGTTCTTGATAGGATCCAGCAATTCGGGATCGACATCCTTCAATGAATCGAGCTCAGATCTCTTATTGATCTTCTTTTGATAAGCGTTCCAAGATTTCGAATCAGCGACTTGGACCACATATTGACCCTCTTCGTTCATCAAATACGTCTTTGAAGAATCCTCATCTGGTTTTTCTATAGTTTGCAAGTATGTCTTTGGAATACCTGTCGTTCTCTTAACTCTTTTACCGTCCCAGTTTGGATCTTCATTCGTAGGACAGTTTTTAATCCAATGGTCTTTGGAACCACATCTATAACACATGTATCCCGGAGGTGGCACATCATCTGGATTGTTTGATGAAGATGCATCCTTTGGCTTTGCGGTGTATACAGGTGCTGCGGACGCCATCTCCTGCTGTGTCTGTTTCCATTGATCGCTCTGGTTCGAAAACATAGCAGCGATTCTCTCCTCTTCTGTCATGGCCGATGTATCAGGCCCAGCGGAGGTGGCAGCGCCATTTTGATTCTTGTTGGTGTTGATGGTGACCTTAGTGATACGTGGTTTACCAGTAACGTAACGTGCAGCGCCACCCTTTCCTGGCTTGTTCGGTGGAGATCGACGGGCAATAACGGAGGTTGAACGAGGTATCACGAGTGTGTCGTCAGTGTACTCCTCGTTGTTGTCTGTGTAAAGTCGGAGTTCGAAGCCAGTGCCGTCTCCGAGTTTGTTCTCGGCGATGATCTCCTTCTTGAGGTCGAAAACTGTGATTCCTGTTCCATCGAACTGGATACGCGATGTGTCCTTCTGCGAACGGAACCTGTAGAAAATAGTAGAGGACATTGCTCTCGTATAGTGACGACTTTAGAAGTGTGAAGTATGATGAATGAGAGTTGAGTACCTATAACTCAAGCTTCAGCTTAATCCTCCGCGAAATTTCTTGTCGGGGCTGCACTGAAGAAAACCACAGGAGCACTTCCCACGCCACCATTACCCACAGAACCCGGTCGGGAATACCAGCGAGGCACCCAGGGAGTTATAATGAGTAACCAGGGCTACTATGAGCTCTACAGAAGAAGCACGTGAGTATCAGCTGAGTGGATTTATTTGTGGATCAGGATAGGAGCAATTGTGGCTGTTCACCTTGAAGTGGTCATCTGCTCTCTATGTCTTTGTCATCCTCCACACACAATGGCCAAACACTAACGCACTGTTTAACAGCGTGGGTTCAACACTCATGGATGCTCTCGACACACTCATCTCTGACCAGCGTATCCAACCACAGCTTGCCATGCGCATTCTCGCCAACTACGACCGTGTCGTTGCCGAGACGCTTAAGGAGAAGGTGAAGGGCAAGCTCACGTTCAAAGGTCACCTCCATACGTACCGCTTCTGCGATGATGTGTGGACGTTCGTCGTGAAGGATGTCAACTTGAAGATGGATAATGGTGACACCATCAATGCTGACAAGGTGAAGATTGTGGCTTGTAACTCCAAGAGAGCTGGTGAGACGTGAAGGGTGTGTAATTCGAGCGGTGCTGTATTATAGTCTGGGTTTCTTAATGTTTTACTTTGTTACTTTTTAATGAATATGTCTTTTTTCTTGATGTGATGGTCTCTGTAAACTGTCTCAAGTAATCATGAGCAATTGTTTAGTACATTGTATCTTTACAATGACGTAGAATTCTCCAGTGTCCCGCATGTGAAGGCTCAAACAAAGGTAATGGGCTTCGCGCAAGAGCGGCCAAATTTCCAAGACTGATAAGCTACCTTATAAAATCTTCTTCTTCCACACTATCAACAAATCCCTCGGCGTTCGTACGCTATCTTCATACACTAAGGTTTTGCATTGAGATGTCATCTTCCAGCTCTGCCTACCCGTTCGGTGCTGCACGCTTCCCCGTGGATATGGACGCACTCAAACAGCAGACGCCCTACCTCCACCACAAGATCACAACGATGAAACCTCTTAGAGAGTTCTTTAACACCTCCAAGATCGCTCTGCCGAAGAGCATTGCCGATTGGCGTCGTCGTCTTCTTGTCAATCTGCGATACTACCAGTCCAACTACCTCGTTGTACTCGTCATTGTCTCGCTACTCGATCTAATCCAAAGACCATGGCTCCTCATCGCCTTAGCTTCACTCGTGGCCGGCGTCGTGTTCCTTAAACGCCACCCATCAGATGAGATCAGATACAATAACATCTCTGTTGACAAAAAGTATCTCTACGGTGCGCTTTTGCTTATCACAGTGCCCGTGGTGCTGTTTTCCTCGCCATTAGCCACAGTGTTGTCCATCGCCACCATCTCAGCGCTGCTCGTGGCTATTCACGCGTCGCTGCTCGACAATACTCACACCGAGACGAGCTTTAACGAGGAGATCGTGTGACCACTGAATACTGTAATCAGTGTTTGTCCTTTTAAATAGAATACACACTAAGTCGGCATCCCTAACTAGGCATTGAGGCGTGCCTGTACCATCTCTAGTCCTCTAACCATACCTATTGGTACATGCTAATTACACACCATTTCCCGATTCAGCTGTCTGCGCGCGCCGATGTGTCATAATTCGCGGAGGTAAACAAACGGCGGGTGCGCGATCGCCCCCAGCTTTCAAAAGGGGAAGCGGGAGAGTTCAGAACAGAGCCCAACACAGCTTAGCACAACCCAACACACCCACCACCAAATCTCACCACATACAACAGCAAAGTTCACAGATTCACGAGACCCCCTACAGGCTTTTCCTCCGCCAGCGCTCCTGCTTTTTTCCTTCGCCCTAGCAAGACACAGGCACCGCTCCTCTTCACGCTAACCGCCCTGCCAGCGAGACCCTCAGAAGCCGAAGAGCCACAGAGATCCAGACAGAGCCCTCTCCGCCACAGCGGTAGCGCAGTTCATCCTCCGCGACGCACATTGACCTCTCCAGAGAGTCATCCTGTCTCTCTTCTCTCTCAACTCTCTGCTCAATTCAACCGCCCTTCGCCACTTCAGATTTAGCTTCGTTGCGCCCATATCACCCCGTGGCAATCAACAAAACACACACCTCCATCTCTAAAACCACTGAGAAAGACAAAAAGACAACCAACATCAGAGAGACGCCACTACTCGTGCCGCTGTATCATTCATATCTCTTTCTCAGCTAAAGACATCGTCTTTTCCTTAAGGCAAGCTACACACAACACAGTCTCAAAGAGTCTCACCAATTTTGAGCTATCACGCTTCAAACTTGGCCTTGCCCAACAAATCCTATCTCAAAGATCTAACTGATTGTGTGATCTCCATTGCAGATCTATCACTTCTATCATCTCCAATCTCATATACTAAAGGCATTTTTGACCTTTCAATTGTCAGTCATTAGTCTGCTGTGGATTTTTTTTTTTCCCAACGACATTACTCCAAAGTTCCCAAGCTTTTTCACCAATCTTGCGGGACGATTCACAGAAACTATAGTGGAAGATCATATCACATCAGTTCAGTGTCACGAACAACACTCCAAAAAGAAAACTGATCAATTGACCACATAACACACATTTCATCCATTTTTTCTTCTCCTCTTAACGACCCATTTCCACACATATACCCAACATTGCATGATTCTTTTTCATTTGAACAACACGCATCTACTCTGATCTTCACAAACACAGAACCAAACTTACTTTACAATGTCACTTGCTTACAAACTCTATAAGAAGGGAAACCTTCTTAATGGCAGATACAAGAAGGTTGAGGATATTAGTGAAGGTGCTTACGGTATTGTATCTCTTGCTAAGGACACACACAACGACTTTTCACTTGTCGCTGTCAAATACATCTTCAAGTATCAGGATGAAACGTCTCCTGTCAAGGATTCTCAGTTCTCCAAGTCACTCACCTCCATGACTGATAAAATGGATGATGATATTTGTGAAGAGGCCCTACATGAGATTGACATTCATCAGAAGCTAGGCTCACACCCCAACATTGTCTCCCTAGTTGACTGCTTTGAATCGTTCATAATCTTGGAATACTGTCCTCGTGGTGACTTGTACGAAGCCATCAGAGCTAATATGGGCCCTTCATCCACCAGGGACATTATCAACGTTATGATGCAGTTAATTGATGCTGTGGAGTACGCCCATAAGAAGTCCATTTATCATCGTGATATCAAACCAGAGAATATATTGATCGCTGATGACTTCACCATCAGACTCTCGGATTGGGGGTTGGCTTCGTCCTCCAGACTGTGTAAAGATTTTGGTATTGGTTCGGAGCGTTACATGGCTCCTGAATTGTTTGATGAGAAAAACGTTCGGGTTTATGATGCCTCCAAATGTGATATCTGGTCTATTGGTATTTGCCTTTTGAACATCGTGTTCCACAAAAGTCCATTTAAAGCAGCTAACCAAACAGATAAGTCTTTTACATACTTTGCCTCAAACCGTGAGGCCTTGTTTGACATCTTCTCCACCATGTCTGATGATTTGTTTGCCGTGTTGCGCTACTCATTGACTTTGGATCCAGAGAACAGAGACTTGTCCAAGATGAAAGAGGAATTGCTCAAAGTGGATAAACTCACTTTCGACGAGGACTTGTATCTGTCCGAGCAAGAAATATCCGAGACCGATGTCCAGCCAATTGCCATCCAGCAGTCCAGTAACAATAACAGCAACATCTCTGGTAATGGACGTCCAAGTCGTGGTTTCGCTCCAAAGTCATTCGCCGTGCCAACTCCAAACACTCATATCAACAATCACTTCCACGATTTCAAGAAGGATGACTATAACAGAAGGGACTTCTTCACTCCTCCTTCTGTCACAGCCCATTACTTGGAGAAGTTTGGTGCTGAACGTCACAAGAGACCTGGTGTCTATCAGCCTCCTCATCAGAGACCAATAACTCCAAAATCTGGATCTATATCGAACAACTTCCTCATTCCAACTACAGCTACTTCAGCTACTAGAGGACCAAGAAAGAACTCGTTCAACTCCAACTCCTACTCTTCCTCCTCGGGTAAATACGTCCCACCAAATCTCAGAGGCACTTCTCCAAACATTATGAAATCACCACTGCATGAGAGCGTCCAGATTGATGATCTTGACTCCGATGATGACTTATTCGTACTTGAAGAGGCTGATGCTAGTATTGAGTCAGGTGCTGGACTGGATGGACTTGGAGACTCCATTGCTACTTTGAGCCTGGATGCTTACTCTAGTGAGCTATCCTCTGCCCCATCCCTCATTGCTCCAGGTTCTCTCCTCCAGGAGACGAGTAAAGCAACCTCCAACACTATCCACAACAGAAAGCCAGCCACTGGTATCGTTGGTGCCACCACTGTCACCTCTCCGTCATCTCATAACAAGGGCAAGTCTGGTTCACTTTCTAACGGATCACACTCAGAGTCCAACACCAAGAGAGTCTACGTCCCACCTCATCACAGAGAGAACTACAACAGTCACTGGAACCACAATTCACAGAACAGGAAGCCAAGCTTCTGGAACCATCATAACAACAACAATAACAATGGTGGTGGACACCAGGCTCGTGGCAGAAGAATGAGTGCCCATAAGAGGCATGAAATCTCCTCTTCTGTCCCCACCAAAAAGACTGATTGGTTCCCACCTTCCAGAGTGGATTTCTTTGAGGATGATGCTGGTGATGATGATGATTTCGAAAACTCTGAGTTTTATAAAAACTTTGCCAGCCGTGTTGGTGAACATTCTGATCCTTCACTGACCGCTGCCACTCGGCCCCGTGACAGTAAAGGTCGTGAGATTCCTGGTACCATTCACGAAGTAAACCCCCTTGTGATTGGTGAGTGATCCTCATTATCTAAGTTGTTTTTATCTATTTTCTTAACGTTTTGTTTTCTGCTCTTATCCATTTGGCTTTATTTTGAATTTATTATTTGCATATGAAACTCCCACATAAGTCAGCTGCTGGCTCTTGAATGCCTAGCTGACGCCTGAAATGAACACAATTTGATGATCTGATGTTTACTATATTACCTCAAACTAGTAGATATATCATTGCATACAAATCATTTATCATGACGCATTAACAATGGATTTTTTAGACAAGCTAATCAACTAAATCGAAACCTTGTTCATGAAGAAAAAGGCGCCAAACAAACAGACGACACTGGCGTAAGCAGCAGTTGTCTTCCATGTGTCTCTCTTCTTCACATGTGAGATCTCAACGAAGTTGGACTTGAATGCGTTAATCTTCGAGTTGTTGGCGTTTTGAACACGCTTAGCCTCCGTGTTCTCCAAGACTGTGTCTTCCTTATGATTGAGTAGGTACAAAATGTCATCTTCAACTTCGTCAGATACAATGCTCTGCACGTTACCAAAGAAGTCAGTAATCAGCACGTCCTTTGGATCTCTCTTGAACAAGTCGGTTCTGACACCAGCGTTGGAATGAATGTTCTCCAGTGTGTATGTGTCAAACAAGTCCTGTAACGTCTTGGTAGAGTTCTTCTCAATATCCTCCATGAAATCCAAGTTGTAATATGTGAATCTATCAATAACTGCAACACCAATCTCAACGTCACTGTGATGAGAGTATGAGCTTTCATCAAGTTTGGATGAACCAACGGCCAACACATTTGGTGAATAGAATCTTTCGTACATGGTGTTAGCTTGACATGTGTCGATCATGAAAAATATCTCGTTATATCTCTTCTTTTCGTGCATTTGTTCAAATGCATCTGCTATATCCCAAGAACTAATCTCCTCAGCGTCTTGGAACTTGAGGAACTCGTCACCGCCATGACCAGTCATGTAAATAAAGATGTTTGAGTTCTCATCAGTCAAGAGTCTCTTGGATCTAGGATGGTCTGGACCCCATCTGTCCGTCAATAATCTGATGAAGTTCTCCACTGTGACCTCGTATCCTCTGTAGTCAACTTCAATAGAGTCACCGTAGAGATCAATAGCCCTGTCCATGTTGTTGAAGACAGATGCAGGGAACAAGTTTCGTGGGTTGCATGCAACGTCATCACTGAGCATGAGAATAATTTGGGAGTCTGGAATACCCAACCTTTTCACAGTTCTATACATGGAGAGTGCATTTGCCATATGTCTATAGTTGAACCAAAAACGGGACGTTGAGACCAAGACCGCCCAATTATTTGTGTGTCGTGAGGATTCGGTCTCGGTCTTGTCCGTCTCAGACGCGTTTCCCAAGGTGGCAAACACAAATAGTGTTATGAAAGTCAATATTGACTGAATAGAGAGCTTCATTATTTGTGTGGATTGATTGGCGTCTCGAGTGAAGCGGTGCTGAGTCAGTTTGTTACAATGGAGTAGACTGCCATGGCAAGGCAAAAGCTGCATCGTGTTTATAAATCAACATCAGAAAGTCGTGCTGCTCTTACCAGATCTGTAGGACTCGGAAACGAAGTGATTTTGGTCTGTTGGAAACATGGTAACCTGGCCGAGTGGTCTAAGGCGCCAGGTTAAGGTCCTGGTCTCTTCGGAGGCGTGAGTTCGAACCTCACGGTTATCATTATATTCCATTTCTTTTTTTTACTTTTTTTTCCCTTTTTTCGAAGTAAAAGGCCCTTTTTTATCGCTCTTTTTTTGTTTTGCAAAGGTATTGCAGGCTTTATCTCAATAGACCATCTTCTTTCAGTTATTCTTTCAGTTATTCCAAGAAGCGGCTGAGACCACGAGATGTTGATGTTTTGACAAGTACACCCAGACACCAACATTTTCTTCCACCAACCTTATTTACTTCAACTTCAATTTACAATGGCTTTACAGAATAATAAGCTAGTATATTAAGAAGTAACACTAAAATTTTGTTAAAATTTTGTTGTATTTGTGGATTCATCTAAACCAATTTTTATAGGTGTTTTGAGCGAGAGCAAGCGAAAAAATATTTGTTACTATATTGAAAAGTTATAATATGTTCGCTCCTATGGTTTTGTAAATTGAAGCACTGAAGCCTGGAAAATACACTAATATTGAAGCTCAATTTTTCAACAGTTTAATGGGTCTGAAGATAGCTTAAACAACAATACACTCAATGAATGACTTAAATAAACATAAGGTTCCAGAATCAGTATACAGTAGCGGTTTCATTTATAAAAAAATTTATGGTGTTTGGGTGTTTGGGGACAGGATATATATTTTGGGTTATGCGTACTACAGCTATAAACTGTATTAGATTAATCAGCTAACAATCTATAGCAAGTGAGTCTTTTTTATTGTGAGGGATGATGAGATGAAATAAAAGGGTGATGAACCAGGTGGTGTCATGATCAGGCGTATTATCATTCAAGTCGACTTTGAGTGAGACTAATTAAGTCTTGTCATGTCTCCGTGGCCTTGTAAATAATGGAGAGTAAGGTCATGTATGATTAGTTGAAACCCCGGATGGGCGGCATGGAATATAATTTAGCTTTACATACTGTGTGATATGTAGTTTCTACATCAATCAATTTGACCCTAGAAGAAACAAATTATATTGATCTATACAAATATGTTGACTGTTGAAGATGTTAGCACTTTAAGATCTATTGATCAAAATACAACAACACAAGTTCAAGAGACGGTTTAGACACAATCCCTTATTGATTTTTTGATGAACATGTATAGAACAAGTCATCATAAAATGTCAGTAAGATAAACTGTTTTCTTCCCCTGTAAATTCTCAGATAATGTAGATAAGTTAAGTTTGAATAGCATCATATGGAATGTGTCTAAATGTGTCTCTGTACCATGTGTTTGCTTGTAAGTATCGGTGTAAAGGAGAAGGTACATACCATAATTTTAAAAGATCAATGTCTTCATAACCACTCAACCCCTTGGTGTAGCGATGTCTCCGAGATCGGGTTATTCGCAAAATTGCAATAGAGTTTCACACCACCGCTTGCAGCCAGCCAGCCTTTGTGTGTTTTACAGCTATTTTCCTTGCAGCCATGTGCCGCACAAGTTCGTATTATATTGAATTTGCGAAGGCTTAAATCTGATGAGTAGTCGGATACCACACAATGTCGGGATCACATGCTCGGCCCACCGAGGGATGTGACGGCCCGACGGAGGCGGCTACTCTCGGCAAAGACAAGTAAATAAGGAAAATAGGGGAGTCCCATACGTAAGTGTTTGGGAATAGTGTAAAATGGTGAGTGGTGCAAGCGGGTCCCTCCTGGGACAGTGGAACATCTCCTTGACCAGGATGACCCTGGTTGGCAGAGTTAAACGTTGATAGACGAAGTAAGTTGAATAGTGGGAAGACAATCGATGGGAGGAACAGAAAAAAAAAAAAAGTTTAAGCAATCCCGGGAGCACCCGCGCGGTTGTGCTCGATGTGTCACCAACCGATAGGCTGTCTGCGCCTAGAGCTAGGGCTCCATTTTGCAAAAGATTTAAAGAAAGCACCTGCGCTTCCCCTGATACCAGTACAAAATATAAGTTATAGGAACAGACAAAGTAATCCATATACACAGGCATACACAGACACAGACACACACATACACGATGTCGCTATCATTCATCCTTACACTGTTAAGCTACGCAGCAACCGCAGTCCAGTATTTCTCAGTGAGTAGTTATGCTTCACATGCTATTGTGCTAATCATACCACACCCACCCCTTTGATCCCATACTAACAAACCATACAACCTAGATTGTATGCTGCATCGCCGTCATCACACCCATCATTTTACTCATTGCGTATGACTTTGCCCTATACACAATCCACATCCTCCAGATGAGAGAGCACGCCATTGCACTATGGTCTAGGCTTCACACGTTAAAAGTTCAAAACTTTTCTACAACGCACATGGGGAGAAAGATTAAATCCTTTGGCAAAAAGCAACTAGCTAACCAAAATGTTGTTTACGAGTCTGTATCATCATAAGGATTAATTGGACAGACACGATACACCATACACTCATAAACAACTTATCAAGGAGGTGAGGGCTGGTTCCTCCCCCCTGTCGCTTTTCTTTCTACTTCTACAACTTGTTTCTTCCTTCTTTTCTTTTGTTATTGTTTTTTTGCTATGATTATCACGCAACATTATCAGGGATTGTTGCGCTTACTGCACGAAGATAAGGTCATGTGTTTTCCCCCGGGAGACTGGTTCTCTTTTAACACATGGGGGCTTAAACAAAGACAAGGTTTGGTTTTTTTTTTTTTTTTATGGATTGAAGATTGCTACATCACAGATCAGATAAAGAGTGTCCCATGCAGGTGGGGGTGATCATTACAGAGATAAAACACCACTGTTTGGGAGCTCAAAAGGTTCGCTATACATGGATAATAATTACACGCATTGGATTTAATAAATTGGTAATGGTTGTCAGTGTAGATGTGTCGGCATGGGGGCAAGCAACTAGTGCTGTCTTGTAGTAGGGATGTAGTAGAGAAATTAAATACTTAAGAAAAAGGACACATACATAGCACAAGATATGGTATGAAGATGACGAGGCAAGACAATAAGAACAACAATAGCAAGATAATTCTATATAACCATTAAGAAGCCACCACACTGACCCCAGACACAAGCGAATCGATCTGTCATTACTTGTGTGTGGTGTGTACCGTTTTCGCGAAACCAGTCCCCCTCTGGTGAAAAGACGTCGAAGCTTCGATGGGGTCCTTAGAACACTCTTAAACAGAGAGCTTGCTATTGTCTTACACAAATAACTACTAAGATGAACCACATTCACGCCCAGAGACCATCTGCCGAGCCAAAGAAGAACGCTTCCTACTGGGAGCAGATCAAATCTAACCCAGGTTTCCCAATCGTCCTCAACATTGGTTTCTTTGCCGTATGTTCACCCATCTTGTCTACTTCAAGACCACAATATTAACTCGAATATAGGCCGGTGTTGCTTTCATCAGCAGTTCCTTGATGGAGGCTATGGCTCCACAGTAAGTCAAGTTTCCTCTCCTCCCTTCTTTATTTCCTCAAACTCGACGTGATCAAGACTAACTAACACATGCATCAGGTTGTAAGAATGCTGTCTCAACTCTACACATAGTGTTAAAATGGTATGCTGATTTATAATTGAGGAAAAAGGAAAACAACCCTGTACATATACACGATAATGTCTCTGTTAACGCATTTTGTAATCTCGTGCTTACATCTTAGTCCCATTGCATTCGCTCTACGCCACTCTACAAATCAAACAGTTAATGAAATAAAGGAGCCATTAAAGATAAAAGAATATAAAAATGACAGAAACACACAAACTCCATGGTGTATATAGATTAAAAAAAGTGAGAACAACTTTGACTGTGTGTAATAGTACAGCCCATAGCTTTTATCTTCGGGTATATGGTGGTGGCCCTGTTTAACTCGACTCAGAAGACACGTTTCAATCTCTCATTAATAACATATCAGGACGAAAGTACCACATAAAGGGCGTGCAAAATAGCTGGGAACCAGACGAAGACTGTTTAAAATTGTTAGTGATCCATGGACTTTTCCAAGGTGAAAGCATTCTTGGGATGCAGATTGTTTTTAACAACGATGCAAAGAAATGTTCGTAGGGGGGAAAGACATGAGGATACTTACTACAGAGGACGATGTTAATGAGCAAGTCTCTACCGGCACCTCTGACCATGAAGACGGCAAGTGGTGGGAGAAGAAGAGCTATAATGCTAGTGTTAGTAAATGTTTATCTCGGGGGTGTGTCTCAGCCTCAATATGGGGCACTGGCCCCTCAGTACGGGTAATTGAGTAGCGACAAAGACATAGACAAGGACATACCGATAATGACGTTGATAATCTTAGCAGAGTCGACCATTGTGATGTTTGTTGTGGGCGTGTGCTTTAGTTGTTAACGTGAGAGCTGGTGTATAGCCGGAAGAGGCGGGCTCTCTTTGTTTTTTCTTTTGGCTGCTCCGGGACAGGGTATCCGGAGTCGTGGCCCGTTCAGACAAAGCTTACCGGATAACATTTTGATTAAATTTATATCTACAATTAAATCGTTTTAAATAGACACAGCCACACAGAGGAAGGCACCAACATTCCATTAAAACTTTTTATTTTGCTTCTTCTTCTTTATAACACTCCATCACTTCAACACCTTCTTCACAATTTTTTCCACTTCCTCCCAGTCGTCAGTTGGCACCCTCGTCATCTCAATGTCTCCCAAGTAGGATCTAATGGACATCAATTGCTGGTAGGATTTCTTATCGTGCACAAACGACACGGCAACACCAACTCTTCCAAATCTTCCGGTTCTTCCAATTCTATGCAAGTAAGTGGATGGGTCTGCCCTGCCCTGCTTATCAGTTGGCATGTCGTAGTTGACAACCATCGAAACGGTTGGAATGTCAATACCTCTAGACAACACATTAGTGGTGATCAACACCTTAGAACGGCCCTCTCTAAAGTCATCAATGAGTCTATCACGCTCAGACGTCTCCAAATCAGAATGGAGAATAGACACGGCATGTCCATCGTCTCCAAGCTTCTTGTACAAAACATTAGCAGTCTCCTTCTTAGCAACAAAGATAATGGAGGAACCAATTGTCAACAGACCGTACAGTTCCTTCAACACCTCATACTTGTGCTTTTCATCATCACAATCCATGTACAACTGCTTGATGGCATCAACATTCAACTCCTCTTGCTTCAAAGACAGCTGGTTAGCGTTTGGAACAAACTTCTCAGCATACTTACGAACTTCATCAGGGAACGTTGCAGAGAAGATGACGAGCTGTGTAGTCTTTGGCAAGAATTTCTTAACACGGACACATTGATCACCAAGACCCTGTTGGTCAAGCATGTTATCAGCCTCATCGAGGACAAACACCTTAACCTTTGATACATCAACCTGTTTACGGCGAATCAAATCGAGGAGCGTACCTGGTGTTCCAACAAGGATCTGAGCCTTGATATGTGTACCCTTTTCAAAAGAGTTTGGAACAATGAGTTGTGTTGTAACTTTGGTGTATTTACCCATTGTCTGAACAACGTCCATCGTCTGTCTTGCCAATTCTCTAGCTGGGGCAAGGCAAATGGCCTGAACGCCTGGCTCTTCTGGATCAATTCTTGAGAGCATCGTGAGGGAGAAGGCAGCAGTCTTACCGGTACCAGACTGGGATTGACCAATCATGTTTCTTGCCGGGTTCGAAAGGAGAAGAGGGAGTGCCTTCTCTTGAATCTTGGATGGTTTTTGATACTTCATGGCATATACACCTTTAAGAAGTTCTGGTGAAAGTCCCAGATCGTCAAAGGATTGCACAGAGTAAAGTGGCGAGTTTGGATCTGCTTGAAGATCAGCGAGTTTCACCTTCACTTCATAAGTAGATTTTATCAGGTTTGTGTCCTGTTCATCCTTCTTCTCTTCTGTAGTGGCCTCCTTTGGAGTCTCATCATCCTTTGATGTGTTGACTGCAGTGGATGATTCCCCGGTGGCGGGGGTGGAAGTCGAAGAGCCGGTGGAAGCAGCCTCCTTCTGGGCCGTTTCAATAGAGAGCGACGACAAGAGATCGGCAGCGTCAGATGTTTCTCTAGCCTCAGACATGTTGGAATACTGGATCAGATGAATTCCTTGTTGACGTTGACAGACGTTCCTCTTCTATTTCTCTAAAACATGCCCATTTTTTTCTCACCATGGCCAACTAATTTAGATCGCGGGAAACCCGGACACCACTACCAATTTAATCTCTCTCTGCTATACACTTGACTTGATGAGTTGTTCACATTTGAAGATTTCTTACGCTTCTCACAATGGAGAATTTGTGAATGTTAAGGGTGGATGTGCATATAGAGCATCTTATATAGAATCCCACGGAAATGAATCAATAAATAATTCCCCAAAAATCGACCAAGAGTAAATCAAACAAAATAGAACAGAATACGACAGAACAATCAAACAAACAAACAAACAAACAGGTAAACGAATCCACGAACAGACGGATGAGCAACAAACCATAAAACAGTAGAAGCATGCAACAGAAAAACCAACAATAATATGAAATATGAGATCCAACATCAACGATCAACGCCACTATGACAATCTTCAAGATCAACCAGTGATCTTATCTGGAGCCCAGTCGAGACCAATTCTGCGATAAACCTTCTCTTGGACATCAGTCCACAATCTTGCCTTTTCCTCCTTTGTCAACTTTGTAGAACGCTGCTGAGGCTGACTGGTCTCCTTTGCACTCTGAGTGACATCATTGAAGATAGCCTTCCTCAACAACGAGTTCTTTCCATTCAACTTTGGAGCAGTAGGGGTCGGATTAGTATTCGAAGTGGTGCTGTTACCACTGTTCACGCCAGCTTTGATAGCCTCCTGCTTCTTAACCCTCTTCAACTCACTGCAGCTCTTCTTGAAGTCATGACGACATTGCGCCTCAACAGCCAAGTTGAGTAGGAAATTTTCAATAACATTTCTCCATTCTGGTTTGGAGAATCTGTTGTTGTAAATCAGAGGCAGCCCTGAACTCCTCAAGAATTGAGCATGTCTCGAGCGTGCAGCATGCAGTGTATACTTTGCAGTTTGGATACGGAAGGCCATATCGAGATTAGCCTCCTTGTACAAATCAGACTCGACTAGTGTCTTTACTATTTGCGAATCGTCAGCATCCAAGGGCAAATATTCAAATTTGAATCCCTGTGGGGTATAAATCACTGGGAGTTGGTTGTTCCAGTCTGGATGTAGTTTCTCAAGGATCAACAAGGAACGAATGTCGTTGAGTTCCCAGTCGAGCAAGGCACGTTTGGTAAACATTGGACGGCCCTCAATGAGAAGGGATGGATCGGCAAGAAGTTCAGGGGCATACATGTCATCGAAACGTGTTGGTAGAGCTTCCTGTAGCGTGAGTGGACGTGGGGCAGATGCGGAGGTGGAGATGGATGTAGACGAAGGCTTTGGTTGTGGTTGGGTATATATGGCTGGTGATGGGAACTCATATGTGGAGGGGTTGGTATACTTTGTAGAGAGCGAGTTTTGGTTAGAGAATAGTGAATCGGCAGTCGTGCTTGCTGTGAATGCTGAAGATGTCGTAGAACCTGTTGATGCTGTGGAGACAGAATCGATTGATGGAACTGGGTGGAGCGCTTGCATCTGGTTTAAAGCTGGGATGTCTTGATTCATGGCGGACGACGAAATTGAAACAGCATCCTCGTGAGCGTCGTCGTCAACCATCATCGTGTCTTCATCGACAACCATGCTTTGCTCGTGTCTGAGAATAGACTCCTGCGATGGAGAGTTCATGGAAGAGCCTGAAGTTCTGCGTCTTAGCTTCCCCAGTGAACCGAATATGTTCTTAACCTTCTTGGTGGTTGGTTCTTGCAGATGTGGTTGGTTGTTGTGCTCTGTGATGGTCTCCATGGAATCATTAGAGGCGGTCCTCGTGAGTGAGGAATCGGACGATGTGCTAGTGACCCGTTGGAGTGGTGAAGGGCCATGCTTGAGGGTAGATTGGTTGCTCAGATTAAGCTTTCTAGTAATTTCGTCCCTGGCCCTGTTGGTATACTCCTTAGGCGTCTGAGACTGCGCCTTGGACAGGAATGGCGACACGTACATGGTGTCTTGTGTGTGCTAGTGAGTGTACTGGCGAGTGTAGTGCTGTTGTGCTGTTGTGCTGTGTGTGTGCTGTTTAGATAGAGCTGGGGCGCAGCACGGGTGGAGGGCGCACTGGTGGAACGGAATAGGGGTGAAGCCGCTATGAGCGTGTGTGGTACAGTGCTATTTGTATGCGTGTGTGTGGGCGAAGGAGCAGTAGACACGAAGAGAGCGTGCTCGAGTGTGTCTATGCGGACCGTTGTGTGGTGTATGTGGGTATGGTGGCGGTAGGGAGAGTGTTTGGTGAATCAGAGCGAAGGCTTTTTTCCTGGGTTTCCTTTGTAACTGACTTTTGATCATGCCGAAGATTTTCCACAGCAGCTGGTTGCTTGAGCGGACGGGAGTCGCGCTGACGCTTGCGCATGCGGCACTCCGGGGATGTAAAGTTGAAGCTGCCTTGAAGGCCTTGGTGAGCCCCACCATTATCGGTGGTGTTCTATAACCACGCTACAGCAGAGCTAGGAATATAGCTCTGGGGACCTAGTCCCCAGAGCGCTGGTTCAACTGGGGCTGTTGCCATTTGGGCGTCGGAGCGCCCCGCGTGGAAGTTCTTCCGGAGGATTGCCCGAGAGTTATCCCGGCCGCGTCGGATAAACTTGTTGCCTGCACGCGCCGCACCAGAGGGCTGCTGACCCCACTGTCAAGTCTCCAGACATCGGTATCATAAGGCAGTCATTGACTTTGAGTCATCAAGCCAATTTGTACACTAAACCAGTCAAGTGGTTTGCCAGCTGCGTCCCGGACTAAGGGTTACTGTATTTACCCTTCAGAGTTTACAGCATCAACCAGGGACTTCTCTTCCGATCTCCTCCGGAGAATCACGAGACCTTGGCCCCATATCTCTCTGCCCGCATTGAAAGATCAGCAGTTTGCTCAAAACTTGATTGATGTTACTAAAACAACACGTTGTGTGTTGTGTCCTATCAAATTGTCGTGTGCTACTCCCCGCCCCAGCCGAAGGCCCCACAAGAGAATAGGCGGTTGTAGAGTGCAGGGGCGCGCGAGCTCTTGATGTTCGCGAAAACTTGACACACTGGCGTAATCTTTTGTTTACCTTTCCTCTACACTTATGTAGTGAGATTCTCTCCTTTATCGCATGAGAGAACCGCTGTGTCTATGCAACGCATAAAAGACAATAATGGCCCCACTGACGCGGAGAGCTGTTAAAAGACAGCTGAGAGAGAGATCTGAGAAGGCGGTTGCCAACGATTCCACTGATGTCCTCGTAAGTATATCCTCCCTGGCCCACTTATTGAATCTTAAAGATGACATGCTAACGTACAATTTAAAGATTGGTCTCGACTACACACTATTCTTGCAAGAACTTGTTGATGAAGCAACGCGGCTTGCCAAGGCAGACGGATCAACAGAGGTTCTCCCCAGTCATTTCAAGCAAGTTAAGGATTCACTACTGAGGAAATATCGTGGATGAAAGTGGACCACACAAATGCATTATGAAGAAAAGTCATGGGAAACGTAAAAAATTGTGAAATATATACAAGATTAGCTACCCCATCAGAACACATGGTTTGGAGTCTTGAGCGTGTCAACCATGGACAGGGCACCATCAGGGTCATTCTTGTTGTACACAAACAAACCTTGCAATTGAGCAGTCGATATTGGAACATCAAGTGCAATGGCCTTATCAACAAACTCCTTGGCCTTTGCTGTTTCATTTTCATAGAACCTCAAGAACATATGCTCGATCTGGTATCTTGTGGCATTACCAACAAGCACTCTGTAATCGACCCTTCCCGGTCTCAAAATTGCAGGATCAAGCTTCTCTGGATGATTTGTAGTCATAAACGTAATAGTCTCCTCTGAAGAGGCAACACCATCCAATGCGTTTAACAATCCACTGAATGTCACACCGGACTTGAAACCGCTAGCATCTGTTTGATCACGCTTGTTAAAAGCGGCATCGATATCCTCCAACAACAACAAACTCCGTTCTGGGATGTGGTTCATCAAATGGTTCAATCTGTCATCGGTCAAGTTGGCTTCACTCAAGTTCAAGATACAGATGTTGTAATCTAGTTCACCGGCAAGTGCCTGAATGAAAGAGGTCTTACCACTACCAGGTGGACCATACAGAAGATAACCACGTCTATATGGAATACCTCTGTCAAAGTACCACTTACCACTTTTCAAAAAGTCCTTAACGTCATCCAAGATACTCTCCTTAATACCTGAGTCCAAAATGACAGAACCAATAGTTCTCTTCTTTTTCGGCTGACCAAAAGGTCTCCATTCTGGACCCCATGATGTATAGATAACAGTCTTACCTTCCTGAGCTTTCAAAGCCATGGTCTTGGCCTCACTCAACAAATCACCAAACAATGCACGATCTCTGTAAAGCGTTGTCAGCGTAACGGTCTCAAACGGAGTACCACTAGTCATATCAAGCAGTTTCCCAGATCTTTCTCTCTTGATCAACATGAAAGCACCTTTGTACCTGATCAAATGATTACCAGGACCAGGGACCAATGAAAATTTGGTGGAGACCGCACCATTGTCATGCTGGATAAAATTTGTCTCGACACTGAGATGTCTTGAGCTTCGATGCTTATACTGAGACATCCATTCCAAGAACCACATGTACGACTTGTCCTTACTAGGAATCTCCAAATCAACAAGGAGTTGACGATACATGAATCCAGAGGCACGCACCATGGCACCACGGGCAACGGCTAGACCTGTACCAAGAAGCATCAACCCCCCTCCGGCGGCAAAGTATGGGTTGCCAACGATGACTTGTTCAAAGAGATTACTTGCCATTCCCGAGAATCCATCTTCTGTGTCTGTGATTTTCTTAAAATCGATCTGTGGTGCACCCGGTTGTTGTGTCGATGGGGCTGGCGATGAGGGCGTCGTTGGTGTCTCAATGGAGCGGGAGGTAGTCGCTGTGGAGGTACTTGTATTGTTGGGGAGTGTGTCTGGTGAGCCAGACGCAGATCCTCCAAAGAATCCCATCATGTTGTAACAGCCGTGCAGAACTGTTAAAGGGAGATAGAGACAGAAGAAGGAATGAGGTTCATGTTCTATCTCGCTCGAACACACTTTCCACCTCATCATAGAAAGGCGTGCGCAAACCGTTTTCTGCCATTTTCCAAACGGGTTAATAGAACACCCAAACGCGCGCGCGCGCCAGGACAGGGCATGGCCTTCTACGCCAGGAGGAGGAGCAGTAGGAGGCGCTGTAACGTTAGCCTGGGCCGATTGATCCAAAGCACAGGGCCATTCACAAAGGACAGGGAACATCCACCACATTTGCAGTTGAAGAACCTTCGCCATTGCATAACCGCCTAAGCTTCATCTTCACCCGCTTGCCGCCGAAGCCACCATTCCATATACCTTCGCAAGCTCGTTTGTTGCTGACATTTGCCTCTTCTCTCCCTTTCAAGGCCACTCATCGTTTCAACACATACAAATACCAGACACACTAGACATCCAGGAAGAGATCTTGTCCCATCCTTATTCATCATGCTCCAGAAGTCGGAAGATTTCGAGCAGGGTGCTAGTGGCGGTCACTTGCCAGTAGTTGAAACTGTAACCACGAAGGAAGATGACCCAGTCACCGATAACCCATTGGTCGCTGAAATGTCTCCCCTACCAGAGGTTCAAGACGACAATCCCATAACTCTGAGCGAATCAGAGGATGACGAAAGCATTGATGCGGATGACGAGGATGAAGACGATTACGCAGACCTGAGGAGACGTGTGTTCAAGACATCCAACAGATTGGTTGATGACATTGCAGGCTCAATAAACTTCCATATCAGTACCAATGTACCCGAGAATCTCAAAAATGGTATTCTTCGCCTCCAACCAATTGAATATGCTGAAAAGTTTTCACATTTGAAATACAATCAGTTTGACATCTACCTCCCGGATCAACGGGGCGTCAACGTTGCTGAGGGACAGTTTGAACGTTATGATTCTACCTTTAACCCAAACGATAAGATCACAATAATCAGAGGCATTATCTTCTCCAATGCCGAGTCAACTTTATCCAAACTTGCTGTCTATCATGTCAGAATCGCCATCAAGACGAAAGCTTCCACCAACGTTGCCGTCTCTAAGCACGAGTTCCATGAGACTGAGCTCTCATACCAGGATGCGGTTGATTTGTGTCATTCTACCGCTCTTGCAGACAGTGATTCACCAGAAATAAAGGAACGTGGCCCTAAATTGATCGACTCCGCATCATATGTCTGTCTTCTGACCAAGAAGGCAATGCGTATTGAGATCTCTAAGCCAGAATTTGATGAGTTGGATCTCAAGGACTATGAGCTTGGCCCAATCAGAGTGAGGCACCATAAGGCAAAACAGTTGTATGAAGATACTCCAGAGAAGGAACCGTCGCCAGCTCAGTGCTTATACACATTGTATCGTGTCATGAAGGGCCCATTAATCCAGGCACATAGTGGAGAGAACAGAACTATCAACGTTAACAACAAATCACTGAACCAATTCACCAACCCAGATTTGCTTACACGTAAGTTGGGATTTGTAATCGAGAATGATGAGTACGTTCCTCCGAGGATCTCTGACAGGTCGGACAGGCTTCAAATGCTAAATCGTGAATCCTTTTTGAGGAAGACATTGGAGATCATGTTCCTTGGTACTAAGGCGTACTCGAATCAAGAGGAGAATCCTTTCAGAAAATTTGCAAGCTTTACAACAAGAAAAGATTTAATCTTCCGTGAGCTGGAAGATTATGCATCTGTTCAACATCACAAGTTCGTCACTGATGCAGCATTCATCACGTTGTCAGCCTACCCATTCTACAGTGATGATCTCATCATTGACTGTTACACAAGAATGTGTGAACGTGATCCACAGAACATTCCAAGGTACTTTGATGCTTTACAGTCTGTCTCCAGAACCCAAGGAAACTTGAAACTCACAAGGTTCACGAATAATCGGGGTATTGTCGGGCAGAAGGACTTGGATCAGGCATATACCGCCTTGCGTTTAGATCCGAGAGATGGGCCAAAGGTTGATGATGCTATGCTGTTGAGCTTATACCACACTGAGAAGTTTGCTAATCCACATGATGGACGGTTCAGAAATGCTCTTGGTGTCATTGGTAAGCACAGAAAGAGCCAATCCATCCTTCGGTACTTGAAGTATGAACTCTTGCCGATCCAGCAGGCATACGACATATTAGAGATTACTGAAAACACAGAGGATGAGATGTTGGCCACAGCGGAGCTCATCAAACTCGAGAGCCATCCACAAGACAAAGAACTTGTTACCAGGGCTGTTTTAACCATTGCCTCTGCGAGAAGAAGTTTTTCACTCATGACAAGATTGGAGAATGACCATCCTGATCTCACTGATGAGATGTCTTTTGCGGAAGCCTGTGATTTCCTCGCTGTTGACCAAGCGGCTTCGGAATCTAAGGCTATTGAGATCTTTGATAATGGAAGAAAGTTAACAGACTTCATCAAGGGAAGAAAGGCTCTCTCTGTGTTTGCAGGTCACCGCACTGCTCGCCTTATACCTCACTACTTGGCTACTGGAACCATTGATCACACAGCCCTTCCAGCTGCAGAATGGCCCGTTGGTTTGATGAACATCGGTAACACCTGCTACCTTAACTCCTTGTTGCAGTATTACTTTGCTATCAAGCCATTCAGAGACACAACCACATCTTTTTATGATGTCTACACGGGCCAGGATATCTATCGCAATAGAAGAATTGGTGGTAGATTGATTGGTGACCATGAGATTGACAGATCATTCCAATTTGTCTACCATCTCAGAAATCTGTTTTCCGAGATGATACATTCCCCTGAACGCTGTGTCATTCCTCAGAAGTCGCTGCAGTATTTGGCCTTTACTCCATGTCTGAACAAGGTAGACTTTGACTCTGCCGATGATTCCAAGAATATCGAGGAAGAAGTAAAGAAAGGCTCTGATGATGACATTGAGATTGTCGATGCTGTCCCTGCATCCCCTGAGACTGACTTGATTGACCTTTCTGAGGATGCAAACGTCTCATCCATTGATGACGTGATTATGGTTGACGATTCTGAGGGCGCATCAACTGCACCAGAGACTGGAACTACATCTGAGGTTACGGAAGATAACAAAGACACCATGAAGGAGGCAGAGGAGGAGGATCTTGAATCAGTGGCACCTGAACCAAAGGCTGCAAATGTCTCCAAGGCTGACTTTGAACTTGCATTGGATATGGGAAGACAACAGGACGTCGTTGAGTGTATTGAGAATGTACTCACACAGGTTTCAATTGCTTCCAAGCCTGAGGGATTTGACAAAGATGACCAAAATGAACAGCAGGACTTCATCAAAACGTTGTTTTTCGGTAAAAATGTCCAGCACTTAGTGAAGACTGAGGACCGCTCGATTGTTAGGGACTCGACCACCAGATCAACCTATATAATTGTGAACATCAACGATAACCCAAAGGACTTGTACGAGGCCTTGGATAACGTGTTCTTGAGACCGGATCTGGTTGACATTGGACCAGATAAGTTCGAGAGAAACGAGAAGTTGCTGAAGCTTCCGAAAATCTTGCAGGTTCAAATCCAGAGAGTTGGCTACGATCCAAAGCTTTGTCAAGCCTTCAAAAACTCCACACACCTTCCTATTCCAGAGACCCTTTACGTTGACCGCTACGTGGATACTAATGACCCTGAGATCCTAAAGAGACGTGCCGATGTTCTTAAGTGGAAAGAAGAGATTAACAAATTGAGAGAGGAAAGAGATTGGTTACTCAAGAGAAACAGTGATGGCATTTCATTCAAAGAGTCCTTGAAGACCACTAGAGACTGGTTGACAAGTCAAGGCTTGGGAGATACCGAGACTACTGAGGTTATTACCAAGGAGATTGATGCGATTGATGAGAAACTCATGAACTTATACAACTCGATTAATCAATTGGAGTCCAAAATTGAGCACCACTTTGACGATTACAAGAAGGAAGAATATCAGCTCTTCGCTTTGTTCATTCACAGAGGTACTGCCACCTCAGGGCATTATTGGTTGTACATCAAGGATCATAAGCGAAACATGTATAGGATGTACAACGATGAAACGGTGTCTGATATCAAACGGGAGGAGGTGTTCAACTATGACCCACAGAACACGGCCACACCATACTTTGTGGCCTACATCCGCAAGGAGGATGAGGACGACATTGACCCCGTCTGTCGTGATATTGGTGAAGTGCATTGACTGAATCAAATAATTATACTTACGAATACATGCATGCTTTTTATCATTAACTTCTCTCTTGGGGATATCGTAGGAAATAATCAGAACTCAATACGTTTCCAAGGTCGATTGGTTATGCGCCCTGGCGGAGTTGAGGCTTGTTCGCGAATTATATCGCCCAAAAAGTGAACCGGTGTCAGCTGGAATAAAAGTCCACGGTATCAAACTGATCTCGATCACAAAACAAGGCAATTCTTTCAAGACAGGCACTTAAAAAGCCACCTGTTTCTCCAGGATAAACCAAAGGCTATTACGCTTAGACCGAGAACGCAATTGTTCGACTGGTGCGCCTTTTCCCATTGCCACGTGCTGAATCCATCCACCTCCTTAAAGCGGAACAATCAAGTCTACACCCGACACACATACACACATACCCTGAACAATGTCCGGACTTCAACGTCGAAGAGTAAGACAAGTGTCCGAGCAGGCCGACACTTCAGGCAGCACACAGGACGATCACCAACCAAAGATCGGTTATGACCCGGAGGACAATGCCATGACCGTACAGGAGTCTAACGAGCCTACATTGACACTGATGGAGGAGGTGTTGCTCATGGGAATCAAAGACAAGGAGGGATACCTGTCGTTCTGGAACGATAACATCTCCTATGCTCTCCGTGGATGTATTCTGCTTGAACTGGCGTTCAGAGGTAAGATCGCTGTTGTTAATGACCCATCCAGAAGAAGATTTGAGATCAGTGAAAGATTGATTCAAGTCATTGATGACAGAAAGACTGGTGAAGTTTTGCTCGATGAGACTTTAAACCTGATGAAAAATGATGAGGGCAACTTGAGCATTGGAAACTGGATCGATTTGCTCAGTGGTGAGACATGGAATTTGCTCAAGATCCACTATCAACTAAAGCAAGTTCGTGAAAGATTAGCCAAGGGTCTTGTTGACAAGGGAATCTTGAGGACTGAGCGCAAGAACTTCTTGATCTTTGATATGCCAACCCATCCCCTGGCTGATGCCAATTCTAAGGACGCTATTGTGAGAAGAATCCTTTCGTTGCTCTCCACAAGAACAATTCAGCTGCCAACCAATGACAAGTTCCCAGACAACACCAGATTCAAATACTTGCGTTCAATCTCTCTTGTTGCCGGTGCCTATGCTGCTAACGTCCTGGAGAATGTGCTTGCCACATTGGGATATGATCAGCGTGATAGGGCTTTTGCCAGAGCTGATGAACTGTTGTCTCAATTCTCCGTTTATCCTTTCGAGCCAGCCACCGGATCTTTGGGTCTTGGTATTAACTTAGCTACTGAGGTTAACGAAGAACTGGAGCGCAATCCACAATTTGACCTCCAGCTCGAAGTCGTTGCTGGTGTCTTGTCTGTCTTCTCTAAGATGGACTCCATTTTGTGAACAAAAGGGCCATAGGATCATGTAAATTAAAGGTGGAATACACAAGTTATGTTTGGTTTATGATTGGAGTTCTACATTAGATTATCTTCACATAAGAAGGCAACTTTGTGAGTGCCACTAAAAGACGAGGAATGGCCAAAACTCATCTAGTGTTGTATGCATAAGGATTAGAGTAACCAAAGTCACGTTTGATCGATGATTTAGGTATCCCTCAATGGCAACTTTAAAGCGAGATTTCATCAGGGGACATGGCAACCGTATCCCGTATGTTATACTGCACTGGGAATTGGCAGGTGAACTCTGAGTCTGTGTAACAACCAGTGACATTTAAGACGTTTTCAAGAGCTTGAACACCTCCAACACCTTTAACGAAGGACGCAAGTAAAGAGCGATGCTCTTGACGCAGATCACCTCTCGATTCCCAAAACATTCCCCCACCAAGTCTTTTGTTTCTCACATAGATCGCTTTAATCCTCACAGATTCAACATTGTCATAACTGCAGAAGACTTTGTCCTTGGCGGAATAACAATATGCAGAGACAACATCACGGTTGTAGAGTTCCTTGCAACCAGGAAGTGGTAACTTGTTGTACATGAAACAACCATCTTCTGTTCCACTTGGGACACCGTGGGCTTTGAAGCCATACCCTTCTGTGTGTGCCTGAGGACGGCCATACATGGCCATACCAAGAATCAACTTGCGGCTGTCGACACCTTTCTTGATCATGTACTTTATAGCATCATCAGCGCACAATTCATCTTCCTTGGTCTTGTACAAGTTGCAATGGTAGCCAGCAATGGAGGACCATTCACCTGAGAAGTCGTAAGTCATCATGTTCCAAAAGCTCAAGTACTGATCTATATCGTTGATATCTAAGAGATCAAGCTTTTCATCATAGGCTGGACATGCCATAGTCAACAAAAAAGTATCCTGAGCAAGTTGTTTTTCAAGCTCAACCTGTCTTAAGGCATATCTGAGTTGTCTTACCAATGTAAGGTATATTGTAGCTTCTTTAGGATTGGAGGGGTATTCCCAATCGAGATCAATTCCGTCAAAGCCATACTTCATCATCATACCAATGGCTGTTTGAACGAATCTGGTGAGTTTCTCGGTATTGGCTAATCCACAGGCAAAGTTGTCTTTGTTGGACCAGCCACCAATGGACATTGAGACCTTAACATTTCTGTTGTTGTGCTTTATTTCGTAAAAACGGGACAATAATCCCTTGTAGTGTACGTTCTTTTCATACAGCGATGGGAAGGGCTTTTGAATATCTGCCCATGGATCTCCAAGCAAGACTTCACCCGTGTTCGGGTCAATGTTGAAGAATGAGTAAAATATGTTGGTGGCAAGACTCAAATTGATATCCTTGGGGGTGTGGTTGGAGTAAATAGACCATTGACCAAAGTAGAGACATGTCTTGTATCCGGAGAACTTGCGAGTTACAGGTTCAACCATTTTGAGTTTGGCAATGTCAAGGTCGGAGACTCGGGTGCTGACTTGAGGAGTGTCCCCGAGAATAGCGTTTTTAAAAGTCTTCCAGGTCATTGTGAATGATTAAAGAGAGACTGCAAAAGTTTGGGGGGATGGTCGAGTGGCCAAGGTCGAGGCTGAGCAAAGCGAATAGATAGCGAATTGAGGCCGCAGTGGGTTACTCTGGGTTGCTTTGACAAATGGAATTCAATGATCCAGCACTCATTAGCATTTACTCATCTAAAGATCAGGATATTCGCTTTAATGGGCTTTTGTGTCTTACTCCTCGTTGTTTAATGCGGAGAAGAGCCTTGTGGGTAATGCTGCACGTGACTGGAGATTTTCGCGAACCCATAATCAAATTCGACGTCGAGGGCTCTCAGCTTAAACAGTAAGGTTAGATGTTTGGACTACAGGTCGAGGCCAACGCAGACTCAGACACCTATTTACCTCTTTTATTGTACAATGGAGGAGAAGCGTAAGAGAGCTGTTATCGCCGATGACGATGACGAGGACATCGATGTCCCCGTTGCTGCAGAGAATGCCGATGCAGACGTGGAGGAGAACACCACTGAGAACAATAATAATGGGGATGCTGAGCCTTCGGCAGATGCCGACGTCGATGACGATGCTGAGGACGATGGAATGGGAGACTTGTTCGGTGATGATGATGAGGAAGATACCGGCGCTGCTGATGACGGCAACGTTGACTCCAGACCTGCAGATGACGATGGAATCGTTCACGACAGTGATGAAGAGGACTCTGATCGTGATCAGTTCCTTGTTCCTGCTGAGGAAGTGAAAAGAGAACTACGTGTTGGAGAACTCGATATCGTTCGCCATCCGCCTAAGTTTGATAACAAAGACGGTGATATCTTCACTGCTCGTGTTCCAAAGTTCTTGAAAGTTGATCCTACGAGATTTGACGGTACCGAGTACTTGAAGCACCTGGAACAGATCTCTGGACAAACGAGCGAACAGGCAGAGCTAAGAAGATTACAAGATGAAAATACAATCAGATGGAGGTTCACAAAACAATCCAATGAGAGTTTGACTGCCGAGTCTAATGCACAAATTGTGGAATGGGAGGATGGTTCTTTCTCATTGAAGCTTGGTGATGAGTACTTTGATGTTTTGCAAAGTGGACTTAAAGACACGTACTTAGTTACAACGGACGATGACATCAAGAAGGGTGAAGAACAGGTAACTGTTCCATATGTCTCAGATGGTGCGGTTAACAAAACGATGAAGTTTGTTCCAACATCGACAAATTCGGCAATCCACAAGAAGCTCACAACGGCAATCCGTTCAAGACAACAAACCAAGGCTACTACACAGAGTGTATTTGTTGATATTGATCCAGCCTTGGAGGCTAAGAGATTGGAGAAAGAGCAAGAGGACAGATTGCGTGAGAAGAGAAGACAACAACTAAGGTTGGAGAAGGAGCAGGAGAGACTAGGAAGTGCCGGTCCTGGTGCTACAAGAGATACGTACACACCGCATTACTCTAGAGTACACGATGAGTACGAGAATGACGACGGATTCATCGATGACGGAGACGAGGATGCCGAGGAAGAAGATGATGACGATGCTCTCGAGGACGTGGATGAAGATGAGGACGACGATAACGAGGATGAGGATGATCTCGCCGCTGAAAGGCTAAAGAGAGTCAAGGAAGCTGGTGCTGCGCAGTACCAGGACACCGAGGAAGAAGTGCAGACGAGAAAGAAGCGCAGGGTCATCGAGGACGACGAAGACGACGAGTGAAACGGGGGTAATCCGAAAAAACAATGTACAATAGATTAAAGACTAAATGTATCAAACTATTTGTAGGATCTTTGGTATTTTGTTTTGTTTACATCATATATGATTACACCGGGTTGCCACGGTTATTTTATATCAGTGGTGTTCGGATGTTTTCGTTTGGATCGCGGAGAAGAAATACTTGGAAAGTTGGCATTCTCCTTGTTTCTCTGTCGCTTGGGCCTTCACTCTCGCAAACCACTCGAAAGATCGACAATATGTCCTGGCAGGCGTACACAGATAACCTCATTGCCTCACAGAAGCTCGATAGAGCCGCACTTTACTCGCGTGCGGGCGATTCACAGTGGGCACAGTCCAACAACTGCGTGCTAGCTGCCCCAGAGATTGCTGAGCTCGCTGCTGGCTTTGACAACCCATCCAACCTCCAGGCCAGTGGATTGCACGTCCAGGGCCAGAAGTACTTCCTTCTCCGTGCCGATGAGCGTTCTATTTACGGTAAGCAGGCCGAAGAGGGTATCATCGCTGTCAGAACCAAGCAGGCCATTCTTGTGGCCCATTACCCAGCCGGTGTCCAGGCTGCCGAGGCCACAGTTGTCGTCGAGAAGCTCGCCGATTACTTGATCTCTGTTGGCTACTAATATACTTTTGGCAGTGCCACTTTTCTCTGTTCTGTTTAATGCTGCTGCGTGTATTTACCAAGACACCGATTAAGTGAACGATATCCCCTTTATACAGTCCTCGAGGCAGATGATGTAGAATACAATAAGCAAATTCGCAATTGCCCTTGACAGTACACAGAAGACCCACTTAAGCGCACCTAAAAGAACAATTACGATATTGTCAATCAGGCACAATTACGTGTCATTCCCAGGTCTCATCGCCGTGATGCGGCTTGGTCTTGTCCTAGAAAAAGATGCGGCTCTTTGATCGCCTTATCTCTCGCCACAACACTCTACCACAATTACAGCCCATAAACAACGAACAATGTCCGCGCTCCATTTCGACAAGTTCTTGCTCTTTGGTGATTCCATCACAGAGTTTGCCTACGAACAACATCCACCAACTTCCACGACTACACAGTTCGTCTTTGGCTCCGCTATCAGCAACGCTTATGTCCGCCGTCTCGATGTTGTCCAGCGTGGCTTCGCTGGATACAACACAAACTGGGCTCTAAAGATGCTGCCGAAGATCCTTGAGCAAGTTCATACACCAGACTCCCAAGTTAAGATCGCCACCGTCTTCTTTGGCACCAACGATGCCGCTTTGGGAGGAATCCAGAAAGTGGAGCTGGAGGAGTACAAGGCCAACACGTCAAAGTTCCTCGATCTGTTTGCTGAGATTGGTACTAAGGTTGTCCTGATTGGGCCAGCAAAGCATTACCAGGAGCCATGGCATGCTTTGAAACCAGAAGATGTCGCTAAAGGTATCATCAGAACCAACGAAAACAACAAAATTTACTCAGAGGCCGCCAAGGCCCTGGCTAAAGACCGTGGCGTTGCCTTCGTGGATCTTTACACCGCTTTTGACACCTATGACGGTGATTGGACAGAATTGTTGATCGATGGTGTCCATTTCACTGGTAAGGGCTATGAAATCATGTACAACGAGGTGATGAAGGCTATCAGAGACAACTACCCAGAGTTTGCCCCAGAGAACTTGGAGTACAAGCTGCCATACTGGAGAGACTTTAATAAGGCCGAGAGCTTTGAGCAGACTCTCGATGAGGTGATCTAAGCCAACCTTATACTGCGTGTGCGACAATAGTAATTGTAGATTTGAAAGCCGTCTTTCTTCTAAAGTTTATATATACATCTAAATATGCATATAGTCATATCACATCGACCGACACTTCTGTAGCTCTTCAAAACTTGGCTCTAAAGCTCGATAGTTACAAGTCCTTACCCTTTCTGTAAGCGAGACCCAATGGGTAAACCAAAACGTTGTCAAAGTTCCAGATACCTTCCTTGGCATAGATATCCTTCTTCAAGATATCAATGACTTCTTCCTTGGTGTCAGCAACGATGGTCAACATTGAGCCGGCAAAGTTTGGCTTAGCACCCTCGACAGGCACCTCATTGAAAATGGCACCGGCGCTGGTGACTTTACCGGACTCGATATTGGCTGGAATGTCAGCGAGATGCTGAGCTCTGACAGCAGATCTGTCCTAGTTGGGTGTGTTAGCTTGAATTGTCCGGGGCCAAAGCCCAATGTGGAGAGAAACTTAGCGCAGAAAACGCACAGTGTTTGGCTTATCGTAAACAACAGCGAGCCATTCAACCATCTTTGTACTTTTGGCAGCGGAGAAGAGAGCACGGGTTGGAAGCATGTCCTTAGTCCAGGGAAATTGGGCGAGTGCTATTTGAACGATCTTCCGCTTGATTGTCCGCGATTGTTTGTCCTCCAACCAGATTGGCGCGCCGGATCCGGTGCCACACTTGATAATCAGGGAGATTTAGTCGGTGACTTTGGTGCTAGAGGGTTAGTTATTGCTTCTAGTATGAGATGTCAATCGCTGGCGACTGCAAAAGCTTGCGCTTCTTATGACAACGGTGGTAGTGCCAGTTACCCAAAGTCGGTCATGATGAACGGTCGATAAGCTGGGCCCTAAAAGCCGGATGTAAGCGCTCGATCGGTCTCTTTCATTGATCAACCATTAAATACACGATCATTTCAGATCATCGCTTCAGATCATAAAAAACAGTTTCAATTGATATATAACAGGTATTAAACAACAGACATTATCATACATAAGAAAACATCCTCAACGTCAAATTAGTCAATGCCACCTCAAATTCTACCGCGAGACTCTTGAACAGGCAAACCCAAATCATTCTCCAAGTTGATACCATCCATCGAACGCTGAATTAGGTAACGCAAGGAGTTGTACCAAATATTGTGACGCTGGCGAGTAGGACATGTGAATCTGACAGAACGGTTTTGAGAGTGAACAACAATAGACTTATGGTGCAAGCCAGCAGGCAGTGGATTGTTGTCCTCAACGGACTCAACACCAATGATAGCAGCAGCACGAGTCTTATGAGCAGATGGATCTCCCAGCACTGGGTTGGTACTGGACCAGTAAAGGGTCAAAGTATATGGATGAATCCAGAAGTATCTCTCGTGTCTGCTCTCGGAAATCGAACTCAATGGGCCAAGGCGACGGTAATACTTGAACAAGTACTCACCAATCACTGTCTGCGTCAACGCTGGAATGATGTTTGGCTCAGAGAGCGATGCATTGGTCATAAGCGAGAGGCCAGCATCAATAGATGCGTCACGTGGAATTGCTGCAGCAACTGAACTGGAGCGAGATGGACCTCTCGAGCTGGCACGAGACACACGGGAGTGCTGATCAAGTTCGGCAGCAGCGGCAAGGGCAGCAGAGTCAGCCAAATTCTTGCGTGAGGTAGAACTTGACAGTGATGTGATGGTGTTCTTTCTCGTGAGATGATCATTGGCATTGTTGTAGTCAGCCGAATGCGTCGAAAGATAAAATCCTCTCTTTCTGGCCTGAGCCTGGAGTTCATCGTTGGTCACCTTGTCCAGAGAGAATGTTTCAGACTTCGTCAGCTTGTTGTAGTAGGTCACTGGTAAAACAACGACATTATTTGGATCTGGGATTCTAGAGATATTCGTGGCAACAAAGGCGTCCTCTGGAATGAGCAACATGTCATGTGATTTGGCCCAGCTTTCGACATCCTCAGCAGCATAGTTTGGTGCTTCCAGGTCATTGACCGAAGCCTTGGAAGCCAAAGAGATTTCACGATTGGACTGTGCCTTAGATCTCAGGTCCTCAAGCTCCTTCTTCGATACAGCCACAAGATCATATTCCATCGCTCTTTGCACAATGTCAGACTTCGACAGCATTGAATCCGGTCTGGACTGCATTTTCATCAACTCGAACTCAGACTTTGGCAAGGCTACCATATCAAACTCAGCACTTTTAGCAATGATATCCTCTTTGGTGATGGCAGATGGAGGAAGATCCTTGGCCACAGAAGTCACGATTGGAGCTGGCACAGAAAGTGGGTGTGTGCTCGACTGGGTTCTTGACTTCAAGTTCTCGAGCTCATCAGAGTCAATCGCAACAAGGCCCATTGCTTGGACATGCGCCAGTAATTCATCCCTTGTCAAATCCTTAGACTTCTGCAATAGAGACTCATGCTCCTCAGCAGGAAGAGCAACTAGGCCCATGCTGCCAGCCTTCAGCACAAGCTCATTCTTGGTGATGTCCTTGCTCTTCTCCATGAGGGTGGCATGCTCACTGACAGGAAGGACAACAAGTCCCATTGACCCGGCTCTGGTGATAAGATCTGGCTTGCTGATTTCTCTGGCACTATCAACAAGTGCATCATACTCATCCTTTGGGACACTAGTGATGCCAAGAGACTCCAGCTTTGATTTCATATAAGCCGGGTCATCGGAAAGCTTCAAAGATTCAGTGAGCTTCTGTAGCTCCGTGACAGGAATCACGGACAGACCTAGAGCCTCAGCCTCCTGAGACAGTTCCAGTTGCGTCTTTGGTTTCTTGAGGTTAGACAACTCGCTGGTGCCAATAACAGACAGTCCAATAGCACCAGCAACTGCAGCAATCTTCTCCTTAGACCATGACGCATTCTCAGCAGCCTTCTCCTTGAGTTCATCGAATTGATCAGCCGACATCGTCACCAGACCAAGCTCACCAGCTTTCTGTTCAACATCCTCCTTCGACAGCACGCTTGGCTTGTTCTTACGAACCAGATCAGCATACTCTTCAGATGGTATCACTTTGAGTTGCATCTTTTCACCAAGTTGAGTGATGTTTTCTCTTGTGACAACATCGTCAGGACGAACATCTGCGGCGGCTTTTTGTTCAATAGAATCAATTTCGGACTGTGTCAAAGTCAGCAAACCCATCTTAGAGGAGAGCTCTCTGAGCTTGTCCTCCTGAGGGTTCTCAAATGAGGAGTAGTCTGCCTCGCTGACAACCCTCATACCAAGGGCCTTGGCCTTCTCCTCCAGCTGAAGCTGGTCAATATCCGTGGAGGTCAATCTGTCGTAGTCAGACTGGTCTAATACAACAAGACCAAGTTCATGAGCTTGGGATGAGAGTGCTTCTTTAGTTGGGGCAGCAGCATGATCATGCACGACAAGGGTGTCATGGTGCTCATCATCAGTCTGATCATCTTCGTCATCAGCGATACTTGCGCCATCATGAAGAAGATCTGGAGTAGCTCTGTTACCTTGAGCGTCCTCCACAGAAACAAGGGTGTAGCCATACGCAGAAGCCTGGAGTCTGATTTCATCAATACTGAGACCGTGCAGCTCATTATCACCTGCTGGAATAGTGGAAGCGTTTGATGGCTGACGAGACAGAGCATCAGTGAATTCACTCTCATTGAGGGCAGAGGACAAGGTGGTAGTGGAGTGGGAGTCAAGCAAGGTGAAACCAGCACCACGAGCACGTGTGGTATCTGCGCTAGCAACTGGGGTCAGCTTGAAACCAAAGGTCTGGGCATTCTTTTTAATTTCATCCAAAGTTAAATCATCTCTTTGTCTGGATTTCAAGAGTACCTTGTACTCATCATGTGGCAGAACGGTCAAGTTAAAGTCTTTCGCCTTCTGGTAGATATCGGACTTTGTCACAACATGCTCCTTCTGGTGCTCAAGAAGATGCTTGTACTCATCAGCAGCCACAGGAACAAAGCCAAGCGATTTGGCTGATTCAAAGACCTTTGCTTTACGAGAATCTTTCTCTCCACTTCTGGAAACAGTCTCAAAGTAGTCTTTGGTAGCAGCAAACTTCGATGGTGGTGTTGTTGGAGCAGGTGGTGATAGAGGAGCACGCTCCAGCTCCTTCATTTTCCCCAAAATGTCATCATACTCAGCCTTCGTGATGAGCACATGGTCAATCTTCTGAGCCTTAGCATCCAGGTCCTTTTTCGTTATTTTCTGTAAAGACTCGTACTCATTCTTGCCGATCAATACACAACCAATGTTGGAGGCATGTCCCTCGAGTGTCTGTTTATCTGGGTCTTCGGCCTTGGCCTTCAGGATGTCAAAGTCTTCACGAGGAATAGCAATCAGGCCAAGCTCAGCAGCACGTGATATGATGCTCTCATGAGAGTTCAACTTCTCAAACATATCTTTGTCTAGAGGACGTAGCCCATGTTTCTCACAGAGCTCTGTTATATCATCCTTGGTTGGACCAGCAGCCAGTTTCTCGTACACGCCAGTAGCAACCGCAACATGCCCGAGTGTTTTCAAGCGGTTAGTGAAGTCATGAACCTCTAGGGAGTCAAGGTCCTTCAGCTTTTTGAACTCCTCTTCTGGCAAAGCAACATGACCCAAAGATCTCAGACGATCACTGAAGGCATCAATTTCAAGATGATCGATGTTTTTTAGCTTTGAGTGCTCGTCCTTAGGGATAGCAACGTGATCCAAAGAGCTCAAACGGGAAGTCAAATCCGACACCTCAAGTGTATCAACATCCTTAAGCCTCGAAAGCTCGGCCTTAGGGACTGCAATGTGGTCAAGATCTGCAAGACGTGGCGTAATATCTGAGATGGTAAGTGCACTAACATCCTTTAGTCTGGAGTACTCTTCTTCAGGAATAGCCACATGGCCAAGTGCCTTGAGGCGATCAGTCATGTCATTGACATCCAAAGTGCTGACATCCTTGAGCTTAGCGTGATCCTCCTTTGGAATCAAGACGTGATCAATGTTCTTAGCATAAGCACGAACCTTGTCCAGGTCTGGGTGAACGAGCTGCTTATGCTTCTCAGTCGTCATCAAGACAAAGCCATTTTCCTTAGCGTGGTCTTCAATGCTCTTGTTCGAGTGAGCAACAAGCTCAGAAAGTCTTTTCTTCTCAACCAAGGACATACCCAAAGAGTCAGCCTTTGTGGTTAGGAAAGCCAACTTTGGTGTTTCGATTGTGGTCTTCATTTGCTGCAAGTCGTCGTTGTCAATAACAGAGAGGCCGAGTGCAGTAGCAGCATTTGCAATGTCATCTCTTGAAGGACTGACCATCTTCTGATGCTCTGCGGGTGTCAGGAGAATAAGCTCTTCCTGTTCGGCCAGGTCACGCGCGGATCTAGAACTCTTCTTTTGTAGTTCAGCAAGTGTAGACTTTGGAACAAGAGTGCAGCTGAGCTTGGAAGCATGCGACTCCAATACTTCCCGAGGTGGATCTACGAGCTGAGCATGCTCGACGGGATCGAGGACAATCTTACCAGTTTCTTCCGCAAGATCCTGGACTGTTCTCTCGGACTTTTTCTTCAAGAGATCAAGTGTGGAATCATCGACCAGGGCCAGATTCTGGGACTTGGCATGCGACTCAAGGGTATCACGGGTTGGATTGACAAGAGAATCATGCTCATCATAAGACAACACCACCTTTCTGGCGTCATTTGCAAGATCATCAAGTGTCTTGGATGCCTTTTCCCTCAGCGTGGCGTATTCACCAGCAGGCAATATGATGTGGTCATGCGATTCAGCCTGCTGAGCGATGACATCCTTGGACGGGAACTTCAGGCTCTTGTGTTCAGATGTAGTCAGAGCGACAAGACCGAGAGCAGCAGCCTGTTTAAGAAGGGAGTCTTTTGGCAAAATAGGTTCTCTTTGAAGATCTTTCTCCTTCTCATTCAGGGCAACAGTGAGCTGTTCGATGTATTTTTCCTTCTTGGCGGCATCTTCCTTCAACAAAGAAACGTCGGCCTCGAGCGACTGGACATTCTTCAGCTCCGATGGGAGTTTGGCAGAGTCTTCACGAAGCTTTGATAATTCAGATTCTGGAACAAGAACGAGTGCGAGCGCCTTAGCTTTCGAAGAAAGGTGGTCAGCAGATGGCTCGTTGGCAAGGGAAACAACCTTCTTGTATTGTTCCTCGGGAATGCAAACAAGCCCGAGTGACTTGGAGGCGGCCTCCAACTCAGCAAAAGTAGGTTTGTTGAGTTTACGCAAAAGTTCCCCGTGATCATCTGCAGGAACAGCAACGATGTTATGCTCAGTAGCAATTTCGTCAAGAGACCGGTTAGCCTTCTTCTGTAAGAGCTTGAAGTCATCAGTTGGAACAGCAACATGTCCCTTAGATTCAGCAATACAGGTGATGTGATCAATGGATGGGTCGTGAGCTTTTTCGTAAAGCTCCTTGTGCTCATCGTTTTTCAAGACAACGTAGCCACCTTCGGAAGCAAGATCATGAACTGTTCTGTTTGACTTCTCCAGGAGAGCAGCATGGGCAGCCTTTGGAAGAACAACAAGGCCATGTTTGGTACCATGCTCTATCAAGTATTTCTCTGTTGGTGCTGATATCTGTTTCTGATGAGATTGGATTTCGATCTTCAACTGCTCAATTTCCTGCTGAGATGCAACCAGTTTAGAGTTCAACTCATCATTCTTAGACTGAAGAATAGCGAGTCTCTCCTTAAGGTTTTTGACGACCTGGTCAGAAACAGCTTGCTTCTCAGAAGCTTCCTCCTTCAACGAGGAGATATCAGACTCAAGAGAAGAGATCTTGGCCCTGAGCTGTGCAAGGCTCTGATCATGAGATTCTGCATGAACAACCTTATGGCCATGGGCCTCAGCTTTCTTCTGGATATACTCGAGTGATGGATTTTCAATCGTCTTCTCATACTCGGCCGTCGTCTTGGCGAGCTTGGACTCCAATGCGATAACAGAAGCAGAAAGAGCTGCCAGCTTGGCCAAATCGGCATCGTGGGACTTTATCTCAACTGCCCTGTGACCGTGTTTCTCAGCATTTTGCTGGACGTACTCAAGAGATGGATTGGAGATTTGCTTCTCGAAGTCAGCCTTGGTCTTAGAGAGTTCTGTAGTCAAGTGATCAACCTGGGACTTCCACTTAGATATAGTCGCATCGTAGGAGACCCTCTCAACAGCAACCAAGCCGAGAGAGTCGCTCTTTTGCTTGATATAATCAGTAGACGGAGAATCAATCAGCTGTTGCAAGTTCTTTATCTCCTTCGAGCTCTGACCCTTCAACTCTGCGATAGAGGCCGCGTGGTCATCGAGGGCCTTTTTGTGGGTATCATGAGCAGACTCCAACTCCTTCTGCAGATCCTCGATCTGCTTGGTGCTCTCAGACTTCAGCATTGCCATGGAAGACACATGATCATCAACTGCCTTCTGATGTGTATCCTGTACACTCTGCAGCTGATTTTGCAATTCGGATTTATGAGTTTCGTGTTGAGTGACATCACTTTTGAGTTTTTTGATCTGGGACAAAATGTCAGAATACTCATCAGCAGGAACAACAGTCATATTCTTAGTGCGGGCCTTCTCATAGATGAAGTCAGTTGGTGGATCTTCAAAGTGTTGCGTCAACCTGGATATCTGATCTTGGAGCCTCTTATACTCGACAAGTGGGACCAACTGTAGCTTCTTTCGGGACGCAGCTAAATTCAATAAATCATCTGATGGCTCTTCAAGTTGATTCTTCAACTCTTTAGCATGTGCATCCTTTTGAGAGATCTCGGAGAAGGCGGCGTCGAGCTTCTCCTTGAATTCCTTGGCCTCTTTTTGATACTGAGCCTCAGCTGCTTCACGTTGAGAAAGTTGGTTGGTCAGTGAGTTAAGCATTTTGTCCTTTGATGACAGGTCAGCAACAAGAAGCTTCCGCTCCTCCTCATATGTTGTCGTGAGTTTCTCATACTCGTCATGGGAGATGATAACCAAATCGTTCTCCTCCGCGTAGCGAGTTGCGTCTTCCTCGGTGATGGTCTTGAGTTCAGTTGACAGTGGAGCATTGAACTCAGGTGCGTCTTCAATTTCGGAGTCAGAATCGTCAAGAAGTTCTTTTGAAGCGGTTGAGATGATAGAACGTGGGCGTTGTGGCTTCTTGGAAGGAGATGAGGCGATGGAGGTAGTGTCACCCTCGTAGTTCTCCCACTCATCGTTCTCTAGGGAGGCCATAGAGTCATCATAGATAACTGTAGAGCCTTTATTGGTGTTACCCATGATGTGGAGGTTTTTGACCACAGAGTCAGGCAGACCCTTCTTTTTGTTGACAGGACTCTGTCCCTTGCGAGGTGTCTGCAATGTGTGCTGACTTTGCTTAGAGGCAAGTTCACCCTGACGGAGCTTCAAAATCTGGGATCTCAACTTGGCAATGGTCTGGTGAGCATTCTGCAGAGAAGCCTTCAGTGTCTCAGTTTGAAGGGCATCGTTTCCAAGGGGTATCGTTTTTACTGGAGATACTGGTGGCTCATTAAGTTCTGCTTCATCGTCAGAACTCTCAACTGGCTTCAGCACTGGGACTTGTAGGAGCTGTGGTGCCTTCTTCTGACTCGTCGAGGCCTGCAGCTGCTTTCTCAGCTCATCAATCTCATCATTGAGTCTGGAATTCTCGTCATTGAGCTCATCAACATGGTCCTTAAGGTCTTGGATCTCGGTGTTGGAAGAGAGTTTATTCGATGAGAAGTCACGCTCTAGTGATGCTCTATTCATGTTGATCTCTTCGAGTTCTGTTCTCATCTCATGCGAAAGTTCAGACTGCTTAGTCAACTCCTTTTGAGTCTTCTGGTAACTCTCATTGATCAGGGCCATTTCTTGAGTCAGCTGTTGCAACTTCATTTCGAGTTCCCAATTGGTGTCCTTGTACCTCTCCTCTGTCTGAAGGTTATCATTGAGCTTAGCCATCAAAGAAGCATTACTGGCCTTCAGCTTTGAAAACTCATCCTCAATTGATCTGAGCTTGTGGGACTTGGCTTGATTCTCTGCCTGGAGTCTTCTGCATTCTTGTAGCAGATTTTCACTGAGACCAACGACGAAGTCCATGTCCTTTCCGGCACCCTTACCAGGAGATGTTAACGTCTTGTTGTTGTCAAGAGGCGGGAGAGAGACCCTTCTGTCCTTGTTTCTCGAAATGAGGTTGGAGAACGACCTCTTTTCTGCAGGAGCTCTGTTCTCTGTTGGACTAGTTGGTCCCTCTATGGACGATTCATTTTCTCTCCGTAGCGTGCTGGACCTCTTGGGCGTATTGAAGGTGGACTCCGATAGCCGCTTTTGAATGTCTGACAGCTGGGACTTCAGGTTGTGATCCTGTGGTGCCATCTTGCGCTGCGTGGCTCTGAGGCGTCCGGTGTTAGTATCATATGTTTGCGTGGAGAAGGCCCAGCGATACAGCGGGAATGCCATTGCGTTGGCAAAGAGATGTGCAGACAGGTTCAGTCACGCCTGTACTACTCATCGAGAGAAAGCACTTACTTTCAATTCACGGATAAAGGGATCTAGAGAGCACTTGCGTGAGCGATGGTAGTGAGTTTGTCGTGGACGTGTCTCTTGTTGTTGTTTATTGTTTTGATTTTTGATCGGATGGAAATTCTCGTCGCAGCTGCGGGATCGCGTGTTTCTATCTTGAAGATGACCAGGACCGAGCACCTACTTAAGCGCGCCATTGCACGGCGAGGGCCAAAAATTAACGGTTGCTACGGATTGTCTTTCTGGAATCTCAACTTTATCAAATGTTCTATTACACCTACTTCTCGTCCTCCTTGCTTTTCTTTCTCGTCGCGTTAAGGTATGCGGAGATACCCTCGCCTTCGTAGTCGATATCGAGCGATCTCGACACCACAAAACCTCCCCCATTGTTTAAAGCCTCACTCAAGTTGGATGCACCTCTCTTCATATACCCACTGTGTAGCACATTGAGAAGGTTTTCCTTGTTCTTCTCCAGAGACTCAGGGACATACTCATACAACTTCTCTAACGTAGCCTCATCCGCATTATCCACTAGCTGCTTGAAGTCAATGTTTTCGACAAAGTCATTCAGGTCGTAGACTGGCCTATCTTGGTGCACGTTAGTACTATTCTGGGAGGACCAAAAACCATCACGTTCATTTCATAGGCAAAACAAGATCATCGGTGTACTTACAACAAGGCCGTTGGAGCAGCTGAAGCGTCAGAGGTCTCCTTCGTCTCTGAAGCAGGAGGAGCATCTGTCACCTCCACATCCTGAGATTCTTCTTCCTCTTCGAGAAGTTTTTGAATTTTCTGTGTGACTTCGATGTCCTTCTTGCTGAGTTCTGATGGATCATCCTCGTTCTCATTAGTTTCCTGCATCCAGAAAAAGTGTCTAACACCAGAGGAGAGGAACTCAAGAGCAAACACTCTCCCTGTCTTGCACTCCTTAATGTGTGTCCATGTAGCATCCCCAGCAACAATCAAAAGTTCGTCTTTCTCAAGGTTCACAACGTTATCCTTTGGAGCCCATTCGAATGTGTAGAAGCCCGTCTCCTCGTCATCGTCGGAGGGCTTGATCGTGACAACACCTTGAGTTGGTTCAGGCGTCGCTGTGTGCGATTGAACGTCGTAGTTAACCTTTCCTGCTCTAAACTTGATGCTGACCATTTCTGTGTCTTTCGGGGGGCCAATTCGTTCTGATTGCCTTGCTTTAGAAGAGAATGACCTTATTGATCTCACTCTATCTGCTGCGTTTGCCACTCTCCAAATCTCCGCGCACTCAAATATGTGTGTGGCCCTAACGAATATTGGGCCCGATATGATTAACTCTTTGAAGATTGCAACTCTTGCAATTGAATGAGCTTTCAATAGGAGGGAAATGACATTTAAGGAAAAATCCTGGAGTTTTCTTTGCAGAAGAATATCATCTCGAGCTCAATCATTTCAAGAAAAGCAAGTTTTGAACTCAGGGTGTAGCTGCATGTCATAGTGGCATGATTTCAAAAAATGGTTGGTTTCCTGCGCCAGTAGTCTAGTGGTAAAACCCATGTTTCCCATACATGAGCCCCGGGTTCGATTCCCGGCTGGCGCAATCACAGCCTTTGTTGTTTCTTTTTTTTTTGTATATGCTACGGACTGAAAGTCTTTCAAATGACAATAAATGAGATAAACTCACTTCTTAAACCTTTTCAGTGCTTGTGCGGGCCTCTTTTGCGACGCGCTGCTCCAAAATGCGCAGTGTCTGTCTAACGTTATCCTCCTCCAGCTTCCGTAGATATGTCTCAGTGTTCTTCTCAAAGCAATATCGGCCCTGGTCAACTCCTTGGTGTAGAGTGGCCATCCGATTACCGCTAATCGAGTCAATCTTGGATTGTCTGAATGACCTTGGAATCCATAATCGCTCACCTGGCTTGAATACCTTCATCATCAAGTTCATCGTAGCCTGACCTGTTAGGTCTAGCCGGTAGCGATCTTGCATCAGAGTCCCAACCTGGAACAAAACTTGGCGGAGAACGTACCTGAAGAAATGTGGGCTCTTAACAAGAGCCAAAACAAACACGAGAAGCGACTTGGTGGTGTCACTAACCATACCAGCTGATTTGATCTTGAGTTCGTTGCCTTTATTCAACTCAGATGCGAGGAACACCATCTGATGTGCATCTGGTAAGTACTTCTTGATCTCCCACTCTTCAATGCGTCTGAAACAAGTTGCTCCAGCCCCTTTGGGATGGTTGGTGTCAGAGCCTATATACCTGACATTATTGATGTCAAGAACTTGAATGCGAAGGTAGTTAAGAAAGCAGTAACCCCAGTCAATTGGCTTCTGCTCCATCATGAACCTCATACCCATGTTGTATAACTCGATTTCTGACTTGTCAGTATTGATGATCGAGATACAGCCGCTTTGGATGATGAATTCCTTGAAGTAAGCCATAGCAACGAAATCAGCAAACATTTCGAACTTAGTGAAGATGACATTCTCATTGATCTCATAGTTCTCCTCCAAGGAGGACTTCAAGGCGGGCGGGTGCTCTCTGTGATAAAAGTCGTGGAGATACCGTTGGATGAAAGATGCGACATCAGTGCGAGCATCTGGAACCTTTTTGCCCTTCTTCTTAGTCCATTTGATGCGGAGAGTCGGCTTTGTAGGCTGCCAGTGTAGTATCTCACGCATGGACGCAGAGTTCTCGCCATGTAGGTTGTAAAGGTCTTCTAGATGGGGAGTCCTGCTTTCATCGAATTCACTCCATGGCGGAGTGTTTAAGAGGTGGGCAAACATGCTAACAAGTGTATCTCTATGGGGCCTTGGGTTGATACTCAATACATGGAGATCGGGGGAGATATAAAGGGGCCTTGACGATTCTCTGAGCCATTTTGTTTTCATTTTGGGCTCCCATTCATGCTTTCCAATGACACTGAAGTGGATCGGCATGTTTGGGCTAGACTCAACACACCCATCACCAGCGTATATCTTATCAAATTTACTGGGATTTGCCTTAAGGTACCTCTTCCGCTCCGTCGACCAAGTGAAAGGGCTCAGTTTTTGGTACTCCTCAATGTTAAAGCTTCCCTTGGCGGGTGTCTCAGCATAAAGCTTTTGATATCTCATGATCTTGGTGAGCTCAGTGGTGTTCTTTTCGAATTGGAGGAGCGCCTCACCTGAAGATTTTGGCGACCTGTAGCAAAGACTTCTTGGAGAGAACATCTCCTCAGGCAACTTTCCCAAAAGCTTAGGCGTCATCTTTCTTTGTCTTTTTGGTGAATGTTTGAAAGGCTTTGTTTTCACACTGACTGGCGCCTTTGCTGGTGCCTTCTTGATGGAGCCGGAAAGATCACTCTGGCTAGCTGTCGTTGATGTTCCAGCTCTGGCATGGTTGATATTAGATCCAGACAAATCTTCAGAGGCTGAGGATGGGGAGTTGCAATCACTTTTCGGTGTTGAGATTGTGAGGGAGCTACCATTTGTAGTCGCTTCTGACGACGACGTGGTGTAGGTAATGGTCTTTTCTTCATTCTTGTGCCCAGAATCTCTTGAAATGTCATCTGTCTGTTGTTTCGTACTAATAAAACGAGTTTTGAGTGTACTGAAGACTTCAATCACGAACGACCTGCTGTTTGAAGCATCACCAGCCTTATCACTAGCCTTGACAGATAGCTTCTTCGAGATTGTAAGGTGGCCGCGTGCAAGATGGAACTCAGAGCTTCCAACAGTAGCGGTATCCACAATTTTCTTAAACTTTTGAATTGGGGGTGGAATCCAGGTGCATATATGTGGCTGAAAAATTGGAAGCACTTGTGAGGCGTTGTCTTCCTTGTGGTCGTCCTCTTGGTGATGAGCACTATCAACACGATTGACGTTTTCGGAAACAACCTTTTCTACTCCAGCTGCACACCACTGAGCCTTACCTGAGCCATCTGAAAGCTTTGTCGGAGAGGCTCCTATTTTCTCATTAGAATCTTTATTGAGCTCTTTCGTTATACTGACTGAAGTGTCAATGCCTTCAGATCCTTTCGTCGGGCACTGAAGGGAGATAGTATCGGCCGACTTCATCGTCGTACACCAAAGAGATGGAAGCTGGACACAAGAGTATGGCTTCTCATTGATCTGATGGAGCGGATCCTGAGTGTTACAGTCCTCCTTTTCTGGTCTGAGATGGACCAGCTCTGGTGGAGTGATGCAGGATGTGCCCTTGTAGCTTGGCGAGCAAAAAGGTGCCATATTTGTAGTTTACTCTATGGCCGTGTGTATGAGCGTTTGACAAGTAGTTGAGTTATTTCTTCAGTTACCATGTATATAGGTAGTGGTGATGCTATCTATATCCTTCTTTTCTGGTGTCAGTGCATGCGAGGTTTATTGTTCTCATGTGAGCAGTTACTTTACGAAAATGGTGTCTGTTGTACTCAGGACAACCAACATGGTGTAGCAGATGTGTACTGATTGATAAATAGATGAATAAATAACGGGGCAACTAGACCCACTCAATAAATAATAAATAAGTTCACCCTCGCGGTGAGTGTGATGTGATGTTCTGATCAATAACATCAGTCGAAGATGCTTCTCTTGAGTTCCCGTCTCTCGCCAATGGCGTTCAAATTAATGGAGGCGCCTGGTGCACGGTTAAAGGGAGAGCCTGCTGCAATTGGCTGAGTGGACAATGTTTCTCTAAATGGTGATCTTACCGGCTGAGCATATAAAGCGTCGTACACCTCGGCGCTCTTGTCGAGTCTCTCCTGGTACTCCACGTTGGCCGTGGCGATCTCGGCATCAGGGGTTGGGTGGATCAGCCTACCAAAGTAGGAGTCACCATAAATCTTACTGTAGTAGACATCGAAGCCAAGGAACCCAAGAGCACCAACGAGAAGGGCACCAACAGCGAGGTACTTTGGGTTGTCCGCGAGATGTTCCTCAGGAGCCTCTTCGTGGTGGTGTCCGTCGTCACTGTGGTCACTTAGACGCGCTGGGATGCTGGAGAAAGCCCTAGAGGAAGCTCTCGTGTAGATAAGACTTACTCTGGCCCTAGAGATGCCTGATCTGAGCATGGTGCGGTGTTTGCGATGACTGTATTGTGTGTAAACTCATACCAGGTGACCCCCGCTGGTGGCTTTGTTTGTCCAATAGCGATGTGGGGAAGTTCGCGAACTTGTGAAGCGAGCGCGAGCTGTGCGAGGGAGATGGCAGGAGGGAAGGAGGGAGGTTTGCCGGAATTGTGTTGCAGTTTTGAAAGCTTTAAATACAGATTTAGGTACTCGACAAGGCACTACTTGATTATTATTGCGAATCGAACCTAAAAGCACTAGCAAAACCCTACGACACGGCCATATCGAACTACGTGTAGAGTCTGGGGCCGCGAACTACAACAAAAATTTGCGGGTGATTGCGCATCGCATTGCTCTCTTATCTCTGTTCTTTCGCCCATACGCCCACTTGATCCCATAAGATCTACTCCTGGACCACTACAAACATACAGCATACCTCACACAAACTCATTTCTACCATGAGAGGAGGATTATCAGGTGCCTGGCTTCTATGCCCCGTCATCCTCATCGCATCAGATTTCTTGCTTACGAAAAACGCAAAGGTCGCACCACAACACCTCACTGCCACCAACAAGCTGGCATCACAACTGACCAAGAAGAAACTACAGAGATCCAGATCCCCACCCACAGCTACTGCACTTCCAGAAGATTAACTATCGCATGACGGGCAACCCACACACCACCGGTGAGCCCATTTGTGTGTCCTGCTTAACTCCGCCGGTAGGAGAGGAGGCACAAAACACTGAACATCTCTGATATGACCCCGAGAGACACGTTCTGTACCACATTTTACCTTGTGCTCACCCTTGTATGACTTCTTTTTCCCAATTTTTTCCTCTCCGAGATTATACCAAAGCCCCCTTCCATGCATACAGTGGGAAGCGATCGATCCCTTACACTCCACACTTGACGACACTACATGCATCCATTTATGGACTCACTCATTTTAATAATTCTCACTTTTCTCATGATTCCCGATTTCCCCTGTTTTGCCTTTTACTCTCAACGTCACGATACTGCTACAGTGCATACCTTGACGCTCTTCTTTTCATTGATATCAACATGTGATATCCTGTACGTTACTTCACTTGCATTTACCTTACGACATTCGTTATTAGATTCATTAATTAATCAGTTCACATTTCATTCCTATAACTTGAGGTGGTGCAGTAGTACTTCGATCAAAAGGGCAAACGTGATTGACCTTTCTCAACCTTGGCCTTCTTCCCTTTCACAACACCCTTCGGCGTACTTGCCTTTCTCTTGCTTGCAAGAGACGGCGAAGAGGAGCGTTGCATCATTTTAGACTCTGCATATGACAACTTCTTGGATGAAAACTTCTTCAAGTCAGACGACAAACTATCAGCACCGTTAAGCTGTTCAGTGATGTCGATGGCATAGTGGAAGTCATCATGTTCTGCAGTGTCCTCTACCTCAGTGCCACATCTCACACACCTGAACTTGCCTTCTCCGAGATCGTCATATCTTCGTACCTCCACTAGTGTATCTTTAACTTCAGGCGTCTTCATTTTCCTTGTGCCTCCTACTAGCGCCTTCTCAGCCTCTTGTTTAGCTTTGAAATCCTCCAAACTCTTCTCCGCTGATGACTGTGTACCCTTCTTCACAAACCCCATGATACTCGTGGATAATCCGTCCGAAATCTCAAAATTGGAAATAGTCAAACTGATATTGGCTAATGGGTAAATCTTTCCAAATTGAGTTTCACATGCTTTCAATAACGTAACACCACATTGATAATATGTTTCCTCCAACTCATCAAATGGAACTATTGGAGCCTGCATCTGCTTAGAATGAGGACTATTGAAGTCTCTCGCGGATCTGAAATGTATCGAGATAGTCTTTGGTCGTGTCTTGTACCCATTTTCATCATCCGTTTCAGCGAGTCGTTGTACCAAATCAGCAGCAAATACACGAATCCATTCGCTTGCATCTTTGAGACTTGCACCTGCATTTCCTCTAATATTCTTGTTAGAGTTCATAGATTTCAGAGTAATTCTTTCAGAAAGTGGTGCAGCGTATTGCCCTCGAACCATCAAGTATAGCTTTTCTGCTAGCTGGGAATCCTCAAGATATTCTTGAAGTTCTGAGAGATCATAGTTTTCACGGATATACTTAATGTTGTCAGCCGACGGTGGAGAAAGTTTGGCACGAATGTATTCACCGGTTTTACCACCCATGGACCAGAAATCTGTGAAATCAAAATTCGAAAGGAATGGGTGGATGGAATTGTTTCGCACTATGGTCTGGTGGTCTGGCTTCATAAACCCAGAGGCGAGCTTGGCAACAGTCTTGACCTTTGCGACGCCACAAGAGGTAGTGTATCCTAGCTCTCGCTCAATCATTTGACGGATGCTGTGCGTGATTTGTGCCCCGATCAAGATAAGGACATCGTCCCAGTCCAAGATATATGGTTTGTCATCAGTCTCATCTGGGGTAGCAACAATTAGCCCATGTGTCTCAAGTGTCAGATCATCAGGAATAGGTGGCAAAGTCTCTTGCTTGTCCATCTCACTCACTTTCTGAACGAACCCTGGAACCAAATCATCAAGCCTCTTTAGTACAAGTCTTCCAAGATCCATAAAACTCTCATCAACACTTGCCTTCTCAACAAGATCACACTCTCTCTTGAAAATCTTCATAATCTTTCTTGACTCTCTTCTGTAGGGATCGAGGCTCACCTTGTGATCCACGGCTGAAGGGTGCTCCTTCTCATCATCCCTATATCTCCAAAAGTTCTCACCCTTTTTAAAAGCCGCAGTATGAGCAGCGATGAGCTTATCACACTTCAACTTTGCCGCATCTAAAGAGTCCATTCTTGAGATGCCGTACTCTCTCGCTGCGTAACTGACAGCGATGAGTGTATTCCATTGCACACAAACCACAGGATCATCCTTCGAGAGCCCCAGACGGATCTGCTCCACTTGGGCAAAGAAGGCATTCACGTCAATATGTGCAATAACCGCAAGTGGCGAAAGATATGCGCGTTGTGGGTTTGAAAGGGAGAGGAGATCTCGTACTTTGAATCGAGATTGTGGAGGCCGGTCTGGCGCTACCGTCGCCTTAGGCATTATGTCTTTAAAGGAGATAGCGATCGACTGCGAGACAAACGAAGGGTTAGAGGGACAAGCTGTAGAGGACGTAAACTACATAGGGCAGACGCAAAGGACGCGTACTGGAACTGATGGTATTTCGCGATCAGCTGTGATCTGGGGAAGTACGCGTGTGTCCGTCTGAATTTGGTGTATTACTGTTACCAGACTTTTACAAGGATCCAAAAATGTTTATTTAGGGAGTATTTATAGTCCGCAACTCTTTTACGAACGGCTAGTCGACTATCAAGGTAGTTACCGCAGCAAAACAGGACAAAAGCTTATCGAGTCGTGTGTTGCCCTGATCCAAAGTATTCAGGTTCGCGGAGTCTCCTAAACATCCAAACACCACAAGAAAATGTACAATTTCCGAAAATTTTTCGTCAAATGAACCCTCTTCTCTCTCAAACTCACAAGAGATGACTACCTAATTTAGGACTTTCAAAGGAGAGTGTTACTATTGGTTTGCATGGCTTACCATGTACTCATTGTCATATTGCTTTATGGCTCGTTGGAGCTATAAAGCCGCCACAAGTTGAGACCAACTGTGTAAGTTTACTATCTTTTTTTTTATTTATCACTGTGATGATATTGTCGTTACTTTGTTTTCTATGATGACAGCATGTCGCCCCAAACAGATATCGTTTAACTTATGATCGATTCGATTCAAGCCAAACACTGAAAATTCTGATCAGAAAACCAAAGTGACGAGTACTTTATCAGTTCTAATCACATGTGAAAACTTCTAGGTGACAAGAAGTGCTAACATTTTTTCCTAGGACAAGGAGTACATTGTTTGGCATCAAATTGTTTTTAGTGCATCAAGCTTGCTGATGATGATCACAACCATGCTAATCATGAATAACGTATGATTACAAAACTAAAGGCTCCCCGCCAGGGGGGTCCCTGAGGCGAGCTTGATGTTTTGAGATACACGAACATGACACGAAAAAAAAAGATATTCACCGAACGCGTAGTAATCTTGATGCTATCCTCCTTGTGAGGTCTAAGGTCAGCGATTAAAAAAAACATACCCTAGATGTACAAGAATAGAAAGCCTCAGACTGCTGATGCCATTGAGCGTCGTATTGTGCAGAAGGAGGCTGAGCTTGCTGCGCTCCAGGACGAGGCTACAGAATTAGAGCTGGAGCTAGAAGCAATCGCACAGGGTGATATGATGGACCCGGACAAAGTGGTGAAACAGCACATCAAACAACTTAAAGAGTACAATGAGCTTAAGGACACGGCGCTCAACTTGATACAACTCATTGCTGATCAGAGACAGGTGCGTTTAGGTGTAGTGATGGATGAGATTGGTGTTGAACTGGACAAGTAGTAGGCGATTTTGGAATTGGCGACAGCTGATGTGTGTCTGATACTGTGGGGTGGGTTTGCTCTGCTGTTCATTGATATGAAATGAATTGATATAATATTTAAATATGGACTGGATGATAATGCTACGCTGACACATACTCGTAAAGCATACAACTATCCCCTTTAATCGAACAAAGTTTAGCTCTCCGCATTAGCCTCACCGCAAGCCTGGGGCTGCGCATCGCCGCGCACTCGGTTAGCTTGAAGACCCGAGCCTTCCTGTTTGTCCACCACAACGCAAAACAGCACACAACAGCACACTAGAAGCCCCACAAGACTCAGCACGTCAATTCGCTTCAGATGCAGCTGCTCCTCCATAAGAAGAGCAAGCGGTCAAAGGACGGGCCGGCCACCTCGACGCCCAAGACCCGCCGCCACAGTGGCTCCGACCGCTCCGTCACCGTCTCCTCCGCAAGGTCGACGCCTGGCCAAAGCACTGACAAGCTGCTCTACTCACACGCCAGCGACACGGGAAACCACACCGAACCTCTTAGGTCTCCTCCATCCTCACGCCACTCGTCTCCATCCAGGCGAGGAATTGGCCGCCGCCAAAGAGCATATCTCACGCCAGAGATCAGTAAAGTACGTTCCCGCCATTCCAAGGGCATCTTCAGCGTCAAGCGGGATAGCACTGCCAATTCCTCAGATGAGGAGCACATCTACGATGACGAAAGCGATGGCCATACCCCGGCAAGGCTTGCCGTTACCCCTGAGTCGAATTTGGCTGTGCCAACTCAGCCACTAGACGAGTCATCATACGCCGACCTCATGCCCATGGTCAAACTACCATTGGCTAACAACCCCGCTACAGCGACCGGCTCGCAACACTCATTCCACTCGCACAGTCCTCAACTTACCGTTACACGTACAGCTTCAAAGGCAAATATCCATGAACAACACTCTGATACAGGCTCTAAAGATCAACTTGAATCACATCATAGCAATAGTGGTTTCCTCTCATCTTTTATGTCTGCTGCCCACACAGCAGCAACACACATTGGCTCAATTTCCAACACTGGTAAGCACGGTCCAGAAGTCAAGTTCCATGAAACAGGTACTTCTCCACATCACACGACTAATGATGATCATGTCACAAAGAACCCTGAATCTCAAGGTAACGGCGGCTCGTTTATCCAACATCTCGACTCACTCTTGTTCCAGAATGGGAAGAAGCAACATCAGAACGTATCACCAAACATTACACCACCAAACCTTGAAGAAGAGGAAGATGGCCTTGTTGATAACGCCTCTGCTACATCTCTTGCCCACGGTGTCAAGTTCCAGCCGCTTCGAAAAACTATCGTGGGCACAATGGGTAAAGGTGAGTTGACTTTGGAGGATTTAGGCTTTGCTGATATGTCCACTGCACCAAGTGTCAATGGAGTACCAGCTGCATCAACACCTGGTAATGCACCACACATTGAAGTACATCAACCTACCCCACATTCACCGAGAGCTCTGAGCCCACAAATGACACCCGAACAATTCCCACGAGCATCCTCTCCAAAGATTGAGTTTCACAAGAATGTCGGTCAGCCACCACTAAAACCAATTGCATCAGCAACTCAACTGGAACGTGCCGGATCTGTGGAACAGCGACAACTAAGGGCGTCTCGCTCTATCTCACCAGCTGGAAATCTCAAACACTCACTTTCACCAACAATTTCTCGTCAAGGTGATGCATACAAGAGACCAGGTCCGTCAAGATCACAGAGTGCCCATACGGATCGGACATCACTCAATGGTGACATATCCTTCGGTACACCACTGTCTCAAGAATCCAGCTTTGATCTGAAGAATGTGACTTTTGCCCCTGAGAAGCGTAATGCCGACTTCCACTCTACATTCAAGAAGATTCCACGCTCAGAACGTCTCATCGATGACTACTCATGTGCCCTCCAACGTGAAATCATGGTCCAGGGTAGAGTTCTCAACGAAAAGATGTTGGTCCAGGGCCGTCTGTATATCTCTGAACATCATATCTCATTCAAGTCAAACATCTTGGGCTGGGTCACTACGCTGAATATCCCGATCCAGGAAATTGTCCAATTGGAGAAGAAGAACACTGCTGTAATGTTCCCCAATGCCATTGTTGTAAAGACATTGCATCAAAAGTACAATTTTGCAAGTTTGTTGACAAGAGATGCCACATTTGACTTAATTACGAACATTTGGAACCAAATCGTGAGAGGATCTATGCAGTCCAATTCGGATCTCGATGACACCAAGAGAGGAAGATCAAGATCATTGTCTATTGGCAGCCCAGCTGACTCGGACACTGAGGCTGATGATTACGATGGGGAAGATGATAATGACCTCGATGCATTTGACGATGATGGTGATAGTGAACTCGACGATACTGAGGATATGGTGAAGGATGATGATGATACGGATCTTGCAAACATCACCAAGCATGCACCAACGGAACCTGTCCACTCTGAGAACCCTGGTGACGTTAAAATTACAGAAACGACCATCCAGGCGCCATTGCCGAAAATTCATAATCTTTTGTTTGGCAAGGACACAACTTTCATGACCTCATTGATTGGGAAACAAAAGAACAAGAATATATCCAAACTCACTCCATTTGCCGACAAGGATGGCACTCCGACCAGAGAGTATCACTACACCAAGCCACTCAGCGCACCTGTTGGCCCAAAGGAGACAATCTGCAATGTTGTTGAGACACTTGATCATGTTGACCTTCAAAACTATGTACGTTGCATCCAAACTACCAAGACTCCAGATGTTCCATCTGGTAATGCCTTCTCTGTTGTGACTTACATCTATCTCTCATGGGGCCCAAAGAACTCCACCAAGCTGACTGTCTACACATATATGAACTGGACTGGTAAATCTTGGATTCGTACAGCTATTGACCGTGGATCCATTGAGGGACAAAAGGAGTCTATTGCTATCATGGCACAAGAATTGAAAGCTGCGGTACAAACAGCACCAACCAACTCCTCCTCATCATCTTCACCAGACGAAGATTTTGTCTCAAAACTCCCACATACAGGGCCACGCACCCATGCTGCCGTCAACTTCACACCAACAGTCCCATCGCCTGAATCCATCATCACTGAAGACACAATCCAAGTACCATTGGGAACAGCATACCCGCTCTTATTCTCTCCAACATATCTCAAACAGATTCTCATTGCACAGAAGGTCCAATCCATTTCGAATATTCCAGCTTTCCCAGAAGAAGGTACGAAAAAACGTTCATACACATACGTGATGCCATTGAGTGCCCCAGTTGGTCCGAAGAGTACAAAATGTATCGTGAATGAGTCTATTGAGGAGTTCGATTTGAACTCACATATCCATGTTGTGCGTACGGTTAATACTCCAGATGTGCCCTCTGGTGGCTCTTTCACTGTGTCAAGTAACTACTGGCTGTCTTGGGGTGAGAATAACACTACGAAAATTGTGGTGAGTACTGGTGTCATATGGACTGGTAAGTCATGGATCAAGAGTGTTGTTGAGAAGAACTCGATTGAAGGACAGAAGGACAGTAATAAGATTATGATCGAGGAGGCTAAGAACATTATTGCCAAGGATGCTGCCGAAGGCGGTAAGAAAGGTGGAAGAAAGAGAGGGAAGACTATCAAACAGAAAAGTTCGGATCAGACTGATCATCATGATAAGTTCTTGGCTGAGATTGCTAATCCAAAAAAGACATACGATTTCGGTGGTATGCCATGGTTGACCGATTGGTTCCAGGGTGGTTCAATCAACAATGTGTTTATTGTGTTCCTGTTTGCCTTTACAATCTTCAGTGCAGTGATATATTTCAATGTTCACCACTCCAACTCCAACTCCATTGCGAACTCCACACAGGGACTGACCTTGGGATCTGGTGCCAAGGTGATGATTGACGGTCGTGAGTATGTTCTCGTTCCTTCAGTGGAAGCGGCATTGACGGATGAGAAGGTTAAATCCGCAAAGGAATATGAAATTTGGGACTGGATTGAATCAAGATCAGGTAAGAAAGCTAGTGGCCCGGTTGGCCATGATGAGAAGACGTCACGTCGGATGTCTGATGTGATGAAGTCTCACAAGGAACAGGATTTGAAAGAGATGCTGCACATTGTGGAATCACACTTGGAAGAGCTCTTACAAGTGGATGAACAGCAGAGTGATACTTAATGTTAAGCAGCAGGAGCTCAATTTTAATGACATTTGATGATGATTTGATTCTCTTTTAACTAGTACACTATACGACATGTTGACATCTGTGGAGTAAGTACTAAGAGTGCACGCGCGCGCGCTCGCCAAAATCGAGCTCCGAACAAACAAAAGAAATTGGCGCAGAACCAAAAAAAATCTCGATGCCTCTCTGCCTTAGTCTCTAATCACCAAGGGTAAACAACAACGCAAGTCGCATCTCAGCCATGGCCAGAAGCAACAGAGAGATCCTTACCGGAGGTAAGAAGTATACACAGAACAAGGGTAAAAAGCACCTCGTTGAGGAGGTTGTGTTCAATAAGGATGATCGCGAGTAAGTAGCTTGATGAGATGAGAGCCCATGCAGAACGGGAGATGAACAGTGATATTAACCGAAAAATTAAGGGAATACTTGACAGGATTCCATAAGAGAAAGCTTGAGAGACAGAAAAAGGCTCAGCAGTTCCATAAAGAACAGGAAAGACTAGCTAAAATTGAGCAGAGAAAGCAGATCAAATTGGATAAAGAGAAGGAAATGTTGGAGCAGTTGGAAAAGTATAAGGAATCAATGAGAATCATGAACGGTGCTGGCTTGGATTCAAGTGATGACGAGGATGACGAAAAGAAAAATGGTGATGAGAGTCAAGATGAGGATGAAGAAGAGTGGACAGGGTTTGCTGATGATGATAATAACGGTGATGATCATGAACAACAAGGTGGGCCAAAGGGTATCTTGAAAAAGAAGGAAGTTTACGGCGAGGATGCCACAGAGGTAACGATAGAAGAGCTACCAAATGACATTGAAGAGATTGCCAAACTGAACTATGTGAATCTCAAGAAGTCCAAAAAGGTGTTAGAGGAGAGTATAGATAGAGCTCAGAAGTATGCTGTTATTGCTGGTGCTGAAAAGCCAAAACAGAAGAAGAAAAAATTCAGATACTTGAGTAAGTCTGAGAGAAGACAGAATAACAGAAAAGCCATCACAAACAAGAGAAGAAGAGATTGAATCAGGAACAGTCGATTATACAAGCTTTGCATTCGTGTACATATTGATGACATCGTGTAGATCTGTAGTCTATGATTGAATATGCATTAGTTCGATTCTATTTTGCTTTTTTGCTTAGAGCTCCCCCAATTGTGCTATCACAGGGAGTTCATCTCCACATCCTTGTTATTAGTCAAGGTGATGTAATCCACTTCCAACTTGATAAAGACCCAGACCCATCTTCTTAAGATCTCCAACACTTCCAATGCAAACCATCCGGATTCGGTAGAGAACAGCATAGTGGCGCCTATGTAGAATATAGTATCACCCTTTTCAGGAGATGGCAAGAACTTTGCAACCCACACAAATCTTCCAATGAAATCAAAGATGATGGCCAAGTAGTAAAACTCTCTGATATCGTAATGCAGCTTAATTCTCAACCAATCATCACCAACGGTGCGATGACCGAATTTGAACAGGTTGAGATTCCAATCGTTGTTGATATCCCACCAGAAGGAATAACCTGAGTTGAGCATTGCAAAAAAGACCCAAATTCCGGTGTACCCATCTCTTTGACGCATCAGCAGTCCCGTGACTAGGACTGGGATGTTTGAGGAATACTTCAAGAAATTCCAAAGATGCATAGAGTCACCCGTGACTCTCCATTCTTGCATACACTGAGACAATCTGATGAAGTTTGGAATGGAACCAACTAGAGTGTCCAAGAGTACCTGCTCACCACATTTTCTGTCTAATGTTGGACCTGTGTTCTTTGGAAGACACGTTTGAAAGTTGTAGAGATGACAGATGTATACAGCCAGATCGACAAGTACTTTGGAGTAAGAAGTGAGGGTATCACTCAGAACGATATCGTTTGTGCGGATATCACGGTTGATACCACCTTTGAAGACTCGAGCCAACGAGGTGGACAGTCGAGATGTACGTGGTGAGCAGAGTTGGTGTAGCGTCCAAGCTATGGCGAAGAGTGGGAGGACGTCCCAGAGGGTGAGCTCCTGTGTAGTGGAGTCATGAAGAAGAGAGTAGAGGAGGTATGTTGCCACTGATGTGATTGTGACGTTGACGCATCTGAGTTCGTGCTGAGTTGTGAGCTGTGTCGATGGATCTAGCTTGAGCAGATATGTGAGGTTGATGTTACGGGTGCTGGCGATGCGTAGGGTCAGCAGCCAAAGCCAAGCACCGAGCACCAGCAACGCTAGAATGCGAAAGGGCAGCGGGAGGAGGTCGTCGAGTGCCATTCAAGCGGAGAAATGGGACCGGTGATGGTGACGAGGACTATAATCAATCAATGTCAGTGTGGACGACATCTATTGTTTGTTGTTCTTTTGTCCGCGATGGATCGGCGCGTCTGATGTCGCTTTTAATAGGTGACTGATTTGCAGTACCCCTACACGCTATAATGATGATGAGGCAAAACTACAATGACGTACAATGAAGACAGTTCAAAGACAGTGTCTATTCCGATGCGAGACATAAAAGGCATCAGGAGAAGAATCTCGCGAGCCAGAGGAAAGGAGGTACCTTGAAGGGTCAAGACACGTACGTGTAAAGGCAAAGAAAAGAATAGTAGAGAGAAATGAAACATAGTATGGGGATGATGACACCAGGTGTTTTTGGTTGTTGTGGAGGTGAATTAGGGACATATAGCATTGATTTAGGGGCGGGGAATGGGTTGTCTTAACGGTCTTCGGCCCACTCATTCTCTCTCTTGATGGCAGCCTCTTCGTCCGGGTTGAAGTCGTTGACAATGTTGAAAGTTCTTCTAATCTCCTCTGGGGACTTGCCTCTGATCATCTCAGCGACAACCTTGCATCCGGCATCAAGCAATGGTCTCATGTTGAGGTAGTTAGCGGCCAAGATAATCTCATAAAGCATCTCCTGGTCCACGCGGAGGAACTCGCGGTCCCAGTCATCCACTGGGGCCGACTTACGTGTGTCGTCATCTTCATCATCTGGGAAGGCAGTGTCCTTGTGGTGCTCAGCCCACTCGAGTACCTTCTTAAGCACTGAAGCACGCACGTTAGGCACTGGCACCTCGAAGTCGTCGTCATCGGCGCCCAAGTCGGAGAGCATGTTCTTAATGAGCACAGAGCGCTCGGCCACGTTTCTGGCCACGCTGAAGGACTCGCCGTCGGAGGACTTGAGGATAATGTTGGACATGGCGATTACTGTTGCTGCTGTTGCTGTATCTTGTGCTCAAGAGACACCAGGTGGAGGTGGCGACCCTTTGTACCATTTCCTCCAGAACTTCCCCCCGCGAAAATCCGCCAGCCCAAACGCGGCTCTCTCCTTTGGTCTGTGTGCTTCTTCCCCACAATATGCTAGCAGCTAGGTAGAACGGGTCTTCATTTACACTCTACAGTCCATATCCATCAAATACTTGCATTACATCTTATCCAAAGTTCGAGTAAACAGAGGCACTCAGCTCGTCGAGCTCCCCAACGCGGTCCATAGCTCCGACAAACTCGCTACCTGGTTGCTTGAATTCATGCGCCAGCTTGCTGGTGGTGGCCAGCACAACGGCGAGCTTGACGCGGCCTCCAGTGCGGGAACCGGCTTCTCCAACAGCATGGAGAGCCATTCCGAAAGCTGTTGCCACCAGTGAACGTAGCACAATCTGTGACGAGCTCGAAGAGACGTACTCAGCCGTCTCATCCACGAGCACCCGCAAGTTACCAGGGTCCTTCATCAACGTGGATAGCGTTTCCTCATCCAATGTCTGTTGAATGACAAAGTTCTCCAAGTTGCGTGGAGGAAGCACGAGCTCAGATAATGGCAAGTCCTTTTCAATCAATAATTGTGTCTTTTGTAGTAACAATGAGAACTCTTCAACGTCCAACTCGTATCTTGGTGTAATCTCCTCGAAAACCTCCTCCACGGCATGCTTCACCTTCTCTCTGATCTGGATCCATCCACGGTTAAGCAACCACCAACTGAAACTAAGATATGCCTGTTCGTTAACATAGTCAGCATGATCAACCATCTCAATGCCCTTCTTGATACCGTGCTTCTTAGATGCTAGTTGTAAGGCATCCTCCAAGTACTCCCTTCTTGCCAACACGTTCAACTGCAACCTCGTGAATAAGACAAGTAATGCATCACAATACACCAACGTCATCAATCTCGTCAAACTGACAATCTTTAGCTCTGTCCAGAGCTCATTCTTAGATTTTCTTCCATCTAAAACAACACTATTTTCAGCGTTATCATTCGTCACGCTCGACAAATCACTAGTTGTGCTTCCAACCCCACTACTTTCAGTTGTCTTCTTCTCCAATCTTCTCTGTTGTAAAGCCTGTGTGATCTCTTCAACGTTCAATCCATCAAATACAGCACCGTTGAGTGCAGGACACAACGAATATATCGTATAAAGGGCATCCTTCTGTGTTTGTTCGAATCGACGACGAATCTGCTCACGTTGGAATCTCTCCTCAGTTAAACGAAGTTGATACTCTTGGAACTTCTTCTGGATATACCCAAGGGCAAAGTACACCAACGCAATCACACCTGTGCTAAACAAGAAGCGACGACGGTTACGTTGGATGAATTGGCGGATACCAACAAACATCTTGTGGTAATATCTTGTGATAAAACTTGAGGGCGTTATCTACCTTCTCTGACTCACTTGAGTCACTGTTGTTCTGTATAAAGTGGCCTCCCTCACTGGTCTGAGAAGTTACAATGCCGTATTTTGATCCAAAAAACAATCACAGAGCAAATGGAAGTAGGTTTTCTTTAGAGCTCAGCGATGATACGACAGGATGTGTTTTCCTTTTACTAGTGTTGTGTATGAGGGGCAAAGTCGCGCGTCCTCGGTCAAAAATGCTCGCGGGGGAAAACAAGTCTGACGTCGCGATACAAATGAAACTCTGAGTTGTTACACGTGATTGTCACGTGGGTAAGCCTACACCAACTACAAACCATACTACACTTTGTCATCAAGTCATGAATCAATGCATTAAGGACAAGCCCATCTACTACTTCTTTGATACCTTATCCTGTCGACTCTTCTTGTCTTTCTTTTTTGACTTATTTTTGAGCTTATCCCTTATCTCAGCGGCAACACTCTTGTCCCTCACAACCGCCAGATCCTTATCCTTTTCCTCATCTTTCTTCTCATCCTCAAACTTGGTGTGTTTCCCTTTGTTAAAGTTTTCTTCAGAAATGGCCGGCTTGCCACCAAGGACACCTTGTAGGAATCTTTTCGCTACACTCGTGTCAACTTTGACTTCTTCTTTGCCCTCTTCTGCCAACTTTGCACGATTCATATAACTCTTGACACGTTCCAGGTCCTTCATAATTGGATGGTTCGAGGTGTTGACACCTTGAGCTTTCAAATACGCAAAGCACAACGATACGAGAACATATGCGTATCCATTAGAGATTGCGATTTGTTGCAAGGGATCAGACGTCTCATTAATTCGATCTTCAAAAGACGTTGATATCAGGGTGTTGATATCCGGTGATAGCGACCCAACAGAGGAGTCCAAAGATGTCAGAAATTGCTTTATCAGACCTTCGTTCTCCATTCTTTCAGTGTTTGTATGTGGTCTTAGGTATGTCCCCTTTTAAGATAAGTGAGACTAAATGGAGATGAAAGATGCCATGTTTAAAGAGATGCCTAACGTCTGAAAAATTCGCGGTCTATTTTGCATTTTGCGCCAAATCGCGACATTTCTTGGACCGCGCAATTACCGGATACGGGCACACATTTCTCAAGTTTGACATCCTCATGTCAATACAAATGCGTGGTATTGTAGACAAAATTTATACTTAGAAATATCATTAAATATAGTATTTCTCAGTTTGATTAAATTACATCTGGTGGTGGCTCAGTGATAACCCAAAGGCCCTTGTCCGCCACCTAATTGTACCCTCTGTGTTGCCCGAACCAGAAGCTGCATTTCTGTCTCGAGAGTCCGCCAGTGCCCGCGTACAACTCAAAAGATCGTGCTTCAAATGCAGAACGTCCTTCAAACACATCCCGCTCTCTTCAGACTTCACGCTCAAAAACAACCACACCACCATTTTTCCTCATAGTGGCTCATCATGAGTGATACCAAAGACATGTCCACCCCTAACACTGAGTCCTCGCCCGCAGTGTCAGCACTACCCACCCTCGACGTCCAGAACATTGATAACATTGATAGTGTTGAACAGATTGAAGGGATGCAGAAGGAACTCTCATCCAACTACAAGACCCTCGCAAGGGAATTTTCCAAGAGTCGTATTGCGCGTGTCGATGCCTATATCACTAAGATTGAGGAGATGCAACAGAAATTGAGGAGAAACTTGATGACACATGAGGCACACGTTGAGCAAGGTATGCCCATGATGGATGAAGAGACGGGTGCACAGTTGTCAAGTTTGGGCCAGATGAAGCAAAACAAAAGAAGGAAATTTTCCTCTGTCGATACCGGTTTCCAAAGTCCGCCACCAGAGGCTCCACAGTCACCCATCTTGGACCCACTCGAGTTGTTCACGGAGCCATTCGAGCAGCTGTTGGAGCCGTACAGAAAGAATCTCGACGCATTAAAACGCAAGTATGAGTTGAGCTCAGACTTGATTGAGGCCATGTGCTATAAAAACCGCAGCATTGTGTGGAAACAGAGTATCAGGGATAGACAAGAGACCAGGGAACATTTGAGACGAGACACCATTTCGAAGCTTTGGGATTTGGAAAAAGATTATATGAATGTGTCACAACATGAGAAGATGCGTGTCAACGAGCAGCGCTATCGTGCTTCTGTTCGTAAGGTTGGTGAGAAGAGGGCCAAATCTGATATAACACTGATTGCTGATGGTGTGAAGGAGCGTGCTGGACACATTGCTTCCACAGCGGCACATGATGCTGCTACTCTTTATCAAAAGGGAACCCCTCTCACTTCCGCCTCTGAGGAGGAAATTGACAGGGACATTAACATCATACGCAACGGTATTCCCTCGAGTGTTCGTGTTGAGACAATTGAGTCTGGCTATCTATTCAAAGACCCGGCACCGAAGAAGCCTTCAGTTGTTGCTACAACGATGACGGACCTCGTCAATTCTGAGATTGAAGCTAATGGTATTGCCGCCATCCAATTCCAGGTACCGGATCGCTATCCAATGCAAATGCAAAACCAAACTCCCCAATACCCACCACAACCACCTCCACAACAGATGCAGCAAGGTCCATTCCAGTACCCACCATACGGTCAGCAATCGCCGCCATACTATGGGCAGGCACCTTCAATGGGACAGTTCCAACCAATGCAAGGTATGCACCCTCCACCTCCACCACCACCCCCTGCTCCTCCATCGCAGCAGCAACATCAGCAGCAACTACCTCCTAGTGGCTCTTTCAAGAAGCCGTGAAAAAAGAAGTTTGTATAATATTATGAATGTCTAATGTCAATGGTCTACAATTTAGGTGGCTAACAAGTGCCACGTTAATCCCCCGACAAAGAAAGTCCCCAGAGATCGCAAGAAGAGCTGCTCCCAACAATGAAGAGCAAGCTTATTGACACGTGAGAGGATGGCAGCAGTAGCCGATTCGCGAACAAAGAACATCCATACACCTTATCGTCTATTGACACGTGGACCCATGGCAGCCCCAGGTTCAGCTTGGTGATGCGTTTGAGTCGCGCTCTTGATTTGCCACTTTAAAGCTGTAATTCTCCCCACACGCCACACGCTACTCGCTAGAGGGGTACTCTATATTGTCTTGGTAACATTCCGCTTGAAATCTTGACAGAATGAGTGACAATGCAGTAACTTTTATGGCCATCACGGGCTGTGAGGACTCCGCAATGGCGGAAAACTTCCTTGAGATGGCTGGTAGCGACCTTGAGACAGCCATCTCTCTTTACTACGAGCATGGGCCAAACCTAGGAGGCGGTGCCAACAACGACAACAGCCGTGCTCAAAACAACCAAACCACCGAAGAAGATGACATTGCCATGGCTGAACGATTGCAACAAGAGGCATATCAAGCTCAAGAGCCGCGTGCTGCTGACGCTGCTACTCATGAACGTCTCGTTGGTGATGTCTTCCCCGGTACGTGGGGTGGAATCGGCGGCTCGTTTAATCCATTGCATAACACTGAAGATTTGATTTATGGCAGACAACAGAGAGGAATCTTCAATCAAAGAGATGATATGTTTGCAAGCTTGTCAGGGAGTGATGATGAGACGGGAGATGAATTTGCTGGAATGACAGAGGGACAAAGGAAGTTGGCCCTACTTTTCAGACCACCATTTGATATAATGGAGAAGGTGGATCTCGAGACAGCTAAACGTAAGGCCAACCTCACGAAGAAGTGGGTACTCGTTAACATCCAGGACTCGGGTGACTTCCAATGTCAAACATTGAACAGAGATTTCTGGAAGAGCTCAACAGTGAAAGAGCTCGTAAGAGAACATTTTGTGTTTGTTCAGTATCAAAAGGATTCCATGTCGGGAACTGAATACATGAACTTCTATCCCTTTGAAAAATTCCCACACATTGCCATCATTGATCCAATCACTGGTGAAAGAACCAAACAATGGGAAGGTGTTCCAAAAGTATCCAAGTGGTGTGATGAAGTTTACGATTTCTTGAATAATTTCTCCGTTGACCCTAGCGCTGCAAATCCAGTTGTCGAGCATAGGCCTCATGTTGATCCAAATTCATTATCAGAGGAAAAACAGCTTGAATATGCCATTAAACAATCCCTCGGAAAGACAGCTGAAGATGCTGTTAATCTAGATTCAGATGAGGATGTCGACAATGATGACGACGACGATGATGATGATGATGTCGATGATGATGATGATGATGATGACTCCCTGGAGATCCTCGAGACGGGTGACTCTTCGGGTCCGATTGTCATCGATGATGCTGATGAGAAGGCTTTCTCAGCGCCACCAAAAAAGCTCACTGAGGAGCAAATAATCGCCTCCATCAAGCCAGTCGAACATCCAGAACCAACGAATGCCACCACAACAAGGATTCAGATTAGACTAGGAGATGGTACTCGTGTTGTCCGCAAGTTTGACTCCGAATCACCGGTTCGCGTTATCTACGAAGCCGTCAAGCATCAGTTTGCCGACAAAGTCGGCTCCAAACTCTTCACACTGGCATCACAGAGAGAGAACCTCATTGACAAACTCAATTTGACCATATCTGACGCTGGTTTGAAGAACGCTTCGATATTGATGGATATTCAAGAACCAGAAGACGACGAGTAAACTAGCTAATGAATAAAGGCTTTGCATAGTGCTGCTACCTGTACGTGAGAATAGTAGCAAAAAGCAGACGAACATAATGAATTAGAATAACGTAACAACAGCTCATTCTCTACTGTGAAAGCTTGATCTAGTCAACACCCACATCTATCTCATCTGATACACCATTCCCATTCTCAGAAGCAACATCTTTATTCACCTGATCCACCTTCTCAGTGAGTTCTGGCTCCGGTGTAGTGCCATCTGGAGTGGTGCTATCAGATTCCTTGGATTGCTTTTCTAGAGCTTTTTTTGTGCCAATCAACTTCTGCAGTTCAGCTTCAATATCAGTATCATCCAAATACTGGTTGAATGTATCCAAGATTTTTAAGAAGATCTCATTATTAGCCTGATCCAATTCGTAGAAATGCAAGTACACCTTAGAGATAAGCTGGAAAATCTCCAGTTTGGCAATACCCTCATTCAGCAGTGGGAGAAGACCGAACTCAAAAATACCTTGAGCAGTGACATCCTCGCCTGTCTTGATCTGCAATATTGTATTCTCAAGAGCACCAAGAGCATATGAACGGATCTGCTGACATGGGTTTAAACACTGGTGGGCCAATGCTTGAATGAGAGCATATGTCTCCTCCTTAGTGAATGTACGATCAAGTTCAAGCAGGTTACCAGTGAACTTGATAGACCTGAGAGAAGTATGAACAATATCTTGGTAAGGATTCTCCTTGGTCACCTTGTGACCGGTTTTGATCAGCATGTCATATTCTTGCTCCCATTGAGCACCAATGGATCCAACAGCTGATATCTCGTCAAGAAGACCAAGCAACCACATGAAGTTGGTATTGTTGATTGAGCGACTGGTAGGCACCTTTTCGGCAAAAAGGAGAACAGAGTTCGTGTAGTCTGTGATAGACGCAATCTGTCTCAAAAGTCTCCAATACACCTCGGCGTTTAACACTGTATCTGCAGACCAGCATCCATCATTGACCAAGGTCGTCAAGTGAGTTAAGATCTGTGGTGTCTTCTTCTCGAGAATCTCTCGGTCAAAAGAAGCAAGTTCCTCCAAAGATGTTACCAATAACTCCTCATTGACAGCAGCACCGTGACGGAAGAGGATTAGCTTGTATGTGGACAACCTGAAAATGAAGTCTGGCTTTATCTTGAGAGAGTCCTTGTTCTTGATAGTGTCGTTAATCTTCTCAATCAATTCGAGTCTCGAGTGCGAGGTAGGATCGTTGATGATGATCAGGTTCACGCAAGTCTCCACCACAAACAAGAGTTGGGTTTCAAAATACTTCTCTGTGGTTTGGTTGCGCTCTGTTGGGTAGTATTCCAAAAACAATGGCACAAGTTTGACTCCACTCTGTCCAAGAGCCTTAACGTCATCCAATAGGGAAGCAATGTTTGCAGATTTGATACAGTCCAAAGCAGAAAGTGTTAGGTTGACGTCGTCGTCTGAAGGCTCGTCATCACCCTTTAGGTAGGAAGCAAAAGTGGAGAACAACCCTTTGGTTGCTTGTGATCTCGTCAAGGTTACCTCCGGCTTGATTCTAGGAATTCTGTGGAGGTGGTTCTGCTTTTGGAAGTCAGCAAAAATGTCTGGCTCAATCATGCCGTTCTCCAACAGTGTGAAAATAATCTTGATGACAGGAGGCCAGCTCTCAGTAAGGTAAAGCATGTTTTGTTTCACAATTCTGAACAATACAACAACGGATAACTGGCCCTTGAATGTCTGGCCAAATCGAACAGAATAGTCACTTACATCAATGGTTTCGCCGCCTTCAACCTTAATTCTGGTCAACTTCAACGGTGTAGTCACCGATGGATCCACAGTCGAACTCTGTTGAATATCAGTCAAGCGTGTGAAATCACAGAGCTTCTTGGTGATCATATCTGTCTGGTCATGAAGTGAGAAAAAGGAAGTGATCCTAGCAATGTGATCAACCGTAGAGAGTATACGCGTAGTGAGACCGTCATCTGAAGACCATGAAAAGATTTCGAGAACAGTGTCAACTATTGGTGTGAATGATGCTTGGAAGATGTAACTCTCTAACTGCAACACCGTCTTCTCGTTGAACTCGTATGGATTGTGGTAATCTGTCACAAGCGAAGCATTGGCAGCCATCATGTTGTTCCAAGTATCGCCGAACCATTGAGAAGATCCATGGTGCTCCTCTGGCATGACAATTTCTTTCTCAGCAATAGAGTTGAAGATTTTTTGAAGGTACCAGTCTGGGTAGTTCTTTCCATTGTATGTGCCGGAAACGTTTCTTTTGTAGCTTTCAAAGGTCATGTGGTCCTTGACGTTCATGTTGTACAGATCTGTGTTCAACATGATAATGGAGTAAGACAAGACAAACACGGAGTCAGCATCTGGTTCAACGGCATCCTCTTCTTCAACTAGTACAGCATCTGTTGACTCAGCACTCACCTTCTTTGTAACGACGTCGTCAACAGCTTTGGGTGTAGCCTCTTCCTTGGCACCCTCTTGCTTACCTTGATAACCCTGGCATTCAACGTACCAAGCAGAAAAAGTCTCAACGATTCTCTCAATTTGTTGAGATTCACCTGGAAGTCGGAACGTCTTCAAGAGAACTCGAAGTGCTTCATCAACTCTGAGACCCTTGAACTCAAACAAGTTCATAAACTCGGTCAACAAGTCCTTGTTTGTTGGCTTAGCCAGGTACTCACCGAGAATCTTCTTATTCAAACGACTAGACTTCTCGAAGAAGAAGCGAGCAAGTTCCTTTGTGTCATCCAACGACTTGATGAATCCTCTTTTTTGCAATTCCTTAAGGCCATCCTTTGGCTTGTTGTTGAAAACATTTGTGGCGGCAATGAACTCTCTTTTCTGCTCTTTTGTGGAGATGAGCTCACATACTTCGGTGTTGGTAACAGCTGGTGACTTCTCAACATGCTCGTACAAATGATTGATGAATGTGAGAACACCTTCCAAGCACGTGGCAGGGACGCTTTCGGAAATTACCCGAGAGTTCTCAGGCAACGATAGCTTAGCCAAGAATTCGATGAACTGAACAGTGAGATCCTGTCTGTGGAAGTTACAGTCGTAGTTGGAGAAGAGGTCAACGAACAGAGTTGGGGATCTGGTCCAAAGGATCGAAAGCTCATCGATCATGAGCTCTTTCGCTGAAGGTGACTTGATGTTGGTGTCAACTGGTGTAGATTTGCCCGATTTGCTGCTGGTGTTCTTCTTCTCGGGAGGTGGGAGGATGCATGTCATAATGGTGGTAAGGGCAAGCTCAACCTGAGCAGGCAATTGATCGCCCAGTGTGAGCATGAGTGTAGTGAAGAGCTGCATAGCAGCCTGGAGGACAGGAATAGAATTAACAGTCTGGATGATCTGGAGTGTGTGCTTGAAGATAGGATCAGCAATGAGGTTCAAAAGAGTTGGAAACTTGGAGAACCTATCCGCACTCATTTCAGCTGCAGTTGCGATCAAGCTGAGTGCAAAGACCTTGGTAGACTCAGTGTGCCTGAACTGGTTCTCCGGTGCAATCATGGAAATCAAGATACCCAAGAACTGCTTGATGGCGGGGAGACCAAATGGCTTGTCATCATTCGGAACCTCAAAAGACTTTTTCGGTACATTATCTTCTCCCGATGCACCAATCGTCTCCACAAGTTGGTCCCTGGCATAATCGTGTGTCTCTTCTATCACAAGCTCGTTATTTTCAGGTTCGATGTCGTCCAATCTCTTAAATATCTTAATGGTAATTCTGTAGACTGATAGTTCTGCTGCTCTGCGAAGAACCTCACTTCTTCTTTTGTTGCATGCGAGAGATAGAGATGTCTGTACTACCTCATAAATCACATCATCTGATAACATATCACCCAAATCAGAGTCAATCATGGACTCAAGCAACTTCAACACTTTCAGAAGCACGGAGTCATCAGATGTCTGCTCAGATGCCTCGAAACGGCAGTGAGTGAGCGAATGCATAATGTGGTTGAGCGTGAATGAAAGGTTTTTGGAGTCCTTCGATATTATCTTGTAGCTTATGAACTTTGTGAGGGAATCCAATGCGAGAGAAGTGATATTACCGGATGTAGAGCTAGACTTAATTACAAGGAGAAATGGCTGCAGGAGAGTAAGCGAGTCAATATCCGACAAGTTTGTGCGATTGTTGAGCATCTGCCTGAGCTGTATGAAGCCGGAGAGTAATGGATCATTGCTTTGTGAGCTCCCATGATTGTTGGAATTACCACTCAGACCATACTTCTTGAGATCGTTGTTATCGTTGAAGATATCACTGGCGCCACCACCTAAGATAGCGGCAACACCGGACTGTGAGTACTTCGAAAGCTTCCTCATGGAAGAAGATATGAGAATACATTCCTTAACAACCACGGTAACGGGATTGAGGGCTATAGCCCCTCTGATCGGCTGACGTGCCATTATACCTGGTGTGCAAGAGATTGTGTCCTTCGGGATAGTAGGGCGAATTGATGGCCGTGGCGCTTTCTAAGTGTACAGATCGACGGGCCTGCACCTGATTGTAATTGATCAAATCGGTCTTGGGTAGTATATCGGGTACTCTTGCTGTCAAGGTTCAACGTAAGCCAACTCATAGGTTTCGGTGGAGATGCTGTCGCGTTGTTGTTTTCTGCGCCAACGCGCCCACAATTTGAGGTGTCCGGGTGTCCTACCTGATATGTGCACGTGACATGCATGCATTGATGAGCGTTCTGCTAAATGTGTCTCCTTTGTTTAAGATGAATGCTTGATCATTCAATTAAAGGATGGTCTATCTAGTCTCTAGTTGTTCAGTTGTATTGCTTTCATCGCACTGCTGCTCCAGCTCAGTCGTCTGAGCCGGCTGACCCTGCTGCACAAACATTGATTGGTTCGACGTCTTCATCTTTCTGGCCCTCTTGATACAGCCCCTGACAAACCTCTTTAAAACCTCTGTTCTGAAGATATTGTGAGCCGTCAAAAGATCACTCATCTCGCCCTTATTCATATTCTCTAGTATCCCTTTGACAAGATCCCGGTTCTTTTGTTCTTCTCCTTTCATAACAGCTTGAATTGATGACCAAGCAAACTCTATCTGCTTTGGCGTTGAAGGGGTCTTTCTCCACTTTGCAAACTTTGTCAAGTCAACATACGCACTGGCTTCGGAAAGATCCATAACTCTTTTAGCAAAAGACAGGGCTTTACGGATGTCGTCGGTCACCTCCATGACAAGAGATGCCCTGTAACGCTTTTGGTAACGATTGAATGGGTAGTTCCGTTTGTCCTTGAATTGCGCCCTCTCTTCGTACAACGACAGCGTGTAAAGCTTTGATTTGATGTTCAAAGCTGGCTTTTTGCTCGTGTAGATGTGTGATGCATCGACATCCTTCCAGAAGTCCTTACTGATACCGTCTGGGTGAATCTGCAGCCTTAAGTGAGCAGCTCTATGCTTTTTGGGAACAGGGAGAACCCAAACATTCTCTGGAATACCGTTAACCCACGCATGAACTGCACTCTTTATGAAGAAGCGATTAATGGATTTGTACCTTTTCAGTGCCTCCTCATTCACCTCCATATGTCGAACAAAAGCGGCAAAGTTCTCAAAGGTTGAAAGCTCAATAGATTTGAATGTTTCCAGATTAATTTCAGTCTCGACATTGGGGTCTTTCAGACCTTCTCGCAACCTCTGCTTAACGGCCATGGCCATAGTTTCAGCCATCTTCTTCTCCGCCTCCTGTTTTGCTCTCTCTTTCTCCTCCTTGTCACGAAGTTCAACCTCCAGCTGTTTCTTGCGATATTCCATTTCTTCTAACGTCAAGCCATCTAGCTCTAAGGAGCTTGGAAGGCCCCTCAAAGTCGGTGTGGAAACAACATCTACACCATTGACACCAACGAAGTCAATGATATGGCAAAAATCTTTTGAGTCATGAAGACGGAGACCACGGCCGATCATCTGAATGAGAAGAGTTTGAGATTTCGTTGGTCTGACAAGAAGGAGACAGTCAATGTTTGGCATATCGGTACCCTCAGTAAATATACCACAGTTCATCAGCACCGGTATTTTACCATCCTTAAAATCCTTCACTATGCGATCTCTATCAAGCTTCTTGCTCTTGGATGTGACAGACTCTGCATGGATGCCATTGGCATTGAAAAGGGCACATAAATCAGTCACATGTTCAATGTTAATACCGAATAGCAGCGTCGATTTTATTTTATGATTCTCCTGAAAGTGTCGGAAGGTGTGGAGAACGAGCTCGTTATTGGTTGGTGTGTTCATCACAGCTGAGAGTGATCTCATGACGAACTCTCCATTCTTGGATTTAACTTTGGACATGTCCGCATTCTCAAGTTTCACCGTAGTAAACTTTGCATCTGAAAGATGCTTGTTTAGGATCATTTTATCAAGATCCAAATGGAAAACAATCTCGTCAAACACGGAGTCCAATGACTTCTTATCCTCACGGCGGATGGTGGCAGAAAATCCCACCAATGCAACATCTGATGTTGGTGTAATATTGAAGTAGTCGAAAACATGAATGTAGGAGTCTGCCGCTGCATGATGAGCCTCATCAACGATCAACAACTTGAAATCCTTAGGGTCAAACTTGTTCAGTCTTCCTCTAATCAAAGTCTGCACTGAAGCGACAACGACGTCGGCCGTATCTGGATCAGCCCAGTGATCACCCATCTCAACCTGCACATTCATTTGTGGGTTCATCCTCTTGCATGTTGTAGCAGCTTGAAAGGCCAGCTCCTTTCTGTGGACGAGAATCAAAGTCTTCTGGCCATGCTCATTCCGCGGTTGGACCTTGTCTATAAGACTGGAGAATATAACTGTCTTTCCACCTCCAGTTGGCAGACTAACAGCAATTCGACGTTTGTTCTCCTCCAACGCTTCCAGGCAGTTAGATATACAGTCTTGCTGGTACGGTCGTAGCTTCAAGTTCATTTGTTGAGTGGCAAGATGTCTTCGTGGAGATGCAAGGTGGGAAACCAGGCATAAAGAGGGCATGAACCTCTCAGGCCTTGTCAAAGGTAGTAAGCGACGGCAAAGGATGAGGTTCCTCGATAGCATAATCAGCATTGATTAATGATCGATATCGTCCGGAATATTACCAGCACGATGATCCGATACTCCAACTAAGCCTGTGAGGTTGTCAGTTGCACAAACTGGATTGGTTTTGATCGATCCCGATCATGATGCGCGGTCTGTATCTCGCAAGTTACATACAGCGCTTCTCAGTACAGATCTAGAGCACTTGAATGGGAAAGTCATGCATCAGGTCCAATCGTTCTGACCACCATCCTATATGCTAGCACTAGTGAATGATGTTTCACAACGCTCAAGCCTAAGCGAAGGTGATAGAACAAAAATCAAGCTGGCTTCGTCACTAGTCTCTCAAGCGGCCGTTTAAAATCTAGCAAATATATACACAGACCATGAAATAAAACTCACGTGGGGTGATGTTAACTGAGTAAAACATATATATCATAATTGTACAATGAGCTTTGAAAAAGCAAAAAAAATAAATGGAATATAATGATAACCGTGAGGTTCGAACTCACGCCTCCGAAGAGACCAGGACCTTAACCTGGCGCCTTAGACCACTCGGCCAGGTTACCATGTTTCCAACAGAAAAATCATACCATTTAATAGATCGTACACGTCAAACTTGGGGTTAAATCTCTTTACCTTAGATCTGGATAAATATAATTGAGCATATTTCTCAATACTTAATTCCTCAAGCCTTCAACAAGTCTCCTAGGCATAATTCACCCCTGTTCTATGGTCCATAAAATGCCATGTACTAAATGCAACACAGCTGACTCCGACATAATTTAATAGTTCCGACTCTACTGTAAGGTAACATATGACTTCCTTGTTCTACGCTCACCCACGTCGTTGTCCCCACACGTCAAAAAGACACCCCCTATTAGCACTGCGATCGTGGAGTCATAAGCTTCAGCTCATGACACAATGTCTAACTAGTCTACAACACCTTTTACAAGGAAGCTCATTGGATTCAACCACTGAACAAAGCACTCATTTAAACAGTTTAGCAAGAGAGACCTGTCCCTCGTCGTTTTTGTTCAGCACCTTTGCCACTGCAAGCTCGAAGTCTTCTTGTGTGACGTGGATTCTTCTTTCTCTCAATGCGTACATACCAGCCTCAGTGCATACACCCTTCACATCGGCACCAGAACAACCATTCATCTTTTCTGCAACTTTTCTCAAGTTGATACCTCTGGTCAAGTTCATTGCTCTGGAGTGAATCTTCAAGATTTCGGTTCTTGCAGCAACGGTCGGAGCCGGGAACTCGATCTTTCTGTCAATTCTTCCCGGTCTCAAAAGAGCAGGATCGAGAATATCCAATCTATTTGTAGCCATAATGATCTTGATATCCTTGGAGTTCTCAAAACCATCCAACTGGTTCAACAATTCCAACATCGTTCTTTGAACTTCGGAGTCACCACCACTGGACCCTTCAACACGAGAAGATCCAATAGAATCAATCTCATCCATGAAGATAATAGATGGTGCATGCTCTCTAGCCATAACGAACAGCTCCCTAACCATTCTAGAACCTTCACCAATGTACTTCTGCACCAATTCCGATCCAGAAACTCTAATGAACTTACACTCCGTGTGATGCGCCACTGCTCTGGCAAGCAAAGTTTTACCCGTACCTGGGGGACCGTACAAGATGACACCCTTCGGCTGAGCAATACCCAGACTCTCGAAAAGTTCAGGATGTTTCACAGGTAGCTCAATGACCTCCTTGATTTCTTTGATTTGCTTGGTCAAACCACCAACCATATCGTACGTGGAATCTGGAACCTTCTCAACCATCATTAAACTAACGAGAGGATCGATCTTGTTCGGAAGAATCTTATGCAAATTGTAGTTGTCGGACTTAAGGCAGACTCTGAGTGATGGTTTAATGTCCTTAATATCAATCTCAGGTGCAAGTTCCACAATGTATTTGCCCTCCGGGTGGATCTTGACGAGCACCTTCTTCTTACTGAGTGCCTTGACGACTTCACCGACATAGGAGCCTGGCTCCTGCAAAAGCTTAAGCTCATCCTTGAGGAGTCTCACTTTGGAGTTCAAGGAGTTTCTCTGTGCCTCGAGACGACGAAGGTTTTGTGTCTTTGCATTAATCTGGATCTCTGTGTCTTGAATACGCTGTTCAAAGAACTGAGGGGCGAGTGTTAGTAACATGTTTTGAGGAAGACAGCATGCCAATTGGGGCTGCAATTCGCAAGCCCCGAAACCATAGACACTTACTGGTTTGATACCTGCCTCATGGGCAACGACGGAAGCCATTTTATGACGATTTTTGTGGCCTTCAGGAATGTGGTTGTGAGGGAGTTGACGGTGGCGTTGCTGGTGGTGTTTTCAATTTTGGCCAGTCGCGCGAGACGATCGCGCAGAGCAGCGAAGTGGTGAAAGCTTGAGGACGAAGTGTTCACCTAAAACCGTTGAGAGTTGGTAGTCGCATTGAGACTGACGCTTTCTTATTACCGAATTGGTTTATCCGAATCACATAACGACTTTTTTCAGTGGAGAAATACCCTAAGAAGGAGCGGAAAGACTTCAAGACGACTCTAATTTAGCAGTAGGTCCACCCACAGTCGTCGCATAGCCAGGGCCCTAAGATCTGTCCCCACCTCGTTCCACAGATTTCACTCTCAACAGCTCTTATACAGAATGAGGCTTATATCACTTCTATTGGCGCTTGGTTACTCCTCATTGGCCATGGCTTTTACTGAGCTATGCAGATGTCAATGCGGGGAAGACTACGTTATCACAACACTACAGGACAGTTCATCGTGTTCATCATGTACCCAACAGTATTGCTATGACTTAAAACTGGCCGAATGCTCAGGCTCCAGCGTGGATGAGTACCAGGTGATGTGTTTCCATAGAGAGTCGAGGAAAGATATGGCGATAGTTTACGGATTCTTGATTTTAACCATTGGTCTCCTATTGTACGCGGCCTTTGGAGAGTCACTTCGCCGGGTCAAAAAGCCGTGGCTACGAACGCAGACAGAAGTTGAGTGACTTCAAGTGGAACTTAGCTCAATATTTAATGAACATAGTTTAATCAGATTGTAGATATGGACTAGTCCATCACAATTCATAACACAATAACTCCACTCCCAATTCCGTGCTCAAATCTACGCTAATGTATATGTTCTATTTCAGCTGACCGCGCCTCCATCCTCGTATGATCTCGTCATTTTTTTGCTCCTTACAGGCGCCTAGGCAGAAAAAGACCAGCGTAATTTTCAGACCCGGCCACCGTATGGGGGCCATGAGGGCTCTTGCAGTGAAAAAAAAGCGTCGACAGAAAAAAAAAAAGTGGGACAGAACAAGGAATTCATAGCTCTTCTCTTTCAGACCACAGTCTACGACAGGATAAAGAAAGGGCATAGACTACTCAGTTTTTTGCTCCCATTTTCCTTACCAGCAAGCACAACACCACTGTCCCGCTTGCCTGCTAGCGTCGCCCATATTCATCAGGCACATCCCACAGCAAACGCGCTTCAGGACGTGAGAAGATATCGCAGACGCCTCACGGCATCCCCTCACCACCACCAGCTCCCATTACACGAGACTCTGTTCTCTGACTGGTTATCACCAACTTCGATACCGCCACTGCCATCCTTCCGTATTGGATCATCAACCCCAAAAGCTCGTTTCCACGGCATACCCACTACGCACCATGTCCCAGATCAATCCCAACACTGGTGCCTCCAACCCTGCCGCCACTGGTAACTCGCCAGCTGGTTCTGCTCCTCAAGGAAACGGCTCTGGTAATCATTACCAGAGAAAGAATGTAAGCCACAGAGCGCCACACAACTACAACCTTAACACTCCGCAGAATATGTACGTGCCAACCGATGGCTACATGGGCTACGGTGCTTCTCCCTACCAGCCTACATATTTCCAGGGTCAGCAGGGCTATTACATGCAGCACTACAGTCAGGCCGCTCCTATGTACAGATCGGACTACGGCCAGCATGCCATTAATGTGACAACAGCTACAGGTGAGAAGGTTGATCTTACCCCTAAGGGTGCCGCTGCCTCCCTCAACAGATCAAGTGCCTCTTCGACTCCAAAGGCAACACCTGCTCAGCTTGGCCACCAGAGAACGCCTAGTCTCACTACTTCCCCAGCTCCACAGCAAGACGAGAAGGCAAGACAAATGAAGGAGGATTTCCTTAAGAAGGTTCGTGAAAGGGCTGCCAAGGCTAAGGCCGCCGCCTCCACACCAGAGACGAAACCAGCCGAGAAGGCTGATACTACACCAGCTGCTTCTCCAGCTACTGCCACACCAGCTACTGCCACATCAGCTTCTACCACACCAGCTTCTACCACACCAGCTTCTACCACACCAGCCCCGGCTACCTCAGCCCCTGTCACAGAAGAGAAGGCTGCTCCGGCTGCTACACCTGTTGTCGAAAAGGAGCAAGCTATCAGACAGTTCAAGGAGTCTATCGCTTCGAAGGCTTCTAGTGAGCAGACACCGGAGATCACTAAATCCGAGACCGAAGCTCCAGCTGACAAGAAGGCTGATGCAACCGAGACCGAAGCTCCAGCTGAGAAGAAGGCCGATGTGACCGAGAAGGCCCAAGAGACTGACATCAAGTCCTCTACCGAGGCTCCGGTTGAGGCCACACCAGCTGAAGAGAACGAGGCACCAGCTGCAGCTGAAGAGACTAAAGCATCAGAAACAGTTGAGGAGGCCAGTACTGCTCAGCCTCTTGAGCAGAGCAAGGAGACTCCAGCTACAGAAGAGAAGCCAGTTGATGAGGCTGCTTCCACTGCCACTAAGGAGGTTCCATCTGATGAAACCAAGGGCGCTGAGGTCGCCGAGGAGAAGAAGACAGAGAATGCCGACTTGTTCACCGTGTCTAAGTTCCTTTCTTCTCTTCAGACTGCTAAAGCCATCGAGGATCCATTCACCTTTACATATCCAGAGGGATTCCAGGCCCCTCACGAGGGTCTTCAGGCTAAGGGACCAAAATTCAGATATGACCCACCTTTCTTGCTCAGTCTCCAGGAAAAGTGCAAATTCCCTACCGATGAAGACTTCAAGGAGAAGACCAAGTTTATTGTCGTGTCTAATCGTGGCGACAGATCAGGTTCTTCCAGAAACTTCAAGTTTGGTCAAGGTGGTGGTCTCTCAGGCTCTCAGGGCTTCTCAAAGTCTTCTTCTAATATGAGAAAACAATTCGGCGATCCTAACTCAAGATCCAACTCTAGAACCAGTTCCAAGAGAAGAGGTCCATCCGGTAGAGGTGACAGAAAGTCCAACAGAAACAGAGACCGTGATGACAGAGAAAGAGAGCCGGAAATTCCACTTGAGCCAGTGAAACCATTGGAGAAATCTGCCAACAGATGGGTTCCAAAGTCTAGAGCCAACAAGACCACTGATGAGGAAAGAAAGACTGCTCCAGATGGCACACCTTTGCTCACCGCCGAGGAAGCTGCTACCAAGACCAGATCCTTGTTGAACAAGCTGACATTGGAGTACTTCGAGGCCATTACAGACAAGATTCTTGAAATTGCCAACCAGTCCAAGTATGAGGAGAACTGTGAGACATTGAAGGTTGTTCTCAACACTACATTTGACAAGGCCACTGACGAGCCTCATTGGTCCAACATGTATGCTCAGTTCACAGCTAAGATGTGTAAGGTGATTGATCCGGAGGTGACAAGCTCAGATCTCAAGGACAGAGACGGAAACCCACTCAAGGGTGGTGCAATTGTCCGTAGGCTCTTGTTGTCCAAGTGTCAGGTTGAATACGAGAAGGGCTGGTCGGATAAGCTCCCAACCAACGAGGATGGCTCACCATTGGAGCCAGAGATGATGACTGACGAGTACTACAAAGCTGCTGCTGCCAAGAGAAGAGGTTTGGGTTTGGTGAGATTCATCGGCCACTTGTATGTCTTGGGTCTCTTGTCCGAGGCTATCATCATGGTCTGTTTGGCCAAACTTTCTGACAACGTTGAGGATCCATCTGAGGATACCGTGGAGAACTTGGTCCAGCTCATCACTACCGTTGGTGAGAAGCTCGACAGTACACCACAATCTAGAAGCAAGTTTGATCTTTTGTTCCAAAGAGTCCAAGCACTCTCCGAGGCCAAGATTCCTTCCAGATTGCAGTTCTCTGTCATGGACTTGTTAGACCTCAGAAAGGCCCAATGGAAGGGCAAGGATGCTGATAAGGGTCCAAAGACCATCCAACAGATTCACGAGGAGGAGAAGAAGAAGCATTCTGAGGAACAGAAGAACAACGACCGCAGAAGAAGCAACAGAGGCGACTCCAGAGCTAATTCATCAAAGGCCGGCTGGGGTGCTAGTCGTGTTTCCAACTCAGACATGAGAAGAATGGGTCAGGTCAACACATCGGCTTCTTCTTCTAACCTTGGTCCCATGAACAACTTCAGTAAGTCCAGATCATTGAGAGGTAAATCATCCTCCACGAACTCTGCATCTTCTCCATCTCAGGCACCAGTTGAGTCAAGAGAAAATTCCAAGAGACCAGCCAACAGTTACGCTGCCTTGTTGGGTGGTGATGATGACGAGGAGGAAGAGACTAATGAAACACACGAAGATGAACAAAATGAGGATGAAGAGCAGCAGGAGAATGAAGGCGAAGATGCTACTGAAGTTGTTGTCGATGACGAGAAGGAGAAGGAGGATGATGAGACCAACTGAGCTAGAGAAATGGTCATGTTCAAAAATTTCATTGATGCGTATTAACTATGTACATTTTAATGGATCACAAATGGATCACATGCAGATGAACCCGCCCAATGTAGTGTTAAATCAATGCTCCTTGGTCAGAGACAAGAGCTCAATTGGTTCTACCTTGGTCTCTGGAGAGTATGAGATTATCGTAGTTGTTGGCTCGACATCGTCTCTATGAGACCCTGTCGAAGTATACGTGCTCAAGACATTGCGATACTCCTTGGAATCTCTGACTAGACTCCAACAAGCCTTGATATTTTTACTATTAAATGGGACTCTGGGTTTCCTTAGAGCTGTAGCATCAGTCTGCTCCCTTTGAGTATCAGATGAGGGGTCAAGAGAGGGAGTGGTTTTCTTGGTTAGAGGGAATTCTGTGATGCTCGTTGTGGCGTCAGCAAAAGCTTCAGTAATACCCTTTCTCAATCGAAGCGACTGGAAATCATCGCCAACAACAAGCCCCTCGCCTGATTTTGCGCCCCAGAAGAGCTCATCAGCTTCCTGAAGACGGATCTGTGCCTTGATGGCTTCCCTGTGACCGTGCTTTAGCTCAAGTAGTGCCTCATGGAACGCTAGAAGGATAAGCAGCACGATTGATAAGGGAACAGACACGATTCTTTCAAGTATACGTGTAAGATACGCTGTCCATTGTCTGGTATGAAAGACGACGGTTATTGCAAGGACGTTACCGAACAAGATCACACAAAGGAGAGCGTGCACGGGACCAGATTTGGATTGGTGTGCACTCATTGCGGTTAGCTCATCAGGCGTAACGCATCATGAGAGAAGCTGAAGCATTGCAAAATAGTACTTCCATTGTCTCTTCGTCCAGTTTTCCACGTTGTCACAAAGTGTCGATGTTGAATGAGTAGGTGGCGCTCGGTTTCCGGCTTTATCACGAACTAAACTCAGGCGGTGAAAAATAAGAGTTGTTCCCTCTGCAGCTTTCCACAGCGAACTTCCGCAGCATCAATCAGCTGTCCAAGCACAGAAGAACTATACAAGGCTCAATGAGGTCTGTTTTCGTAACTACTGGTGCTACGGTTACATTTGAGAGACTCGTGAAGCTTTCCTTGGACCCGAAAGTTCTCGATCTTTTATCTCTGCAAGGCTATAACAAGGTCATCGTCCAATACGGAAAGTCAGCAAGGGCCAAGGAATTGTTCGAAGACAGCATCAAGAATCTGAATGCCAGCTATCAGGGAGAGGAATGTCTCTACAAAAACATCATCATTGAGGGCATTCCTTTCACTGCCGATGTTGACAGTGTGATATCAGGCGCTGACCTCGTTCTTTCTCATGCTGGAACAGGATCAATTCTTGACACTCTACGCCTCAAGAAGAAACTGGTCGTTGTAATTAATGACCAGCTCATGGACAACCACCAAGAAGAAGTTGCAAATTCCATGATGGCCGGATCGCATCTCATTAAGTCCGAACCATCACTCGAGAAACTATTAGAAGCACTTACTCTTACAGAGACGCATGACTTTACTCCACTTCCCACGCCAAAACCAAATATGATAGAAGAGATTCTACAAGAGCTCTAGTTTCATACTTCGAAACATTTTTTTTTTCATCATATCGTCAGTCGTTACTTTACAGCTGGTCATTCACAAACATCTTCCACAATGCCTTGTGGTCTTCAGCATACTTGTGCAATGATAGCGAGGTGGCCTCATCGCATGGTCTTTCTTGGATCTCATCGGCCAATGGATCGTAATCTAACCGCAGCAACCCAGAATCAAGTGTGTCATAGAGATTTGGAGCATTCAGCTGTGTTGTGTTCAGCGATGTGTCTTTGTCAACATTAAACGAATATGCTGGGTGACTATGCCCAGCGCTAGTGCCCAGTCTGTCTGTGGGTGCAATCTGTGGATAATGTCTCTGCTGCAACACAGTGCTTTTAAATTCGTTGACGAACTCTTCGTTGACATTGAGCTTTCGGGACTTGAATCTGTTGACAGCATGAGCATCTGGGAAGTGGTTGTCAATCTTCATATACTTACCGAACATGTCCGATCTTCTGCTGAAAAAAGCGAGTAATCTGTATGCGTAGTTGGCATAGTATATCAACTCATCGGAGACTATACCACCATAAATATCCTGTCTGGTAAACGGGTAAATCGATGTTGGGCCAATGAATCGGAATTTTGTCACGTATCGGGTCTCTGGGAAAATGTTATCAAGAACGCGGGCAATCATGAAGTAATAGAGATAGATCACTCTGTGCACAGGACCATTTGTGAGGGGAATACAGAATGCTTCACTTGGAATGGTCATATTGAATTTGTGGTAGATGGTGTAGAGAGTCTTGGCTGAGTACGCCGTAACCTTTTCGGGATTGAAATGGGAATCCAAAAACTCTGAACTGAGAGTCTCCTCAAAAAAGGCAATTAACTGCTCGAAATTATGGATAAAGTATTCATCGTCTGTCTCATCCACAAGTTTACTCATCTCTTTCAACGTCAAAAGAATCTCATTGAGAATACGCGGGGAATAGTTCGGGATAAACAGTGCTCTGTGGGTGTGAATAGTGCCGCTCGCAATGAACGAAGCAATTGCAGAGCTATCAGGAACTCTGTCATAAAGACTTGTCAGAGCAACAACAGAACCCGAGCCGTAAAAATTCTTAAGGTTATTCTGAGTCAGGATGTCACATACCTGAAGCGAGATAGATGGGATTGTCATCTCGCCGTAATGGTACATGCATGCCTTGAAGTTCCCCTTTTCTTGAGCATCGATTAGAGATAACACACACTTTCGGAGATGGGCGATAGCTGCTGATTTGTAATGTAGCATCAACTTTCCCAAATAGGAGATCAATCTTTTAAGTTCTGGGTCTTCAAACTCAGCTGCAGCGAGTCTTCTCTCCATCTGAATTGTGAGCCAACAGAGAGCCAGTGGGTAGTGTGAAACAAAGGATTCGTGAAACTTGAAGAACGAGTCATTGATCATTTTAACATAAAAGAGCCGTGCGTGGATAGAGTTAGGTGTCTCATTGACAAATTCTACACGTTGGCTGAAAAGTGATTCGTGCTTAATGTGTGGCACAAGGCGAAGAGTAATTGGGTTGGCCAATGGTTTTTGCAATGAATCATTGTACAATGCGTTCTCGTTCCTCGGTGATGATGAGGACAATGACGAGGGTGATTGAGTGTAAAGAGCGGCCCTCTTTGTGGCGGCAAGATCATTTTTCCTCTTTGCCTCCATGAAGCTCTTCTTCTGTGCCTCAGTGAAGCCCAGGTATGTGCAAGGAATCTGTATAGTTGTTAGTATTTCGGGGCCGACTACATAGGGTCATGCGCGTAAATACACATCACAGGGTCTTTGAAGGGAAGGGTGGCATACCTTGACTTGACGAATTCGGCAATTCTTGCACTCCGGTAGTTCCTCGTTGCATTTGATCCGTCTCTCTTTACATTGGAGACAGCCTGGTGATAGGGGAATTAGTAATGCGGTCAATGAGGAAGGACACATGGCATAGTTCATAAATGAGGTCAACGTACCGAGTTTCGAGTTCTTGTGCTTCCTTCTCTGTTTCTTTAGCTTGTCATTGCTATCAGCCCATGTTAGGGGTGTCATGGTGGTAGGTGGTAGGGCCTCCCCTGGACTGTTTTTTCAGGTTCAAATCGACTTGGAAAGCACATGCCATGTCTTCTGTTATCTTACGATCCTTCGGCTTCCAAAAAAAACCCGGTGCTCCCGATCCGATGTGGAAAAAAGTGGTGCAAGGGTGTGTTGACCCCAGCTCTTCGCCATTTCGCGAACGGTGACACACGACATGTCACGCCGATGCGCACTATCCTTATACTATATCTCCGAGCTAAAAGCCACATTACCTCTTCTTCACCACTCTTGTTTCTCATTTTCAGGTCTTTTAAAGCCCCTCTAACTCCATGTGCAGGTTCCTCATTTTCAAGGGTAAGGACCCCATCCTGCTCTCCCATCTGCTCACCAGACCCGCACACTCCATCATCAAGTAAGCACTCACCCCTTGAACCTTCAATGAAATCAACACATGTATACTAATTCATTCCTCTAATAGTCAGTCTTTCGATAGCCGACTCCGACTCGACAGAAGACGCCCCATCAATGGTGATGGCTTCGGTGTTGGATACTACTCCCTAGACCCAGAGTTCGAGGACGGTCCATGTGTCTTCAGGGCCATCACGCCGGCATGGAACAATATGAACTTGGAGAAGCTCGCAGAGAAGACCAAGTCTAACCTTGTGTTTGCTCACGTCAGAGCCTCTACCTATGGTGTTCTCTCAGAGACCAACTGTCATCCATTCACCTTCCACAGCCTCATGTTTATGCACAACGGTGGCATTTCAAACTTCTCTCATGTCAAGCGCAAACTGATCAACCATATCAAGGACGAGTATTTCCTCTTCCTTCAGGGTTCCACAGATAGTGAGTGCTGCTTCGCACTCTTCCTCGATACGCTCGATAAGATGGGACACGACCCTTCAGGCAAGCACTTCACAGACTCAGTGCTAAGAGAGGCCCTACTAAAGACCATCGAGTACCTTAAAGAGTGGACAAAGGACATACAAGAACCTTCGTTGTTGAATTTTGCCGTCACAGACGGCAACAACGTTGTTGTTTCCAGATACATCACATCTAAAACGGAAGAAGCTGCATCCCTTCACTTCAGTTGCGGTAGCAGTTTCGTTGAGTATGAACCAAATCAATACAGAATGGAGAGAGTTGATCGTGTGCAAAATGTCATCATGGTGGCATCCGAGCCGCTGACATTTGAACGTGGAGATTGGATTGCCGTACCTACAAATACCGTACTCACTATCAAGAACCAGACTGTTCTCCTGCATCCGATTAGAGATGAGTACTTCCAAAGCAACCCGCTTTACATCCGGTCTTCAAACTTTGCAGAGAGCAAAGGTCTCATGGGAAGCGTCCCAGTTGCCGAGGCTCCAGATGTGGATGTCCCACCACTCGAGAGAGAGGGCCGTTCGAGAGCGGCAAATTCCCTTGCAGTGGTATGAAACTCGGCATAATGCATATAATAATGAACAACAAATTAGTATAGATCCAGGATGTAGCACTAAAGCTGCGCGCGCGATCAGACTTAACACCTCTCTGTTGTCGCTGCTCGAAAAAAAACATATCGTAGGTGGGGTGAAGACGATGCCCGCACCCAGCTAAGAAGAACCACCACTGCTTTTCTCCCATCTCGAACGAACGATGTCATACAGAGGGTTTGGCTTGGAACAAGCCAGTGTGACTCCGAAGAAGTCCATAAATGAGATGACTCAGGAGGAGCAAGCAGAGGAAGGTGCCAGACAGATGGTTGAGTTCATGACATCCTGTCCGGGAAAGTCAGCCATCTCTGGTGTCACTGGTTTTGGTCTTGGTGGTGTCTTTGGTCTCTTCATGGCCAGTGTGAGTATATCTTTATCTGATCCAATAGTTTGTCGCTTAGTTCTAACAACTCTATGCAGATGGCTTACGATGTGCCCATCGGTAACGCTACGGGTCACATTTCCGATCTTCCTTTTAAACAACAGATGAAGTTGCAATTCACAGACATGGGTAAGAGGGCCTGGTCTAGTGCGAAAAACTTTGGTTTCATTGGTATGATCTACGCTGGTGTCGAATGTGGCGTAGAATCGGTAAGTTAATCGCTTCTATTCTTTCCTCCCACAGCGCTTACTAACGCAACCTTTCACAGCTACGTGCGAAGAATGATATATATAACGGTGTTGCTGCTGGATGTATCACAGGTGGTGGTCTTGCCTTCAAATCTGGGCCTCAGGCTGCTGCTATCGGTTGTGCCGGTTTCGCAGCCTTCAGTACTGCTAGTAAGTAACTTCGATCTCCCATCATCTCTTATGCCACAATACTAACTACATACATCAGTCGATCTCTACATGAGAAGTGAATCTGGAAGACCTCCAGTTAATGATTACGACGAATGAGCTCCCCATCCTTACAGCCCCGCTTTACGACTGTATGTAAATAGACATCTCCATGAATTTTTGAGTTAATCCGCCCCGCAGCGTAGAAGAAGTCCAGTGACATGCCATAGATACCAGAGTCACAACTTTGACCTGGCTAGGACAGTCACCAGGAGTACCAATATTACAAATACATATGTCCTCATTAGTATCTGGCTTCCAGAACCTGCTCTCGGGCCTGATCTGTCATTGAGCTTACCATTTGTAGACGCACGAAATTCTCTTATCAAATCATCTTTCTCCTTCAACCCTCTAATCCTTCTGCCAGAGCTTCCAGGCTCTTTTGGATCAGAGCTACTGATATTTCGGCCATCGTCTTGAGCTGAAGTAAGCCAGGAACTCTCATTGAACCTGTTGGTGGTGTCCTCCGGTGTCCTTACTTGCACAGCTGGCTTCTCGAGTTCAACTTCTGGCGTCCATGACGACGGTCGCAACATATTCTGCACAGAAGCACGAAGACGTTGTTGAGCGTCATTATTGAGCTTTGGTGGCTCATATCTCACTGGTGCTATGGGCTTGACTTCCTTTTGCGCTTGTGGCCAGTGAAACGCGTCCTTGATACCTGCTTGATGCCGCAGATGCTTGTTTACCTTCCGATCTTCAATGAGATAAGGCAGTGGCAGAGGGTCACCAAGGAGTCGCCTTACATCCGATCTTTTGAGTGGTGGTGACGTAGGTGTTGCTGGTGTCTCTTCATAGTCGAATTTGACCTTCTCAGACGCTTTGCTTCCACTATGGAGCTTCTTGTGAAGGTGAAGTATTAGTTCCCGCTTGCTGCCAAGTGTGCCCTTTGTTGCCTCTGTTTGCCCAGTACCGGCTGGATGCATTGGAGCAAGTGAAGAGTATAATGAGCCAGCCACAGTGATGTAGTTGTTGAAAGATCCCTATCACTAGATGGCGTTTTAGAGTAACCTCATCATCGAAATTGTTTTGTTTACTGATCATCCTGGCTCGCGGTGCGGAAATCCTACAAGCGCGATCAACATTACGTCTTTGCAGAAGACAACAATGAGTTTTCGACTATTAACATAAAATCAATACTGGCTACAAACAGGGTCTCGAAATCATGTATGCAAGATGATGTATACCTCGTTCAAGAGGTTAACAAAAGTTCCACGAACCGACCACGCCGGGCCATATAGCTAGTCGATGGGCCCCTCTCCTAATGTACAGAGCTATTCATGATATGCATAATATCGATGATCCTGCACAAATAGGAAGGGGGGCGCCAGAGACGAAAATATCTAAAGGAAAAGGGTAAATGGGAGAAATGAGAGATTAAAGACATTGAAAAGGTCATGAAGGAGTGCAAGTGGGAGAAAGAAAACAGGATAAATTAAAAATGGGTAATGTAAAATAAAAAAAAAAAGGAAAATAAAAGCAGGCAAGGTGAGAGATAGCACGCAGAAGACAAAATCTCGAGATATCCAGCGACAAGCCCGTCAATGGAGGGACAATGGAGGCATGATACGGAACCATAAAAAGATTCCAATGAATAAGAGCAAGAAATGGAATGGGGTATGAAGCCTTGCTTAGAAGTTGAACTGCGTCTGAGAACCGGTGTTGAATGTGAAAGTGTTACCTGCCTGCTCTGGAGCCAAGCCGGTGTCCTCAATCTCCTCATCAGCGGAGAAGTACTTATCAATAATACTGTAGGCCTTCTCGTAGATCTTGGAGTTTTCGTTGTTCTGGCAGTCGAAGATCTTCTCCATACCACCGCATTCCTCAATGTAGATAGCGTTCTCGTTCTCTGGGAGACCTCTAGCTTCCTTGTCAACCTCACCCATCTTCAAAATATTCTCAAGAGCATCCAAAGCAACTTCAATGATTCTGCTGTCGGCAACAGCAAGAAGGTCACAGAGTGGCTTGATACAGCCCTGGCTTACAAGGTAGCGGATGATGTCCGGTTTGGTCAGACCACCGGAAGAAGCGTTAGAAATAGCCCAACAAGCTTCTTTCTTAGTTTTGTAGTCAGCAGACTCCAATAGTCTGATCAAAGGTGGGATCAAGTTAGCATCAATGACGGCCTGAATCTGCTCTGGGTTACCTGCAGTGATGTTGGAAATGGTCCAAGAAGCCTCCTTTCTGATAGATTCCTTTGGAGATGACAAGAGAGGCAGGAGAGATGGGAGAACGTTGGCATTAATAACAACCTGTGTCTGAAGATCATTACCAGTGACGATGTTACCCACTGCTCTGAGGGCAGGGGTCTGAACCAGTGTGCTCTCGTGGCCCAACAATTCAACGAGTCTCTTTGGAATTCTGGCTTCAATAACGGCCTGGATAGCATCCGCTGGGCCATCAGAGAGGTATGAGATCGCCCAACAAGCATCGATTAGTGTTTCAGTATCAACGGAGTAGATGAGTTTAGCGAGGGTTGGTAGAGCCTCAGAAACGACTGCCCAGTCTGGCTGTGGGTTCTTACCTCTACAGAGGTTGGAAAGGGTCCATGTGGCGGTTCTAACCAAGGACATCTTAGCGGTCTCAAACAAGTTGAGGACTGGGGCCATGGCATTACAGGACAACACGAAGTCTCTGTAGTTTGAAGAGTCACCAGCAACGTTACCCAAAGCCCAGATAGCCTGTTCCTTAACCTCAAGTGAGTTGGAGTAGAGCAAGTTGACAAAGGATGGGACAGCTCCAGCCTCAACAACAAACTTTGTCTGTTCAGAGGTACCAGAGGCGATATTGGTCAAAGCCCAAGCGGCCTCGAGTTGAAGCATTTCTGGGTGGTCGTTCATGAAGCTCACCAAGATCGGAACAACACCTGACTGAATGACAAGATCGATTGGTGGGTTGCGCTCTCTGGACAAGATCTGTCTGAACTTTACAGTAGCAGCCAATTGGCTCTCCAAGTCGTTAGACTGAATCTGCTCCATCATTCTTGGAAGCTCCTGCTGCAACTGATTGAGGAAGGCGGTGTCGTCGTCCTTCTTCGCATCATCTTCATCGTCAGAGAAGTCTTCGGTAAGGTTAAAGTTTCTTCTCTTGGCCAAAGTCTCATCTCTTTTAGCCTTTCTCAACTCGACACTCTGGTTCTCACGACGACGACGTAATTCATCAGCGTTGAATCTGCCCTTGTTCTTGAAGTTGGTACGGCGGTGGTCTGGCACGTACTTATTGGTAGAGTCTGAGTCCATGGTGACTTTTGGGGAGATATATGGTTCCAGCGAATAGTTTGTTGCGTGAAGATCACTTGGCCGCCGTATAGTTTAACTATAAGAAGTGTTTGACAAGGTCGAGGGATGAGGCCCAAGGCAAAATTCGATTTTTCTTCCGGCGCCTCCCATCGTTGTTTTGGAAAAAAATCGCTGTATAAGGAAAATTACTTGATCAAGCATAATTTTGCTGCGGGTAATCACAACAAACTGGTGCTGTCATGACAACGGCTTATCCCTGGGGAAACGACAAAAATTCGCGGGCATCAAGGACAGAGTGGGGCAGAAAGGGCGAGGGCTAGGTCTGGCATCCCCAGACGCATTGTTGGCGTCCTTCGAGCCTACAGGCAAGCAGAGGAGCCCTATGAACTGTCACGTCTCTCACATATCAGGAAGACTTGCTACTTTAGTGACTGGAGCGTCGGTGAGTAGTCGATATATTGTTCGTCCCGTTATCTCGAGAGGACAGTTATCAAGACATCTATCCACTGATGCCATGCCACTCGATGATCAACGTCGGCCAGCAATCGAACCAATGTACGAAGGTCCCTCCCATTCGGCGATATCTGTGCTCAAGAGAACTTGTCTCGGCTTTGGTATTTTGGGGTTGTACTTATCGGAAATGGTATATTCCTCTCCAATGTTGAGCACGGAACTTAGTTATGTCATGGCTGGAGCATCTGTGATTCCCCTCCCTGTCGTTCATCACTTTACACAAGACTACGTGTCTCGAATCTTTAGACTCCATGATGACACCAAAGTCCAGGACATTGATTCGCTCACCAATGACGAGACTCTTCTCATAGAGAAGATATCATTCACAGGCCGGAAGTACTACAACACGAAGGTGAAGGTATCGGAGCTGAGAACTGTCAATGAACGGGCAGGCTTTGTTAACTGGAGAGCCTCTGATACTGCTTTGTACGTCAAGGATGATATTGGTGGTATCAAAATGGACCGAATCTGGGGAATCGCAGAGCATAACTCCGGTATTGATAACGGTCGCTATTTTGGAAAGTGAAGTACTTGATCATTCCATGAGCCATTATTTAAATATTTATTCAAACTAACAGCTATTTATTGTCTTCTATTTCAGGCTAGTTAGCCAACTTAAACAATGAGGCACTTACAAGATATATGGTCAATAGCTTTGTGATTATAATCACCGGTGTCCCCGCGATCGATCGACCGGTCGCCCATTGAAAAACAGAGAGCACACGGTCACCTATAGGACATATTATCGCTCATTCAGCAACTAAAGGGCACATTGACGCACACAACCATCACTAACAATGTACGACGAAGCTGATTCAGAGGCAAGTATTTATAGGTCATAGCAATGCAGCTTCAAATGACTAACACTGCTTACCCAGGGTACGGTAAGAGGCAACTCTGTTTGGCTCCATGGTGTCGATAACCTTTCCACAAACGACGTTAAAAAGTACGTGAAGCAGTTCACGGAAGAGTTCTTCAGGGTTGAGTGGATTAATGATAGCAGCTGTATGTATGAAAACCTCGAACGTTAAGAGAATTACTAACATCACCAAGTGAACATTGCTTTCGATCTTGATTCTCAAGCCAATGACTTGTTGAGGGCCCTCACCCAGGATAAAGACCAGGAGTTTGATAGTCTCACGGAAAGAGAGGTTGTTCAATATGACCCAACAAAACCAGATCATGTCATGAAAGCAAGACTAAGTACACTGAACGATAAAAAGGTGAAAAATGCTGCTCTTTATTCGAGATACTACTTGTTCAATCCAGAGAGCGCCAAAGGAAGAGACGTCTCAGATCGCTCACGCTCGAATGGTTACCGTGACCGTGAACCAAGAAAGAGAAGACCTATAAACGATGATGAAGATCTTTTCCCAGAGAAGGTGACTGAAGGCACTGATACCACCAACAATCGCAGAACTGAAACTAGCGATGTTGGTGATGACGTTGACCTCCTTTCTCATCTCGATAAGCCTTCGGATAACCTTGGCCAGGAAACCCAGCCGGCGGACGAAGACTTGATGGATGAAGATCAAGAAGTAGAAGGTGTGGCTTCTTCCGGTGGCGGTGACTTGCTGAGCAGAATTGGCACTGTGGAAAGAAAGAAGAAAGGCACCAAGGGGGACCTCCTTGATAGAATTGGTTAAATGTCACAACCGAGGGCTGGATTGTATTTAGGTGTACCTACGATGTTCGTTTTACGGTTTTTTCTTCATATTAATTGCTGTATCAAATTGAATGGCAAATCATTGACTGGGAATTATGAAAATATCACTATTGTAAAGAAACAAACAGTGTAGTGGCACTAAATGGTACTATCATGAGGTCTCATGAAGTACATATGGTATAGTTTGAAAAGTTTTGGCCGCGACATGCTGGACAGATGGATTGATTGATAACATCTTATTGATTTAAAGCAAGAAAGCAAGACCAGCGACAAAAGCACCACCAACACCTGCACCAACAACGTTAGCAGCGTTCGAAGCAGCCTTGTCGTTGGAGGCTCTGGTCTTGTCGAATCTACCGTACTTGTGGGTACCGGTCTCAGAAGAAGTGGAAGCAGGACTGGTCTTGTCGAATCTACCGTACTTGTGGGTACCGGTCTCAGAAGTAGTGGAAGCAGGGCTGGTCTTGTCGAATCTACCGTACTTGTGGGTACCGGTCTCAGAAGTAGTGGAAGCAGGGCTGGTCTTGTCGAATTTACCGTACTTGTGTGTACCGGTCTCAGAAGAAGTGGAAGCAGGTCTAGTCTTGTCAAATCTACCATACTTGTGTGTACCGGTCTCGGTGGAGGTAGAAGCAGGACTGGTCTTGTCGAATCTACCGTACTTGTGTGTGTTGGTAGTGGTACCGATAACCTCCTCCTCGGCGACAGCGGCGACACCAAGGGTCAAAGCGGCAAGTGTGAGAGCAAAAGAGACCTTCATAGTGAACTGATGGAGCTTAGCTTCGTTGAGAGAGGTATACTGGTCAACAGAACGGTCTTCAAACTGTGCTTGTTGCTGAGGAATTGAACGGAAAGGCCGCTTGATGAGCTCGTTTGTTGTCAAAATTTCTTTTCGGTGCTGGCTGGTGCTCGGCCGTTCTCCCCGAGAGGGCGCGAGCAAATAGCGTAATCCGGATACTCTGTTGATACGCTGCCGAGGTAATTTTCCCAATGGGGAAGTATTTCGCCTTTCCTAGGAAACGTGCAAAAACTTCGAACCAAAACGGGCGATAGGAGCGCAAAATAAGTGTATACTGGTGCTGCACTCCAGACCGTTTTGATTATAGTGGCGAAAGATGGCGCAAAATGGCGCTGCTGATACTACTACCATTTTAGGCTTCGGTTGCAAAAGTGCCGGTTATCGGTGACGCAAGTGCTATTCCCTCGATAGGCCCGAAAGCTCGTGTAAGCTCTCAATGACACCAAAGTTGGATAGATATTTCTTGCAGCCACAGTGATGGTGGTGGTGGTGTGGCGTGTCTTGTTTAAGAGAGACAATTTAATTATAAAAGGTTAGCATACGTTTTCAGACCTGACGTGATTCTTTGACGCGGTGATATGGTAATGCCAGTGAACTTCCGGACAACCTTGGCGGCATCTCGTGGGCTCTGATCATGAAAGGAGTACCTCAGAGTATTATTTGATGTTGTTTCCGCGCAGACATCATGGATCAATTATACGATACATGTTATTTGAAGCCACCAGAGGAGCTGTCTAAAAAAATTAGAGTGAAAGAGGATGTTAGCCGGCCAGTCATCGAAGACAGCCACTAGCTGATGATGGTTCGAAATTTCTTAAAAGGCACTGCTAGAAGATGAAGCCTCTCTGCTAGTATCTCATATGAATGGATTATGACTGTAGATCATCTCTACTTCGATTCTTCACGGGAATTGGCGGGTCGTTGGTTTCCCCTTGAAGCCTATGCGCACAGTCTCCTGCAGCCTCGTTCCATTCTCAGCCCCAGTACATACATCTATGTGCTGAGCCTAGGATTTGGAAGCTATAAGCGTTAGAGCATCAGTGGATGTAATTGTACTAATGTCTTCTCAATGGATGACTTACATTTCTCGTAGAGAATGTGTTTAAAGGGACGCTGCCTGCACACGTCATCTCTTCTAGCGCTCACGTAAATAATAATACAACGCTAGTTCAAAAAGTTTTGAATGAGGAGCGGACCCATGTCACCTCTATAAAGATGAGTTACTTGACACGCTAATATGTCTAGCAGAAGACGGCTCCATGTATTCGAATGGTAAAATCATATTTCTAATCAGCTTACAATAGTCGAGCGCCGTTGAAGAGTAAACGGGTCTTTTACCTGAGAACGTCGTACACAATCACGCGCCAAGACTGTTTACCTAGGGTGCTTTTACAGCACATCGTGACGTGTACATACAAGAGTGAATTGTGTATTAGCCGTATTATTTGGCTTTTACTACAACTGTAGCTACTAAAATGCAAGTATAGCTCACAGGTATGCGACGGGACCCACATCAGTAGCACCTCTTCTCAGACTGTTAGCATGATATGTCGCCGATGAAGCCACAGCCAGCTCTAGTAAGGCTATGAAGATGATCTCGTGATCCTGAATACTTAAATAAGGTTGTGTTGTGGGGAGTGCAGTGTGCCGCTGAAGGGATATTAGCGTAATGCTATGGGAGGGGAAACACCCCTGCAGGTATCCCTCTTGTTCAAATAATTATACAGTATACAACTCATGCATGAGGAGACCTAGGTGGTGACCTTGTTTGCTCTTTGTCTATATATTAGCCTAGAGCCTCTATCAAACCTTCCACCTGGCACCTTATAGAAGCTCATTTACCGCCCACGACGACGACGACATGACGTCTACAGCTTCAATTTTTAACACCACAATCTTCGGTTTGGTTGTGCGTTCCCTTCAAATCTTCTTTGGCTTCCTAACATGGGTTTTAGAAGCCCCTGCTTTAGCAGACTTCAGTCATGACGGCTCCATCGTTTGGCTTCTTATCGTTGGTCTCATCTCCATGATCTATACCATCACGCTTATCGTCTTGAGTTTCCTTTTCCCAGGTCTCATTATTCCTGGTGCTGTCATGATTTTGGAAGCATTCTGTGCTGTTGCAAACTTCACTGGCTTCATCGCTCTTGCTGCTAAGGTGGGTGACCTTAACTGCAACATTCTTGGATGGTATGGCTACGGCTCTGCTAAGAACAGCTGTGGTGCTGCCAAGGCCGGTATCGCATTTTCCGCTTTCAACTGGGTCCTCTTCACGCTTACTGCATTCATCTTTGGATGGTACGCACTGAAGTCAATATCTGCCACTAAGGGAAGTAATCAGGTTTGGGTTCCAACAAAGACGAGTGGCGTTATCTTGAGTAAGTATGCCTTGACCTCCGTTTCAACTGCTGATGTTGATGATAAGGACGGTTCCATTCCCGCTACTAAACCAGCTGCTTCTGATGAGGAAACCCGCATCGGTGAGTCTCTGGCTGAGAAAGAGCAGGAGCCAGAGCTTGGTGAGAACACAACTACAGCTGCTGTTGTTGCAGGTGCTGATGAGGCGGCTGGTCCAAGGGCTTGATGCCTCCGACCGATTCATTTGAGCCTGTATTTTGTCCGTCTGCTTAGTTTTTCTTGAACTGCGTTACTTGTTGCACTAATATATGAGGTTTTCGTAGCTTATATTTCTCAATGAAGATCACACGGCTTACTGTGATTCGTTTGGTTGTAGGCCTTGTGCACGTTGAAATGATGAACTCGTGCATGTTACGGTTAGCCGCAACGTGGCTCTCACCCATTCATCGCTCCTCCCCCCTCATCAATACACCACTCCATTGCGACCTGTTCAAAGCATCCATGCTTTCAAGCTTTGATTGTTCCCATCCTAAGAACCATTTCGTTGGGATCTCGGTAACATGCCTGTGCCTTTCTGCTGGCAAAGGGATGGGGTGCACCAGTGCGTGGACCAACCGAATATGAAATCCGCAAGTGACAAACGCCCGCGCACACTCGCCAAAACATCTCAGAAAATCAGCCTGAACATATGTACTATACAAGCTCACATCAACGACATCCTGGATCAACACACCGCACTGGGTGCCTGAACACAACACTTCACAACAACCACGATGAGCAGATCAAGCACACTCAGCAAATATAAACTCGTCTTCCTCGGCGAGCAAGGCGGTAAGTTTTGCTCCCCTAGATCCGCATCCGCGCGCAACCCTTCCCTAACGAAACCTGATACTAACACCATTTTCCAGTCGGAAAGACATCATTGCTCACGAGATTCATGTACGACACATTCGATGATAACTATGCAGTGAGTATATCTGATTTTTTGCAGTCTCCGTACTCTTTAAACTAACACTGTTCGCAGGCCACCATCGGAATTGATTTCCTTTCTAAGACGATGTACCTCGACGACAAGACAGTGAGATTACAACTCTGGGACACAGCGGGTCAAGAAAGATTCAGATCACTCATTCCATCATATATCAGGGACTCTCATGTAGCAGTGATTGTGTACGATACAACATCCAAGAAGTCATTTGACGCGGTGGATAAGTGGATTGAGGATGTCAAGGCCGAGAGGGGTGATAGCGTGATTCTCTGTCTCGTTGGTAACAAAAACGATCTTTTGGACACTAGGCAAGTGTCAATCGAGGATGGTGAAAAGAAGGCCAAGGATCTAGGATGTCAGATATTTATCGAGACCAGTACAAAACTGGGGTACAATGTGAAGAATTTGTTCAAGAAGGTTGCGAAGAGCTTACCGGACTTTGAAGAGGCTACGACCGATGCACCGGAAAGTGAGTATCTTTTTTCACTCTGTCCCTTTAACTAACCCCGATTACTAACAACACCTAATAGTGATCAACATTGCAACCGATGCAAAAACTGAGGAGGACCAAGGACAGTGTCAGTGTTGAGAGCGATCAGCGTATTGCATATGATCTGAGACTGATCATTACTCGCGATCAGCAACGAATAAATTAGCCGCATTTACATCGAAGCACCAAAACTTGTAGCATCCAATTGATAGTGAGAGGACGTTGTAGC